>CM075486.1:1260000-2460000 GCA_037950665.1 Hypophthalmichthys nobilis
AATAAATGTAGCATAAGCATATAAAAAAGCCAACTGATTAACATGGCCATCTGTTATATCAGGGTATATATCTTGGGAATTTGCCCAAGGGTATCTCTTTATGGTATGATTGTGTGTGTGGCATTTTTGTATTTGTTTGTATGTATGTCCCAGTTTATTTACTTGGATATTTATCTTAAATAATCTTTGAAATAATCTAAAATCATTCCCGATTCCTCCCAGATTACCCAGGACAGGACGTTGTGACTCTGGACTATCGACTACACTATTATCCCAGTATCATGTACGCAGTTATTGGCAGTGCCGTCATCTTTGTCCTGGTAGTGGCACTGCTGGCTCTTGTCCTGCACCATCAGAGAAAGCGAAGTGTCCTGCTGCCACAGGGGGTCTACAGAGGCGCCTGCCACCAACCTCTCCTGCTGTCCCGGCTTGTCATAGTGGACAGAGGACATGTCCGTCCTGGAGGCCATGGCCTTTCACCCCAGTATCCGTCCCCATCAGAGACATTCAGCTCAGTCCATAGTCTCCAGCTGCTCTCTCATTCACAATATCCTAGAACTGCCATAGACTTGCCACCAACATACTCGCAGGCTGTGCTGGATGTTGGGTATGCTTATAAATATTTATAAGATTAATAATGTATAATAATGCTTATAAAGGAAATGATATGTCAAGATTTTCTTATTAAGTTTCAAGCGGCAAACTGGACATAGCTGTATGAGCTATATGAAAAAGGATTTTAGCATTTGCCTTTCTAGTAATAATTATAGAATTGGCTAAAATTAAACTTAAAACTTAAAATTAAACTTATCGGCTGATGCTGATAATAATAATAATAATAATAATAATAAAAAAGCCAAATACTAGAATTGGCAATACTGTATATCAGCCAACCACTAAGACATTTTTTTAAATAAAAACTAGAAAAATTGAGGTTAAAAAATCTTGTAGTCTTGACAAAGCCTTTCTGAAAGTTAAAATAGTTGAATAGATTTTTTTTTTTCTAGAAACATGATATGTTAGATATAGCACATTTACTCAGAATAGCCTGAATGCCTGTGCAGAGTTTGGTGGATCTATCTTAAAAGCTCTATAAGATTATTTATGTTTGATCATTTTATTCTAAAGTGTGTTGAAACTGTTAGTTAGCATAGTAAGTTGAAGTAGAATATATGAGTATGTCAAAATAAATACCTAGTTCTGGCATGAAACTCTAGATGGCGCAAGCTGATAGGTCTAACTTATTTGGTAGCGATTACATTATGTACATAGCAGCTGATTGGTTGTTGTTGCCTCAGCGGCAAATGAGCTGCGGCTCAACGTTCAAACAAATACCGGTGTGTTGCTGGTAGTAGTGTGCAGCGCACTTTCAGAAACCCTCCACCTTCCCCAGCTCCACCTGTATAGATCTGACATTGACATATCCATTACCACGCCAATCTTTATTACCATACCAATCTCCCGAGAGTTGTCATGACAGAACTGCATTAGTTGTTCGAAACTTGTGAAGGTCTAACACCACTGATTTCACCTGTTTATTAATAACTTGCTCTGTCCTACAACCATAATCATATATCTCATGTTATAAAGCTCAACACTCGTTTTTTTTCTACAGCCGACCCTCATGGTTTGACCTTCCACCTCCTCCTTACCCTCCAGAGACTGAAGCTCAATCTGAGTCAGAACCACCTGTCTATGAAGAGCCAGTGGAATCCACAGAATCAGCCATAGCTGTACCATCTCAAACCCGGACCAACAACTCCAGCACTGACTCCAGCTGTGCAGAGGAGTCTCAGCAGCCACCACTGTAAATCCAGAGGATGCGGACTGCTTGTACATTATGCAAAAACTGCATTCACAACTGGATTCACAAAGCACTTGTATGGCATGTTAGTGGCACCATCTGGTGCCCAATTAACTGCATTACTCTTCTCAAAACCAAAAAAAAAAAAAAAAAAGCTACAGATGGTACGCATCCATCTTTTTACTACTGCTGCAATGTACAGATGATACTCTTGACCAGAGTAATGGTATAAGACTTTCACTTCGTGAGAGCTAAAGCAGTTAATCATTCCCATGAGTGGCAGTTTGAGTTACAGAGAAGTGTTCAGAATTTTTCATACAGTGTAAAGGACAAGTGTTATACTATTTAATTATTGCCTGTGTACATAGAGATCAGTGTTAGCATTCCCTGTGAGTCTGATGTAAATTTAGGAATACAGAAATCCTTTTGTGAAGAGGGCCTGTGTGCCATATCTTTATGTTTATGAACATGTTTGAAGTGGACTAATACTTCAAGCATTTTATGCTCTAATTCTGTGTTATGCTCTTCACATACAGCACTGGGAACAGTTGTTATATGTAATGACTGCTCTCTTCTGTCTCTGCTCCAGACAGATTCACAATGAACCTGCAGCTCTTTCTAAACAACCTGATTATTATAGATTAATAATAAAAAAAAACTTGTCTACATATGTCTGGCATATGGCACAATACCAGGATGACCGAATTAACCTTTTTTTGATTAACCTTTGCAGCAGCAGCAGTCAACTCAAACAAAGCATCCAAAACAATACATAAATGAGTTGGATTTCCCAATTTATTACTATTATTATTATTTTTTTTTTTCACATTGGTTCTCAAACTTTGCAGGCAAAGTATGGCCTTCAAATCAGAGTGCATAAGTACCACCTAATCTCCAGGTTTAAACGCAAGCTTAAGGACATACACCAATAAACATATACCAGATTTTGATTAATTTCAATAACACATTAGTTCAGATAGATTGAGTGTGAACAGATAATCCAAAAAACATTATTTTACAATCCAACACTGCAATCCAATTTAAACACACTAATATCCAATAAATAAATCTATTTATAAATTTGGACCATTTTTGTGTATCCCATCATTTTAGAAGAGCTTAAACTATTACTAGTTTCATTATCGATGCAATGCTCAATGAATCAAGTTATTCAAAAACAAACTACTCTTAAAGCTGTTAGGACGATAAAGACAAACAATGCTTTTTTTTTTTCCACCATTTTTTTTTGTGTGTTTTTGGTTGGTCTCATCTCTACATGGGAATACATTTGTGCTGTGCACTTGTAAACAAACTGTCAGCTTTATACGTCTTACAGATGCATAAATATGTTCTAATTTTAATCAGATATTCTAAATAACACGTAGAAAATAACAATTTGAATAAAATAATGTCAAATGAAATGTATAATAATTTAATAGTCATCTTGCATATCTTTCTCTGTGTTAAACTTGCTTATAATCAATTCAGATTTAAATATTTAACCAGACAAAAGTAGACTGGTCATGAATTGAAAAAACAAATTTCACTTGATCTTTTGACACATAAAATTCATTGAACTAAGCATACTGTACGTTTCAGAACTCAAAACATCTTTGTTATTCCAATAACATCTTTTATTGAAACAGCTGCCAAAATGACTCACTTTATATTTCCTTGTATTTAGAGATGAATACATCAGCACAGAAACACATCAGCACCTACTTCAAGAGCTCTGATTGGGGACGGTCTCCCACAGACCATTATAAACCTCTACTCACCCTACTGACACTGGTCAACTGGTGTGTATGACACCTTCAACATCAAAGGCCCTATTTATACCTAGTAGATGCGTTTTGGTCGATTGGATCACAAGTGGATGACGCTAAATGCAGGTGTAAACTGGGTGTGAAACGTTTTGAGTTTGTCCACTTTCGACCACTACCAGAGGTAGTCGAAAATGCATTCGACCAGTTTTCTTTTGTAGTGTAGACGCTCATGTTGTCATACGTGTTCGAACAGCCACAAAATACTGTCTACTCTCCGCCTACTGACCTAACACATAAACATTATGGGAAGCGCTCTAGCCAGATGAGATTTAAACTTTGTCGGCTGAAGACCCAAGTTTGGTTTGAAGATGAAAAATGTACCAAGCACAATGTTCTCTCATCATTCCTGATTGTCTTGCAGCTGTCAGAGCAGCATTTTTGTTTCCATTGGTTTCAGCTGTGTTTGATTAATTAGTCCTGTTTGTGTTCCCATAAGTTGCTCCCTCACATTTATTATCTTTTCCGTCAAGTTTATGTTTGGTGTGTTTCTCTGCCCATATTTGAATTATTTCCTGTTTGGATTAAACTACGTATTGGATCATTTCCAATTTGAGTCCAGTCTTTTCACCTGTTTGAATCAGGTGTCCTCTGATAGAGTAGAATTTTCAGCATGGCACTGTCACATAAAAACTAGGGTCCTCGAACTGCCGTGCAGAAACTGCATCCTCCATTATCGCAGGATTATACTGTTGGCTCAGAGCACGCATTGCAAGGAAATCAATACAGAACCAAGGAGTATTTTCAGTGTACAGTAGGTGGCAGTATGTGATCATTAAACCCAAAAGAAGAAGTGCCTGTTGTGGATGGTGAGTGTGAGCAGAGGTATGAAAGATATAAATAAATTTTGACCTTGATAACATTTGTTTATTAGTTTTTTTTTTGTGGGACATGGAGAGCTTACGTTGTCAAGTATCATTCTGTCAGCAATGGATCTTTGTACAATTTCCATCTAGCTTTAAATACTTTGTTTGACTTAACTGCATCGCAAAACTAACATGATGTAGAGTTCAGTCTACAAATATACAATTGAGTTAGTAATATAGCTAGTAAAACCAGTGATGGGAATAAAATCACTGCAGCACACAGTTTTCTGATGCTCGACTGCTCATCTGATGAACGTGCCTGACTAACAGAGAAGGCTTCATTGTACCGTGCTTTTTAATTTTGCTTTATTCAAAAATACCCATAAATGAATTAATCAATGATAAATTTCCACATTTTAACATTTTATGGAACACACTTAAGGAACACATTTACTCTGCTTTAAGAATTGTAAAGCCCTGAATTAGTGCTGTGCACACTGCCTATGATAAAGAAACACTAAATCTACTAAATATTTATTTAGGGGCATTTCCAGGCATTTATTGATGAATGTGGTTGTTTTTGTTTAATTTGATTCATTGTTTTGCCTTAAATAAGGTTTGTGGTTAACCTAAGGTCAGTATTTTTTTTATATTTTATTCTATGGTATAAAATACATCAGTAATACCCAACTCCTGAAATTTAATTGTTAGTTTGTTTCCGAAGAGGATTCGAAGTTCCGTACAGTTTAAACATTTTTGAAATATATATATATATATATATATATATATATATATATATTTTTTTTTTTTTTCTCAATAGTTCTCAATGAATCTGCCTCTTTAAAAAAAATAAATAAGAAGGTTCTTTAAGGCCTAGTCCACACATACTCGGGTATTTTTCCTTCTTCATTTAAAAAAAATAAATAAAAAATCTCATCCACACAAGCACAATTTAAAAAAAAAAAAAAAATCTGTCCAAATGAAAATGCAAAAACACGGTATGAAGCATTGTCAAGAGCATTCCAAACCAACAGGTGGCGATATAACCCTAACCGTAAAGCCATGTTGGCCAATTAGAAGCCTACATTTGCCATTGCACAGACTCGCCTCATGTAAGCAAACAAGATAGCGGCGCACAATGTGACGTCAAACAAAGGAGAAAACAGCACGCACTTCGACGTCACAAGACAAAATCTCAGATTTCACTGGCTACATGACAACACTGCAACTGGAGTTTCTTGAAAATCTTCACCCTGGCAGGAGTTTTCAAAAAGGTTCAGTTTCAGTGACCAATGACATGCGTTTGCATGTGGACAAATTGCCAAAACGCATAGAAGAAGCTGCAGTTTTGAAAATACCCATGTTCTTGTGGACAGGGCCTAAAAGTGCTACAATATAATGTTATTTTGATTGCACATCAACCAATTGTAATGTGTATGTGCTGTTTAGTTCTTGTTGTGCCTCTTGTTAATTGCCTTGGTTACCCATTAGCATAGGAGCGGGAAGTGGGGGTGCTGGAGGTGCTGCAGCACCCCCTGTTTTCACATTTATTCATTTTTAGAATTTAATAATTTGTTTGTAATAAACACTTTAAATGGGCTATAAAAATGTTGTTTTGTTTTTTTAAAGAACAACTAAGATCTAATAAAAACGCTAGTTACGGGCTCAAGTATTGGCAGTGTTTCCAATAACGTGTTTTGCAGCGTTGAACAGTGTAATCACAGACAAATCTGTTGATTTCTGGAACACAATGAGATGTTCCACTCACCGCTCAGAACGCCGGAGTTTTTGTTCAGCGCTGAATGCTTTGCATGCTGGCAAATCCTGATTAAAAAAGTGTAGACATTATAATTACAGAATCAT
Source organism: Hypophthalmichthys nobilis (assembly GCA_037950665.1). Classification (NCBI taxonomy): domain Eukaryota; kingdom Metazoa; phylum Chordata; class Actinopteri; order Cypriniformes; family Xenocyprididae; genus Hypophthalmichthys; species Hypophthalmichthys nobilis. The sequence continues at coordinate 1,266,297 of CM075486.1, forward strand.
TGTGCAGTTATTGAAGCCTATTTCCTGTGTGCAGTCAAATGTCCTGGTGTATGGGCTATGCAGTGTACTTTTTTCTTTTTTTCTTCTTTTTTTTCTCAGCGATATGCTTGTTGTTTCCCGGAGTTTTGACGCGTTTTATATACTTAATAAATGCTTCTTTTTATTAAGTATATAAAATACCCCCTCCACCCCCCCAGCAACTAGATTTTCATTTCCAACCAAAATACAACGTCTGTCTAATGTTAGAGGTTGATCTCAAGCCAACTTTGGGTTTTAGCATCAACCCGATTTTAATTTCCAAACAAAATGCATTGTCTGTCCCATATTGGAGGCTAACTTCAAGCCAACATTGAGTTTTGATGTCAACCCGATTTTCATTTTTAACCTAAATTTACGTGTGCCCAATGTCTTTCTGATGTTACATTTATGTCCAGTGCCCCTGGGAGTGTTTTGATAACCTTATGAACTTCTATAGTACACCAGATCAAAGAACTACTATAAAGTTCATTACTATCAACAAACTTCAATTAAGCTACAAACAAAGTGAAGTGAACATGTTTTTTTTAACTTTAACTGACTGTAATGTGTGGTCATGTATTTAAGTTTTTGATGATATTTTTGTATATATATTTACACCATCTCCTATAAATGTAATGATCAGTTTGCCTGTGTGCTGCTTCATTAGAGCAGAAGTGAAACTGGTGTGTTCCAGTCCAGATCATGTGACTGAAAAGCCCATTTGCATTGTCAGGGTGGAGTGATTCTGATCCTCTCAGAATAGAGCAGCTCTGTCTCCAGAGACCATGTTCAAACCCCAAGAGCTTTATTTGACATTTACTGCTACATCAAGCTTGTGAAAAGCACCTGCATCTTCATCTGTTAGTTGAATGATGTTGTCAGACACAAAGTGAACTTGTTGAGAAGCTTTATTGAATGTTACAGCAGATTGAAAGATCACACAGTGCTTTGACACGCCAGCTCTCTTTCAGTATTGAGTTGTAAATCACTACAGCTGCAGCACTAGACTCATGTGAATCCTGCCTGACACAGGACACTCAGATACGCTCATCTTCAGGAGAGAAACATCAGCACTCAGAGCTCTTGTGGAACGAGACCTCATGAGGAGCTCCATCATGTGTTACTCTGCAGACGTACACCTCTCCCTTTTCCCAGCGTGCTTTGCTGAGGGTCAGGACGCTACTGCGGCTGTAGCGGCCGTCCCGCTGGCTCTCTGCGCTGGTCACGACCCCCTCGGTGACCTCTGACCCGTCCAGTGTCCAGCTCACCTGCGCCCCCTGTGGAGAGTAAGAGCTGAGCAGGCAGAGCAGTGCGGCTGAGTCTCCAGAGATCTGCAGAGAAGAGGGCGGCAGCAGAGACACTGAGGGCTTCACTGTGGGACCAGCTGCAGGAGACAAACACAACACATTCACAAACACAAAGAAAACACACTGTTTCACTCACAGCATTATAACAGCAGGAAAAATCACAACAATCTGATCCTTCATGTCATTCAACATCACTAGAGCTGATATAATATACAATATACAAACTACACAATCACTAAATACATTTATACAACAATTTGTTCTGGTTCTCAGATCTGATTAGCTGAGGGGTCTTTGCAGCCATGCAATATTCTACCACTATCTACCGTTTGTATCACTCAGCTTGCAGCATTTCTCACAGCGAGTGTCATGGCAGATGAGCAAACCCACCAAAATTTTAATGTCACGGAATGTAGTTTTTAAATTTTTTATTTTTTTTTTTAATCTCAGATATGTGACTTATATATAAACATAGCGCTTATTTGTCAATTTGTTTAGACGTTTTAGGAAATGTGAGCTCCAGGCCGTCGGCGCTCATCTACCCACCGAGAACAGCTTTATCTCAGCCAGTCCTTTGGGAATTTGCCGCTGGCTCTTATGTAGATAGTGTTTAAAGGTGACGTATAATTAAATTTGGGCATATCAAACAGACAATCTTTGGTCTTATTAATCTAATACTTATTTCATAGCATATCAATTTGGCTAAGGGCAAAGTTAAGTTTCCAAACTTTATATTTTTTTATTTAACTTGAATCCTATACTATCACTAGTGCTGCTTTTGCACTTTTGACTGAACTGCTTGCTTGTGTTTATTTCTTATTGTACAAACTTCTCATACTTTTATAACGTTAATATTGTTTATTTGGTAACACTTTACAATAAGGTTCATTAGTTAACATGAACTAATAATGAACTGCATTTATACAGCATTTATTAATCTTTGTTAATGTTAATTTTAACATTTACCAATACATTATTAAAATCTTGTTAACATTAGTTAATGCACTGTGAACTAACATGAACAAACAATGAACAACTGTATTTTCATTAACTGTTAACGAAGATTGGTAAATACAGTAACAAATGTATTGCTCATGGTTAGTTCATGGTAGTTAATACATTAACTAATGTTTAACTAATGAACCTTATTGTACAGTGTTACCGTTTATTTAAATATTATTTATCAATAAATAATATTTTATATAAATATGCCATATTTGGTATTGAGAAATTGTTCGTAAGTGATTGTGATTTCGACTTCAGTGAATGTTACATTACACTATTAGATGGCAGCAAAGACAAATTACTTTACAAGTTTACTTTAAACAACACCTTATAAGATGCAACTTAATGCATTGACGCTGTCATGGGAAATCCCCTTAACTGTTAAAAGGATAAACTGATATAAGATTGACCTGAATATTAGATAGATGCAAGAAATGCACTCGCTCAGTCGATCTCTCTCATCATAATCTACTCTACATAATACAATAAGCTTCAAAGAAGTGACTCAACATTCCTTTGTTGCTAGTTCTGAAGTGATGCTTTAGAATTAGTAACGGAGGCTTGGACTCAACTGTTAAACTGTCAACTTGAGATTTGAATCTGTGGCGGAAGGAAACAGTTCTACACAAAAGAGGGTTTTTAAAGAAAGTTGTTTCTTATTTATTTACACAAATGTGCCATCAAACTGTTGTATAAATGTAATATGACATTCATAGCTGTGCAATATGGCTGATATTGCTCATTTAAATCAAACCTCATGAATAAAACTAAGCATACGTAAACACTGACTGCTTTAATTCCAGCAGTTTTTTCTTCTTCCTCAAAATAAAGTTAGTTTTTACTTCAGTGAGATATACAACTCAAAATTTCAGACAGAATTAAAACAACTAAATCAACATTTCTAAATGTACATATATTTTGTATAAATTGTATTTGTATATTACAAAGCACTGAATTACAAGCACATGAGCAAAAGAGATTCAATATCATTGACTGAAATACATAAAGTAGCAACATTTATCAAAACATCAAATCTCTTTTTTCCATGTATAATATCTACAATTAAAGATAAACTATATTATTAACACAGTTTTGGTTTGTTTTCCCTTCATTTTTTTCTACACTGATTAAACACATTGTGAGACACATTATGGAAATGTGTTTAGAAAGGAATTTATCTGTTGAAAGTGAATAATTCAGTTGTTCTGAAGGTGTAAATTAGTTTTCATGAAACATTAATTATACTTTTTATTTTTATTTATTTATTTATTTGTTTTTTAACACTTCTTAAAATCAGTCATTTTTAATATATTTTCAAGAGAAATAAAATAGGAATAATTGCAATTTAAAATAGGAATAATTTTCAAGAGGAATAAAACTTACCGAGCACCAGTTTAGTTCCTCCACCGAAAGTCCTCCACAGTGATACAATCTAATGAAACGGTCGTACAAAAACCTCTATTCCACTCGAGTGAACACAAACTCCAGCAGAGAGAGAGAAACAACACTTCAACACACTGATATTAGAAGAAACTCAGATCTTCTCAACACTCAGACATTCAGTTTGGACAAAATACTTCTCAAAGGATTAACAAACACGGTAACACTTTAGTATAGGGAACACATATTCACTATTAACTAAGACTTAAATAAACTCCTAATTTACTGCTTATTAATAGTTAAGTCATGTAGAATAAGGCATTAATAAATGTGTAATAAGCACTGGTGTCAAAAGTATTCACATTCATTACTCATGTAGAAGTATAGATACTAGGGTTTAAAAAGACTTCTGTAGAAGTTGAAGTATCAACTCAAGCTTTTTACTCAAGTAAAAGTGTAAAAATACTGGTTTCAAAACTACTTAAAGTATAAAAGTAAAAGTAATGTAAGGAAAAAAATACCATTAAGGACAAAAGCTTAGGCCGCGCCACAGGGACCTATTGTGCACTAACCCACCTCCTCAAAAAAAAAAAGGCCATAATGACTATAATGTTATATTAAAATGTTAATGTTGAAAAATTTGGGATGCACTAGGTTACCTGTTTCTACCAACCTCCTCGCTGGTGCTTGGTTGGGACATTTCACTCGAGTTCTCTTCTTGAGTCTCTGCCACGGACATCTTCGTACTTGGCTACATATGTCTTCTATGTCCAGTGTTGGGGGTAATTAGCAAACGCTAATTTATTCAAACATCTCTCTACCGAACTACCTACTGTAGCTTAATTTGCAGAGGACGAAGAGAAAGCACCCGTTTGATAAATGAGCCAGTAGTGGAGAAAAAATAACTTTTAAGAAATAATCTTTTTTGAGTAATGACCCAAACACTGGCTATGTCCTCCTTGCTGGAGTGTGACGTGATTTGTGTCATGTGCAGGTGCGATGGATCACGTACAAACCAATAGGGTGTCGGAATGGTATATGTTTATACTTCTCATCCAACCACAATCAAATTCACATCTGGATGGCGCAATTTATCTGGATAGTTTTTTTTTTTTTTTTTAACGATGACAAGCCGGAATGAAAACAAGCCGAAATGAAATAGGAGTAACAAGGCTATTTTTTTAAATGTAAGGAGTAGAAGTAAAAAGTCGGCTGAAAAATAATTACTCCAGTACAGTATAGATACCTAAAATTTCTACTTAAGTAAAGTATTTGTACTTTGTTACTTGACACCTCTGGTAATAAGTACTATTAAACAGTCAATATTCTAGTAATATGCATGTAAATAAGCAACTAGATAAAATAAAGTGTTACCACAAACACACTTTCACACAGAATGTTTGTTATTGCTTGAAAAACATGTAGAGTTTATTAATCTCATTTCCAATAAACATGATTCAGTTTGACTTTCTATCCTGTATTTCTCATTCATTCTCTTGTCTTGTGCTGATATAACACTGTTTATAGAAATATATTTGATGATCTGTGACCTCTGAGGTGACCTTTGACCTCTTTTATCATGGATGGTGTTGTGGAGTTTCTCATAATGATCTTCTGTTCTTCACATGCAGGTCAATCGTCATGATTCACAGAAAAATCAGTCAATCAATAATTGAAAAGATTTCAGATGGACATCAGATGGATTCAAATCTGGACTAATATAACCTGATTTCCAGTCATGATAATATTATAAAAGTAAGCATGCTTTGCAGCCATCTACTAAACACACTCAGGCAGCTATTTTCAGTCATAAAAGTGCAGCTCTAATTCAATGGGAAAACATACCAAAATCTCAAATAATGCATGCCAAGTTCACATTTCACAAACATATTGTTATCAAATTCAGATCAAACCAAAAGTTTATTAATAAAGACAAAAACTCAAAGAATCCTCAAACAGTAAAAACACAGTCCAAAGACAGGCAGAGACACAGACAGACTGACAGAGTTTAGAATCGGACAGATGAACCAGCGACAGACATGCCAAACTGACATTAACTATCACACAAAATAAATGTGTCACTGGTGAGCAATAAAACTGTGAAAAAGGATATTTTTACAATTGAGCGAAGCTGCTTTCAGTGTAATTAATACCACTGTAATATCGAGATAAACTTACTTTTAATTAAAAAAAATCCATTTGACAGAATATACAATTATATTTATTTATGTAACTCTAGCATATATTAGTTTGTTAGCAGCACATGCTGTTTGTAAATCCTGCCCACTTGTTTGCATTGTCACACATGCTTCAGTGCTCTGAGAGTGTTTATAGTGCTGTGAGTTTAACACTTCATGACTGAGAGCAGAACAGAACACAATCTTCATCATCACACAAGACAAAAGAACAACAATGAACAAAATCACCTTCTTCATCTGGACTCTCACACTGTTTGCTCAAGGTTTGTACTAAAATCTTCATAAAGATTAATAATTCCTTTAAAATGTCAAATGTATATAATTTTCTTTTTTGTTTCTGTTTTCTCTCAGAGTGTAGAGGACAGATCACTGTAACTCAGAGTCCATCAATAACAGCAGCTCAACCAGGACAAGAAGTCAGAATAAACTGTAAAACCAGCAGTGGAGTGTGGAATAATGATCATTTAGCCTGGTACTTACAGAAACCTGGAGAAGCTCCTAAACTCCTCATATATTATGCAACAAACCGTTATACTGGAACTCCATCTAGATTCAGTGGCAGTGGATCTGGCAGTGATTTCACTCTGACCATCAGTGGAGTCCAGACTGAAGATACAGGAGATTATTACTGTCAGAGTTGGCACTATCCAAACAGTAAACATGTGTTCACACAGTGATAAAGAGTCGTACAAAAACCTCGGTCAGTCAGACGTCACAGTGATACACTGATACAGCTGAGAGATACTGCAGCTGCTCATTCAACACAATCACACACAACACTAATAACAACATGATTTAAATGAACACAAATCTGTTTGAAGCTCATCAGTAATTTTTTGCAAATAATAATATTTTGTTGATGTTATCATCATTTTCATTACAGTAAAGACTGTAATTATTTTATTAGTGTTTCATACTAAGGACTGATTGCCAAAAAAAAAAAAAAAAAAAGGGTTAAAGGGTTAGTTCACCCAAAAAATGAAAATTATGTCATTAATTACTCACCATCATGTCGTTCCAAACCCGTAAGACTGTTGGTCATCTTTAGAACACAAATGAAGATATTTTTATGAAATCTGAGAGGTTTTTTATCCTCCACTGAAAGCGACGGAATTACCACTTTCAAGGCCCAGAAAGGTTGTAAAGACATCATTTAAATAGTCCACATGACTACAGTGCTTCAACCTTAATGTTATGAAGTGACAAGAATACTTTTTGTGCACAAATAAATAAATAAATAAAATGACTTTATTTAACAATTTCTTCTCTTCCATGTCAGTCTCTGATGCTGTGGTCAGTACCACGTGTCACCAGGTCCATTCACCATGCCTATCTCCTCAGCACAACACTTCCCAGAATACTCCCTGCTCACCACCTGCACAAACTCCACCATCACCGCTCGTGCAAGCAATTACCCTTGTTATCTCGCCCTATATCAGCAGTCACCATCTACACCACAATTGTCTGCTCTCATCATTGCTAACCCACACAAGCCTGAATGCATGGATCCGTTAAATAATCACACACATATGATGTAACTGTTTACATTCAGTTTATGTGGATACTCGTCAAAACGGGCATTTTGGCATAATTTTGTGTGTATTTGCTCAAGAAGACGAGAAAGGTTCCTCAATTCGGTACTCCCGTGCTGAGAGGCGGCTTTCAATCACAAGACGCTTTGAAAGAGAACTCGTGCGCTGTGATAGTCAGCTTCACACCTGAAGTGCGCACATACAGAAATGATCTGACTATAGCAGCACAGGAGTTCTCTTTCACAGCGTCTTGTGATTGAATGGCTTAAAATCACTTGAATGTTTAAACTGACAAGACTTAAAAACACATGAAAACGATAAACTTTCTTGAGGAAGCAGTACTAGCCCGATCATTCAGATAGGTGATTATAGTTTTAGGGGAGCTGAGATGACAGATAGGGCTAGAACCACCCCTGACCAGAGGCTACCTGCTGCATTTCGGCACAGCATGACCGGTCTGGAGATACAAAAAATGTATAATTTTACTTATAACTTCTGAACAACTCAAACATCTGCCCAAAAATCATAAAAGTGGTCTCATTAGATTCGGGGCAGCATGCAATGTTGAATAATATCCAAATTTCCCATATCTGCCATTTAGAATTTTGTACTAAAATGTTGTATTTTATAAACACATTAGCATATCGTTATGAAACTCAGTATGGGTCATCAGCACAATGACCTGAAGGAGCCTAAGAAGTTTCAAGGCAGCACCTTGTGGTAATCAAATATTCACATGCTTATAACTTTGGATTTGGTTGACTTATTTTCACTGGAATCATCTCCTTAGATTTCTGAATTCTTGCCAAGTGCAACAATACCAAACATGGTAGGTTTCTCCTTATGGTTTGTGCAACGTTATGATTTAGAATTTAAACAGCTTTCGTGAATATCTTCGAAACCGTTAATCCAATCAAGACGAAACCACCACAGGAAAATTGAAAATATAGGTTGTTGCCAGGGCCGTATTAACATAAGGGCTAGGTGGGGCTGAAGCCCCAGGGCCTGAGCATGGAGGGGGCCTGTGATTGGCTGAGGGAAAGATTGACTGGCCATCGGGAGTACCTGAACTTATCCTGGTGGGTCGATCGCCAAACGATCCCATATATTAAATGACTCACAATGCCCAACTTCCATTAAATACTTTAAAATCCCGTAAATACTTTAAAATCACTCCTATTTATTTATTTATTTATTTATTTATTTTATTATCCATAATACTGTAAATACACTATATTACCAAAAGTTTTGGGACGCCTGCTGTTACATGCACATGAACTTTAATGACATCCTATTCGTAATCCGTAGGGTTTAATATGTAGTTGGCCCACCCTTTGCAGCTATAACAACTTTTCTGGCAAGGCTTTCCACAAGGTTTAGGAGTGTGTTTATGGGAAGTTTTGACCATTCTTCTAGAAGCGCATTTGTGAGGTCAGGCACTGACGAGAAGGCCTGGCTCGCAGTCTCCGCTCTAATTCATCCCAAAGGTGTTCTATCGGGTTGAGGTCAGGACTCTGTGCAGGTCAGTCAAGTTCCTCCACACCAGACTCGCTCATCCATGTCTTTATGGACCTTGCTTTGTACAGTGGTGCGCAGTCATGTTGGAACAGGAAGGGACCATCCCCAAACGGTTCCCACAAAGTTGGGAGCATGAATGTCTTGGTATGCTGAAGCATTAAGAGTTCCTTTCACTGGAACTAAGAGGCCAAGCCCAACCCCTGAAAAACAACCCCACACCATAATCCCCCCTTCACCAAATTTTACACTTGGCACAATACTGTCAGGCAAGTACCGTTCTCCTGGTAACCGCCAAACCGAGACTCGTCCATCGGATTGCCAGACAGAGAAGCGTGATTTGTCACTCCAGAGAACACGTCTCCACTGCTCTAGAGTCCAGTGGCGGCATGCTTTACACCACTGCATCCGACGCTTTGCATTGCACTTGGCGATGTAAGGCTTGGATGCAGCTGCTCGGCCATGGAAATCCATTCCATGAAGCTCTCTACGCACTGTTCTTGAGCTAATCTGAAGGCTACACGAAGTTTGGAGGTCTGTAGCTATCGACTCTGCAGAAAGTTGGCGACTTCTGCGCACTGTGCACCTCAGCATGCGCTGACCCCGCTCTGTGATTTTACGTGGCCTACCACTTCATGGTTGAGTTTCGCTTCCACTTTGTTATGATACCACTAACGGTTGACCATGGAATATTTAGTAGTTAGGAAATTTCACGAATTGACTTATTGCACAGGTGGCAACCTATCACGGTACTATGCTTGAATTCACTGAGCTCCTGAGAGCGACCCATTCTTTCACAAATGTTTGTAGAAGCAGTCTGCATGCCTAGGTGCTTGATTTTATACACCTGTGGCCATGAAATTGACTGGAACACCTGAATTCAATGATTTGGAGGGGTGTCCCAATACTTTTGGCAATATAGTGTATGTACAAAATCCTTAAATATTTATTTTTCTGACAACCTAACTTCATACTTTAAAAAAATGTAATTATTTGTTGTTGTCGTATACTGAAAGCTCCTCTACAAAGAAACATTCCTAGTGTGTGCAAGAACACTTGGTAATAAAGCTCTTTCTGATTCTGACTGTGAACAGGGGACATTCTCAGAACTGAAATGGGTTTTTTTCAATTTATTAGTAAAATAAGGTCTGTGGTAAATATAACTTGTTCAGCAACGAACACTCATTATGATTTCAAAAACATGTTCCAGCGCCAGATATCCTCTTATTTAACAAACAAATGAAATTAATATTCTGCTAGTCAACTGGAGATGTTTCACTTGTATTACGTACATCCGTGACACAAGATATTTCAAGATTTACAAAAAATGTGGGGACAGTTGTTGTACTATTGCCTGTGTACCGTCTCGGTTACATATGTATCCCTCGTTCCCTGAAGGAGGGAACGGAGGTGTCACGTCGGATGACGACGAATTAGGATCTCGCTAGAGAGACCAATCTGCTTCGAGTGCAACTAAAATGAACCAATGCACATTGGCATGCTATTTTTGCATTCAGCTGCTCTGCCTCGCAGCATGGATATAAATGAGCAGCAGGTGCAAGCGCATATGTCAAGTCAAGTCACCTTTATTTATATAGCGTTTTTTACAATGCAGATTGTGTCAAAGCAGCTTAACAGTGATAACTGGTATATAATTTTGGCTGCACAGCAGCTCTTAAAGAAAATGGCATATCAGGTCTTCGCTGAGGAGCTGAGCCGAAGTTTGCGACCCGGCACCCCAGCAGAGGTACAGCAGGTGTGGCGACGGGACGTGATGTCTCCATTCCCTCCTTCAGGGAACGAGGGTTACATACGTAACTGAGACTTTCCTTTTCAGTTGGTCACTCTCAATGTCACGTCGGATGACCAACGAATTGGGAACCCTACCAAAGTGCCACAGGTGCTGCTACCTTCCAGTGCCCTACATAAGACATCTGGGCCCACTCGTAGATGGGACAGAGCTTACGCAGAGAAAAGAACACTGCCCACTCAGTGAATTTGGATAACACTGGGAAACCATTCTCTTTCGAAGGAAAGGCATGCTGGGGAGGCCACATCCTGCAGGAAGTCAGTGGAGTAACCATTAACGTTAGTCCATATGTACTTCATACGGAGATCCCTGAGTGTCTCTCACCTGGATTGGGAGGATACAACACATGGCAGAGATGGCAGAGCGGACTCTGTCAAGGGAAAGACATGGAGCTTCTGTTCAGGAGCTTACCGTTGACATTACACTTATGGGATCCCTCAGGGTCATACATATGGGCACCCAGCCTAGAACCGGTTCTCAAGAATACATCAGCCATTGGCCTGGTGCCAGACGCTCTGAAGGTGATTGGAGGACTCAACAGGGTCTGCCTTGTAGGGACTCTCTGGAGAATAAAGCGCATGTATTAGCGCAGCAAGCCGACACTAAGCCGTCTCTGACCGGTTGAGGTGAGAACACAGGAGGAGACCGGCTCGACACGAAGGCTCTAGAATCTAGCAAACGTGTTATTTGTAGAGCTGTGGGCTGGGCGACACCTATCTGTCAGTGAGGCGCCACGTGCCAGTGCCTAGTAGGATGCAACACTTCTAGTAGAGTGAGCTCGCAGCCCGAAGGGGCAGGGCACGCCTTGTGCTTGGTAAGCCAAGGACGGGACAGAGCAAAGCTAGGGCTGGGTCTGCCTCCTCTGGGGGCAGTGCTTGCAGGTTCACTACCTGGTCTTTGAAAGGAGTGGAAGGAACCTTGGGCACATAGCCAGGCCGGGGTCTCAGTACCACATGGGCGGCACCTGGCCCGAACTCTAGGCATGATTTGTCGACCGAAAAAGCTTTCAGGTCCCCTATCCTCTTGATAGAGGCAAATGCAACCAGAGAACACCACCACTTGATGAACAGGTTCCACTTCAGAGCATAAGCTTGTCTTGTAAATGGTGCTCGTGCTGTAGTGATGGTGTTAAGATCCTTTTGGGATAAGTCACCTAGAACCTCTGCGTCCCATCTAGGGGCCAAACATGGAGTTTCCAGAGGTCTGGGCGTGGGTGCCACAGGGTGCCCCATCTCTGAGAAAGCAGATCCTTCTTCAGAGGAATCGGCCAAGGAGGAGCTGATGCAAGGAGCATCAGTTCTAGGAACTAGGTCCGGTTGGGCCAATAAAGCGCAACTAGCAAGACCTGCTCCTTGTCTTCTCTGAGCTTGCACAGTGTCTGTACAAGAAGGCTCACTGAGGAAGACGCATATTTGCTTAGGCCCCAGGGCCAGCTTTGTGCCAGTGCACCCATGCCGAGTGTTCTACCAGTCAGAGAATAAAGCAATTGGCAGTAGATGGTTTCTGGAGAGGCATACAGACCTACCTATGTGGCTCCAAAACGACGCCAAATAGGCTGGACAGCCTGGGGATGGAGTCTCCATTCTCCTTGGAACGCAGCTCATGATAGTTCGTCGGCCACACCGTTGAGCGTGCCAGGAATGTGAATGGCACAAAGCGACCTCAGATGCTTCTGACTCCAGAGGAGGAGATGGCGGGCTAGTTGCTACATGCGAAGGGAGTGTAGACCACCATGATGGTTGATGTATGCAACGGCCACAGTGTTGTCCGTACGGACAAGCACGTCTATGCCCTGTAGGCGCATTTTTAGGTGGCTCAGTGCAAGATGTACTGCCAGCAACTCGAGGCAATTGTGGCACTGCAGGTGGGGTTCCATCCAAATCCCTGAGACTGCATGCCCATTGTACGAGGCACCCCAGCCAGTGGCAGAGGCATCGGTGAACACCACAGAGAATTCCTTTGAGAATTTGGGTGCCGCTGACTGTGGGACCAGTGGCAGAACAAGATTCAAGATTCAAGATTCACATCTTCAGGATTCAAGATTCTCTATCCAGCCCTCCTCCGGGGAGAGCAGACCCACCCATCTCCAGGCCACCCATCTCAAGAGTGATGATTCACTGACCGTTTAAAGGATTAGTTCACTTTCAATTTAAAATTTCCTGATAATTTACTCACCCCCATGTCATCAAAGATGTCAATGTCCTTCTTTCTTCAGTCGAAAAGAAATTAAGGTTTTGATGAAAACATTCCAGGATTATTCTCCTTATAGTGGACTTCAATAGACCCCAAACGGTTGAAGGTCAAAATTACAGTTTCAGTGCAGCTTCAAAGGGCTTTAAACGATACCAGACGAGGAATAAGGGTCTTATCTAGCGAAACGATCTGTCATTTTCTAATTAAAAAAAAAAAAAAAATGTATATGCTTTATAAACACAAATGATCGCCTCGCAAATGCTTCCTCCAGACCACCTTCCATATTCTTCAAAAAGCTTACGCTGTATGTCCTATTGAACTTGTGGAAAAAACGGAACTGGCACCGCGTTTGTTATGTAATTTGAATAGGGACTTTTTTTTTTTTTTTAGAAAATTACCAATCGTTTCGCTAGATAAGATCCTTATTCCTCGTCTAAATTAAAATTAATATTACAATCAATTAACCTGTTCATCCAGTGAACACTCAGTGTTAATTGTTTATTAATTCTAAGAAATGTTCATTTCCAGGTTTTGGAAAAACAACATTCTTATTGTACAGTACTACTCAGAGCATGTAGTCAAGATCTAAATCATTTAAGAGGCAATTTATTAGCAGACGGAGTCAGAACCAAACATGTATTGTGCACAATATTTATTAACTAACTCACAAACACATAACTAAACTAACAAACACATAACATACACGCAGGTCACACACATACGTAGGTAAGAAAGAGCAATGATAGAGTAGAACCGGAAGTGGGACCGGAAATGGAGCTATGGGAAAAAGTCAAAGACAATCTGGAAAAGAATCATCAGTTTCCTCAGCAGTAAAACACCTTTGCTGACACAGGTGGTTTACAAATTAATACTAAATCGCTGTTTAGTGTTCAAATGTACGATACATGGAAGATGCCTTTAGGTCGAGGAGCTTCGGATTTGCAGGCTGAGGTGTCCTTGATGATTCGGTCCGAAGTTGTAGTCAGTATCTTCTGCGTTGGATGAAGTAGTATGAAACAGCTTAAGCTGTTAATTTGACTCTTAGTGGGGAGAGAGTTCTTTCTCTCTCTCATAGATGAGCACATGGCTGGGTTGGCCTGGAGCAAAAGAGGGTCTCTTCAGTCGTCCAAGAAGCAAGAAGGAGAGAGGGAGGCTTTTAACTTCTGGTCAAAGTCACACCTCTTAGGGTTGACCTGACCAATGAAGATGTTATATTTCCGGGCGATAACAGGGCTTTTACGACCGAGCAAGATTAACTGGCTGAGTTTTTGAAGAAGAACTATTAAAGATTCTTGTAATACTGATGTGTTGCATGAGGTATCGACATATCGCATACACAAGCATTTAAATCTTCTCGATACGAACCCATAGACACTAAACATGGCATAATTGAGGTTACCTTAAATGTATCATAAAACATGCAAATACAATACTGAGTACAGTACAACAAACAGTAATAATGGATACCATTTCCTGGGAATATGCATGTTAATTTATAGAACAGTCTGTCTATACATTAATGCAGGAAAGTCTGTTTTCTGTGGGAAAGATGCAGGTTTTCTGTGTGTCTCTTTGTCTCTGCTCTTCTCTGCTCTTCCATGTGGCAACCAACATTCTTTAGCGCAATAAAACTTGTAACTGAGAACTTCTCGGGGGATGGGGGACAGACCCCAGAGTGAGATTTAAACCATTATTGGTTAACTATTACAAAGAATTGTGTCTGATTTGTCTTAATCGTTACAAAATGATCAGGAATTTTTAATTTGAAAGTGAACTAATCCTTTAATGGCAGCTGAGACGGGTGGCATCGTCTTTCTGCACTAGACACGGTAGAGCAGGCTGCGCCATAGTTTTTTTTTTTTTTGCAGAGGATGATGCCCTTGGCGACGAGCAGACTGAGGGGTGGCCCACGAGGGACTTTGTTCCGTTGGGGAAGCTCTTGAGTCTGCTACCGACTGCAGAGAACTGCTGGGCCCAGTGCTCGACAGTGTCGCCGAAAAGGCCACCTTGTGAGATGGGAGAATCGAGAAAGCGTACTTTGACAAGCTCTCATACCTCTGCAAGGCAAGCCAGGGGGTGCTTCTGGACCACCAAGGTGGACATCATCTGGCTAAGGGCCTGTGCCGTGACTTTGATTGCGGTTAGTCAACAAGGTCAGCTCAACCCCAGCTCAGAACTACCCTCATGCATTTAAGAGTGCCTTGGCCACAGATGCAGGTGAAGGTGAACTGTTTTTCACAGCCACACCACCAGCGAGAGTAGTGAGAGAGGGGAAATATATTATGCAGATTTTGGCCCCATTGGTGTTCCACATTTTGGCACCAATATAGCCCCATAATGCCAAGTTTTCCATGTTCATTGGGGAATGAACCAGGGGAGCATGGCTTTCAACTCTGAATCTGAGTCAGCAAAACCCACACCAAAACAGTGGGAACCTCAGCATCATCCTCATTTCCAGAGCGCAACAGTCCTCTCTCCGATGCAGCGATCAACATCTGATCCTCAGCAGAATGAAACGCTAGGTTCCCCCATAAGAAGGACCAGCAATCCATCCTGAAGCTGCACAGCTTGCGATGCGCTAGAGGGGGAGGGGCTCTAGAGGGTTGGTTCCCCGAAGGAGAAGCCCTCCATACTCAGGTCAACGCTACAACGGAAAATAAGCAGGGGGACTCCACCTTTGTTTGAGGCACTTAAGTCTAGGCTGCGCACGAGCAGACCCGTGGCTGTGCTTTTACACATAAGTGGCGGCTGGCCAACAGCAAGAGGGGACTCAAGCTTTCTGGAGAAAGAAGAGTTGACTGGCGTGCCGACATGGTTATGTTCTCATGCGAAAACATAAATCACCCAGGAATACTGTCTCAGTATGCTTATGCCCAGGCATGCGAGACAGTTATTGTGCCCGTCAATGAGGACAAAAAACGACCGCATCCAGAAACACACGTGTTGAATGTCATCTTTTAAAAGATGCAAGATCAGACCAGTGTAAGCTCTCCTAGGGAAAACGCTCTCTTGAATGATCAGCAGCTTATTGAAGGCGTTCACTCTCTGTAGCTGTGAAAACAGCTGTTTGTTTAAACTCAGCCGGAGAATGGCCACCATTGAAGTGCTGTCTCGCCAACACACAGAAAGATATTTCCTCCTGAAAAACTGGCTCAAAGAATAGGATCTCTAGCGAGCAGTGTTGGGCACGTTACTTTAAAAAAATAATTAGTTATAGTTACTAGTTACTTCTCACAAATAGTAACTACGCTAGTAATGGAGTTACATCATTATAAAAATAACTAATCACCAGGAAAAGTAACTGTTGCGTTACTTTAAAAAAAAAAATTCAAATATGTCAAATAACTTGTTACAGTACAGACGGCACGGAGACAGGAAGTAATGGAGAGATTGTTTATTGAGACACACAGCAGAGATAACGGTAGTGCAGGTGAGTAAGTGAAGTTCAGTGGATGGATAATGGATGAGAGAAGGTAATACTGTCCTTAATGTAGTTGCAGGTGGATGGCAGACGATGGAGAATGGAGACGCTGGAGAATGGAGACGCTGGAGAACGGAGACACTCACACACAGACTGGAAACACGAGGAGGCTTGGAGACGTAGGAGACAGGCAAGTAGGTTTGTCAGGAGTCCTTGAGGTAAGCATGAAGAAATGTTTTGATGCGAACGAGACCGGACAATGAGTGAGGGTGTGTGAGTGTCATAAATAGTGCAGTGATGAGTGAGCTGATGAGGTGCAGGTGCAGGTGATTAGTATTCCGGGGATTGAGTGCGCTGGGATTGGATGGAACCTGACGTGTCTGTGACATAACTTGGATGCCCCCAATATTAAATATAAGTCTAAAAATAAATGATGCTTGATCCGACTCGTGACTCATGATCCGCTCTTGCTCACGACTTGAAATTTCTCTGTACTGTACTACGTGTTGATAGCCATTAAAGAAAACGTAGTTTCATATTTTTGTTTAAATAATGTTTTAAATTCATCTATTTGATTATGAAAAGTGAACAGCATGAGTAAGATAGGATACATCATACGACATGAAATATATCGGGAGACATGGAATGAGTCAGACATGATTTTGACCACTTCATTAAGTTTTGTTTTGTAGAAAGCCTTTCTTTAAAGTGAATTTCATTTTGTAAAAAATGTATCTTAATTTTAATCAATGTTTTATCAACCAATTGCCTGGATTCAATAAATAAGAAGCAAATATAGCAGACAATATAATCATGACATGGAGGCACCGGCGCGATCACTTGCATGTGTACTGGAGCGCGTCTTTTAGGCTAAATGAACCGAAACTCAGTGTATAGGCTGCTTGCCTCACAGACATGAGAAATATATCTATAGAAAGATTGAAATATCTACTTTTAAATGAAATAATTCAAAACTAAAAGAAATAGGCTACTCTGATTATGTAATCCGAATGAAATGTGCATTCTTTCTCTAGGTCCCAGAGATGATGAGAGTCAGCAATGTCAACTTCATCTTTGCAGCCGACACTGATTCAGAAAACATTAGAATGTCAAACAATTAAAATGTCTCCTTGCTGTTTTTGTCACATTCATAATCATTACTTTTGCCGGTTCTTTATGGCAAGCTTTATGCGTGCGCTTGAGTGCTATATAGCCTACATTAAATGCTCATTATTATGGTTTATTCTCTCCAGTATTTAAGAAATTAAATTAATATAAATGTGATTAGTCAACTAATGGCTTAAATGAACAACTACTAGTCGACTAGAAAAAACTTATTTCACATATTTTCGAGCATGTCACAAAGGGTATTCTGGTTTGAGCTCGCGCTCCGCTCGCATGCTCTGACACAGACACACATATACAGAGCATCGTACATTATTATCAGTTTAAAAATGTTATATTTGTGTATGACTAACCTGTACTATATCTTTACAGCAAAACGCTTTGCAGGTCTATAATCTCTAGTCACACACCAATCATCATCAGTTAGCATGTGTCCCACCCCAACACACACACCAGAGAAAAACTTTGCAGGTCCTATGGCTGGGAGAGAGCCTACTCGGATGAAAACTGCTTCAGTGCTCAATTATAGTATCGCCACATTTTTTTTGTCAGTAACGGTAACAGCGTTGTAACGGGAGAAAAAGTAATTTGTTTGAATACTCGTTACTGAAAAAAGTAACGGCGTTTATTTATAACGCCGTTATTCCCATCACTGCTAGCGAGATCCCAATTCATCGGTCATCCGACGTGACGTCGAGAGTAACCGACTGAACGGGAAATAGAATTCAGTGTTTGCATTCCCTGTGAGTTTGATATAAATTGAGGAATGCAGAAATCTTTTTGTGCCATATCTTTATGTTTATGAACATGTTTGAAGTGGACTAATACTTCAAGCATTTTATGCTCTAATTCTGTGTTATGCTCTTCACATACAGCACTGGGAACAGTTGTTATACATAATGACTGCTCTCTTCTGTCTCTGCTCCAGACAGATTCACAATGAACATGTAGCTCTTTCTAAAGCATTTCTAAACAACCTAATTAATTAAAGCTTAAAGGGTTAGTTCACCCAAAAATGAAAATTCTGTCATTTATTACTCACCCTCATGCCGTTCCACACCCGTAAGACCTTCGTTAATCTTCGGAACGCAAATTGAGATATTTTTGTTGAAAGCGATGGCTCCGTGTGTCCTGCATAGGGAGCAATGACATTTCCTCTCTCAAGATCCATAAAGGTACTAAAACATATTTAAATCAGTTCATGTCAGTACAGTGGTTCAATATTAATATTATAAAGAGACGAGAATATTTTTGGTGCGCCAAAAAAAACAAAGTAATGACTTATATAGTGATGGCCAAACACTGCTTCAGGAAGCTTCGGAGCATAATGAATCAGTGTGTCGAATCAGCGGTTCGGAGCGCCAAAGTCACGTGATTTCAGCAGTTTGGCGGTTTGACACGCGATCCAAATCATAATTCGACACGCTGATTCATAACGCTCCAAAGCTTCCTGAATCAGTGTTTTGAAATCAGCCATCGCTAAATAAGTCATTATTTTGTTTTTTTTGGTGCACCAAAAATATTCTTGTCGCTTTATAATATTAATATTGAACCACTGTACTCACATGAACTGATCTAAATATGTTTTTAGTAAATTAATGGATCTTGAGAGAGGAAATGTCATTGCTGGCTATGGAGGCCTCACTGAGCCATCGGATTTAAACAAAAATATGAGGGTGAGTAATAAATGACATTATTTTCATTTTTGGGTGAACTAACCCTTTAATAAAAAAAAAAAGTCGTCTATATACGTCAGCGCTAATTTTTCACTGCGTGTCTTTAGTTATTATATTATGCCAGATTTTGTAGGAAAATTATAACATACTTCTCATTCTAAGAGTTTACAACACAGATTTAAATACTTTTTTTTCCTTTGTACACATTGAGCACATTGGTTCTCCAATTTTTCAGGCAAAGTATGACCTTCAGATGAAATCAGAGCGCCTAAGTACCACCTCATCACCAAGTATCCATAAATGCAATCTTAAGGACATACACCAATAAACATACACCAGATTTTGATTAATATCAGTAACCCATTAGTTCAGATAGATCCCCCCAATACAGATGCACCACAATAGTAACATTTGGAAGTGTTATAATCCAATAATGGCAAACCAACATTGCAATCTGTGATGTTGTAAGATGTAAAAAAGAATAAAAACAAAAGCTAACTCCAAACTGTTGTCTTTAATGTAGGAAGCATCAGTAAACAGTACCACAGCAATTTAACAACTCAACTCCTTCATCGCCTCTCTAGGTTTTTCTTATTAGGTTTTACCGCCCTCTAGCGACCATACTCAGTATCACAATGATTCACAGAACACAACATCTTGTACTTCAAGTACAAGTACTTCAATTCAGTACTTCAATGACTGAACACTTTTCATTTTATGAAATTATTGCAATAAAGGCTGCAATTGTAGTTACAAAAGAAGGTGACATCTGTATAAACATAACTAAGATATGGCAGTCAAAAGTCTTTGACAAAATTTCCTTACTACTGAAATTAAATGACTTCACATTCATGAAACTCAGAACACTTTTTAAAGTACATTACTTTTACAGCTTAGTTCAACTAAAAAACGGTTCTTAACCCTTCAAATCTCAATCAGTTACATTACATAGTCTTTGTGCCACTTAGGTTTGAATCTAATACTTGGCTGTTTTGGAGAAATACCCTGAATGAGTTGTGTGCAAGTTGGTGTATCATCTTGACCTCCACTTCTGGGCGCAGAATGAGAATGAGCCAAGTGTGTGACATTCCATTCTTCCCATCACTTAGCAGAAAGGTGTTTGGACTCACACTCTTTTCCACTGTTAATGGAGCAGAGAATCTGGAGTGTGCTTTAGGGACTAAGCGAGGAATTCTGACCCTCACTCTCTCCCCTTGAGCAAAAGACGGGGTACGTGCATGCAGCTTAATGTCAGTGTACTGTTTTATTTTGGCTTGTTTCCTTTCCACAGTGTCATGGACAGATGAATTTGACATAGAGCAATGGGCAATATGTCCAGTCCGGTTCGCATTTTACGTCCATAGAGCAGTTTATAAGGTGAGACTGAGGTAGTGGCATGAGGTGTTGTACGATACACTTGAAGCCAGTTGGTCACAGCTTCCTTCCAAGGCTGTGACTGCAGGATGGCTGTCTGAATGCAGCCCTTCAGAGAACAGTGGAACCTCTCAATAGCTCCATTGGCTGCTGGGTAGTACACAGATGTCTTGTTATGGTGTATACCCCGGGTCTTAAGAAATTCAGCAAAGGCAGATGATGTGATGCTGTTTAGTGTGTACAATCCCCTGGTGGCTTTCATGGACAAGGGTGATCAGTGTATGATGCAATGAGACAGACACCACTAATCTGGAACCACTGAAGATGTAATAAAGATGTAATGACCCTGCACTTAGAGTTCATCCCTAATTTTGTAATAGGGCATTAGATTCTGGGCAACAGCCCGTATAGATGGAGGCCAGCCACGGCTAATCTTTTAATGAAGAGCCACCATTTCTGAGCATGAGGAACAAGCACTGTCAAAGTCAGAGACCGGAAGGGAACTCAGTGTGAAAGAAATCAGAGCCACAAGTTCAGGTTCCACATCTGTAGAGGGATCCGCTGGCACATGCAGAGAGAGACATAAAAGGCAGTCTGCTGTATGGTTTTGTGTACCTGGCTTGTAAATGACATCAAAGTCAAAACAAAGCAGACATGCCAACCAGCGGGCAATGCGCAATCCAGCCCTATTGATTCCTTTGGTAGTGAGTAAGGTTGTGAGTGCCTGGTGGTCCGTGCGCAAAGTAAAGCGTCGGCCCCACAAATATGTGCGCCACATTTCTGAGGCCCACACGCATGCAAGTGCCTCTTTTTCCACTATAGTGTATTTACGCTCTGCCAATGTAAGTGTACGTGAAGCAAAAGCTACCGGTTTTTCTGTACCATCTGAATTTAGGCAAACATAGCACCCAGTCCATAATCACAGGCATCGGTTGAGATCACTGAGCGCAGGGAGGGGTCGTACAGAGCTAGGGCAGAGCTGGACACTAAAAGCTGCTTGACCTCATCAAAACTGGTCTGGGCAGCTTCAGAACATGTGAAAGTCTCTTTATCTTTGACACATTCACGCATGGGAGCCACCACCGTTGCAAAATTCGGAATAACCATGAAGCAAGGCCCAAGAAGGATCGTAAAGCAACAGCGTCAGATGGTGCAGGAGCTTGAAGTATTGCATCAACGTGCTCTTGGTCGGGCAAAATGCCATCTATGATAATGACATGGCCAAGAAAGCGCAGTGTAGTCTGAAATGGCACTTTTCATCATTCAGAACCAGTCCAGCCTCTTTGAGTTTTAGCAGGACAGCATGGAGAGTCCGATCGTGTTCATCAGCAGTGGCACTGTAAACTATTAGATCATCCAGATAGTTCTGGACACCAAGTACTCCTTCCAGAATGGTTGCCATCATCTTTTGAAAAGCTGACGGAGCTGATGCCAGGCCATATGGAACCCGGCAAAATCTAAATAGGCCCTTGTGTGTAATGAAGGCCGTAATGTCTCTACTGTCCTTGTGAAGGGGCACCTGGTAGTACGCGTTTGCCAGGTCGATAGTAGAGAAAAGAGTAGCACCTCGCAGGCTGGAGAGAAGCTCATCGACATGTGGCTGAGGGTAGCAGTCGGTGACCATAGCCTTGTTTGGTTCACGAAGGTTTGTGCACATTTGTATGCCTCCATTCTTTTTTCTTGTAACTACAATGGGAGAAACCCAAGCAGAGGCATCAGTTTCTTCTATGATGGCAGCCTGCAGTAGACGATTGAGTTCAGTTGAGACAGCATCCCTAACTGCGAATGGTAAACGCTGCAGTTTCTGGCGCACAGGTTGGACTGTAGGATCAACTTTGACCTTGTGTACGAACTGTTTCACACACCCAATCTCAGGTGGAGGAGTAATGAGAGGTTTAGTAGTGGTTGTGGACAGAACAGGAGTAGCTGGCGTTGCATCTGAGGTGGTAATCATATCAGCATTTATACAGAGATGCAAGTTGTTATTTAAGTCCATACCTAGCAATGCAGTACCTTCCTCTACCATGAGGAATGTGCATGGAGTGCTAAAATCTGCTACACACACCTGGGCATGGAGACATCCAAGTACTGGAATGTGTGTCTGTGTGTAAGTCACCAGTCTAGCAGACGGTAGAGACGAGGGGGTGGAGCTAAAATACTGTTTATAGACATGGTGTGGTAGTATAGAGACAGCAGAGCCTGTATCTACAGTAAGTCGTATCTCCTAGGCAGCAGAGGCAGGTGTATGTGTGGTGGCATTGCAAAACTGACCCCTTTTATTACAGGACTTGCATTGGGCATTGAGTGGAGTTGGCTAAATGCTTGTCAGAACCACACTTAAAGCAAGATATACATGGAGAAGAAGTGGCTGCAGCATTTGGCTTAGATGAGCGGTGGGGCTGTTTGTTTGTAGTTTTGTGTGATTTAGAGTGCACAGTCTGTACTGGAATTCCCTTGTCCAAAACACCTCTGTCTGAAATCATTTTTTTTTGCTTGATCAGCAGCAGCTTCCATCTGTGTTGCAAGAGTTACGGCTGTGTCCAGTGTAGGTCTGACTCCAGTAACAGCCTTTCTCTAATACTGTCACTCAACAAGTGTTCCAGTAGTTGGTCATGTATCATGTCATCAGATTT
Organism: Hypophthalmichthys nobilis; assembly: GCA_037950665.1. Taxonomy (NCBI): domain Eukaryota; kingdom Metazoa; phylum Chordata; class Actinopteri; order Cypriniformes; family Xenocyprididae; genus Hypophthalmichthys; species Hypophthalmichthys nobilis. Next base: position 1,289,484 of record CM075486.1, read on the forward strand.
GTCCTCAAAACCACAGATAGCTGCAAGAGCACGCAAGGCAGCTACATATTGTGCAATAGTCTCATGTGGAAATTGAGCTCACTTTCTGAATGCATAGCGTTCAACAACAATGTTGACTTTTGGAGTAAAATGTTTCTCTAGTGCACTGACAGCAGAAGCATAAGTGTCACCTGTTTCTGGTAGAGCATAAAATATCCGCTGTCCCTCTGTTCCCAAACAATGGAGTAACTTGGCTCTTTTGCGGACATCTGGCCAAGCATCCCCCGTCGCATTAATCACTACCAAGTAGTTGTTAAACATACGCAGCCACGTGTCAAAAGGCATCGTTGGTTCCCCCGGACAGGGCAAAAACATTGCTGGCGCAGGAACGTTAACAGACATTCTGAGAGGAACAGCAAAACAAAACTGCAGTGTGGGGTATCCTCGTCACCAATTTGTGATTTTGTAAGATGTAAAAAAGAATGAAAACAAAAGCTAACTCCAAACAGTTGTCTTTAAGGTAGGAAGCATCAGTAAACAGTACCACAGCAATTTAACAACTCAACTCCTTCATCGCCTCTCTAGGTTTTTCTTATTAGATTTTACTGCCCTCTAGTGACCATACTCAGTATCACAATGATTCACAGAACACAACACAATCCATTTTAAACACAATAATATCCAATAAATAAATATATTTATACATTTGGACAATTTAATCATGTATCCCATCATTTTAGAAGAGCTTAAACAACTGTGACTAGTTTTATTATCAATACAATGAGCTGAGCGCTGAATCAAATTCATATTTTAATATTTAACCAGACAACAATGCCGTCCAAAGGCAAAGCGCAGTAACTACGCATTTGGTCAAAATTGAGTTAAGGCTTGAAATGGGCTTTGTGACGTCTGTTCTGTCTTTTGACAAAGTAAAGTTTCAGAGAAACGAGAGTGTCAAAATTGCAGTAACTACAAATTCCAAGCTAATACCAAGGCAAACTACAGTAAGTGATGTTACTGCGTTCTAGCTTTGTTTTCCCGGCTTTGACACCACAGATACTGTGGTCTGCCTTGGTATCCCGAAAGGGGATTGTAATACTGTTTGCCCTGTTGGCTGTCTGCCAACCAGCTAGCCTACCATGGCACAATCCTGCGGCTAAATAATGTTAAACTTGCATTAAAATGCAAATATCCAACTCCTAGCAAGGCAAATGACAGCTTTATAATCAATTAACATTAACTAGCCAGCTGCTAGCAAATTAGACAGACATTTTAGAATGTTTGCTCAATTGAAGGCAATATCCACTCTGACAACGTAATGATTATCCGATTTATAATCGCGTTGAGTTTGTTGATTCAGACATCTCTCCACGTTTCAGGCAGCTAATCCAAAAGTTAGCTGGCTCTGGTAAAGTAATATTGTTAAGCAAAGTTAGCAAAAAGTTAGCTGCGCCTCTTCAGCAAAGTGGCAACTGGACGAGCGCACCTGGCAGCAACAGAAGCAGATTGAAATATGTGTGAAGAACTTGCTGTTGAATTCTGTAATTTTGAAAGTTTAATTAAAAAGCTGTCAAATCCGCCTGTGTTTGCTATCCGCAGTTTGCAAACCATGTTAGATCGCATGATTGAGATAGCTGCTTTGAAATGATATGTATTGTGAAAAGTGCTATACAAATAAATGTGAACTGAATTTATTTGAATATTGTTAGCTTTATTGATCACCAATGAAATGTAAGGTTTGCCAAACCTATAACTCTTATATCAATGGATTGCATGCATTTTTAACTACTGTTTTTAAAGCAACCTTGGTCTGTAATGAATTACTTTAAAATAAAATGAGCAAAACACTCTGTGGTGAAAGGAGCATTGCGATACGACGACTCTTAATCTTGAGGCTTACTACTGAGCAGTTTTTACAATCACAACATGCAACAATCAATAAAACTATTAAAGTTATTAAAAACAATCAACATGTAGTAAGAAACACAACATGAAAGTTGCATGAACACATTTAGTTTGTAGATACTGCACTTTGCTTTTGCAATAGTATTGTAGTTGTGTAAGGCCATCTGGTCATGAATTGAAAAATCAAATTTCACTTGATCTTTTGACACATAAAATGAGTTGTACTTAACATACTGTACGTTTCAGAACTCAAAATATCTTTGTTATTCCAATAACATCTTTTATTGAAACCGAGCTGCCAAAATGACTCACTTTATATTTCCTTGTCTTTATGATGTAATAGAGATGAATACATCAGCACAGAAACACATCAGCACCTACTTCAAGAGCTCTGATTGGGGACGGTCTCCCACAGACCATTATAAACCTCTACTCACCCTACTGACACTGGTCAACCGGTGTGTATGACACCTTCAACATCAAAGGCCCTATTTACACCTGGTATTAAGATGCATTTTGGTCGATTGGATCACAAGTGGACAATGCTAAATACAGGTATAAACAGGGTGTAAAACGTTTTGAGCTTGTCCACTTTCGACCACTTCCAGTAGTCGTCGAAAATGCATTTAATGCATAATATACTATAATCTATTTAGAAATGTTTTCATGTATTTTCAAGTGTCTTATGCAGAGTTTTATATATCTATTTGAGGGAGCATGCTTGGGGAAAAGAGAGAAGTGAGTTGTACGAGAGTGAGTTAGGCAGCTGTTCATGCGGTTATGCCGATACTTCTGATTAAAGAAAGAAATGTGAATCATCACCATTGTAACCCATGTTTTATTTATGTCATCCACGCTGAAGAGACCGGAGTGTTTACAGCAGAAAATAAGGGATACAGTTCTATCTGCATTCTGAGTGGTTTTGAGATATTGAGCTTCAAATTTTTTGTATTCCATTCGACTTCCATTGTATTACATTAGATAGAACCTTTTTTTTTTTTCTATTTCTAAAAAAAAAAAAGTCCCAAAATGCACACAACCACAAAAAAATCACAATGTAAATAAGTTATCACATAACAAGAATATGTGAATAACTCATTTTTGACAAAAAAATGTCAGATAGAACCTTATAATTCCAAGGTGACAAATTGTATGCACAACAAACTAGTATGATTAGGTTAATAAATGAAAATAATATAACAAATGCCAGTTTGCAACATCAAGCAGCATAATGAACTGTTTTTGCACAGCTAAAGTAACTGGAAGAGGCTGAGATGCAAAAGATTTGCACATTCAAGATTAATATAGTTGTGTCCACTCTTATATTAAAAAGGTGCAAAGAAAATAAAAATTGAATCATTTCCATGGGTCCGGTCTTTGATTCATGTTTCAATCAGTTGTCCTCTAATAGAGTAGAATTTTCAATATGGCACTGTCACTAAAAACTAGGGTCCACAAACTGCAGTGCAGAAACTGCATCCTCCATTATCGCAGGATTATACTGTTGGCTCAGAGCACACATTGCAAGGAAAACAATACAGAACACAAGGAGTATTTTCAGTGTACAGTAGGTGGCAGTATGTGATCACAACACAAATCCACCATTAAACCCAAAGAAGAAGTACCTGTTGTGGATGGTGACTGTGAGCAGAGGTATGGAAGATATAAATTAATTTTGACCTTGACAACATTTATTTATTTATTTATTTATTTATTTAATTTTTTTTTTGTGGGACATGGCGAGGTAATGTTGTCAAGTATCATTCTGTCAGCAATGGATATTTGTACAATTTCCATCTAGCTTTAAATACTTTAAGTTTGACTTAACTGCATCACAAAACTAACATGTACTAACGTGATGTAGAGTTCAGTCTACAAATATACAATTGAGTTCGCAATATAGATGGTAAAACCAGTGATGAAAATAAAATCACTGTAGCATTGTATTTTTAGTTTTTTCTTACCTTTATGGCACTACTGTCCTCCGCTGCAGCAGCCGAATTTAAACCCTTTGAAAAGAGTTTGGTTAATTTTTATTCATTTGGCAACATCTGACTTTTTTTTTTTGCTTTCTCGACCCTTTTCTGCACCGCCTTTCCTTTTTTTAAGGTCCGTCATCTAACTTTTACTGACAAATTTGCTCATGTTGTGCTCTCTCTCTCTGATGATGTGCTTGATTTTGACTGAACTTGCTTTGATTTGAGTTTGATTGACAGACGATCTAACCAATCATAACGCCGCATCCACATTTATGTCCGACAAAGCAGTTAGATTAACGTCATGGACTTGAATTTGAAAAATGGTGTGTATTGTCACGGGCCGCTTGAACTTGGGCGCTACAGGAATCTGTCAAGACACATTAAAAAGCTACAAAATGGTATTTATTGTTTAAATTTTTCTTCTGTCGATTGTCAGTGTCCTCTTTGCTCTAATGTATTTTTCACTCTGAGAGAACATGGTGTGTGGCGTGAGAGCGGCAAGGCATGTCATACATAGCAACAGTAACTAAAGGGCCAACCTGATCTCACGGCAATTCGTACGTATTTTACGAGATGGCTAATTCGTACGAATTCATATGACCTCACTCGTACGAATTCATATGTTTTTTGCTAAATCGTACGTATTTTGCAAGTTGACAAATTCGTATCAATTCATATGAATGACCTACCCCAAATCCCGCCCCTAAACCTACCTGTCACTGGGGTTTAGACAAATCGTACGAATTCATACGAATTAACCACCTCGTAAAATACGTACAAATTGCCGTGAGATCAGGTTGGCCGGCCCGACCGCTCCGCCCCCTTTAGTTACTGTTGCTATGTATGACATGCCTTGCCGCTCTTACGCCACACATATTTCAATGTCTTTCCGGTTGTGAGATAGCGTTTGGCCGGCCGTTGCCGACTGGGCCAAATGCTTAACATTTATTATTAATAATTTTATTATAACCATAGTGAAATCGTTCAAGCAATAAAAACACGTCATATGCGTTGTCGGCCTGTAAAAACTATTTATTTATATATATTAAAAATAAAACTGACCAGCCCACATTAAAAAAAAAAAAATGGTCCGGCCCCTCTGGCATTTGCCAGAATTGCCCGATGGCCAGTCCGCCTATGCTCATGTCACTGTGACTAACAGAGAAGGCTGCATTGTATCTTGCTTTTTAATTTGGGTTTATTCAAAAATACTTGTACACTAATTAATCAATGATAAATTTCCACATTTGAACATTTTATGGAACACACTTAAGGTACTCTGCTTTAAGAATTGTTTTTTTTCTCAATGGCTCTGAATGAATCTGCCTCTTTAAAAAAAAATAAGAAGGTTCTTTAAGGTCTAGTCCACACATACACAGGTATTTTTATAAAGTGAGTTTTTCCTTCTTCATTTAAAAAAAAGTCTCATCCACACAAGCACACTTAAAAAAAAAAACCTCTGTCCAATTGAAAATGCAAAAACGCACTATAAAGCACTATCAAGAGCATGCCAAACCATGCCGGTTTCAGTTGCTACCCAGGTAAGTTCAAGATTAGTTTGAGCAAACTCTGGTTTTTCGGGTTTATGAAGGTGGATTGTTTTTTAGCGGGGTTCATTGCTATGGTAACTTAAACTACACGGATAATCTGCTCCGGAGCAGGCTTTATTCTGGGTTAGAGATCGCAAACCCAAACTCGACCAGTCAGCTGTGAGTAAAGTGACACGTATCTGATGCAATAAAGCCACTCCCCCTGTATCTATTGCTCCAAATTGAAGCAGTTTATAGTGAAAACATTTTAGAGACAAAATTGCTCATCTTTTGCTGCTAATTATTTATTATATTTATATTATATGAATGAATTATGTATTATTCATATAATAGTATATTCATATAATTATTATATTACTTGACAATTAATATTTAACTTTGCTTTTAAATTGATATAAATACAATACATGCATCGATATATAAACCTTTTAAACAAATTAAGCGTCTGTGTATTCATTAGAGCTTTGTGAATCTAATAAATTATTATATTATAAATTATTAGGCATATTTCTTTGATTCACATGCATTGATATAGTCAGATATTTTCTTTCAGCTGCCTTCTCAAACTTTCACTGCAGCAGGGTTTATTCCTGCCTTTTAAATGCATTTAATTTCATCATATTTTTTATAACGATCTCTTAATCTTCAGAAGAGAAGTGAATTGCGCGGCTCTCTTTTATTATTATTATTACTATAATTATTATTATTATTTAACTTTTCTCTGCTCATGTTTTAAAATTAGCATTTTAGGTCTGTCTCACAATGGATTATGACATCTGACCAACCTTGGTATTGCAAAATGAAGTGTCTCAGTATGTTAAATTGTCATTTACCAAAAAATAAATAAATAAATAAAATTAAATGTTTGATGTCATACCAACAAAATTCATACTAACCATGTTTCAACATATTTCTCTAAAGTTGGTATTTGACAACTGATGTTGGGTTCTGACAGAAATCAGTTTCTAACCAAAGTTCAAGGTCTGTTCAAAGATGGAGCTTGATGTAAAGACAGTGTAGGATTTTAACCTGTTCTTCGTTTCCAAACAAAATTAAATGTTTGTCCAATGTTGAAACTTGATGTCAAGCCAACACTGTTTAGACATCAACAAGATTTTAATTTCCAATCAAAATACAACGTCTGTCTAATGTTGGAGGTTGATCTCAAGCCAACTTTCGATTTTAATTTCCAAACAAAATGCATTGTCTGTCCCATATTGGAGGCTAACTTCAAGCCAACATTGAGTTTTGACGTCAACCCAATTTTCATTCTTAACTGAAATTTACATGTGCACAATGTTCGAGTCTGATGTTACATTGATGTCCAGTGCCCCCTGGGAGTGTTTTGATAACCATATGAACTTATATAGTAGTTTTTTTTTTTTTTTACTTTAACTGACTGTAATGTGTGGTCATGTATTAAAGTTTTTGATGACAGTTTCATATATATATTTACATCATCTCCTATAAATGTAATGATCAGTTTGCCTGTGTGCTGCTTCACTAGAGCAGAAGTGAAACTGGTTTGTTCCAGTCCAGATCATGTAACCAATCAAACAGTGAAACTGAAAAGCCCATTTGCATTGTCAGGGTGGAGTGATTCTGATCCTCTCAGAATAGAGCAGCTCTGTCTCCAGAGACCATGTTCAAACCCCAAGAGCTTTATTTGACATTTACTGCTACATCAAGCTTGTGAAAAGCACCTGCATCTGCATCTGTTAGTTGAATGATGTTGTCAAACTAACATTCTCAGTCGGAGGTGTCAGACTACCCATGTTAGTTGACTCAGGAGCAAAAAGCAACATAGTAGATGAAGGAACGTGGGAAATGCTGAAAGGAAAAAGATCAAGTGCAGTTCTGCTAAATCAGACAAAAAACTGTATGTATACTCATCAAGTGAACCCCTGCCAGTGAAAGGAATTTTCTGGTGTGAGGTCAGAATCGGAAAACGCAGCACAAAAGCTGAGTTTACAGTTATTTGCGGGAGAGGTGAGCCACTGCTTGGAAAAGATACAGCAGTTGAATTGCTGAGTGCTGAGGATTGGAGCTAATGTCGCAGTGGTGAGTGATGTGATGTCCATGATACAACAGCAATACCCCAAATTGTTCTGTAGAGTAGGCAAACTAAACACAAAACAAATTAGCCTGCACATAGACAGCACAGTGACTCCAGTTGCACAGCCCCTTAGACGTGTTCTGTTCCATCTAAGAGAGGCTGTTGAGAAAAAAATAAATGAGCTGCTCCACATGGACATTATTGAGAAAGTCAATGGAGCAACCCCTTGGGTAAACCCAGTTGTCATTGTGCCCAAAGCAAATGGGGAAATAAGGATGTGTTTGGATATGAGACAAGCAAACACTGCAATCACTCGTGGGAGGTTTCCAATTCCCACGGTGGATGAACTATTGCAAGGAATGAATGGATCAGTTGTTTTCAGCAAACTAGACCTGAAATGGGGGTATCATCAGCTGGAATTGACCCCAGAATCAAGAGACATCACAACTTTTACTGTTCATAATGGCATATATAGGTTCAAAAGGCTGGTGTTTGGCATTTCGTCAGCGAGTGAGCAGTACCAGCACGAAAAAGCCACTGTTCTAGCTGGCATCGAAGGAGTAGAGAACATATCAGATGACATCATCATCCATGCACCTAACAAAGAGACTCATGAGAAAAGAATGCATGCAGTTCTAAAGAGACTGGAAAGCTGCGGCTTGACTCTGAATGTAGAGAAGTGCCAGTTTAACATGGACAAATTGGTGTTTATAGGCATGCTGTTGTCAGAGAAAGGCATAGGCCCAACGGCAGAGAGGGTGAGAGCAGTTGTGGAGGCAAGAGAGCCTGAAAACGCCGAGGACACAACACTGGCTTATTTTGACAAGGACGCACCAACAAAAGTCATTGCCGACACTGGACCAAAGGGAATTGGAACAGAACTAGTGCAGGGCCAACGAATCGAAAGGTGGGTCTTGAGATTATAGCCCTACGATTTCTGAGTGATTCATATACCGGGAACACACAACATTGCAGATCCTTTGTCACGCCTGCTGGGCCCATCAGCCAAAGGTGAGAGACACACACATAAAGCAGAAGAATATGTGTGATTTATAGCTGTTTGTGCGACAGCCAGCGCCCTGACCACCAAGGAAGTCAAGCCGATATCAGCAAATGATGTGGAATTATAGACTGAGAACGGCCATTCAAACAGGTTGCATACAGGCATATTGCAGGTGAGCTATGTGTCATTGGCTGAATAATACTCAGAGGAACAAGAATTGTTTTGCCACAGTCACTGTGAGGAAAAGCAGTACAGTTGGCTCATAAGGGTCATCTTGGTGTTGTAGGAACAAAACAACACCTCAGAACAAAGGTTTGGTGGCCCGGAATGGACAGGTTATGGAAATGTTAATTTAAGTTGAATGGATGTAAAATGTGAATAGGAAAATTAGTGGGGTAAGTTCATATTCAAGTAGAGGGGGGATGTTGTGTATTGATGTGATGTCATTAACGTCATCATGTAACAATTGAGGAAAATACGGATGGAAAGTTCAATCTGGTGTCTGCGTGGTTTGATCCGAAATAACTAGAAAGGTTATAACAACCGCATGTGATGATAGTCCACTTATGTCTTCCACGTCCCATCCAGTGGCCAGACATGGAGGTTCCAGAGGTCCCTCCTTAGGGGTTCACCAGGAAGGGGCTGTTGCAAGGAGCATAAGCTCCGAAAAACCAAGTCAAGGTGGGCCAATACAGCGCAACCAGCAAAACCTGTTCTTCATCTTCCCTGACTTTGCACAACGTCTGTGCAATCAGGCTCACCGGGGGAAACCCATATTTGCGCAGGCCCCTGGGCCAGTTGTGTGCAAGGCTGTCAATGCCGAGTAGGGCCTCAGGAAGGGAATATGACAGCGGGCAGTGAGAGGATTCTTGGGAAGGCTTTGAAGCATCCCTGAGATGGCCAATATCAACTCAGAGATGGCAGGAGCTGCTCTTCTGCAGGAGACAGTAAGCATGCCACTCCTTCCCCCAGAGGATGGTCTGGTGGAGAATCTTTTGTTTTGTTTTCTTTTTGTTCTGCTGCTCGCCCAAGTGATATGGGTATCCAAATTTTCAAAGAAAGAGCAGCTTGTTTCCTGGGTCACACAGTCAGCACTTCTAAAGGCCCTGATATACTTCAAGTAAGATCAAAGAAGAAACTAATGTGACATCATTTCAACCAATAATCAGGCAAAACAAAGTTCGTTTTGGGAGTTTGAAACAGCTTGCTAAAGCAAACTTTCCAGAAAAGATCGCTTAGACTGGTAAACCCCTTTATACTACCATTGGTCCGTGGCGATTACATAATAGTTAGGTGTGCACAAAGGCTACACCTTTTTTCCCATGGAAATCTTTTTCGGGTTCAATTGTTCTTTTCAGTCTGTCGAGTTCAGATGTAAAAACATGAACACACTGGAGAGCCTTTTTTTTTTTTTACAATGTTTTTCATGTGTAATATTGTAAAGCTGTTTACTTTTAAGCAAGCACCGTTGATAAGTCTTTCACAAGTCCTGTAAACACTTCATGTTAGGTGTTAATGTGATCCCTCCATGAATTTCAATAAACCACCACATCATCTAAGTATGCTGTGCAATTTGTCATGCCACTGGAAATTGGCTGGAGCATTCCGCATCCCGAAAGCCATGACCACATATTGCAGAAACTCATCTGACGTCACGAATGCAGAGACATCAGAGGCACGAGCAGTATGTGGCACTTGCCAATAATACCGAGTCGCCAACTTGGAAGCTGAGTACTAAAAACTAAGTTGCTGTGAGCATACCAGGGGTGCGTTTCCCGAAAGCATCGTTAGCCAACTATGGTCGTAAGTCCCATTGAACTCTATTGGTAACAACGGAACTTGCGACCGTAGTTCGCTTTGGGAAATGCACCCCAGGGCCTTAAGTGGCAGCTGATAGCTGCAGAGAAATTCTATATCAACACTATCAGTGCTAATATGAATCTGCAGCAGTCAGGTGGTACAAGTAAGAGCTCTGTAAGTTGTTTACATTCATTATTATTGTAATGTTATGTGCTTTGAGACATGAGGTACTTTAACGCCGTCTCCTGTCTAGTGGTGTTTTGCAGGCTCTGCTGCCGCTGTGTGCGTTCATCTGTTTTAAAGGAGCCGTGGCTATGGGGAGCGCTCTGAAGGGAGGCTGGGATCTAATGCTTTCAAAGCTAACTTACTATTGTTAGCCACTCTGAAATTGCCTACTCTATCTTTAACGAGCCTGACAATGACTGGTCAAAACAAAGCAAAACATTTGAGCAATTTGAGCAAAACATTGAATTGTTGAAACATTGGTCCATGATGTGTTTACATAAGAAAAAAACAATTTAAAACATTTAAAATATTAAAATACACCAATATATATAACTGAAATGGTAACTTAAAAAGGTAACTTAAACAGTAACTTAAACTGATACAAGCTTGACTTGATGTGGTCTGCATGAAACTGATGCTTTGCTTGATTTCAGCACAGTGTAACAAAGATAAGTAGTGTGATATGTACTGTTAGGAGAGGCAACAAATAGGGAATTCTACTAAGAATGAAGAAGAATAACACTGCACATAAGCAAACAAAAGTCCTGAATGAAACTTGACATTGTTGTGGGGTGAGTGGTGAATTTAAATGCAGTCTTTAATGAGCTGTCTTGATTGTTTACAGGTGCACATAGTTATTATTCCAGGGAACATGAGTCTTTATCCACAGCTGCTATTTCATTGAAATCATAAATTAATTAGTCCATGTTTAATGTTGAGTAAATTTAAATAAGGAGAGTCGATTTGCATTGTCACACATGCTTCAGTGCTCTGAGAGTGTTTATAGTGCTGTGAGTTTAACACTTCATGACTGAGAGCAGAACAGAACACAATCTTCATCATCACACAAGACAAAAGAACAACAATGAACAAAATCACCTTCTTCATCTGGACTCTCACACTGTTTATTCAAGGTAACTGTTTCAATAAAATTTTAAATTAAAATATTATATTATTAACAGTGAATGTTACACAAATATCCTGCTTTTTCTATCAGGTTTCAGTGGACAGGTGACTGTGACTCAAACCCCTTCTGTAAAATCGGTTCAGATTGGTGAATCAGTGACTATAAACTGCAAAACAAACACAGTAGTGTATGATGGCTGTACAGGTTCATATACTTGTATGGCCTGGTACCAGCAGAAACCTGGAGAAGCTCCTAAACTCCTCATATATGCAGCATCAATCCGTCAGACTGGAACTCCATCTAGATTCAGTGGCAGTGGATCCAGAACTGATTTCACTCTGACCATCAGTGGAGTCCAGACTGAAGATACAGGAGATTATTACTGTCAGAGTTTCCACTATCCAAACAGTAAACATGTGTTCACACAGTGATAAAGAGTCGTACAAAAACCTCGGTCAGTCAGACGTCACAGTGATGCACTGATACAGCTGAGAGATACTGCAGCTGCTCATTCAACACAATCACACACAACACTGATCACAGACAAACACTAATAACACTAGATCATCTAAATCAACATCAATCTTGTGTTTATGAAGAGAATGAGTCAGTGTTTAATATGATCATCATGTTTTAGGTGTAATATATGATCCCTGTCAATCAAACTGAACAGACTGAATTCAGTCACTTCTGCTGTCTGGACGTGATGCTTTCCTTTTGAGCCACAGAAATATTTACATTCTTACACAATTACTGTCAGAACGGCTGATTTTTGATTTGTGATCATGTATTTTTAAGTGATTTTCATGACATTTTCATATATATTTTCATCACATTTTCAGCAGAGGTGAAACTGGTGTGTTCCAGTCCAGATCATGTGACCAATCAAACAGTGAGACTGAAAAGCCCATTTGCATTGTCAGGGTGGAGTGATTCTGATCCTCTCAGAATAGAGCAGCTCTGTCTCCAGAGACCATGTTCAAACCCCAAGAGCTTTATTTGACATTTACTGCTACATCAAGCTTGTGAAAAGCACCTGCATCTGCATCTGTTAGTTGAATGATGTTGTCAGACACAAAGTGAACTTGTTGAGAAGCTTTATTGAATGTTACAGCAGATTGAAAGATCACACAGTGCTTTGACACGCCAGCTCTCTTTCAGTATTGAGTTGTAAATCACTACAGCTGCAGCACTAGACTCATGTGAATCCTGCCTGACACAGGACACTCAGATACGCTCATCTTCAGGAGAGAAACATCAGCACTCAGAGCTCTTGTGGAACGAGACCTCATGAGGAGCTCCATCATGTGTTACTCTGCAGACGTACACCTCTCCCTTTTCCCAGCGTGCTTTGCTGAGGGTCAGGACGCTACTGCGGCTGTAGCGGCCGTCCCGCTGGCTCTCTGCGCTGGTCACGACCCCCTCTGTGACCTCTGACCCGTCCAGTGTCCAGCTCACCTGCGCCCCCTGTGGAGAGTAAGAGCTGAGCAGGCAGAGCAGTGCGGCTGAGTCTCCAGAGATCTGCAGAGAAGAGGGCGGCAGCAGAGACACTGAGGGCTTCACTGTGGGACCAGCTGCAGGAGACAAACACAACACATTCACAAACACAAAGAAAACACACTGTTTCACTCACAGCATTTCAACAGCAGCAAAAATCATGACAATCTGATCCTTCATGTCATTCAACATCACTAGAGCTGATATAATGTATACAAACTACACATCAATATATATATATATACACACACACATTTAAATGAAACCTCATAAATGAAACTAAACATAAGTCAAAGACTGATTTAATTCTAGCTGTTTTTCCACCAAATAAAGTTAGTGTTTACTTCAGTGACATATCCAACTCAAAATGTTAATCAATTTCTATCATAAAAAAAGCTGAATCAACATTCTAAAGAAATATATTTTGTATAAATTGTGCTTGTATTATAAAGCACTAAATTACAAGAGATTCAGTATTATTGACCGAACTACAGAAAAAAGCAACATTTACAATCTGATGTCAGATCTCTTTTTCTGTGTATGATATCTACAATAAAAGATGAACTATAAACACAGTGTAGAAATAAATGAAAGAAATACAAACCACATTATGGAAATATTACAAATTCATTAGTTAGGAATTTATTTCCTGCAAAAGCTAATAATTTGGTTCTTCTGAAGGTCTAAATGTGACAATAACACTATTTTTAATAATACATTTATTACAATTTTAACTTAGTTTTAGTTTTAACATTTTCTAAAATCTGTAATTTTAATATATTTTTTGAAGAGAATTAAATAGACAGACTTACCAAGCACCAGTTTAGTTCCTCCACCGAATGTGTACCACAGTGATACAATCTAATGAAACGGTCGTACAAAAACCTCTATTCCACTCGAGTGAACACAAACTCCAGCAGAGAGAGAGAAACAACACTTCAACACACTGATATTAGAAGAAACTCAGATCTTCTCAACACTCAAACATTCAGTTTGGACTAAATGATTTAAAAAAACAAAACAAAACAAAAAAAACTCTTTCACTCAAACAAGTGTTTATTTATCCCATTTAAAATAGATATAATTCAGTTTGACTTTATATTCTGTATTTCTCATTCATTCTCTAGTCGTGTGTTGATATAACACTGTTTAAAGAAATATCTTTGATGATCTGTGACTTCAAAAATTCAATTAAAATGTGTTCAAATAATGAGTTTATTGAACAGTACATTGAACATCAATAGAAAGTGTCAGCAACGAAAATATAAAAGGTATTTTGCATGTTCTACACAGTCAAGCATGTTTTCATATACAGGTCTGTTATAAAAGTATCTGGACTCATTATGAATCTCCACACAAGATCATGAAACGTGAACAAGCTCTAATATGTCTCCATCTTTAACAGCCTGTTTCTTCTCCATTTGATGATTTCAGACACACATGAGGCTTCATGATAGATGGAATGACACCATGAACTCTGATTAGAGATTCACAATCAGTCCTGATACTTTCTGAACAGACTCATGATTCATGATCGATCTTTAGTGATGGAGGTTCATCTAGTGGAAGTGTAGCAGTGATGATGGTCACATGACTGAATATGGACACAGAGATGGACATTCATCTGCTCATCCTCAGTGTCTCAGTGGGCAGAATTAAAATAAAACTACTGAACTAACTAAAAATAACATTAGTCATCATTCTGTAAATCTAGTGTATTCTTAGATTGTCTGTTGTAAATCCTGCCCACTTGTTTGCATCGTCACACATGCTTCAGTGCTCTGAGAGTGTTTATAGTGCTGTGAGTTTAACACTTCATGACTGAGAGCAGAACAGAACACAATCTTCATCATCACACAAGACAAAAGAACAACAATGAACAAAATGTCTCAGGTTACGTATGTAACCATGGTTCCCTGAGAACAGGGAACGAGACTCTGTGTTTACCGCTTTGGGGAACGTCTCACGTGACGCGGTATCTGAAAGCCAACTATCCAACAACTCCAATCTCTATTGGCCGGCGACAGCCTATGACGTAATATGGCGCGACCCGGAAGTATATCAGGAGCGCCTAGAGAATCAGTATCTTATCGTCTTGAGGGACTGTTCAGCAGGCAGCCCGAGGCATGGCATGGCAACGCAGAGGCTCGTTCCCTGTTCTCAGGGAACCATGGTTACATACGTAACCTGAGACGTTCCCTTTCGAAAGGGAACTCAACTCTGCGTTTACCGCTTTGGGGAACGATATACCCACGCCGCCATGCTCGAGGAGAGTGCATGCCAAGATGGCTAGACAAACGTCCGGCAGTTCGAAAGAAATGCCATAAGCAACTCACCCTCGGGTCACGCAAGGCTGTCAGTGACAGCATTCCCTACGGCCACCAGCCCAAGCTGAGCCTAAAAGAGGCCTTCCGCAGAAAGCCTTCCAAGGCTGCTCAGAGCTTCTGGGACCAACATTTCCATGGAAAAGTGGTTCCTTAAAGGGATTGTGGCCAGGAAACCGAAAGGAACCCCGGCCAGTCACTAGAGGGGAACAAAGTCAACCTCAATGCCACCAGGGAGGCCGACCTGGTCTGACGAAGGACAAACTTAGTCTTGGCCAACCCTGTCTGATACACAGAATCTCCAAACCATGCCCACATGCAACTGAAAGGAGGCCCTAGTAGGGCCTTCAACCTCCATAAACACATGGCATCAGCCAGTGGTAGTTTCATAACTAAACCAGCCAGTAGGCCAAGTACTTGAAAAGACACTTTAACACCTGGATAAGAGGAGTACACACTCCGCCACGGTACTCTATGACAGGCCTGACCTAGGGCCTACTCATACAGAGGTGGGCGTGGCCGATGGCGGTGAGAGTCAAACAAGACTCAACCATGGAGATGAGTCTCAAACATAACCAACCCAGCTGTGCCAACATGAAAACTGAAAAGGAGGCCTGTCAAGGCCTACTACTTTTAGCAACACGTGGCGCCAGCCACTGGTCATAAATGGGGACCAAGCTCAAAGGGAACCAGCTCTAGACCCAACAAAAAAATTGTGGGTAACTAGCTACAACAACCTGAGCTAAGCCTACACATTCCAACAGGCAATGTACCAAAATTACATGGTACATGGTCTAAGGGAGGCCTACAAGGCCTACCACCTCAAACAACACGAGCATAAGCCTGAGGCAGTGCTAAGATATGTGAGCAAACTCGCGATCATATACCAACAGCGACTGAGATACAAGCTGTACCTAGAAGGAGGCTAAGAATAAAGAGCCAACAGTCTTTACAGTAGATGTAAAACAGCTGCTGTGGTCATGATCGATTGAGCTAACAGAGATCATCTTTAATTCTAACCAGAAATAAGACTCTCTACACTCAACCTGAGTGTGCAATCCACCAGGTGATGCACTCAGTGAAACACAAACCCCACCCGGGGAGTACAAGAAACCACCACGTTCTTAGATAGAGGCTAATCACAGCCTGCTATCACAGAAACAGGTGCTAACCTGTGGCAGCACTAGAGTAAGCTCACATATATTTATGTGTGCAAGGCCAAGGCTTAGAACCCAAAGCAAAAATAAATGCTTTGTAATACATGCCATCCAAACAGGATAAATGCTTTCACCAGACAGATCTGTAGATCTGTGCTGAACACTTGAGAACGGAGGCTAAAAAACTAGCACCGTAGCTCAAACTTGAATATAATTCAAGGGGCTCACGGGAAGACATTATAAGGCATGACAAAGTTCTAGAAAGTGGGGGCTAGCAGCACTGCATAACTTATCTCCTCAAAGATAAGGGCCTACCACCTGGGAAAAACAGCACCAGGAAGGCTAATAACAGCCTATAACCTTAGCTGTTAACCTCAGCCATAGCTACCTATATAATACGAAGGGGAAATGGGCATACGGCCTAACAACTCCCTCAGGAGGAGGCCAGAACTAGGAACTATACAACCTTACAAGGGATAGTAATAATAAGGGGGGATGTAATAGACAAACACCTAACCTAGCTCTAGCCTAGCCGCTAGCTATGGCCTACTGGGCCAAGCGAAGCCTGGGCTTCACTTTAAATCCTCTCAGATATGAGGAGAAAATGAAGCACTACAAGCCAATAGTGCCAGGCGGCCGATTAAAGCCGACCTGCGCACAAATAACTGAAGTGACGAGTGCTAACTCAAGCCAAACTAACAGTATTAGCTGAGAAGCTACTCTAACATAGGAGGCTACAAAATAGCGGCCATAATGCGGCCTGCATATGAAAAATTAGCCAACCTAATGGTTCAGTTATTTTGCCCAAAAGAACCCCTTCTAACTTTACTGACTACATGCTCAGGAAAGCTATACAGGAAAAACAAGGTCTACACTTTTATAAACATAAAAATATAGACCCAGCTTACCTTCCTGCGGGTCGTTGAACGAAGATTTCTCCCCCTTATTTTCTTGCATGAAGAAGGATGAAATCAAAAAGTTCTTTTAAGCCTAAAAGCACTTTTCACTATCAGGCCAGAGGGCGGCCTTAGAAAAATATTATCAAAGGCCCAGCCATCAGCCTGACTGTTAAAGAAGCACCTGAGCATGTAAAATTAAACCAAAAACTCAGGAGGCAGAGGAAGAAGGGGCGAGGGTAAACGCAAAGTCGCCCCCGCCACAAAGGAGAAGGCGCCCGAGCGGCCATACTGGATCTCTGGCCCTATCTCAGAGCCTCAGCTCGAGATGGACCAGCCTTCTGATTAACTACATGCTCAGACAAAACTATACAGGAAAACAAGGTCTCATTTTAAAACAAAAAATAGACCCATCTCATCTTCCTGCGGCCCAAAGACCGAAGATTCCTAAAATTCCTTTTCTCTTACATGAAAAAAATAGAATCTATGGTTCTTTTAAGCCTAAAAGATCCTCTCACTATCAAACCGAAAAAGCGGGCCGACAGAAAATAATCACTATGGGCCCAGCCATCAGTCTGACCATAAGAAGTGTCTGAGCATGAGATAAATTATATATACATGCATACACATACATATATATATATATATATATATATATATATATATTATACATATATATACATACACATGTACATATATATATATATATATATATGAGGAGAAAGAAGAAGAGGAGAGGGTAGATATAAATTGCCCTTATATAGCTGAGGGATCGATTACAGACGCAACGGTGTTTACAATCGATCACCCATCTCACTCTCGTTTCTTCCTCCTCCTGTCTGTCTGGGCTCAGATACAAATCTGAACGGCTAGGGGGTTTTCATGCCCTCCTGATCTCAAACGCAGAGATCAGGAAGGAATGGAAAGTATATGGGAGCTGCAACATTCATGGACAGAAAGGAACCGCTCGTGGCCCCTTTCCTAACGCGCTCTCACGGCAACTACCGGCTGCTGAAAAACGTGTCCCAAAAACACCAGCAGTTCCGTATACAGCAGCCAGAGGAGCGCTCGCTGCCAGACGTGATGACGCCAAACACGGACGTCATCGTCATCCAGCAACTCATCCTCGAATACAACTCTCTCAAACTTCCCAACGAGCTCACCTGCGAGCCCTATGATTGCAGCCGCCGTTTTGCTTCAGCACAAACGGGGCCAGAATCACCAGACGCAGATGCGGACACCTCTTCCCTTGAGAAGAGTGCCGAACGAGAACGGAGCGTCCCGATAGGGAGACGCTCACAGTAAACAACAGACAAACACACACAGACAGCGCCCTCAAGCACTGTCTATGCGCGCTCCTCTCCAGACAGAAAAACACCTAGAAATGTGTATACAAACCTGAAACACGGATGAACACACTCTCTTGAACGTTTGTAAGGCATATTAAAGAATCCCTTACTGGAGTCGACATAGTCACGATCAGACAGAACAGACCCGAAAGACGAAAAGATACTGATTGATTCTCTAGGCACTCCTTAGATACTTCCGGGTCGTGCCATAGGCTGTCGCCGGCCAATAGAGATTGGAGTTGTTGGATAGTTGGCTTTCAGACACCGGGTCACGTGAGACGTTCCCCAAAGCGGTAAACGCAGAGTTGAGTTCCCTTTCGAAAGGGAATCACCTTCTTCATCTGGACTCTCACACTGTTTGCTCAAGGTTTGTTTGAGACAATAACAGCAGCTCAACCATTACTTCGACAATAATCTGCCATTTTTTTAAAATGGGACCAAACTTAAGTCCTTGCTCCAAAGCTTAAAACTTTTTTAACCCTTAAATGCATACCTCGGGTCTTTATCGACCCTGGACATCATGTACTACCCTCCTCCTCATTCATTTTCCAAAGTTAGAGGGTGTCCCAAGATGGCGTCCTTCTAGTCAGACATGCTTTTTCTCTGTCCTGTAGACATGGAGTTTGGAGCTGGAAATCATCTCATTTATTATGAAGATACCTCTTACATTCTAATGATATTTAAGAAATAGACATTTCTGTCTATTTCTGTTACGTGTCTGTTTCGTGTGAAAACGGAAGATGGGTTATTCTGACTGTGAAAGTGGACAATACTACATTTATACTTTGTAATATTTATGGTCATAATTCCAATCCGTTGAACAAGAACTTATTTGCAAAGGTTTCTGATATTATTCAATGCAAATTTGATGCATTCCAGCTTCATATGTTATATTTTCAGGCGATTTTAATGAATGCTTGGATAATTTGAGTGATAGACATCCTCCTCGTTCTTCTCAACGTGACGCACAATCTAACTTAGCTTCTCTATGTGCCAATTTATCACTTACTGATACTTGGTGATTCTACAACCACGGGATATCAGAATATATATGGTCTAACAAAGACAAATCTTTGCAATCAAGAATTGACATGTTCTTTATTTCTACCTCTGCTTTGCAATATGTCAAGGAAATTGTTCATAATTATGCCCCTTTAACTGATCATACGCTTATTTCTTTAACACTTACAGGCACAAAAGAGAACTCTAGTCTTAGAGGGTAATGGAAATTTAATAATAATCTTTTTAAGGATGAGTACTTTAATAATAGTGTTAAAAAAAATTGCCAGTGATATCTTGGGAGGTGTAAAAGAAGGATTTAAAAGTAAATGGGAATATTTCAAATATAATGTCAAAAAGATTGCAGTTAAACGTAGTAAAGAATTAAAAAAAAATTAGAATTAATTGATAAATTAGGGAAATTGGAAGAAGCTGAACTGGTCTCAATTCAATCCCATCTAGACCTGATCTATTTAGACTTGGCTAAAGGTGCTTTTATTCATTCTAGGGCGAAATGGCTTGAAGAAGGTGAAAAAAATACAAGTTATTTTTTCGCACTTGAGAAAATAAATTTTAAAATAAATGCTTTAACTGCTTTAAATATTAATGGGAATCTTTGTATGGATCCATCAACATTTTCTGACTTTGTTTACTCATTTTATAAAGACCTATATAATTCCAAATTTGATCTATATAATTGTGAAGAGTTCATTCAAACAGTCCATCAACATATTCCTATTATTGATAAAGAATTTCAAGACTTCTGTGAATCCAATATAACTTCTTCTGAAATCAAAGATGCCCTGATTAGAATGAAAAAGGGAAATCACCAGGTATAGATGGGTTGACCGTAGCATTTTACTTACATTTTTGGGAACTGATTGAAATTCCTCTTTCTAATATGTATAATGAATGTAACAGTGGCGAAATGACTACTACTGTGAAACAAGGTATTATTTCATTAATTGCTAAACCGGATAAAGATCCACACTTGATAGAAAATTGGAGACCAATCTCTCTTCTTACAATTGATTATAAATTAATTACTTTAGTATTTGCAAATAGATTACGAGAAGTTTTAAATAAAATTATTAGTGAATACCAATCAGGTTTTTTAAAAGGTCGACACATAACTAACAATTTTAGACTTGTGCTTGACCTCAGATACAAATATATAGTATAATACAATGTAAGTCGCTTTGGATAAAAGCGTCTGCCAAATGCATAAATGTAAATGTAAATGTAAATGGATTATGCTGAGAATGTTGATGAAGGAGCAGTTATTTTCTTTCTGGACTTTTATAAATTGAACATCAATTCTTATTTAAAACTATAACGCTTTTTGGATTTGTAAATACATTTTTGAATGTAGTTAAAATGTTTTACAATGATATTAATAGTTCTGTAATACTTAACTCTTCCACCTCTAAAAGATTTAACATTAACCATGGAGTACGTCAAGGTTGTCCAATTTCCCCCTTTTTATTTTTGTTGGTAGTTGAATTATTATCCATTGGTATTGTTAGTAATGAACAAATTCAATGTCTTCAAACTTTTGGTAAATAAATTAAAATATCACAATTGGCTTTATTTTTAAAGAGCTTATCTCTTATTCCCAATGCTATCTCCTTCATTAATATTTTCTCCAAGGCTTCTGGTTTAACTCTAAATTTATCCAAATGTGAAATTCTCCCTTTACACAGTTTAAATGATAAAGTTATTAATAACATTCCAGTGAAGACCTCTGTCAAATACCTAGGAATTCTTGTAACAAAATTTTAATTTATTCTATAGATTAAAAAAGACAAAAGTGTTATTAAACTGTTGGTTACAACATGATCTCTCTGTTTATGGTCGTGTCCTATTATCTAAAGCAAAAGGCTTTATCTTGATTTGTCTATCCCTTTGTATGTTAAAGATTGTATTGTAAAGATATCAATAATTTATTTTATTCTTTTATTTGGAAAAACAAATTCCAAAGACTTAAGAAAAGGGTTCTTACTAATAAGAAAGCTGAAGGGGGCTTAGAAATACTTTATTTTGAAGATGTTAATAGAACTTTTAAAGATTAATCGTAACTCCCTTTGGAACCACATCCCACACAGTCTCTTTAACCAAATAGGGCTTAGAATTTCTGTTAACTTGTGACTTTAATATTTCTAAACTCTCTCTCAAATTGTCCAAATTCGACCAACAAGTGCTTTTAGCCTGGAAAATTTGCTACTCGCACAATTTCTCTCCTCATACTTCCTTCATTTGGAATAATGCCAATATAACGACTGCCAATAAATCTTTATTTTTAAGGAAATGGTTTAACAGGGATATTAATCATCTTATGAATATATTTGATAATTATGAAAATCTTTTAACTTACAAACAATTCATGCAAATCCAGTTTCCCTGTGCATTTTAAGGAAATTAATTCAGTCATTAAAGCTATTCCTCCTACTCTTGTTCATCTTGTTAAAAATCATATTCACTATAACTCTACAATAATGACAAAACCAAAATTAATTTTAAACAGTATTGAACTGATTGATAAAAATGCAATAACAAACATATTTGTACTATTTTCCAAAAACAAAATAAAATAACACCTAGAGGAAAATTCTTTTGGAACTCTATTATTGATAATATTAATTGGAAGACTGCTTGGTTAATCCCCTTTAAATATTGTATCAATAACAAAACAAAAGAAATAATGTCACGCAGACACAGCCAACGCCCACCAACATCCAAGCATCATCACCAGATCTCGACACTCCGCCCACTCGTTCACTCTCTCCGGAATACTAATCACGAGCACCTGCACCTCATCATCAAGGACACTTTATAGACTCATGTTTCCCTCAGTTCATTGTCTGGTCTCGTCAAACATACCTGGACTCCTTACCTGCTACTTACCTGTGTTCTCGTTGTTACCTCCTTGTCTCCTGTGTCCTGTTTTCCGTGTTCTCCATCCGTTCCTGCAAAGACATTCCAAGTTTACTCTCCAGCTAAGTGTCTGATTGTGCTTGCATCTCTACTCACCATATCATTTGCTCTTACCTGTGTTCGTGTCTCTGTCAATAAACATCTGACATCTTACCTCTCTGTCTCCGTCTGAGTCTGACAAATACATTTTAAAATTTAGCAGAATTTATTTTTAATCTAGTAAAGGATAAATACTGTTTATCTTTAAAGGATTTTATTGTGTACTATGAAAACAATATTAACAAAGGTCTTGAATACATTGTTAATTTATTCATATTGCTGGCAAAATGTGATATACATAAACAAAAAATGCTTAAATTCATCCCCAATATTTAAGGTATTTTTAGTGGGATTTGATTGTTTTATATCTTCTCTAAAATTGTTTAAAAAACAAAGTCATTAACATGTTTAAAATATTATATTTTCAGATCCCCTATTACTAATTAATGTCACACTTTGTCTTATGCTATGCTCTATTTGTAAATTGTTCTATTCTCATTGAGAAAAAAAAAAAAAAAAAATCAAAGTTCGACATCAACCTTCTTAGTATTCCTCAATCAATTCATTATAAAGTATATAAAAAAAAAAAATCATAAAATTATAAAATAATGAATATAAAAAAAATTGTATAGGGTCGCTAATGACCCGAGGTGTGTATCAGTGTATGTATATTTTTTCTGCACAACAATAGAATCTTTGATGACAGAATAAGTGCAATTCACTTTTATTCCAAATGGCTCAGCGATTTACTGCAGAGCAAGTACTAAATGCAGTCAATGAGTGTCACTGTCACTTGATGATGGATCTGGTGAAGCTGTCAGCGATCAGAATATTGATTTTGAAGATGATGAAAATGATAGTTTCGAGAATATGTTTGAGATCGCGTACGGGCTCATATTCGCGATATCAAACATATTGTCAAAACTATAATTTGCTGAATGTATAGGAAATGAGGTCTGATGAAGACAGTGATAAAACATCTGCTCAAACCCTTCCAAGCTCCAAAAGGTAACAAAATTTGTTTTTTATTTTATTCTTCTGTAATGGTTATTCTAATATCAGAGGAGTTTTATATTATCACGACAGGTGGAGATCCATCCGGGTCAGATGTAGATTCATGCATTTAAGGGTTAAATTGACGCACAAGGCTTAAGTTGCATTTGTTTGATTCGTTCTTCAATCTCAAACTATTATTTTATTTTTATTATTAAGAGGTCTGCACAAGAGCTAACTGTAAACTCTGCAAACATTAAACTTTGCTAAAAAATTAAATGTCTTGCTTTGGTCTACACTGGAAGTGTTCTCTTAACTCTGTTAATCTATAATTACTAAAACTGAAACTAAATATATAAAAACTAAATAGAAATGTGTTCACAAAATAAAAACTAAACCAAAACTAATAAAACTATTAATGAAACTGTCACTATCACCAGCTGGAGTGCCCTAGTAGTCCACCAGAGGGCACTCCCCCTCTTGTTCATTGCCATCCACACATGAACTACATCCCCCATAATCCTCTGCCTGGTCTTGTTAATTAGGCTCGTTTGCCCTGTATATATTCCCTGTGTTCTCCCTCAGTCTTTAGGCTTGTTTGAGATGAGCAAATTCTGCGCAGAACCGATCACCGGTGATCACCGCTGGTTAGAAATGTGTCCGAGGGTGGGCCGCCTTGCTCTGATGTCATGCTGACGTGTGTCAAAAACCTCTCGCGAGGGCGAGGCGGCCTCATCGGATTCTGCAGTCGAGCGCAGTTGCTCTCCACTGACTGCGCTGACCAAAAGCACGATGGGAAACGACTTGATGACAACACAGCTTAATGCTTAGTGGTTTAAACAACCGTGATGTATTGATCTCTTTTAAAATGTTTGATTTTAAAACTCTAATATCATGTTTTTATGTGTATAAATTATGTGTGAATATTCCTAAAGTCTCTGACAGTGCGATCTCTCTGTGGGTTAGGTGATCATATTTTATAAAAAATATATAAAAACATGTCTGTAATTAAAATAAAAATGGATTGATACACACGCCTTTCGAATGGAAATAAATAAGTATTTGGGTGTCTTGTTCATTATATTTATTTTCATATAAGAGCAACAGAACTTAAATTACATCCAGTTTGTCAGCAACACAGGGCATGAGTGTGAATCCCGCGATATCCGCCTTTGATCACGTAGGTGTCTGATCCACAACGAGAACAGAGAACTGTCCGTCTTGCCTGCACTTTTATCACTCCTCCCCTCACTGCAGCCGCCTACTCTCGGCTGAATTACAGGCGAGACAAGGCGCATCTCAAACAAGCCTTTTGTCGGTTCTCATCAGTATGTTACGTCATTGTAATGCGTCTGTAGTGTACGTTAGTGTTCGATGGTGTATGGCTTGTTTCCTGGATTATCATTAAAGCCTTCCTTTCTGCATTCCTCCTCACCGCGAGTGTTTATCCACCATGGCACCTGACAAGCGCCAGATCTCCTTATTTAACAATTGAATGAAATTAATATTCTGCTAATCATCTGGAGATGTTTCACTTCTATTACGTACATCTGCGGCACGAGGTGTTTCAAAAAGTGGTGGGGACCATATTGACCCTGGCAAAAAGTGGTGGTGGACATGTCACACCCGTCCCACCCGCAAATTATGCCTATGAGTATATGTAATTTATTTTTATGTAAGTTATGTTTACCGCAAACCTTAATTTACTCATAAATTGAACCCCAAGTGAGTGAGTCACTGCAGCTGCCGTTAGAAGCTCAGGTTGCTATAGAAACAATCAGTGTTCTGAGACATGTGCTTATGACTGCACTTGCACATTGGCTGGTTCAGTCTGAAAAATACAGTTTTTGTCATGATTTGAATGTTTAGAAGCATCATTTATGAGAAAGCTGTTGTCAGATTTCATTGGTGACCTAAAATATGAAATTCAATCGTATATATATATATATATATATATATATATATATATATATGTAGTGTAGTATATATAGTGTAGTTTATACTGTGCTTTGGCCATGTAAAGCCTTTCTTTTAACCCTGTCAAGCTATTTGACTTTAACAGATGATTCTGTATATCATCCTGATCTCTCTTCAGTCTTGTCGTGAGCTCACAGTCTACAGCAGTTTTTGCATTCAGAGGGTGTTTTACATGAGCGGCACATGCTTCACTGCTCTGAATGTGTTTATAGCTCTATGAACTGAACATGACATGATCAAGAGCTCTTCTTCATCAACCAACAAACATGACTTTCAGCATCATCTTTGTCTTGACTCTGGCAGTGTTTTGTCCAGGTTTGAATAATGATTTATGATTATATTTTCAGAGATAAATGACAGTGTGTGAATATTTGACTTCTATTGTTCCTCATTGACAGAATCTATTGGGCAGGTGACAGTGACTCAAACTCACTCAGAGCTGCTCGCTCAAACTGGACAACTAGTCAAAATAACCTGTAAAACTAGCAGTAATGTTCCCTGCTGTTGTGGAGGGAGTGGATGTCTTAGCTGGTATCTACAAAAACCCAGAGAAGCTCCTAAACTCCTTATTTATGGAGTGAATCAACGGCAGTCAGGAACTCCATCTAGATTCAGTGGCAGTGGATCTGACAGTGATTTTACTCTGACCATCAGTGGAGTCCAGACTGAAGATACAGGAGATTATTACTGTCAGAGTTACCACAGCAGTGGTGATGTGTTCACACAGTGATAAAGAGTCGTACAAAAACCTCGGTCAGTCAGACGTCACAGTGATGCACTGATACAGCTGAGAGATACTGCAGCTGCTGATGGAGGATCGCAAACAACACAATGGTGTATCAAACCTTTCAGATACTTTACTTATTTATTATGATGTATTTAGTAAACATGTAACATACAGTCTTATATCCCTTACCAAACTGGACTAAAATGTGGAGAAAATATGAATGATGCTTGTCCTTGCCAGTACAATATTTTCTATATTTTTTACTGTAGGAAAGTCAATCCCTTTAATTGCTCTTCCATACTTCACCACTAGAGGGTCACATGTCCTTTACATAACTGAGGACATCAGAGACTTATTTTACATCTTGTAAAAAGGGGCATCAGATGCCCCCTTTAAGCAATATAAGGACCTGCTCAGCAGTTAGACTGGGTTTGGTCTCTGTCTCATATGTGATACCATGGCAGTTTTGTTGTGGATATACTCACTTGTTGGACTATTTGGTGGATGTACTTTCCTGTATTTTCTTCTGTGTGGGTCCCTCAGTTTCTGAGACTGTTACTTACCTGTTGCATGTCTTTGATGAAGAACTTGTGTGCCTGTGTGATGAGTCTGTTTGAGTTCTGGGTATCATTGCTAAACAGTTTCTCCAGGGGCCCATTTCAGAAAGGAGGTTAAGTGAAAACTCTGAGTATATTAACCCTGAAATGAGGGAAACTCTGGGTTTTCTGTTTCAGAGTAAGTCAACTCAGAGTTCAGTTGTTTGAACCTCCTAATTGAAAGGACATTCCAGTACTTGTTTACATTATTGCTTCTGATTTCAGCACATTTCCACATTGAGTTAAGTACTCTTGTTATGTTTTCACATTCTGATATACTTGCGTGTTATATTCATTTGTAGTCCTGCGGGTATTAAAAGCAGATTATGTGACATACCTAGGTATGTTTAAGTGTAAATAAGTGAATAACCCTAACTTTCGGTTCCAAAAACAGAGATAATTTTCAGGGTATGTAAGTAGCCATAGCAACATATTCTCTTAACATATCCAGAGCAGCTGTTTACTGTTCCAGGATTAGTTTACTTCAGAGGTATCTATATATCCATATCTATCTATCTATCTATCTATATATTTATATATATGGTTACACTTTCTATGAAGACCATGCTTATAATGAATTATAGCCCCATTTATAATTATTTATAAGTAAGTATTACTATTCTATAAATATATTTATAAAGACTCATTAAGACCTATAATGAATTATAAGAACCGTTATAGTAACATTTATATCATTTTATAATTACTTATAAGTTATGCTTATAATGAATGTTAGTCCCATTTATACTTATAAATAAGTATTACTGTTCTATAAATATATTTATAAAGACTCATTAAGATCTATAATGCATTATAAGAACAGTTATAGATATATTTATATTATTTTTATAATTACTTATTAGTCATGCATTTGCTTTTTCAATGCGCATGCTCATAATCCATTATACACTGATTTATAAGTATTAATAAAATTAACATGAATGTATTTATAAAGATGCAGCCTGCATTGCTATAATGTTATATTATAGTTACAATGACTTATTAGTAATTCAGATTTATTTCTGTCAAATAAGTGAATATATTGTTACTAATAGCCATGCTGTGTTCTTATAAATACTTATTGTCAGTAATAATGCAGTTACTAACCTCTATAAATGCATCATTGATGGCTTTAAGTAAAGTGAAAACATACGATGCAATTTTCCTAAAGCAAATGTTAAGAAATCATGAAGATGTGCTCATTATACATTTGAAATTGTTTATTTGGAAATGTAGCTAATGAACAATGATTCCTGTAATAAAATAATAATAATAAAAAATAAATCATTAATACAAAATGGTTAAAAAATATTTTTTTAATACTAGTAAAACAGTAGTAAAACTTAAAAAAAATTATTTTTAAAGCATCATTTCAAACTGCTATAAGCAATCCCATGCATATGGCTGAGGAAATATAGGATTTTAACTCTAACCAAATATTTTAATACTGAATTATAATAATGTCCTAATTTAACTTTAGAAAATCATGTTTTGTAATGGAAGTTAATTCAGTTATCTTGATTTAATTATATTAAACAACTGTGATTACATAAAAAAACATACAGTATCTTACATTTTAGATTCCTTGACAGAAAATTACAATGCAGGTCTAGTATCCTTTGAAATGTAGAAGTTTGTTGTGTGTTTTAAATGAATACGTTTTTTTAATGTGTTATTTTGCCTTTACTTGTATACTTGTATATATTTCCATTGTTATATACTTAGATAAAATAATTTTTTCTTACATTCCATGTAAACCAGAGAATGTTGCCCCAACGGCTGCACATGAGATAACCCTTTTAAGACAGCAGCTAGAAGCAGAAAAGGAGAAAGTCACTTTGAAAGATGGCACTATTCACTTGTTAAAGGAGGACAAGGCCTATCTTCAGTCTGAATTGGCACGTAAGGAAGAATTTATCCGGGAGCTCATTTCTACCAAAAAGGAGGAAATCCCTGGTCCAAGTGGATACTCGGGTTGGTGGTGAAGTTTTAGACTTGTTAGACTTGTTTTAGTATGTTAATGGTATTAGTAATCAGTAAATTGTTGCCTTCTTGGATTAAAAATCTTTGTTGTACCCAACAGATATGAACCAAAAATGAAAGAAAGCCCAGCTACTTGAAAAGTCTGATGAATCGGACAATGACTCCTCTGTACTGTCTGACTCTTCTGTTGAACTGCCAAAGAAGTCCAATGTGCGGAAACACATGAGGAAAACCCCAGTACCCAAAAGTAAGTACTTGCGTGTGAGAGGTAATGAAATATCTCTTACAAAGAATACGAAGTATCAAAAATCAGTGTCAGTCATACTTAACTACTGTACTTTGTGATTTGAGACAACAGAGTGCAATCACTAAGTATGTTTACATTCACATATTTACACAGAATGTGCTTAATTAGCTGACTATGGCCCGGTTTCACAGACAGGGCTTAGGCTAAGCCAGGATTAACCTTTATTTCAATTAGAATATTTAAATAGCTTTTATAAACGTACCCTAGAAAAAATATTACTGATGTGCATCTTGAGACAAAACAGTGACACTGACATATTTTATGATATGTCACTGCAAGTTGCTTTCAGTTAAAACAGCTCAAATATGCATTTTAGTCTGGGACTAGCTTAAGCCGTGTCTGTGAAACTGGGGGATAGTGTGTGGTCATATAAACGGAATAAAACAGCTTTCCTTTATCAGTGTAAGAGCCTCCAGTTTGAGCGAGCAGCTCTGAGTGAGTTTGAGTCACTGTCACCTGCCAAATAGATTCTGTCAATGAGGAACAATAGAAGTCAAATATTCACACACTGTCATTTATCTCTAAAAATATAATCATAAATCATTATTCAAACCTGGACAAAACACTGCCAGAGTCAAGACAAAGATGATGCTGAAAGTCATGTTTGTTGGTTGATGAAGAAGAGCTCTTGATCATGTCATGTTCAGTTCATAGAGCTATAAACACATTCAGAGCAGTGAAGCATGTGCCGCTCATGTAAAACACCCTCTGAATGCAAAAACTGCTGTAGACTGTGAGAGTCCAATAGCTTTACTGACAGGGTTAGAAGAAAGGCTTTTAAACTATATATATATATATATATATATAGACATAAGTTTGGTCTCATTTTAAAGAAATGGCAGATTATTGCTGAAGTAAAAAAGTTTTTAAAAAACTTAAACAAACAAACAAAAAAAGTTATAGAGGTATGCTGCTGCTGTTTACCCACCTTATTTATAGTGTAAGAGCAGCACAGGCATTTTTTAATTGAATGCGTGGTTTGTCATTCACTTCCAGTTATTTTTAGCTGTACAAAACAGCTCGTTATTCAGCTTGATATTGCAAAATTTCTTACCATATTATTTTAATGTATTGTAGTAATTATAAACACACTGGCTTGTAGCAAAAAGAATATTGTGGATACTGAGGTGTGTGTAGCTCTGACTGTGTTGAAGGCATGTTGTTCATCTTTTCAGGACTAGAGCGTATTTATGGTCTCATGTGTGATATTTTATTTGGAAGCCAATTTGGATATTTCTGTCTGTGATAAAGTTGTTTAGGATGTTGTAGGAACGTTTGCCTAGACTGATGTAGTTATCGAGGTCTAATTTTTCTCCACTTATATGAATTAGGGTGATGAGGCTCTTTCAGATGTTGGGAAATGAAAAGTTTGAGAATAACCAGATTAAAAAAATAGTGGTCTGTGTAGTTAATCATCTGATTTATATTATTACATTCAAACACAAAAACATGAGCAGTATTTCTGACTCATTGATGATCAAATGCTTGTGTAGATCCTCATTTCAGGTCACTTTGAGAAAAAAGTGTCTTCCAAATGAATAAGTAATTGTTTAAAGTTTGTTAATTCTGCAGAAAATACAATTGTTAAAGGTAGTGATATTTTATGATGAACCCCTTCCATCACTGATCAGTGTTGTGTGTAAAAAAGTCCTTTTTGTAAATCGTTTTTTTGTCACTCTAACCTCTCTATTAATCTCTCACTCTGTATTTCGAGGTACACACATACACAGCACCTTACCTGAGCCAATCAGTGTCCAGAAACCTTGTTCACGTGATCTCCCGCCCTCACAGAGACGGTAGTTCAATGCAGCGGGACACGGAGACGGACGCTTAAGTTATAGCAGCATAATTGTTTATAAATCTTTTATAGATTGTCTTTTGGATGATGGGTTGTGCATGAATGCAAAAGTAAGTTTGCAATCCATAACTCAATGTAAACTCAATTTGCTCTTGTAAACGAGTTATTCCCGTGATGTAACGAGATCTGCTTATGCATGTGTGTATTCATAAGTGTGCTTGTAACCTTCTAGTTCGTATGTTTATATATATACTTTCATTATTGTCTGTGCTAGAGATTTAACTTATTACATTTATGTTCCTGTTTCAAGTAAAGTTCGCTGTATTTCTATATATTTAATGGGAGAATTGTTGTAAACAACTTGTTACACGTATGTGTGTTCATAGCCCAGTCAGAGTGGCGCCATACAAGCTATGCAGCGCTAACAAGGTGTCAGGTTACAGCTGGGCGCTGACCATAATATATCGTAAATAAATATATCAAATTGTAAATAGTAAAGAGCTACAAAGAGCCAACCATTTTTTTATGGTCCTTCGAGCCGGAGCCTGGACTTACCAAAGAGATAGAAGATGTCACAACATGCAGAGGATGAGCCTACAGTGCGAGTCAGGAGGAAGATGGTCCTTCCCGCACGTTATGATGAGTATGATCTTACTGGCTTCAACCTCCCTAAACCTGTTTCACAACCCATGTCACCACTCACTCATTCAACCAGACTGGCTGAAGGCGATGAAGCAGAAGGTGGCGCAACTGGCTTTACTCCACTGCTACCAGGTTACGAGGCTGACCGTCTGCTACAGTGGTCTGATGAGGAGTGTGAATCTGCATCAGACATCATAAGGAGAGAGAATAAGGATCTCCGCAAAGCCTTGCAGATGATACAGCAGGAAAGGGACACTTTTCAGAGCTCAAATGAACAATATGCAGAAGAGCTTGTTCAGCTCAAGCAACAAATGAAGCAGCTACAAAAAAAAATCTTTCTGTTAAACCCCCACATTGCGTCCAGACCTACATTTTCTCTCTTTGTTTGCTACAGTAACAACCAAAGTTATCAATTCAAGAACATTCATTCCCTTAGGTTTTTACTGAATTTAATACGCAATCACTTATGTCGCACCAACTGTATGTTGTAGCCTACCTAGCGCATCTGAGTTGCTGGGGTTGGTTACACAAACAATCTCTGAAATAACTATTTATTTAGTTATCTTGCTCAAGTACAATCAACTGATTTGCCCAACACTGAATAAAATTACAGTAACAGTTATCAGACAGTTGCCTACAGTAGCTGGCTATATCAAATCTAGATAACGTAGCTAGCTTGTAAAATTTACAACAACATTGTTCAGAGTAATGTAAGTGTACTTATACATTTATGATGTACGTTTGACAAAGTGTCATTGTAAACTGTGAACAATTAAGCTTTGATATTAGAAGTAAGTTTTAATTTCACTAAAAAGCAGCGTTATTACCTCATCAGCTCTTTTAGTGAATAAATGACGACTGGTCAATTGTGGTTTATTGAATCCACTTGCTAGCCGGAACAGAAACTGCTTAAACCACTGCTTGTTTAAGTACCAGACACACACACAAAATGAGGCTTTAAAACTGCGTTGAGTGGAATTAATGTGTCAGGTAAGTGGTAATCTATTACGGACAGCGCCTGCTTTTCATCATGTACAGATGGTTTTCTGGTAACGGCGAAACAAAAGATCAGTGGCCTTTGACAACACATCAGAGGCTTACTAGGTAAGATTATGGACATCTGAACACATTGTTGACCAATTAGTAGTTTTTCTTTTTTTGTGAAGAAAGATTTGCAGTTTAAGGAAAAATAAATTGAAAAGTGACATCTTGTTCTTGTATTTATAGCAAGACGTGATTTTATTGTAAGATAAATAGGCTACACTACAGTATGTCTCTGTTCCTAGAATAAGCATGACTGCTGGACACAAATGCTGCCTAGTAATATATACGTATGCATTTGTTTGTGTGAGTTTTGTTGTTGATCAACATGCTTTGTTCACAGTAAACAAAAGTGTGATACAGCCAAATACATATGTTTCTTATAAATAAATCATACAAACAGAAATTTAAACATATTCCAGACAAATCACCAAAATCAAACAGTTGGTTCATTGTTTGAATGCTTTTATTTGGTAACTATCACATTAGAGTAACTGGTTTGATTTGGTTATCCCATTCCTCAACAACAATTAATAAACAAGTTAGTACAAGAAGTTAGACCCAAAATCACATAATATATATGAAGAAATTTTTTGTTAAAATAATCCAAAAGAAAGTAATGACTCTCAGTAGAGAAACAAATGATATAATAAGAGAACTACACAGACTTGGAGCCATGTAGATATGTAATAGATTTTTAAAATAAGCATAAACAATACATCACACAACTGAATTAGATGAGACTTAAAAAAATCCTTGGTTCCTTTAAGACAACATCAGGGGACCCATGGAGATGGAAGCACTGTCATAGAATTCCACAGACCTGCGCTCTCTCCTGTGATGTTCAGAGTCACAGTGCTAAAAGAGATTGAAACGAGGTATGTAAGAGAAAACCAAGGAACTACATCATATCCGTGCAAGTTGTTGAAAATTCATCAGTGCCTTGGAACGTCTTTCAACCAATCATTTTATTCTAGCTTCATGCGTTCTTTTTTAATCAGTATTTCAAAGTGTAAAGTTTCATTTAAAAAGTAACATTTTGAACAAAAGCTTTTTGTTTCTTCTTTGCATGTGTTTTGATCCGGAGGTCCCGTACTGATTCAAAAGATGCCTAATAGTGCCCGCTACTGTATAACAGTGAAAACACAGATAGCTGGAAAATTCTGTCAATTGCATGGATGCATTGTGTAATGAATAATGGAAAATTTTGTCAAAAGCAGGGAAAGAGTTAAGTTGTTATGTGTTAGGTTTGTGTGTTAAAGTTGTAAAAAAATTAATAAATAAAACATGAAGAAGACAAACATTGGAGTACTGCTGTTGCTGGTGATGATTAGTGTTAGATGATCTAGTGTTTGAATGCAACACATCGCTGTAACAAAGGGACATGATCAAGTGCTGCAGGCTTGCAGTAGTAAATGGTTGCTGCCTTGGAAAACAGCAGTACCAGAGCTAACCCTGCTGGATTAGTTGCTGCAACGATATAGACGCCGCCAGCCACGGAAACGAAGAAAAAGGGGTGGTGTACTACAGTGACCGGGAGGGGACATGTTCAGTTCACTTAGTTTTGTCGTGGCCACGACATATTAACTCTTGGGAATGTGATATGTCATGACCACATGATGTAAAGTCTTGGCCTCGAGATCCTAAGTTGAGGGAACAACATTTTTCTCATGGCCACAAGTTAAATTCGTAAACAACCTGTGCAACGATAGCAACCTGGAATTAAATGTATTATCAGAAGGCACAAGTTAACATGAGCCAATGTAATTGCTCACAGATGTTTTCTTCTTCTCCTTTTTCTTCTTTTTCATACAGATGTGAGAATGACATTGACAAGATATCGGGCTGCAAGTGAACCTGGACCACAAACTCTCCCCGACGCTTCATTTTTTTTCTTTTTTCTTTTTTTCTTTTCAAGAGCATCAGTGCACAGAAACACCAAACACCTTGGAAATGCCAGGTATGTGATGTCCACTTATATATTTGAACAGGATTTGTTGACAGGTATGACTGTATGTGTGTATATATATATATATATATATATATATATATATATATATAGTTCCCTGTCAGTCACAATCCTCATTGAAAGGCCCATTGGGGAGGGGCCTTTGTCACAGCAGGTGTGAATGAGAGTAAATATTCTTGATAATCATATCGTCTCCTCACATATACTTTTTCAAGCACAAAAGTGTTTTTTACAAAACTTAAATCACTATTTTCTCTTGTATGAATGAGTGATCAGGATGATTTCACATTATTTTATAACAACAATTCTAGGCTATCTGGCCGTGGTCTCAGAGGTCTAAGGAACAAATATTCACTGTTTTTTTTATTACTTTTTTTTTTTAACTCACGGTTAACTCTGGTTTTCTTAAAAAATGCAAACATGTATATTCATGTTGCTCACATATTATTGGAGCACAGTTTGTGAAGATTACAGTCTTATCAGAATCCAGCCACTTAAATGTTTATAAGCAACTGATAAAAAAAAAAAAAATCAGGGCATGTAAAAGCTTCTCCGGGGTCCTAAACACCCTCAGACCCCAGAGAGTATGAACTGCTGCACAATTATTCACCTCCTTGCTCTCTTAGGTCATCTGACTAATTACTGTACCTCGCTTTCATCTCTCATCGATGAGTGGTAGATCATTTAGTGGTACCAAAACTCTGGAATTCTCTTCCACTAACTCTTTGTGACACCTCTACTATATCCTCATTCAAATTGCATCTAAATAGTTTTTCCTCACAGGATTTTTAGCTCTAGAGGTTGATAAGCTCAGATCAATGAGGCCTACAATCAGTTTCAAAAATAAATACAAAACCTGTCCTAATTGAAATAAAAAAAAGTTGATGAAAAAACATTGAATTCAGTATTTGGTGATCAGTGTTGGGCATGTTACTTAAAAAAAGTACTTAGTTATAGTTACTAGTTACTTCTCACAAATAGTAACTGAGTTAGCAACGGAGTTACATCATTTTAAAAGTAACTAATTACCAGGGAAAGTAACTATTGCGTAACTTAATAAAAAACATCAGAGATTTCTTTGTTAGAAGAAATTTCTAGCGTGGTCCTTAGTGGTCCTCACACGTGGGACCACCATTTCAGTCCCACGTGTGATGCAGCTCACTGTCACCGAACATGTGTGGGTTGATGATGTAAAACTCCTGACAAGTTTTCAAGCGCGTGTCCGTTTTTAACGCGTCTTGACTGTCGTACAGTCTGAAATACAGTCTGAAACAGTGTAACTGTATGGTGGACTGTTGTGTGTTTACCTGCTCTCTAGGCAAATTTCTACTAAGGAAGACAAAAGATAAAACTAGAAAGACCATGTGTGCATGTCGGTTCTTAACAACAACAACAACAACAACCCTACTCTAACCATTTTGAAATTATCAGAAACATTTAACTAGTTTTGAGAGGGTTTGTAAACTCACAGTTGAGCAGTGATTTTCTTTCAGAAGGCAAAGGTGAACAATACAGTGCAGGTAAACCTTAGTGGAGTTTGCAGTGAAGACAAACATCCTGAAGGAAAAACGTCTGGTTGTGGAGACTCCATTCTCCAGCAGCTTAACTGTGTTGTCATTTGGATTGGGACACCTGAGAATATCAGTAGTGACAATCAACAAATCAATTTCTTAATCTTTAATAATACTGTGTGGAAAACAAAGGAACCTGAAATGTTGTATAAAATAATTATGTCACCAAAATCACAGAAAAATATATTTGTGTACAACACAAGTGTGCAAAATTCAGAATCAATAATTGGCATCAAATTTATAGTGGTATGAACGTGGTGCTTTTAGAAAATCTGCACCCCAAATGTGATGATGATGTCTTGTAAATTATCACAAGTTTTGCTCTTCTGGGTTTTAAGGCTTAGCACTGATTAAAACACAAGAAAAGTCTTACTGTCTGCTGATGAGGTCCCAGTGGATAGAGTGATAAGGCTCATACGCAGGTGTCGCCCAAAATTTGTCAATCACTGTGGCAAACTGACGGCTGTCAACCCCCTCAACACGAACTTCCACAAACATCTGCTGGTTCACATCCAAGTTCACACTTCCATTGAAGGGCTGGGAGAACTCAGCATCCTGATACAGAACCATCCTGACCTGATATTTCCCTTGACCAGCAGGAAGCTTCTTGTGGACAATGCTGTTGAAGTAACAGTAGATACATTGAACAGTGTATCAATTTAATGACTCTACAACTATTTTACAGATATTCAGTAGCATACAAGCTCTTGGTTTACAGAAAATTAACATATATAAAACCAGTTTTTTTACTACCTCTTTAGTGGATTGATTTCCATATTTGTAAAAAGTGTTTGGGTTTGGGGGTATATACAGCTGAAATTCAGCTTCAGAATTCTCTTCCTGCTGATGGGACCTTTGGTCAAGCCCTGAGCTCCGAAAATAAAGTTCTCATAGATGAAGTGGGTGCCATTGTCCTGTGGACCAGAGACATAATATTTGAACATTTAAGTTGGAATTTAATTCAAGATATTATCTACAAGATTTTTTTTTTTTTTTTTTTTTTTTTTTAGAGCAGCTTGTATTAAACGCTAAACTCATCAGTCAGCTGAAGGAAAATAAAAATAAAATTAAATTTGTTTGATTACAAAAAAGCTTGGTTGCACTCTTTCCTTAGTTTTACTTAAATGTTATTTAGTCAGTGACAAATTAAGATGTGAGAGCTGAGTGTGTTCAAATAGCATGTAGGCCTAGTATACATAACTCCTACCACAAGATTTGTACCACAGATGTGGTCATTGTTATCAAAATAGAACTCCACTCTGCCATTCCGGACTGTTCCTTTGCAGCTGGGGTCTTTGAGGTGTAAGCTGTCAGCAGGAAAACCAGCCTCAAAGAGCAGACAGCGAGACAGAGACATGGAACCAGAGCTGCTTTCACAAACCTCAGAAACATCTGACAGAAAAAAAAGTAAGAACACCAAAGAAGCTTTAATAAAAAATGTGATTAATTACTTAAAACTTAAATTTGAATTGTTGTTGTGGAATGAGTCCAACCAAAAGAGTCTGGGTAAGGTCTTCGATGGCTCTCGTTACAGAAACAGCCGTAAATGCCATTTTTCTCTCCACACAGTTCATCCTCAGTGCAGTTGAGCTCAGAACAGAGGTCACTTAAATCTAAGAGGAGAACCAAAGAATGAATGAAGCAGCTGGAGAATTTATATGCTTACAGAAACTAACTGAATTACATTACCAGGGTCAAACGTAAGAAGTTCCCTTTCGAAAGGGAACTTGCTCTGCGTTTGAAACGCTATGGGGAACGTCACACGTGACCCGGTCTCTGAAAGCCAACTATCCAAAAACTTCAATCCTATTGGCCGGCGACAGCCTATGACGTAATGTGGCGTGACCCGGAAGTATAAAGGGAGCGCCTGGAGAATCAGTCAAAATCTTCTCGTCTTTCGGGACTGTTGTGTCTATTGTCTCTGTTCAACTACTCGGTAAGAAAGTTTTCAACTATGTCTGAGAACAAGGAGAAACGTTTTAGGAAGTGTGCTGATCTGTGTCCAAGATTCTTGACACCAGATGACACACACAACCTATGCGTTCACTGTCTGGGAGAAGAACATACGCGGACAGTACTCGAGGGCGCTGTCTGCGTAAACTGTGAGCGTTTTAATATGAAAACGCTCCGTTCCCGTCTGGCCGTCTTCTCGAGGGAAGGGGCGTCGACATCTAGACCCGGTGGTTCTGGCCCCGCTCGTACTGAGGCAGAGCGGCGGCTGCATTAATGGGGCTCGCAGATGGAGTTCACCGCGGAGTTTGAGAGAGGTTTTACTGTCTCTCAGCCTCCGGTGTCGGCTGGCGGGGATGAGCTCCTGGATGATGATGATGTCTGTCTTTGACATCATCGGATCCAGGAGCGAGTGTTCTTCTGGTAGCTAGCCCCAGAGAGCAGGAGATGGCGGTGGAGGAAGAGGTGGCGGAGACCACCAGAGTTATTGGAGGTTATGGAACGTACCTCAGGCAGGCTGCAGCTGCCTTGGGAGTGCGTGAGGAGAGAAACCGTGTGTGGAAGGCTTGACGAATGGTTTCTGTCCGGCCATAACCCGGTAACTCCAGTGAGCCTTCCATTCCTTCCAGATCTCCACGTTGAGATCGAGAAGGCATGGAAGAACCCGTACTCAGCTAGAATCCATTTACATCAACGGGGGAATTTCGCTGATGTGGAGAGATTGAGCCAGCACGGGTATGTGTCGATGCCACCCGTTGACGAGACGTTCGCTAACTATCTCATCACGGGTAGTGCACCGACACTGAAAGCTCCGGTCCTGCCGACCAGACCCCTTAAAGTAACATCACATCTGAACGGCAGGGCGTACGCTGCAGCAGGTCAGGCTGGTGCAGCTTTGCACACTATGGCAGTGTTGCAAGCCTACCAGGCGGATTTGCTGAAGGATCTGGATCAGGGGCAGGGTGTGTCCCCTGAGGCGGTGGCTGAGCTGCGCCACACCACGGATCTTGCTCTCTGGGCCACCAAGCAAACGGCCGCCTCGATTGGCAGATTGATGGCGGCTATGGTGGCCACGGAGAGACATCTGTGTTTGAACATGGCGGACATCGGGGAGAAAAAGAAGGGCTTTCTCCTTGATGCACCGGTTTCGCCTTCTGAGCTTTTCGGAACTTCCGTTGAGGCGGTCGTGGGAAAGTTCAGAGAGGCAAAGACGCGCTCAGCAGCATTTAAAACATGCATCCTGCTCAAATCCGGTTCTGGGCCCAGACAGCCGGGAGGCCCTGGCCCGTCTCGAGTTGAGGCTCAGAGATCCAGTGTCGCCGCTCGAGCGTCTCCTCCTCCTCGGAGTAAGTCGCAAAAGCGGCGGGATATGAGGAATAAGAAGAAAGATCTTAGAGAGCTGATTGAGCACAGGTGTCAGCAACGCCGGTGATCGGTTTCCCTCTCTGGCGAGGGCAAGTGTACACCTGCCCTCACCCTTCTTCCTCTGCCTCCCGATATGATTTTAATGTAATCTGTTCATGCTCGGGACACCTTTGAACAGTCAGGCTGACGGTCGGGCCCATGTTGAATTCTTCTGAGGCCTGCCTTCTGGCTTGATAGTGAAAAGGGTTCTTTTGGGCTTTAGAACCTCGGATTCCATCCTTCTTTTACAACACAAGGAGGAGGAGTCTTTGGTCTTCGAGCCACAGGAAGGTAAGCAAGGTCCTTTTTATTCAATTTGACCTTGTTCTCCTGTATAGTTTTTCCTGGGCATGTAACAGTAAAAACTTTAAGGGTTTTTTTGGGCAACTGAAGTTGTTAAAGTCGGCTAAGCAGGCCACAAAATGGCTGCCGCTTAGCCCCTTTTTCTGTGTGGGTAACTTCTCAGCTAGTATTCCATTATAGTCTGAGTTAGCACTCATTTTTTCAGTTTTTATGTCTAGGTCGGCCCTTACCGGCCGCCTGGCATTATTGCTTGCGAGCTTCACTTTCCTTCTCTTTCCATGAGATTTGGAAGTGAAAATCAGGCCCCATTAGGCATGTGGCCTTTTTTATTAGGCCCATAGCTTAGTGGCTAGGTTAGAGCTAGGTTAAGGTGTTTATTAACCCTGTTTTACTATCCTCTATCAGGTCGTATAGTTCCTAGTTCTGGCCTCCTCCCGAGGGAGTTGTTAGGCCGTATGCCCAGTGTCCCCTTGTTTATGTAGGTGCAATTGGTTGAGTTAACATTTAGGTTGTAGACTGTATTTTAGACTCCCTGTGCTGGTTTTCTCAGGTGGTAGGCCCTTATCTTTGTGTAGATAAGTTATCAGTGTATGCTAGGCTCCACTTTCTAGAACTTTTCATGCTATGAAAATGTTTTCCCCTGAGCCACTTGATTTTCCATTTAAGTTTGAGTTGACGGTGCTAGCAAAAATTTAGCCCCGTTCTCTAGGGCTCAGTACAGATTTGCAAATCTGTTTGGAGAGAACATTTATCCTTCTGGGATAGCATGTATTTCAAAGCATTGTGTTTTGCTTTTAGTTCTTTCTAAGGAAGGCTTCTTTTAGGCTCAGCTTGGGCTGTTGGCTGTAGGGAATGCTGTCACTGACAGCCTGGTGTGACCCGAGGGTGAGTTGCTAGCGTTTCTTTGAAACTGCTCTATTCTTGTCTCAGCCATATGTTTGGCATGCACTCTCCTTTAGCATGGCAGCGTGGGTATATCGTTCCCCATAGCATTTCAAACGCAGAGCGAGTTCCTTTTTGAAAGGGAATGTCTCAGGTTACGTGTGTAACCATGGTTCCCTGAGAACCAGGGAACGAGACTCTGCGTTTCCTTGCCATGCTTTGGGCTGCCTGCTGAACAGTCCCTCAAGACGATAGATTCTGACTGATTCTCCAGGCGCTCCCTTTATACTTCCGGGTCGCGCCAC
This sequence comes from Hypophthalmichthys nobilis, assembly GCA_037950665.1. Lineage (NCBI taxonomy): Eukaryota > Metazoa > Chordata > Actinopteri > Cypriniformes > Xenocyprididae > Hypophthalmichthys > Hypophthalmichthys nobilis. Next base: position 1,330,531 of record CM075486.1, read on the forward strand.
ATTACGTCATAGGCTGTCGCCGGCCAATAGGATTGGAGTTTTTGGATAGTTGGCTTTCAGACACCGGGTCACGTGTGACGTTCCCCATAGCGTTTCAAACGCAGAGTCTCGTTCCCTGGTTCTCAGGGAACCATGGTTACACATGTAACCTGAGACGTTTTAGCCCTCTAATTGATTATCACCCTGGGTTATTTTTATTCATTTATTTAATTTCATTTTGTTAATTATATAAAATTAATGATGAATGCATATTTTATTTCACTCATTCGGTTTGTAATATCCAGCGTTAGCGTCAGTTCTGGCAGGTCACGTCAGTCAAGCTTGCATCAGCTGACTCCCAGGTGACTTACGTCTACCTATAGGAATACGACGCCTATCACAGCATCCATATATAAGCTCCTCAGTATTATCAGCAACTATTGCATTTCTCAGGAGCTAATTACCCTCCTCCATCCCCAGCTCCTCCTCTCTTCAGTCAGGATTGGCCTTATGATTCTCCTGAATCAGACTATTCTTGAAATATGTGTACATGTTTAATTATTGACATTAATTATATCTGCATATGTTGGTTCTGTTCTGTTTACTCTAAGGGGGGTTATTGCTGCTCTCCCTGCTCTTATCCATGCTAGGCTGCATGGATGCGCAGGGAGTTCTTGCCCAGAACAGAACCATACCGCCAATACAAACTCTATGCAATTATCAATCATATTTGACGATAATAGTCCTGACAGAACTCTTTTTTAAGTAATGTAGACAGGTACATTTAGGATCACGTTGAGTTATACATGACACTAAATGTACTGGTGCATTGATCGACTTTTCCTAAAATCACCACCGGAGGTGCTATGACAAAACAATCTACTCAACAGTACTATGCACATACAATCAGTGAGCTTGACCCAGTAACTGAAGAATAAATAGTATATAATTGGAAAACTTTGTTGTGCAGTTGGTTAAAAGTCTGGGACTTTCCTTGTCTAGGGTGTGAAATTTAGGTTATTTTCACTGACAGTGACCCGGTGCATACCGAATTCGGAAAGTATTTTGACTCTGACAATTAAGTCCATTATGTCATCATAATATGCCCATTGTTGTAGTGCTTTGACAGCTTATGTGGCAGACATTCCACTCAGGATGCATAAGATATTGGATGCATCTTATATTATGAGAGTACATTTAGCCTAATTCAGTGGTTCTTAATCCTGTTCCTGGGGACCCCCCTGCTCTGCACATTTTGTATGTCTCCTTTATCTGACACACTTAGTTCAGTTCTTGGAGCTCTGACCTAATGAGCAGATGATCTGAATCAATTAAATAAGTGTTAAATAAGTGAGACGTGCAAAATGTGCAGAACACTACACCTGAATAAGACACTATGGTCTAAATATGTCTAGACGCAACAGTCTCATTTGATTGCAGTTCTTCATGTTTGTTTAGTTCAAATAAATCCTTAGGCTGTTTTACAGGGTTGTGAGAATAGCAGATTTAGTTTTAATTCAAAGGTGTATAATTACCTGTCTGTGGTGCTGCACTAGTTTGTACTTTGCCTGTTACAGGAAAAAAAAAAAGAAAAAAAAAGTGAAATGATTAAAGTCTATTACATTTTCAGAATGGATTTCTTCATTTGCATGGTCTTTCCCACAGTGAAAGTGACATTCAAACAAGTGGTAAACAAGAGTTTTATTTTTATTTTTTTCTAAAACATTTGCCATTAACATGCTAATAAAGTTGACCACAAATATGTCAAGCATGAAGTGAGGCTGTACTGTTGCACACTGGAGCAAAACTCAGTGTCTGTCATTGAAACTGGGACAATTCATTTATCCCATGCCACCAACTGTGCAAAAGTTACAAAGTTATAAATGAAGCTAAATTTTGATTGACTTTTCCTAAGATCACACCCAGAGTTGCTATGACCAAAAAATCTACTCAACAATGCTGCGTGCATGCAGTTAGTGAACTTGACCCTGTTAATTGAGGCAAAAATATTATACAATTGGAAAACTGGCTCCCATTGTTAGCAAGCCTTCAAGGTTGAGTGTGGAGCAGAACACTCCCCTACTGCTCAGGGTCTTAAAGTAGGGTCCTCCGCTCCCTGTGGTTAGCTCTGACCAATCTCTGAACCCAATGAAAAGTGTCATTTTTGCCTAGAACATTTCTAAACTAACTCTTCTTGTTGTTAGGCAACTTTGGGAGTGCTGGAGGTATAAGTACAGTTTATAACCCTCCCCCATAGTGTGGAGACTTAAATGAGGGTCCTCTGTTGCCCCAGAGCTTCTCAGTCACCAACTGAGGATAGCATTTGTTTGGTTGTAGCTAACCTTTTTGCTAGCTCCCTTTGATAGCCACCTTCTTAGGTTGAGTAGAGTAGTACCTGTGCACCACATTCCAATCCTCCAACTGCTCAGCATTTAGCGATCTACTCCACTTACACATCAGCACTGTGCCGTTCTGGTAAATTTTTTTAGCATTCACACAACATTTTTATAGGGGCCTAGGGTACATATATATAGAGGGCACAGAACATGGTTACGCCCAGACTTGGTCGGGGTAGTAATGGAAAACCATAAGCTGGACACAGCAGATTCAAGCAGAAAGGACCTGCGACTGATGCGCAGGGACATCCAGATTATAAAACCTGACAAATGTGGACGGTGAGGCCCAGCCAGCCGCGCACAGATGTCGGCAATGGAAACGCCACAGGACCATGCCCACGAGGAGGCCATACCCCTCGTGGAATGTGCTCTCACACCCAGGGGGCATTGAAGACCTAAGGAGGAGTAAGCAAGTGTTAAAGCATCGACTATCCATCTGGAAAGTCTGGGCTTCATGACCGGGAGACCTTTTGTGCAGCCACCGAAGCAGACAAAAAGTTGTTCCGCCTGACAAAAGGAGGCGGAATGGTCAATTGTAAGACCTCAGGGCTCTGACAGGACAGAGTAGGTTCAACTCCTGTTCATCCTGAGAAGGAGGAAGAGAGGAGAGAACGACCATCTGCGCCCCCAAAGGGGGTAGATAGGACTTTTTAAAGACATATCCATGTCTCGGTTTCAGGACGACTATGGAGTTGTTGGGCCCGAACTCAAGACACGAGAGGCTCACTGAGAGCACCTGTAAGCAGCCTGGATTGTTTCAAAGTGAGGGCCTTTAACCCTCTGGGGTCTGAGGATTTTTGGGGCCCTGGATAAGTTTTGACATGCCCTGACATTTGTGCTTTTTTCAGTTGTTCATAAACATATTAACGGAAAAAGTGTCATTACACTGTATTCAGCACAAACTAGGCTACCATAATATGTGAGCAACATGTATGTACATGTTTGAATTTTTGAAGGAATAACGTTTATGCGTGGTTATTGAAAAACAAAGAACTCAAGTCACTGAAATAAGGCCAAAAAAATAATATGAAATCTGTGTTCACAAGACTTCTGGGTATTGGAGGTTGTAGACTAGAGTTTTTGCTTCAAAATTATGTAAAAATTATCCTGCCAACTTGTTCATATAAAACGATTTATTGATTTAGATTTTGTAAGACACTTTTTGTCAAGAAACATAGTATGCGTGGAGGCATGAATCTTAATGAATAATGCTGTGATTCACACCTGAGAAGACAAAAGATCCGCATAATGACCTGAATTACCCGCATAATAATGAGCTCTTTCAGTCAGGTAGGCTATGTGAAAAAACCCTCTGTGATCATGCTGATAACAGAATTAATGTCCACTCTTGACAAAAAAACATGATTTTTGTGATCTCATGCATGCACGTATTATTGCACATCATGTGAAGAAAATTTTGTATAGGCCTATGTTAAATTACAGTACCAGTCAAAAGATTGGACGCATTACTAGCATTACTAATGTTTTTAAAAGAAGTCTCAAGTCTCTAACCAAATAATCGTTTTCTATTTTAATATACTTTAAAATATCATGTATTTCTGTGATGCAAAGCGTCTGAACATTCCTACCTCTATGGCATTTCATATAGGCTAATATATTTGTTATATTATATAGCCTAAATGTTAATGTGCAGTTGACAAACTATACATAATTAAAAAGAACTAAGACTCAAGCTTTTTACCTCTGTTTTACTCTTAAAATCTTATATTGACCGTAATTTCTTAATATGCTTAAAAGCATGCACAATATTTTTTGGAGAAATATTGATGGATTCTCATATGTTTATGTCAATTTTCTATACAGAGGAGTAATATTTATTCAATATTTATTATGAGCGCTGGGCACTGTGTTTTCAATTCATACTTGCAGCCGGAAGGCGCTCTGTGCACATTTAGTCCACAAATGAAGAACAGGCATACCATGTGACATTCCAGGAACTAACAGAGGCTTCCAGAGATCGCTAACCATGGCTATAACATGTAGATAGACACTTTTGAAGATAATAAATACACGTTTGCGACGATGTATGCATGTATTGCCTCAGAATTTGCGTCTGAATAATGCTCTCTCCGTGGGCGTGGCCGCATTACCGGATAATGAGCTGAATCACGGGCGTCTGATGTGGCACTTTTTTCATACAGATTACATAAACAGAGAATTTTTGTTTTCAATTTGACTTACATGATTTAAAACCTGACATTTCAACGTTTCTTTAGACATAAGTCTCATTTTTGGTAAGACCTCTAAGAACCACAGAAAGATCCCAGGTAAGAACCGTGAGGGGACGAGGGGGATTTACCCTCTTAGATCCCTTAAGGAAGCAAACAACAAGGTCGTTTCTCCCTATCAACTGCCCCGCTATAGGAGCGTGAGAAGCTGCTATAGCTGCAACATAGACTTTAAGGGTAGATGGAGTACGGCCTCTATCCATTAAGTCTTGAAGGAAGGACAATATCTGGGATATGTCACAAGTCAATGGGTCCTCCCCCCGGGCTGTACACCAGGCAGCAAAGATGGCCCATTTCAGGGAGTAGAGACGTCTTGTAGACGGAGCTCTGGCCTGACAGATAGTGTTTAAGACATTCTCAGGGAGGCTTGTAGGCTCCCATTGAGAAACCACACATGAAGGTCCCACAGCTCGGGTCTGGGGTGCCATATTGTCCCTCTCGCCTGGGAGAGGAGGTCCCATCTCAGAGGGATTGGCCATGGCTTCAGGGGCGATAGCCGAGATAGCTCAGAGAACCATGGTTGGGTCCTCCAAAGAGGAGCCACCAGGAGGACTTTGTGAGCACCTTCCCTGACTCGTCTGATTACTTGGGGAATCAGAGCGATCGGGGGAAATCATAAAGGAGGAGGGTGGGCTAGTCGTGGGCCAGTGCGTCCCTGGCTTTTGAGAAATATATTGGGCAGTGATGATTGTCTTCTGAGGCAAAGAGTTTGACCTCTGCTCTCCCGAAGATGTCCCAAATTCTCTGGACTGAGCGGGGGTGGAGTGACCATTCCTCTGAGGGAAGGTTGCTCCGGGACAACATGTCCGCCCCTATGTTTAGCACTCCCGACATACCACCATCATTTCCAGACGGTTGATATGCAGCTTGCTTTCCAAGCACCAAAGGCCGGACGGTTGTCGCACAGAGCTTCCCAGCCCATCTTGGAGGCATCTGTGAAGATGTGCCAGGGTTGTTTCTTCCATCCAATGGCAGCGGGTGGACACAGGTGTGCGGCCACAGCTTCAACCAAGGGAGGCAGCTTTTCATATCCTTTCTGCCCAGTGCCGTCAACAGAGGTTAGAGCGTGAGAGGCAGAAGGATGCAGGGTAGGGGCGGGACCCGTGGTTTCAGCCAGAGCTGCAGAGGGCGCATGTGAAGCAAGCCCAGCTGCAAAGCCAGAGATGCTGAACTCATCAGACCTAGCATCCTCTGAAACGTTCTGAGTGGCTGAGAAACCCTGGGCCTAAAGGTTTGTACGAGCTGCTGAATGGCCAGAGAACGCTCTGGAGTGACTGTGGCCCTCAAGTGGGTCGAGTCTAAAATTATCCCCAGGAATGACACATGTTGGCTGGGAGATAACGAGCTCTTTGTAAAATTGACCCTAAGCCCCAAGCACTCTAAGTGGTTGAGGATGATGGATCTGTGAGATATTAGCTCCGCCTCCGACTGGGCAAGAACGAGCCAGTCGTCGAGGCAGTTCAGTATGCGCACACCCATCTGTCTCAGAGGAGAGAGAGTCGCATCCATGCACTTCGTAATAGTGCGGGGAGCCAGAGATAGCCCGAATGGAAGGACCGTGTATTGATATGCCACCCCTTCGAAGGCGAATCTCAAGAATCGCCTGTGATGGGGGGCTATCTGGATGTGAAAATAAGCATCTTTCAGATCCAGGGTAAAGAACCAGTCTCCCGGGCGTATTTGAGGGAAGATCTGCTTCAAAGTGATCATTCTGAATGAGCGTTTTATCAGGGCCCTGTTCAGATGTCTGAGATCGAGAATGGGTCTGAGACCGCCATCCTTTTTGGGGACGAGGAAGTACCTGCTGTAAAAACCTGACTCACTCAGTGCTGGAGGAACCACTTCTATGGCTCCTTTTGCCAGCATGGTGTTTACCTTGGAACGCAGGACATGTGCATCCTTGCTTTCCACAGAGGTTTGGATCCCAACCTTGGGGCCCTTTGCGCGAACTGGAGTACATAACCTCGTTTTATTATGTTCAGAACCCAAGCTGACACTCCGGAGATGGCCTGCCAGGCCTCGGCCCGTGTGGCGAGGGGCTGAATTGGTTCTGCCGCTAAGTCGCTGTGAGGAACTGTGGTGCGTGTATTGGGTGGAAGAGGAAATTTGCTTTTTTTTGAGTATGTCCACTATCACAGCGGTGCACTGCCAGGGCATTTGAACAGGCTCTGTGCAGGCAACAAACACTTTTTCTTGAACACCCGGAACTGAACGGGGTGACAAGAAAACTGGGCGAGGCATTTTGGAGGGTGGTCCGGCGGCAGGACTTAGCCTCCTCCTCTTCTTCTCTTGAACATCAAGCCAACTTCTGAGACGCAGGGTCCAACGCTATCTTGGGCCGGAGTTCCTGTCACACCGGAGGAGGGTGGCACCTAGCAGAGCGCGAGCGCCGTTGGCTTGTCATTGGACGGCTGCTGCTGAGCTGGTGCTGACTTAGGGCAGCTCGAAGCAGAGGAGCTGGAGCATTTTGGCAAAAAGTGTTGCATGGGCTGGGACGACTTTTGTGCCACTGTGTAGCGCTCGTCGAAACCATCGATGGTGGGCCCAAAGAGACCAGTGGGAGAAACTGGCGAGTCAAGGAAGACGGCCTTGTCCGCATTCTTAATCTCAGTCAAGTTGAGCCTTAAGTGGCGCTCCAGCACCACCAGGCTGGCCATCGAATGCACAATAGCCTGAGCCGTGGTCTTCGTGGCCTGTAGGGCCAAGTCTGTGGCACTACGCAGTTCTTTGAAGGTGGCTAAGTCGTGCCCAGCCTCATCCAGGTCTCTGAGGAGCTTCGCTTGGTACACCTGGAGTACCGCCATGGAGTGTAACATGGCAGCTGCTTGGCCAGCTGATGTATATGCCCAGGGCAGGGCTTGGATGGGTGTGCGGCCACAGCTTTATCCAAGGGAGGCAGCTTTTCATATTCTTTCTGCCCGGTGCCGTCAACAGAGGTGAGAGTGTGAGAGGCAGAAGGATGCAGGCAGGCAGAGTAGGGAGTGCGTCATGACTTTGTGAGCTCATCGTGCATCTCTGGAAAGAAGGGCGCTGACCACTGAGGAGGCGCTTGGCGACGTCCAGGCAGGAACCACTCGTCTAAGTGGCTGCGTGTGGGTTCCTCGGGTGCAGACCGAGCTGCTCTACTGCTTTACACAACACACGGGTGAGCTTAGAGTCGACTGATGCCCTGGTATCAATCAGTTCCAAAGACGGCAAGATGCGGGGTCAGGAAATGAGTCCGACCACTCCTCGGCATCTGAAGCCACCAAGGACATGCTGTCATCCCGCGGCTTCATCAGATCCCCCGAACGAGACCAAGTCGCCCGCGATGGCAGAGGGGCATTGGTCTGGACGGGAGAAATGAATGAGGGAAACCTCTCCACATGGAGAGAGTGAGGCACGCGGGACCTGAGCAGAGTGCTGCTGTTTTTTCCTCACAGGCTCCTGGGAGGAAGAAAACGGGAGGGTGTGAGGGGCGAAGTCTGAAAAGAATGCTATCCACGAGCGCAAAGAGGCAAGACTCATACCCTCGCAATGAGAGCAGGTCAATTCAGTGCGGCTTCTGCGTGGGACTTGCCCAGACATCGCATGCACTCACTGTGCCCGTCATCAGCGTGCAGACATTCATGGTGCGACATTTGTAACAACATCGCAGAAATTTGCTCTTTAGAAAAAGCTCTTTTAGAAGTAACCACGTTGCAAAGGATACACCGTAATGATGGCTCGGGGCGAAACGCTTACCAGGCTGCTAGGAAGAGGTGTGGGATCAGAGCTGCTTGAGAGCAGCAAGCTGATCTGGCTGCTGTGAAGCGGCGGGCGATCAGTGCTGCACAAGAGCGGCGATCTGAGCAGTGAGCTGAAGGGGCAGCGAGAGCTGCAGGCTGCAGAGCGGCGAGCAGGCAGGCGAGCTGATCAAACTGCTGCAGAGCGGCGAGTTAATCAGCAGTGAATCCAGCTGCTTGCAGGTGAAGGCAGCTTCAAGTCTCGCAGATCAAGCGAAGAGATGATATCTGCGTCGCTGAAGGAGAATGAATCGATATGCCACGGTGAGACGGCCGCTTATATAGCCCGAGACCCCGCCCCTTTTGGCGGGCTCGCTCACCATTGGCTTGCGCGTTCTGCGCCCGTCATTGGTTCGTTTTCTTTAACTTCAATGGCTGTGCAGTTAACACTGCATGATTGTATAAAGGCTTCGGAATCTGTGAAAAAGGAGTTTTCCCCATATCGTCTTGTCTTATTAATAATCAATATTAATTAATAAGACGTACGACGCAGTACTCGTGTAGTATCGCAAGGGAACTATAATGATATTGTTTTTGTTTTTTTTCCAAGCAGATCACGTTATTTAGAACATGAAACAATGTTGCATTGGTAAAATATACTGTACAACACAGCTATTCATCAGTTGTATAAATGTGTTTGACTCACCTTGGCAGATGACTCCAGCATCTTCTTTGTGTCCACAGTCATGTGATCCCCATCCTCTTGATGAACAGTTTTTCACTGAAGATTCATTCCCATGGCACTGGACATCATCCAACCATATTTGTCCAGAACCTTGTCCAAAATAAGAAGAACCCTTTGCCTCTATGACACTCCCACAGCCCAGTTCTCTACACACCACTTCCGCATCTGTAGAATCCCAGAAATCATCACACACTGTTCCCCATATTCCATTGTGGAGAACCTCCACTCCTCCAGAACACAGGTCGGGTCCATTCACCAACCTGACAACTATTAATCAAAAAAAAAAAAAAAAAAAAAACAATTTAAAGAACAGGTCATCAGGTTGAGCCTATCATGTGTAGAAACATTTCTATGGGTTAGTATGTTTAAAACAGAATGTGAGTGTGTAATGGAACTTTGTCATTAGAAGAGACAGGATAGATTATGAACCCAATATGAGCAGCAAATGATCTTCATCTGAGTCATAACAGAAGTTGCAAAAAAGTGCTAACACAGGGAGACATCGCTGGAATCCACTAATATGCTCACCATATCACATTATTCCTTGGAAAATGAATTGTAATTAATGATTTAAATATACCCTAATGTTCATAAAGAGGCACACATGTGAAATCAAAATTTTGTGGTGAAATAATGCAATTACCACTTCTGTGGGGTGTTATGGAAAAGTAATATAATTAGTAGTGTATCTAATTACTGCTGCCAAGAATTAATAAATAAAGTAATAATATTACTTTTGAAAGAAGTAACTAGACTGCAAATTTGACTGCAAAGATGCCGAGCATGAGGTGAGGCTGTAGCTTTGCATATTGGAACAAAACTCAGCGTCTGACATTGAGACAAGGTCAATTCATTTAGCCCACACCACCAACTGGGCAAAAGTTACAAAGTTATTAATAGCTATTTTTCTACTGTTGGGTCAGTGAAACAGCATGCTGGGTGCGGCCAGTAGCCTCGGACCCTGAGCCGAGAGGCCCATATCAAGCTCTAAAACCCACCCTTAACAAGCCTCCACTGAACAATGTCACACAGCCCCTATATCGAAAAACAATAACATGCCAGAAGTGTACATTCGGTCTTTAATTTAAAACTTAAGATTTACGATAAAAACAAATGTCTCAGTAAATTCAGTACATTGTGGGGCCGTCGTCAGTTAGTTGTCTTTTGGTCAGCATAACATAACTTTATGACAACGTTTTGAGGACGTTGTGGTAAAGTTCAATTTTTTTAGAATCTTTGCTAACATTCCAGAAAAGGACGTCAAAAGACGTCTCTAGTTTATCCCATGGAGAACATTATAGCAACATGGTGCCTTGGTCTCCAGATAACGTTGCAGAAAAATGCATTACATGCAGGGCTTGACAATAACTTTTTTTGCTCAACAGCTACTGTGGCTAATGGTTTTACAAAGTTACTAGCCACTCAGCATTTTTACTGGCCACAATTTTTAATGAATACCATGGGGAAAAACTGCTGTATATATATTTTTAACATTATTTCATAATTTGGCAGCAGGTTGTATATTAGGCTGCTGTCACTTTAAGACCTGACACACAGATCCATTATACTGTTACACATATTGACACGTATTGGCCAAGCAACAATATTCACCTGGAGCAAATGAAACGAGTGAGTGAGGAAAGGCGGGTTTGTGTGTCAACTCGCTGTCGGAGAGATGAGAGAGAAAGCACAGATGGTATCGTGCATCTATTCTGCAGAAAATGAGTAGGTCTATTCGAAGCGTTATTTCAGTATAAATATGTATCTATCTATATATATATATATATATATATATATACATACATACATATATTAAGAAAGTCTCAGGTTACGTATGTAACCATGGTTCCCTGAGAACAGGGAACGAGACTCTGCGTTGCCCTGCCATGCTTCGGGGCTGCCTGCTGAACAGTCCCTCAAGATTTGCATAAGGCCTAGCAACCTCTAAGACATACGGCGTAAGTCTAGTGGCCATTTCTAGGAGCACAATAGATCCACCCTAGGCGCTAGGGTGATGTAGTTTAAACCAAACCTCAGTAAGGTTTCACCACAACATTCACCCTGAGGGGCCAGCCACTCAAAAGTACTCGGTAAAAGCACCCTATTACTCTCACAGCGAGAGGAGTACATAACTGAACTCCACACGCTACACCGGAGGCCGAAGTAGGCCTACCTTAGTAAACACGTGGCATCAGCAAGTGGCTACCATAACCATACCAACCAGTGGGCCATGCATTCAGAGATTTTTCCAAAGAGGGAATACATAAAACACTGCCATACATCATGAACAGGCCTGTTTAGGGCCTATCCATCAGCGAGGGGGCGTGGCCGATGGTGCTATGGCTTCCCAGGCATCCTGCCATCAAGTCAGCTAAAAAAGGAGGTCTTGAGGCGCCTACCATTTCAGCAAAAAGCGGCGTTCAGCCTGTTTGCAGAATAAAAACACAAACTGTGCCAACATGTGGACTAAAAAGGAGGCCTGAAGGGGCCTACCGATTCAATGACACGTGGCTTCAGCTCGTATTGGATTAGATTCACAAGCATCCTGCCAGCATGTCAGCTAAAAAAGGAGGCCTTACGGGGCCTCCAAGTTCAGCAACACGTGGCGTTCAGCCCGTTTGTCCATATCAACGCAAACTGTGCCAACATGTAAACTAAAAGGAGGCCTTATCAGGCCCTACCCTAGTAAACACATAACATCAGCCAGTCCAGGACCATACCAACCTACCGGCCATGCATTCAGTGGAAAACCTTTCACGCATAATACTGAGAGAAGGAATGCATATTACGCCACCATACTCCACGAGAGGCCTGCTTAAGGCCTACTCAACAGAGGTGGGGCGTGGCCGATGGTGGTATTGGACCGATGGTATGGGTTCTTAGATTCACAGGCATCCTCCCAACAAGTCAGCTAAAAAGGAGGCCTTGTGGAGCCTACAATCTCAGCAACAAGTGGCGTTCAGCCTATTTGCAGAATGAAAACACAAACTGTGCCAACATGTGAACTAGAAAGGAGGCCTGTTGGGGCCTACCATTCCAATGACACGTGGCTTCGGCTCGTGAAATTAGGGAACCAAGCTACAGGGAACCAGCTCTAACCCAACAATAGCTGTGGGAGCTAAATGCAACCTGAGCTAGGCTGCACATTCCAACAGGCAATGTACCCTAAATCATATGTGACTAAAGGGAACCAAAACAAAGCCAACATGGTCTAAGGGAGGCCTATATGGCCTACTACCTCAAACGGACACGTAGCAAAAAGCCTGTGGCAGTGTAAACTATGTGAGCAAATTATGATCAACTAACAGCACTTGTTAGAAATACAATTGCTAACTAGAAGGAGGCTAATTAACCATAAGGGCCTACAATCGAAGTTATATGCAATATAGCTGTTAACAGATCACAAAAGGGAGCTAATAGAAACCAGCTTTTCTCAAAGCTGACTACGCAAAGATAAGGGCCTACCACCTGAGAAAACAGCATCAGGGAGTCTAAAAACAGTCTACCACCTAGCTGTTAATCTCACCAATTGCACATACATAAACAAGGGGACAATAGGCATAAGGCCTCACAGCTCCCTCGGGAGGAGGCCAGAACTAGGAACTATACCACCTGATGAGGGATAGTATACATGGGGTTAACATATAACACACCTAACCTAGCTCTAGCCTGGCCGCTAAGCTACGGTCCTTACTACAGGGCCACAAGCCTAGTGAAGCCTAGGTTTCACCTCCAAATCTCATGTATAAGAGAAAGAAAGCGAAGCTCACAGGCAAACAATGTCAGGCGGCCGATTAAGGCCGACCTAAACATACATATTAACTGAAGTGACGAGTGCCAACTCAAACTACTCTAGCAAACAGCAGATGAGAAGCTACTCTAAACAAAAGGTGGCTAAGAGGCAGCCATTTTGTGGCCTGCACAATATATCATTCTAGCCAGCCTATCAACTTCAGTTTGCCCAAAAACCCCTTACTTTTTTTTGACTACATGCTCAGAAAAACTATACAGGAAAACAAGGTCTTATTTTGAACACATAAAATATAGACCCTCCTGCGGCTCAAAGACCGAAGACTCCTAATACTCCTTTTTTGTACGTAAAAGGATGGAATCTAGGGTTCTTTTAAGCCTAAAAGATCCTCTCATTACCAAACCGAAAAAGCGAGCCCTATGATTGCGGCTGTTTTGCCTCAGCACAAATGGGGCCAGAATCATCAGGCACAGATGAGGACGCCTCTTCCCTCGAGAAGAGTGCCGAACGAGAATGGAGTGTCCCGATAGGGAGACGCTCACAGTAAACAATAGACAAACACACAGACAGCGCCCTCAAGCACCGTCTATGCGCGCTACTCTCCCAGACAGAGAACGCCCAGAAATGTGTATATCAAGTGTCAAAACCCTGGGACACGGATAAACACACTCTCTTGGACGTTTGTAAGGCATAAAAAAGATAACCTTACCAGAGTCGATACAATCGCAATCAGACAGAACAGTTCCGAAAGACGAAAAAGATACTGACTGGTTCTCTAGGCGCTCCTTATATACTTCCGGGTCGCGCTATGATGATGTCATAGGCTGTCGCCGGCCAATAGGATTGGAGTTTTTGATACTTGGCTGAATATATAGAGACCACCCTCCTATCCTTGCCTCAGAAGACCCTGCCCTCTGCTGGTGGGGTAAGAAAGACACTCTCCCTCTTCTCTCAGCTCTCAATCATCTGCCCCTGCCTCCGGCAGTCTGAAAGAGTGTTTTCCAGAGCTGAAGCCAAATAATAGAGAGATGCTACAAGTCTCTAAATTGTTCTTTTTACATATCTTTACTCTTTATGAACATTATTTTCTTTACTTGTTAACTTTTGAGAAGTTTAAGGACTATAGATCTTTGGTAATTGTAATATTTAGGTTAAGCCTTCACGGGGCCCTGGTCTAATGAACGCAAAGTTTGAATTTTGAATTTTCCGTTTAAATCCGACCGATTCGACTCTGGCTTTGGAATTTCAGAATGCTCATAGCATCATTTCAGATGCGATGTGATTATTCTAGTTGATTATTCTGTCACAGACTTTTTTAATGCACATTTTATTCCTAATAAATTTACTATTAGTTTCTTCTCTAAATGTTTCCATCACATTTTATGTGCATTTTATTTCGTTGAATAAAAAGTATCCACCCCAACGAGGATGCATGTTACATTTATTCACATCTTGTGCAGTATCTTAAAATGTGCAGACGTAGGCGTTTTTTTTCAGAAAACCAATATGACTCATTTAAAATTCTATACTACTTACATTACTGCATGCGTACGTTTCAGAAACTCACTTTAAAAATGACGGTCAAATACAATAGATCATCGTTAAGACATGGTATGGACCCTTTCTTTGTCCATTTATTCAGCTTCTTAATGATTTTAGTAGCTACATTTAACATAGATAGGCATTAGCAAGTTATCGACAACATTATTTCTATTATACTCCATTTTTATGAACATATGTACACGGTCCGTGCCATCACAAAAATTGGGCTGCACGCGGACGGGGAGTGCGGATGTCCGCGAACTCTCCTGATGACGAAAATTATGCGATGCGAACGTCCGAAGTATACCTTGGTATAAGCCCGTAATAGCGGGCAATCAATCCACCCAACCCCATATGCACGTGCATACCCTGCATACTCAGACGCTACGCCACTGGCCTGGTTGTATTCCTGCGTGCGTGTCCACTGCGCCTGTGACTCTTGATTCGGGTGTGTGACGACGATGCGTTTTAAAATGCAAAAGAGAATTGGTTTGGGGCCCCCCAGTGTTCAGGGCCCTGAATCTTTTCATGTTTTTTTTTTTTTTGTCATGTCATGTCATTTGCGCCAAATTTTGGAGATCAGTATCCAAAAGAGTACTGATAAACATCAGTAATAAAATAATAATTTAACTATACCCATCCCTAATATTAAGACACAAAAAAGATTAAAACCATTAGTTACATTATTAATGAATTGGTTACATTATTAATGAATTATATTGTTTGATCTATGAATTGATGTTCAATTTTCTGTACTCGGAACTTGGTAACACTTTACATGGTTAAAAAAAATCTGTAATGTTCAAAATGTTTTGGCTTAGTAATTGTACAAAGTAACACTGAATAAATGCAAGTTAATAAATGAATGCAGTGTGTTTTTGGCCAATTTCTATAAAAATTTTAATAGGCATTTGTATTGGTTTCCAACACATATATTGATCCCTAAAGGTACTAACTAGATCAATATAATTCCCTATAACCATTAGAATTTAGAAGGTTTTACAGTAGAGAATGAAATATTTATGAGTTTATCAGTTCAACATGGATTTCAAGGTTATGGCCTGAGCACATCTCCATTCCTTGGACTAAAAGTGAGAAGTAGATATTAAAAATAAAGGTGGACATGGTATTTTGGTCATTAGGACATACATTACCTGCCACATTCCAACAACGTACCACTATAATGTCGCCATGACGAATATGGGAATCACAGAGTTACATAACTGGAACGTTATTTGGTATGTTGTTATGACTAATATGGTCCGGTCCGGTTACGTCTTCACAACGTAACTGTGTTAGCTGGGGTAACAGTGACAGTACTTTATAAATGTGTGTCAGGAGTGCACATCAAACATGCTGAATCAAACCATATTTATTATTTTACATAAAAAAAGAACTGTCACGGGTCGCTGGTTGCAGCACAAAGGAAGATCATCAGGATCTTGTAGTAGCAGCTGCTTTATTATAACAAACTCAAAAACTCTATAAAAGAGGTAGAACTCAGAACAGAACAACCAACTTAACAATGACGAAGGCAAACAGAGAACAGGGTTTAAATACACAAAGGAAACAGAAGCAAACAAGACTAATTAAAAAGAAACAGCTGGTACAAATGAACTAATAATGATGGTAGCCATAGCAACATAGGAATGGCGGAAAAATTGTGACTAAAGACAAATCAACTAATACATGAACAGGACAGGGAAACATAAACAAACTCAAAACAAGCTTAACCCTGACAAGAACACGTTCAGTCATGCATTCTTCCATTTATTTGTGATCACAGAAATGCACAAAACAATTCCATTGAAGGGGACCTATAATGCCCCTTTTACAAGATACAAGATAAGTCTCTGTTGTCGCCAGAATGTGTCTGTGAAGTTTAAGCTCAAAATACCCCACAGATCATTTATTATAGCTTGTCAAATTTGCTACTGTTTAGGTGTGAGCAAATACATGCCATTCACTTTCAAAAGCTACAGTTAATGCTGCGCTTAATTTAGTGTTATGGGAACGCCTTTTGGAGTGACCAGCTCTGAAGATGTGTGCAACACGTTAATGAAATTGACTTTGTGTTGCCTACCTCTGAGCATTCCTCATGTGATGACTGGCATGGTGGCCAGATCATAGTCAATGTATTCGACTATCATGGGTGCTAAGGCACGGGGGGAATATGATGATACCACAGGTTGAGGAGACGCTCGCGAGCTTTCTCTCACCTAGTCTCAGTCTCAGATGTCATGCCCATGGACCGTTGGGCTGAACGTCTGATGCATATGGCACACTTAACTGGAAATAATTCAGGATTCATTTGGTTAGTTGAATTATACAGGATGTCTGGGAGACATGTATCGTGCTCTTAAATGGTCAGCCTGGAAACAAATGCCGTGACACCAAACCCTCTCGTGGAAGAAGAACACCGTTATGTTTACAACTGTGACAATGAGCGCTTACCAGGATCAACTAAACACTGGATTTTCAAAAGTATGTGACGTTTTTGGCTCCATTGTTGTAGTAACCTTGCACAACGTTCTTAAATGAATATTTATTAGATGCACGCCGGTCTGTTATTGTAGGGACATCGACTTTTCACACATACTTTTCACACCCCAAAACATGACGTGGAACAAAATGAACTGTGATTGGTTGTGCTACATGTTAGTCAAACATCAAACTATCTCTTGCCTGGTTCGGCATCATCATTAAAGAAACCTACTCTCCCCACAAAGCCATGCAGAACAACTCAATGTTTGTGGGGAAAGCTTTTCAAGCTGCAGGTCAGGCTGGTGCTGTACTGCACACTATGGCGGTGTTTCAGGCGTACCAAGCTGACCTGTTGAAGGACCTGAGTGCAGGGTAGTACTATCGATGAGGAGGTGTACAGAGCTTCGTCGAGCCACAGATTTATCTCTCCATGCGACTAAGCAGATGGCTCAGGCTATTGGCTGTTCAATGGCTGCTTTGGTCAGCACAGAGAGGCATCTGTAGCTGAACCTCATGGGCATTAATGATAAAGACAGAGTCTTCCTCGATGCCCCAGTCTCACCTTCCGACCTGGTTAATACAGTCGGTTAATTCAGTCGTCTCGGTTAATACATTAAAGGGGTGATGAACTGAGAAATCAAATTTTTCTTGAGCTTTTGACATATAAGAGGTCATCATACTATAAGAATATCCTGTAAGTTTTAGAGCTGAAAACTTCCTTGTTAGTCCAATAAAAGCTTTTATTAGCACCAGACCCAGCAAACGACAGGATTTTAAAAGTGGGGATCTATGACGTCAAAGGGCAGCAAGCACCGCCTCCACAGAAGAAGATCAACACCTACTTCATCACTGCCTGTTTAGCCCCACCCACCGATTCACACATAACATGCAATGGAATAGGTAGCCTAAGTAACATAGGCCTACGTGGTGCTAAACCAGATCGAGCTACCAAGCAATAAACATGCCGTTGAGGATTACAAAATATTGTGCAGTGCCTAGACTCGACAGTAATGCAACATGTAAGTAACTGTGTTAAATCTAATGCCTGATCTGATATGTAATGATTCATGTACAGTCAGATGTTCTTTATCTGTGTGTCAGTAAATCAAACCCGTGACTAAACGTCAACTTGCGTTGTTTCTCTTAGTAGGGTGAAAATAATCTGTTATTTAACAGTGATTAAATTATATAAAGAAAGCTCCCCTGAGCTGTCAAACAGCGCAAGTTTATTTGCATCAAATTACAAAAATATAGTTAAGGCTGTCCAGTGACATGTGCAAAACTCCCGTTTAATTCAACAAATCTCTTAATAATATTGTGTTTGCACTGTTAGTGAAGATGAAAGTATTTGTTAGTGTACAGAAATTGAGTTGCAATGACAAGATCACTGCTTTCATGCGCTCAACATGTCTGTGATCAGCTACACAGTGTTCATCTCTGCAACCTTTCATGCCACGATCTAAATATAATGCCATAGATCTAAATGTAATGCAACATTTTTCACGATTAGTTAACCTTGAGAGCTGTAATAGTAAAAACGCGCTAATAGAGAGAGTAATACTTGGATATTTCAAACGGAAAGACATCACAGCAGTGGGCATTTACACTGAAGTCTCACAGCAGACATACCCCTTAAATCAGAACATTCAACAGAGAGGCTCAAAAACAAAGTGTGGCGAGTTGCGCTCCCCATCGTATAGAGTGGGGACTGGCTCACTGCTCTCAGCAGCCTCCAAGGCAAGACCTCAGGACCATTATTTCAAAGACAAAGAAAAAGTCCTGATGGTCTTATATCTACCTGCCCTTTTCCGACATCCCCACAAAACCTCTGCATCCCCGCCACCTCTGGTGCTTCGGGGGCAGCGGTTTCCAGCAAAATGTTCCAGCGGAAAGTACCCATTTCAGAGAACTTGAGAGAAAGAGCATGGAAGCTGCTGCCAGGTATTTCTGTGTGGGTTTTAAAGAGAGTAGAAAAAGTTTACAGAATCCAGTTTGTTCGTCATCCTTCACATTTCAATTGTGTGGTCCCAAATACCGTGAGGCCGGAGCAGGCACATTTACTGTCACAAGAGCTATAATCTCTTCTGGGAAAAGGGGCTATAGAACATGTTCCTCGACCAGACAGAGAGTCAGGTTATTACAGCAGATACTTCCTGGTTCCCAAGAAGAATGGGGGGTTGCATCCAATTTTAGGTCTCTGAGGCTTGAACCGTTCAATCAATGCGCTCAAGTTTAAGATGTTAACTGTAAAGAGAATTGTGTTGCAAATTCAACATTGCAATTGGTTCATCACAATCTATCTCAAGGATGCATATTTTCACATAGAAATACTGCCACAACACAGGAAGTTCCTGAGGTTCCCTTTCGGGGGCGAAACATATCAATATCAGGTTCTTCCATTTGGCCTAGCCTTATCTCCGTTGTGACTCCAGGGCATTCACATTTTAAATTACATAGACGACTGGCTAATAATGGCAACATTGTGTCAGCTCATCTAGTTTCTCTGGGGTTGAGACTAAACGACAAGAAAAGTGATCTCTCTCCTACCCAAAGAAAGACATACAATCATATGGGATTCGATCACAATGCAAACCCTGAAGAGTTAAGTGCCGCGGTCTATATACCCTTTCTATGTGGCTCAGACCCCGGTTCCTTGCCTTGGGTCCCACACTAGGTGTGCCTTGTTGTCGTAGATTGCTAACAACAGACGCCTCCCTGTCGGGCTGGGGAGCAGTCTTAAATGGTTGTCCAGCCCAAGGGGAATTGGAGGCTCGATTGGCACATCAACTGCCTAGAGTTGATGGCTGTATTTTGGGCCCTGAAATATTTCCTCCATCAGCTAAGAGTCTGTCATATCCTATTGCGGGTGCACAACATAGTGGCAGTTTCTTATATAAATCGCCAGGGAAGTCTGCATGGTAGTGAAACAAATCTGGTTAAGATTTTATAAAGCAGAGGTGGACCTCTTCGCCTCCCAACAGATGCAATGTCCCCTTTACTTCACCCAGCCGCCCTGGGTCTGGAAGCAATGGCGCACACATGGCCCAGAATGTGCCTGTATGTGTTTCCTCTGGTTTCTTTGCTCCCAGGAGTTCTAGCCAGAATTTGCCAACAAGGGTCTTGCCTCTTATTGATAGCGGGTATGGTTTTTGGAGATAATATCTCTCCTCAACAGGTCGCCTTGGGCGATACCGGAGAAGAGGGACCTTCTGTCTCAAGCACACGGGACAATATTTCATCCCGACCTAATCTGTGGAACCTTCCCCTAAAGGGCACCAACTGAAGGACACTGGGCTTTCACCCAAAGTTATTGAGACCATTCTAAGTGCTAGGGCTCCCTCCACTAGAAGAAGTTATGCCAATAAATGGGGTGTCTTTGAAAGGTGGTACTCTGCACATAATGCAGATCCAGTTAACTGCCAGATTGCTTCAGTTCTAGACTTCCTGCAGGAGAAATTATCAGCAGGCACATGCCCCGCCATACTCAGGGTTTATGTGACCGCTTTATCAGCTTGCCAAGCCTTGATTGACAGGGTGGCACTGGGGAATCATCCTCTGCTCACTTGCTTTGTTCGTGGGGCCAGACAACTGAGGCCTCCTGTTAGAACCAAGATCCCTTCATGGGACTTAGTCCTTGAGGGTCTGGTTGAGACCACCTTTGAACCGGTAAAGTCAGCACCTGACAAGCTTCTAACTCTAAAAATAGCATTTCTCACTTCTTTGAAAATAATTGTGGATTTGCGGGCTCTGTTCATCGCGCCATCCAGCTTAGACTTTGCCCCAGGAATGATGAAAGCATCCTTATCCTGACTACCTGCCTAAGGTTCCTTTTTTAACTGTACATCTGGTCACTCTTGAAGCCTTCTGCCTTCGCCGTTCACGGCGCCGGATCAGGAGAGACTTCACAGACTGTGTCCAGTCATGCTCTTCAGGCCTACATCCACTGCACCAGCCAGTGGTGTAAGTCAGAGCAACTATTCGTTTGTCATGGAGGCCGAAACAGGGGGTGGCTGCCACAAAACAGACAATGTCACATTGGGTGAGGGATCCTATTGTGGGAGTGAGATGCTGCGCTTCATTGCTGCACTGAAGATATGCCACAACTGCTCTTCAGGCAAAATATCCTGCAGATGCACCTGTGGCACATCTAATTATAGCCTCTGACACATGTACATTCCGATGACATCACTGCCGAGGCTACAAAACCTTGTGTCCCTTTAAATGCTGCTTTCCAGAAAAGGGTGGAGCTTTAACAGGATGCGCTTTGGTTTCTCATCAACAAAGCTGGAAAATTTCACACGCAGCCAAAATGACGATTGTCAGTAACAGTGTTCAGCCTTTGCTCAAACCGTCGGACACTGATGGAGAGACTCAGGAAGAAGTTATAGAATAACTTGTAGAATACATCTGGACATTTCTGAATAGTTAGTAGATACATTTATGTAGTTGCTGTGATTCAGTTGATTCAACTCATCAACTCACTGCCATGTTAATCTTTTGTGCAAATCCAACATTGAATTGCCACTCGTTTGTGAAGCAGTC
Organism: Hypophthalmichthys nobilis; assembly: GCA_037950665.1. Taxonomy (NCBI): domain Eukaryota; kingdom Metazoa; phylum Chordata; class Actinopteri; order Cypriniformes; family Xenocyprididae; genus Hypophthalmichthys; species Hypophthalmichthys nobilis. Next base: position 1,351,923 of record CM075486.1, read on the forward strand.
CAGTGTAAAATGATGGCATGGTAACAACACTCTACTACAACAACTCTTGCTCTTCTCTAAAGCAGCCCAATATGATCCACCCCCTTTGTTGCGTGTTCTTGGAGGCAGGGTTTATGTAAATTTTAGGGTTAAAGCTTACACATTTACAAAATTACTATTTAAATGTCATATTTTATGTCACATTTCTTTAGAAAGAATTTAAATTAATTTTTTAATTTATATTAATTTTCCACAAAATTACGCAATCTGAGGAGGCTTATGATGAAAGGAAGGTGGCGGGTTGGCAGAATAGTGGGTTCCTGGAACAGATGCTGTATTATAGGAATAAGCAGCTTCCCCTTAGAGTGTCCTGCCCTAAAAGGTCTGGCACTTACGACTTCAGAACTTCTTGTTCTGACCTTCCGCTTCATAAGCTTTCCTCACTAAGGCCAAAGTAGCTCTACATGGCTCTTCGGGACAATGCTGTATTAGGAGATAGATAGTTGGCCAGTGTTTGTTTGACCTTATTTGAACTGAAGCTGTACATTTGCATACTGGAACAAAACTCACAAGTTACAAAGTTATAAATAAAGCTATATGTACACAAAGCCTTTTGATCAGCTTTTCCTAAGATCACCACCGGTTGTTTGACTGCGTTCAGGAAATTAGTAACTAACTACTTATTCATTAGTTTGGTCATGAATATTGCATTGCCTGAAACACTGTTGCATTGCTAAAGACAAAATATATTGTACAATATCACAGCTATACATCAGTTGTACAACTGTATTTGACTCACCTTGGCAGATGACTCCAGCATCTTCATTGTGCCTACAGTTATGTGATCCCCATCCACTTGATGAACAGTTTTTTACTGAAGATTCATTCCCATGGCACTGGACATCATCCAACCATATTTGTCCAGAACCTTCTCCAAAATAAGCAGCACTCTTTGCCTCTATAACACTCCCACAGCCCATTTCTCTACACACCACTGCTGCGTCTGTAGAATCCCACAGATGATCACACACTGTTCCCCATATTCCATCATGGAGAACCTCCACTCTTCCAGAACAGACTTTGGATCCATTCACCAATCTGACAACTATTAATCAAAAAACAATTTAAAGTACCAAAAAAGACATTATGTTCAAAATGATTTAATCATATTAAAAGCAATTTCTGCGAAAGTTTTTGAGAAACTAATTTTCATCAAATATCAAAATAGATTAATCGGTTTAATATTTTATCTCCATCTCAGTCAGGTTTTAGACCTAATTTTTCCATCACCACAGCCTTAATGAAATTCACCCGTGATTTGTTTACTTTCTTTGATAAATGCCAACTTAGAGGCCGTTCACATATCGCATTTTTCTGCATGCAAGTTATTTCAAATGTAGCCGCTCATAATGGAAGCGTCACGGTCGCGACACGGATGCAGTGCATTTTCCAGGCGCATCGAGATGAAAAATTCTCAACTTTTCAGAATGCTGCAAGTGCACTGCAGGTCACGTGACAAGAACCAACCGATCAGCTATGGCCTTTCCATAACAAAACTGAAAGCTCAGCTGAACAGCTGATCATAGCTGTACAGGATGGGTTTTTATTTCTCATCTCCATCAATATATCTAGTAGTAAAGCTAGTGCAAGGGCTAGAAATTAATTAATCCTTTGCTGTCATCGTGGAGAGCGCAGTTCATGGTTGCATAGCAACGACAGACGCCACGGGAGTGCGAGCGCTTTGGAAAGGAAGAGAAAGCGGACGCGCTTTCCACACATTTTTAGGCACGATATGTGAATGGCCCCATACTGGTGCAATTTTCATTGATCTTTCTAAAGCATTCGATATGGTGCATCATTACCTTCTGCTCGATAAATTACACTCCATAGGCTTTGATCAAAACTCTCTCTTTTGGTTTAATTCCTATCTTCACAACAGACATCAGTTTCTTTTCAAGGCTTATTCTGATTACCTGGTTGTTCCTCAAGGTTCAACACTTGGTCCTCTGCTCTTCTGTGTCTTTATTATTTATTATTCCCAAAACTTGCTCACACTCTTTCATTCAGCTTTATGCAGATGACATTGTTATTTACTTTTCTCACTCTGATATTTCATATATTCAGTCCTCTCTGCAGTTGGGTAACACCTTTGGGTAACACTTTATAATAACTCATGCTATGAAGCATTAGTTAAGCATTAGTAAATAGTCAATTCATCATTTATAAATTTATTAATATATATCTACTTATTAATAGACATTACGCAGTTTATAAATACAGGTATAAGTGTTTTGTTCTTGATTTATAAGCATATCTATAATGCGTTTAATAATTGTATTTTCATACTTTATTAATGATCAATTTATCATTTCTAAAAAAGTATTACTTTATTTACAAACCAGTTATTTAAGAGTTGCCAGTGGTTCATAAGATCGTTTAGAAAGTATAAGTAAATGATTAATAAACTATTTAAACATACATTTATGCATCTTATTATTTAGACATATAGTAATAGTTACTCAGTGTGTTAATACATGCTTTATTAATACATATTCCTACTGTAATTCATGATGAATTCAGGTAGTTATAAAACCTTTAGTAGTTGTCAGTTAACTATTTTTGTGAGCTCATCTAAAGTGAGGACTATTTATGCCTCGTAAAGCTTTTATAAAGGAGATTTAAAGGATACAGAACATAGAAATATTTATTTCAAGCAAAAATGAAACTTTGCGATGGGTAACTTGATATAAAATTACAAATAAACCTCTGCAATGTCACAGAAAATAAAAATTCCTGTACACCTCCAGAAAACATAACTGTGCAGTAAAATTAAACTAAGTTTTTGCAATCTGATATAAAAATACATTTCTCTAAACTGTAAACATTGCTGAATAAAAATGTACCAGTGCCAACACTGGATTACAGGAGTGCCAAAATACAACAAATAATATAATAAAATATTTCAGTGTCAAAACTACCTCAATACTAATGTTAAAACATTAGAGAACAGCAGTGCAGAAGATCACTGAGCCTTTAACTCTCCTTTGTAAAGGTTTACGAGGCATAAATAGTGCTCACTTTAGATGAGCTCACAAAATTAGTTAACTGACGACTTCTAAATGTTTTATAACTACCTGAATTAATCATGAATTACAGTAGGAATGTGTTAATAAAGTATTTGTTTACACACAGAGTAACTATTACTATATGTCTAAATAATAACATTGTGTATATGTATGTTTAAATAGTTTATTAATCATTTACTTACACTTTCTAAAATGATCATATGAACCACTGACAACTACTAAATAACTGGTTTGTAAATACTTGTTACAAACAGAAGGGACAGGAACACTGGATTGCAGGTAATGGGAGTTTATTGAACACCAGAAGAGATAGCAGTGCAGGTGAGTGGCAATGGATAATGCAGGTGACTGGTAATGGTAACTGAATGATACTGTCCTTTTGCTTTGCAGGTGAAGCGGGCTGGAGACTGGTTGATGCGGAGAAGACACAGGAGAACTCACACAAGACGAGGAACAACGAAGGAGACTTGGGAACACACTGGAGACAGGTAAGTAGTTTGGAGGAGTCCTTAAGGTGAGCATGAAGGTAAGACCAAACGCTAACGAGACTGGACAGTGTCTGTGTGAGTGCGTGGGTCTTTTGTGCTTCTGGTGATTGCTGTGCTGATTGGAGGTAGGTGTACGTGATCAGTATTTGGGTTAAGGAGTGCGCTGTGATTGGGTGATGATGGAGCCTGGCGTCTGTGACATTACCCCCCCCTCCACGGCCCGCTCCTGAGGGCCACGGACCCCGACATCGTGGTGGTCGACCTCTGCCACGAGGTGCTGGTCTCTCCGGATGAGCGGCATGGAAAGTGTCAAGCAGGTTTGGGACGAGTATGTCGTGTTTGGGTACCCATGAGCGTTCCTCAGGACCGTAGCCCTCCCAGTCCACAAGATATTCAAGGATACCACCACGGCGCCGGGAGTCCAAGATGTCTTGTACTTGGTAAGCGGCACCATCTCCTAGGATGAGAGGAATGGGGGTTCAGCGCCTGCGCCAGGCTCTGTGGAAACAGAAACAGAGGGATGATGTGGTTTCAACAGTGAGACATGGAAGGTGGGGTGAATTCTATATTGAGGTGGCAACTGGAGTTGATACGTGACAGGGTTTATCTGCTTGACGATGGGGAAGGGGCCAATGAACCTGGGACTCAGTTTTCGGCATGGCAGACGCAGTCTGGTGTCTCTCATTGACAGCCAGACCTTCTGTCCTGGTTGGTATGCTGGAGCGTTGGAGCGACGAAGGTCGGCTGTCATTCTGCGTCTGCGGAGGGCCTGTTGGAGCTGGTGGTGTGCAGAGTCCCAGACCCTCTCACTCTCTCGGAACCAGTAGTCGACCGCTGGTACATCCAACGGTTCCCCTGACCAGGGGAACAATGGGGGTTGGTACCCAAGCACGCACAGGAAGGGTGTGAGTCCAGTGGTAGGTTGCCGCAAGGAGTTCTGTGCGTACTCGGCCCAACCCAGGAACTGGTTCCAAGAGTCCTGGTGGCCGTGACAGAAGGTACGGAGGAAGCGGCCAATCACTTGGATCTTCCGCTCCGTCTGCCTGTTTGATTGCGGTTGGTATCCAGAGGAGAGGCTGACGGTCACACCTAGGAGCGAGAAGAAAGATTTCCATACCCTGAAGATGAATTGTGGTCCTCTATCTGACACGTTGTCTTCAGGAATCCTGTAATATCTGAAGATATAATTAAACATCAGTTCAGCTGTCTCCATGGCTGTGGGCAATCCCCTTAAAGAAATCAGACGACATGATTTAGAAAACCTGTCAATGACTACCAGAATACAGGTACAGTTGTCAGAAGGAGGGAGGTCAGTGATGAAATCTACTCCTAGGTGTGACCAGGGTCTGTTGGGAACAGGCAGAGGATGGAGTTTACCGGAGGGAAGATGCCGGGGACTCTTAGAGATGCCGCATTCCTTGCATCCTCGCACGTACCTTCTGACGTCAGTTGCCATGATGGGCCACCAGAAGCGTTCTTTTAGCAGTGAGAGGGTTTCATTGACCCCAGGGTGGCCAGTGCCCAGTGACGTGTGGGAGGTGTGGGTGAGAGGAGTGCGTCATGTCCGGGTGATGTAGAGCAAACCTGGCGGGCAACCCGGCGGAGTGTTGGTGGGGGCATTGGAGGAGGGCAGGGTCTCTTCAGACCAGACAATGGGATTGACAAAGAGCTTCTCAGGCAGGATGGGTTCAGGATCTTCGGTACTTTCTTCAGGACTGTGGAGACGGGATAAGGCGTCTGCCTTAACATTCTTGGACCCAGGACGATAGGATATGGTGAAATTAAAGCGTGTAAAGAACAGGGCCCACCATGCTTGATGTAGGTTTAGTCGCTTGGCGTTTCTGAGGTATTCCAGGTTCTTGTGGTCAGTTAAGACCAGAAACGGATGTTGTGCACCCTCCAACCAAACCAATGTCTCCACTCTTCAAGGGCCAGCCTGATGGCAAGAAGCTCCCTGTTGTCGATGTCGTAGTTGACCTCTGCCGGGTTGAGTTTGCGGGAGAAGAAGGCACATGGATGGAGTCTACTGGGGTTCCCCTGCTGCTGTGACCCCTGCGCTCCCACTCCAGTGGTCGAGGCATCGACCTCCACTATGAAGGGTTTTTCGGGGTCAGGATGGAAAAGGAGGGGAGTGGTGGTGAAGGCTTCTTTAAGGATCTCGAAGGCTTGTGTGGCGGCTGGAGTGGAATGGAAATACCAGCAGCAGTAAGGCTTATAACAGTAGTGAGTGGTTGCATCTTTTTTATAGAAGAAATAATAGCACTCACCAGTGTCAGACGAGTCAGACGAGAATTTTCTAGTTGCATGGGTTCGTTGGCTGGTTCTGGAGGGCTGACGGATACTGGTTGGCGGAGGGATGGTGTAAACAGTGGCTGGCCCTGGTGCTCTTCGAGACACGACTGCATACGAGTGGCGAAGCGGATGGAGAGTTGTATGAAGCGTTCAAGCCCGATGAAATCCTCGTATGCAGCGAGATGCAACCGGAGGAGTCCTTAAGGTGAGCATGAAGGTAAGACCAAATGCTAACAAGACCGGACAGTGTCTGTGTGAGTGCGTGCTGGTGATTGCTGTGCTGATTGGAGGCAGGTGTACGTGATCAGTATTCGGGTGAAGGAGTGCGCTGTGATTGGGTGATGGTGGAGCCTGCGTGTCTGTGACAATACTGTAATACTTAATTTAGAAATGTTAAATTGATCATTAATAAAGTATGAAAATACAATTATTAAACACATTATAGATATGCTTATAAATCAAAAACAAAGCATTTATAGCTGTATTTATAATATATAAATACATATCTTGAAGGCAATATCACTGGTTCCAGTTTCTTTTTAAATGCGTTCATTTTAATTGTCCCTCCTATTTAAAACAGTTTTTGGTTCCATTTACTTCCTCCTATCCCCTGCATCATATGCAGCATCCATTTTTCTTTGTCTCTAGAATCTTTACTGAAGTTGGCCGCAGGTCATTTCAATACAAGGCTCCTTCTGACTGGAACAATCTCCCTTCTTCTCTCAGATCAATCATACCCTTTCGTCTTTTCAGGACTATTTTTTTTTCTTCCTTATTTAAAAAAACAACTTGCTTATGTTTTTAATCAAGGCTTCTATACCAATGTTTATCAATTATTTTGTTCACTTTATTATTTATTTATTTATTTAGTTTGTTGTTGTTGTCTTCAGGGTGCGAGTACATTTTGATTTTCATCTTTGCAGTAAAATGTATGTCTTGTATGTACATGCTCCTGTTTGTTTAATACAGTTGTAGACTGTATGTGGAAGATTAGGGGAGTGAGCTGCTTGTCTGTTTAAGTGACTTTTGTTGTTGTTGTTGTTTGTTTTTTTTGTGTGTGTTGGTTTATAATATGTTGTATTTTGTATTGTGCTTTGTATGTGTTTTGGGACCCCCTCGAAAATTAGATGTTACATCTCAAGGGGCTATCCTCTCAATAAATTCAAATTCAAATCTCTGTGGCCACTAGGGCTCCCATATAATGGCAAATAGCCCTGGATGTCTTCTTGGTGGCCTGGAGAGACAAACTGATGCCCCGGTGCAGTTTTGGTATCGTGTCTTTGCCTGCCCCCTAGCCCTCATCTAGGTTTTGTAGAAAGTCAACCTGGTATGCCTGCAAGATGGACATATGCAGACACGCACCAGCCTGAACTTCCGCTTCATAAGCTTTCCTCACTAAGGCCAAAGTTGCTCTACATGGCTATTAGGGACAATGCTATATCAGGAGACAGATTGGCCAGTGTTTGTTTGACTTTGTTTAATGACTTTGTTCAACTGAGGCTGTACATTTGCATATTGGAACAAAACTCACAAGTTACAAAGTGAAAAATTAAGCTATATTTCCTCAAAGCCTTTGATCAACTTTTCCTAAGATCACCACCGGGTGTTTGACTGCAATCAGGAAATTAGTGAGCTTGACCCAGTATCTGGGGAATAAATGGTATATAGTTGAAAAACTGTGTTGTACAAAAAACAAAAAAACTCTAATTATCCATTAGTTCATTCAAAAATATTGCGCTGCCTGAAACACTGTTGCATTGCTAAAGAGAAAATATACTGTACAACATCACAGCTATACATCAGTTGTATGACTGTGTTTGACTCACCTTGGCAGATGACTCCAGCATCTTCACCGTGCCCACAGTTATGTGTTCCCCATACATTTGATGAACAGTCTATCAGTGTAGATTCATTCCCACGGCACTTGACCTCATCCAACCATATTGGTCCAGAACCTTGTCCAAAATAAGCAGAACTCTTTGCCTCTATGACACTCCCACAGCCCATTTCTCTACACACCACTTCCGCTTCTGTAGAATGCCAGGAATCATCACACACTGTTCCCCATGTTCCATTATGGAAAACCTCCACTCTTCCAGAACACATTCTAGGTCCATTCACCAACCTGACAGCTATTAATCAAAAAACAATTTAAAGAACAGGTCATCAGGTTAAGTTGTGACATTACTTTACTCTGGCATGAATTAAAGCTACAATTAGCATCAAGCTACACATGACAACCAGTGAGATTAATACTACACTTTTACTCAAAACTCAATATAACCCACCATCGACTGTTTGAAATAACTTCCAAGCTAATGTGGATTTTGGACATATGATGATGAAGAAATATGCTGTTCATAGCATTTTTAGAATACACTAATCACTATACCTGCTTAGCATTTCTCATGCAAACATCCTTTATTCTTATAAAACAATAGCTGAAATCATCAAATAAATCAATGTTACGCTGTCATAATCGTGTATTTATTAGCTTCATGCTTCATGTGTAGAAACATTTCTTTGGGGTAGCATGTTTGAAACAGAATGTGAGTGTGTAATGGAACTTTATCACTGGAAGAAACATTATGGATTACGGATTATGAACCCAATATGAGTAGTGAATGATCATAACAGCAGTCACAGAAGTGAAAACACAGGAAGACATGTTGTATAAACTTTGGAGTTAAGCACTGAAATTTCATGAAATAATTATCCAGAAGTTACAACATTTTTTTTTAAATAATAAAGACACTTTTTATTAATTCAATTAATTAGACATGTTTTTAATTAAACCATTAAAATGGAATCCAGAAAAAATGAAAACAGAAAAAAGAAAAAAAAGTATTTTATAGAGCCCTACATATTCAATTGAATAGCGTCATAATTTTTTCTCATTGCATCATACTGCATTGAATCGCATTGTGTTGAATCGAATCAAAATCGGATCACACTGCATTGTAATAGGGGTAAATCATATTGCATCGCATTGGTAGCTGCTTCATGTGTATCTTTAACGTATTGTATCATTGGTTATGCACTGAGATGCATATCGCATCGGCTTCAGTTATGAGATGCACATCCCTAACAGGTACGTCTCTAAGATGTCTGCTATGTCATATTGCATATGAGCAAACACATATCACACATAAACACATATCCTGTTTCAGCAGGATAATGTGCCCTGCCACAAAGCAAAAATGGTTCAGGAATGGTTTGAGGAGCATAATCAGTTTGAGGTGTTGACTTGGCCTCCAAATTCCCCATATCTCAATCCAATCAAGCATCTGTGGGATGTGCTGAACAAATAAGTCCGATCCATCGAGGTCCCACCTTGCAATTTACAGAATCTGCTGCTAACATCTTGGTGCCAGATACCAGACCACACCTTCAGGGCTCTAGTGGAGTCCATGCCTCGATGGGTCAGGGCTGTTTTGGCAGCAAAAGGGGGGCCAACACAATATTAGGAAGGTGGTCATAATGTTATGCCTGATTGGTTGTATGTATGTGTGTGTGTGTCTGTGTGTGTGTCTGTACAGGTTTAGCTATACTTCAAAAATGTCCGCACTTATAATGAAATATTATGACAACCGACTAGTGAGCACAATATATATGAGCTGGTCTCATATATATATATATATATATATATATATATCTATATAGCTTAGCCACTTCATCCCCACATGCTCCAACCCGCCTTCTTTGTGATACGCTTTTTTGGGGCTGGATTTCTAGTCATTCCATTTTGTGGGCTGCTGTCCCTTGCTTATTTCCTTCTTTGTGGGGAAGTTCTCTGGGTTTGGGCTAAATTCTGAGATTGGAACCCTCCCCCCTGACAGCATGCCAAATATGCATTCTCTTATATATATATATAGTCCACCAACCGTCAGTGTCAGGCCCTGTCACTCCGCCCCCTAGTTCACAATCATAAATACCAATAAATACCCATCACCACCCTACCTCAGTTGTCTGGTCTCGTCATTACATATTTTCTAGACTCACCTGGACACTTACCTGAGAGTTCATCTGAATCCGTCTTCATCCTTGTTATTGTCCTTGTGCTGTTAATATTTTTTCTCTCTTTCCCCGAGACTCTCCTTTTTACTTTCACTTTCATAGTCGCGTCCCATTGGTTCACGCCGCTCACCTGGTCCTCGTGGCACTCCACTCGCCACTCGCAAGGCCCGAGATGCTGTGAAATATTGTTTTGTGTGAAAGCCCAATTCTGTGTATAGTGAGTTTGGTATCCCGTGTGTTTGGTAATTGTACTCGACTTTTGTATTGTCTCATCTCCATTTGTTCCACCTCTGTTATTGCGTGCTGGTCACATCCTAGGTTAGAGAAAGGGACAGGTAAGAAAGTCACGCGACGTACATTGAGCACACGTAGGCATTTCACTTTGTATTATATACACTAGTTTAGGGTGAGCTCCACCCGCTGTACTTTTGCATTTGGGTAGTTAGTGTAAGTCAGGTACTATGTCGGGGACGTGAAGACTCTTTTCTTTTCATTCTTTTCTTTTGGGTAGTTAGGTTAGAATTTTGGGCCACAAGTTAGTTTGTTTTGTTCTATTTGTTTCTTTGATTTTCAACCATCTCCAATCCTCCCCACTTTTCTTTTGTGTTTCTTGTTTGCCATCTGTTTTCCTCCTTTTTTTTTATACTCATACTTTGTATATATCTGTATATAATTTCTGGTTTAACCCTGTGTTTTCATTGTAAATATACTTCTTTAAAAATCGTGCTACAAATGCCTCACCACTTGTAAATAAAACACTAGTTTGCAGTAAGTTCATCTTTGCATCGTTGCTTTAACTCCTCACCTGGTGTTGTTATATGTTTGTATGTGTGTGTTCCTCCCAATTTCATGTTACTCCCCTATACCCCTTGACTGATCACACCAGGGGTCGTAACAATCCTCCTCCTTCTTCAATATCCTCCTTGCTAGTCCCGGTTCTCCTGTTCCAAGACGAAGAATATTATCTATCAAGTTAAGTCATTCAAGTTACGACTATTGTGAGATACTTACATGATCTGTTCTGTTTAAAGAGTTCTGCAAATAAATTGTGTTAAAGTTTATCCCTTTACTCTGTGACAGAAGTCCAGATTTCACAAAATCAAGATGGACACTGGGATTCCTGCTGCCACTTCATCCAATTAATTTGCCAAATTAGTACACAAATTACAACAGTCACTCCTGCCACTCGTCATCTCTTCCTCACCTGATCTGCCTGCCAGTCCCAGGGCCTTACCAGCGACCTTCTCAGGCATGGCAGAAGATTGCAGTGGCTTCCTACTCCAGTGCTCCCTGCTGTTTGAAATGCAGCCACAGTGATTCCTGATGGATAGAGCGAAGACTACATTCATCATTTCACTATCCAACTCTGGCTCTGGGGGAAACTTCAATTCAAGAGACTTCATCAACCATTTAAGAGAAATTACACAAATTAAGAGATAACTGTCACTACTGTCACACAACAGAAGGAGGCAGACAGGTGAGTGGAGTATAAACAGAGTTTATTTGACAGAGCACGGAACTGAGTGGGAATGCAGCAAAGGTGAGTATGGCAGTTCAATGAAGATACTGATGACTTAGCTGTGTAGTAATTGTAATGTCTCTTGCAGATGCGGTGGTGCAGACCAGGTGCTGGGATGAATACAATGAGGGCAGATGACAGACGACAGAAGACGGGATCCATGCGGCAGGTAAGTACTCGGGTGAGTAACATACAGGAGTCTGTTCGTGTAGGTAAGGACAAGACCAGACAATGGATTGCAGGCTGTGAAGGTATATATTTTGATGAGGAGGTGCAGGTACGGTGAATCAGAACTCTGGGGAAAGTGAACGAATGGGCGGAACGTGCTGATCTGGTGACGATAGGCAGACTGGTGTTTGTGATGGCCGAGACTCCGTGACAGTACCCCCTCCTCCACGGGCAGCTCCTGACGGCCGGATGGAGTGACGACGAGGCCCACCTTAACCTCTGGGTTATTGATGACCATGAGCTGGCGAACCTCAGCGCTCAGTCCTTGCCGAAAGTCAGTGAGCAGGGCAGTCTCATTCCAGCCACTAGAAGCTGCTAAAGTGCGAAATTTTAGAGTGTATGAGCTGACAGAATTATCCCCTTGATGCAGGTTGAACAGCTGGTCGTGAACGTAGAGCTCGGATGCTGTTTAGCCAAGACCTCCCTGAAGTGACTGATAAACAGTGAAAGTGAGGTGGTAACTTAAGCATTAGACTGCCACAGTGAAGAGAGGCCGCAAGCATCCATTTTTCTCTAAGACAAAACAAAGCACAGTTGTATGAGCTTTACCTGAATTCTCAAACTGGCCAGATTCCACCCGGCGCTCCGCCCAAAAGGGCCGCCAGTCGTCCTTCCAAGAGAGTTCGGCACGCTCCTTCCAACCAGGAAGCCGCATCTGCATCAAGCTCCATCGACGTCTCTCCCACACCTGCCACAGCGGTTTCCAACCCCGCCCTCCCTGTTTCTAGCACAGGGGGCATGGCTGCTGCGCTAACCCCTATGCTTCCTCCAACAAACACAGCTCAACAAACCCACACCTTCCTAGCACCCTCAGCTTCCTCAGTTTACAACATTGCTTCCCCATGCAGCACAACCTGCCACCCACCTCAGATTTGCTTAATCTCGCAACCTTAATCTCGCAACCTTTGTTCCTTCCAAAATTTCTCCTGCTCTGTTTCCATCCATTCCTGGAGTGGTCTCGAGCGTGAGGCTGCCTCCTCACACAGGAACTGCTTCACGGCCGTACCAAAAGAAACACCCGCCCACACTGTTGCAATGGAGCCCCTACCTGTCTCTAACCTGCTTCGCAACCAGATCCTCTCAGGTACTTACGTAGATTTGGCTTCTCTTCTGTCCCCCATTCCGCAAAAAGATTGCCTTCGCTCCCTGTGGCACATCCTCAAAGATTCACACTCCAATTCAAATCACATGCTCTCCCTAGCCGAATTCGTTATAGCTTTCATAAAATATTCTGAAGTAATCTGTTCAGTCTTTCCAAACAGATGAAAAGAACTGAACGATTACCTATCCATTATTGCTGACTTATCATTGTCATTCGGCCGCAGCCATAAGACAATTTATGTCTGACAAACGTTTCAGGAAGTGTGTGCATCCGTGTCCCATAGTGTTGACATCTGATCACACACATAACTTATAACGTTGCCTTTTATGAGAACAAAAGAGCATGTACAGGCAGTTCTTGTGGGATCTGTCTGTTTGTTATTGTGAGTGTGTTTTACTTGTAAAATGCTCCACTCTCTTCTGGTCTTTTCCTCGAGAGGAGAAGGACCGGCAGCTGCACCTAATGGTTCGGGTCTTATTCTTGCTGAGGCAGAATAGAGACTAGATCATGGGGTTCTCAGCTGGAGCTTGTTGAAGAGTTGAAGGGGTGAAATTCCCCGCGACCTTCGACGGCTGACGGGAGAGAGCTGTGTGATTATGATGATGTGTTGTCTATGACATCATTAGATTCAGCAGCAGTTGCTCTTCTTGTTCTAAGCCAAACAAGAGAGCAGGAGATGGCTGATGAGGACGAAGATGGTGAGCCTCCTGAATCCTCAAAGCCACCCTGGCCCTGTGTATGTACAGCGGTGTGAGATTATGGAACGCACCTCTGGCAGACTGCAGCTGCCATTGTAGCAGGTTTTGCCATAATCCTCCAGCCACTGTAAACTTTCCATTCCTTCTTGATCAGTTTTGAGATTAGCTTTCACTAACTTCAGATAGATCTATGTTTAGCGTCGGCCTTACAGGCCGCCTGACATTGTATGCTTGGGTTGAGCTTTGCTCCTCTGAGCTTTACTGTAGAAATTTAGTATTCTCAGAGTTTGCCTCCTCTCAGTTGAGAGTCGTTGGTAGAGGCCGTTGTTTCTTAGCCCCAGGTAGATCTATGCTTATGTGTTGGCCTTATAGGCCCACAGCTATAGCTGGCCTAGGCTAGAACTAGGGTTTAGGCGGTCTGCTAGTAGCATTTTATGCCCTTTTTATACTACCCCTGTTGTGTGAGTGTAGTTATTCCTAGTTTTGGCCTCCTCTTATCAGAGTTGTCAGGCCAAGGCCCATTGTCCCTTCGGTGTAGGTGCAAAATAGATAGCAGCTAAGGTAGCAGACTATTGCTAAGTCTCCCTGGTGCCGTTGTCTCAAGCGGTGTAGGCCCTTTTCTCTATGTGAATAGAAACTTTGTTGCTGTGGCCCCGCTCCCCCAGAACTATCTAGTGGTACTTTGACTTCAGTTTTTCCCCTGAACCCCTTGAACTATGTTCAAGCTTGAGTGATATGGTTGTAGCTTTTTATGAAAGCTCCTGTTTCCTAGGGTTCAGTACAGATTGTATCTGTTTTTGGTGAGAATTTCTGATGTGAAGTACCCACCCTGTATTTTTCAGGATTGGATTAATAGTACTCCCTTGTTGTTCAAGGTTATTGTACTTTAATATGTTAGTTCTGGTTCCTGCCCTACACTTTGTGAGCTCAGTAACTCTAATACTGCCACAGGCTAGCACCCGTGTGTTCTGGAGTAGTAGGCCTGACTTTGGCCCTCGTTTAGAGTATGGTGACATAAGTTTGTACTCCCCTTGCTGTAAGGGTAAAAAGTGTTTTTACTGAGTATTTTGCCTGTTGGAATGTATAAGCTCAGGTTGAGTTTAATAAAGCTAATCTCACTACATAGTTTGGTTTTCATATATGGCTCCCTTAGAGCTGGAACACTGCCACAAGCTGACACTCGTGTTGTGTGAAATAGAAGCTGAGTCCTGCTCTACGGGATGCCCGTCTCTACACTCTGGTCTGAATTGGTTACTGCCTCTTTGCAGTCACTCTTACTGGATATCTTCTCTGAAGAATGTGATCTGAGACTCTGTGATCAGACAGGTTGTTTGCTAAGACTAGGTTTCTGTAAGAGTAGACCAGGTCGGCCTCCCTGGTGGCAATCAGGGTCAAGTATGTTCCCCTGACAAATAATTGACTAGGGTTCCCTCGGGCCCCCTGGCCACATTCCCTTAAAGGTACCCTCTTTTCATCGGAAAGAAGTTTGGTTCCTGAAGCCTTTGAGCAGCCTTGGTAGGCCTTCTGCGGAAGGCCTCTTTGAGGCTTATAGCTTGGGCTGTTGGCCATAGGGAATGCTGTATGTCCCGTAGAGGGAGTGGTTCTGGCATTTCAGTTGAAGCTGCTAGTTCTGACGTTTGTCTAGCCTTTTTTGGCATGCACTCCCCTCAAGCATGGCGGCGTGGGTATATCGTTCCCCATATGCGTTTCAAGTGTAGAGTTCCCTTTCGAAAGGGAACATCTCAGGTTACGTATGTAACCATGGTTCATAGGATTGTTGTGAGTTGATATTGTTTTCAGACACCAGTTCACGCGGAGGCATTCCCCATATGCGTTTCAACGCAGTGTCTCATTCTCTATTCTCAGGGAACCATGGTTACATACGTAACCTGAGATGTTTTAGCCCTCTAATTGATTATCACCCTGGGTTATTTTTATTCATTTATTTAATTTATTTTTGTTAATTATATAAAATTATTGATGAATGCATATTTTATTTCACTCATTCGGTTTGTAATCTCAGTAATGCAGTTTGTAATGCAGACAGGTACATTTAGGATTACTTTGAGTTATACATGTTGCTAATTGTACTCATGTGCATTGATCGACTTTTCCTAAGATCACCACTAGAGGTGCTATGACAAAACAAATCTACTCAACAGTACTATGCACATACAATCAGTGAGCTTGACCCACTAATTGAAGCATAAATAGTATATAATTGGAAAACGTTGTTGTGCAATTGGTTAAAAGGCTGGGACTTTCCTTGTATAGGGTGTGAAGCTTGGGTTATTGCCTTAGGGAATTTTGTCACTGACAGTGACACGGTGCATACCGAGTTGGGGAAGTATTTTCAGGATGCAGGTATTTGTTCCCAATAGCATCTTATTTTATGAGAGCATATTTAGCTTAATTCTGTGGTTCTTAATCCTGTTCCTGGTCTGCACATTTTGTATGTCTCCTTTATCTGACACACTGAGTTCTGACCTAACAAGCTGATGATCTGAATCAGGTGTGTTAAATTCCCTGAGAAGGAGAATGAGACACTAGACCTGAATAATTGTGTCAAGACGCAACAGTCTCATTGGCCTACAACAGTCTGATGTCACTACCGGTGTGACCGCAAGCATAAAAGAGCGACTGTAGTAGACATCATCAACTTCTTTGTCTAAAGGAGATGTGGAGATGCAGCATCTCGTTACCTTTTCTCATGGAACCAGTTTCATCCTCAGCATCATTACCTCTGACTCCTGGCATCGAGGCAGATGTGTTCAATGTCGCTGTAGAAAAATGAAATGAGCCCAAAAATTCACAACATTGTTGTTTTGATGAAGATGTTGATATGTCAAAGTGATTGCAGTGCTTCATGTTTGTTTAGTTCAAACAAATCTTTAGGCTGTTTTACAGGTTGTGAGAATAGCAAATTTAGTTTTAATTCAAAGGTGTTTAATTACCTGTCTGTGGTTCTGCACTAGATGGTAGATGGCCTATTACAGAAAAAGAGAGATGATTAATGTCTGTTATAGTTCCAGAACTGATTTCTTCATTTGCATGGTCTTCCCCACAGTGAAAGTGATATTCAAACAGGTGGTAAACAAGAAATGGATTTTTTATTCTCTAAAATATTTGCCTTTAACATGCCAAGAAAGTCAATTACAAAGATGCCAAGCGTAAAGGGGGCTGTAACTTTACATATTGTAACAAAACTCAGTGTCTGACATTGAGACCAGGACAGTTCATGTAGCCTACGACACCAACTGGGCAAAAGTTACAAAGTTACAATGAAGCTTAATGTGCTTATTGCCTTTGCTATGACCAAACAAGTCTACTCAACACTGCTACATGCATGCCATTAGTGAGCTTGACCGTACATTGTATACAATTGGAAAACTTTGTTGTGCAATTGAAAACATAAAAAATGAAATACTCTAATGATACATTGTTTGTTTGGTTGTATTTTTGATGATAACACACAAAGTGGTAATAATAGTGGAGTTCCATTCTCCTTAGCATCATTACCTCTGACTCCTGGCGGTGAAGCAGTCGTGTTCAGTGTCGCTGTTGCTGAAGAAAAATAAAACAAACACAAAAATGCACAACATTGTTATGTTGTTGATGTTGAAATGTCAGAGTGATTGTGGTGCTTCATGTTTGATCTGTTCAAACAAATCTTTAGGCATTTTTACAGGTTGTTAGAAAAGCAGATGTGGTTCTAATTTAAGGGTGTGTAATTACCTGTCTGTGGTTCTGTACTAGATGGTAAATATCCTATTACAGAAAAAGAAAGATGATTAATGTCTGTTATAGTTCCAGAACGAATTTCTTCATATGCATGGTCCTTCCCACATGCCAAGAAAGTCAATTACAAAGATGCCAAGTGTAAAGGGGGCTGTAACTTTACATATTGTAACAAAACTCAGTGTCTGACATTGAGACCAGGCCAGTTCATGTAGCCTATAACACCAACTGGACAAAATTTATGGTAACGCTTTAGATTACAGCCCGGAAAGTACTGCGTAATTACAACGTATTTACTGCATAACTTCTGGTAATTATAGTGTACCTATAAAGTAAGTATGTGTAAGTATAGGGGAACAATATGTAAAGTCAGTGGAATAAAGGGGTAACAACCAGGAAAATAACAACTTAATTATACTGTAAATATTTTAGAACTAAGGAGTACTTATACTAGGAGAAATATACTTGTTCCATAGTTACAGGGTAAATATGACTTTGCGGGCTGTAAATTAAAGTGGTGCTTGTTACCCTCTTGTTTCATGTAGTTACAGGGTAAGTATGACTTTGCGGGCTGTAAATTAATGTGGTGCTTGATACCCTCGTTTCATGTAGTTACAGGGTAAGTACAATAAAAACACACAATCTGATATCACTGACTCTGAAACCTTTATTTCCTTTATAGAATTAGCTCTGGTTGAGTTAAACTAGTTAACCTCACTGGATAGTTGGGTTCTAAGATTTGGCTCCCTTAGAGTTTAGACTGCCACTGGCTGACGCCCATGTCACTCTGAAGTCGCAGGTCCTGTTTGGACTTACGCATGATGGCGTAAGTTTGTACTCCTCTTGCTTAAAGAGTAAAAAGTGTTTTTACTGAGTACATTGCCTGTTAGAATGTGTGCTCAGGTTGAGCTAAACTAGTCAACCTTACTGGAGAGTCTGGTTCTCAGATTTGGCTCCCTTAGGACATAGACACCGCCACTAGCTGACGCCTGTGTCATTCTGAAGTCGCAGGTCCTGTTTGGACCTCCTCTAGAGCACGATGGCGTAAGTTGTTCTCCTCTTGCTTAAAGAGTAAAAAGTATTTTTTTACTGAGTACACTGCTTGTTGGAATGTGTTGAGGTAGACTGTAATATGTGGGCACTCTACAGTCTTATCTGCTAGTTAAACTCGGTTCATTCTGAGCGAGTTCCATGTTTGTGGGATCTTGCTTATCACCAAGCAAGCTTTCTAGGTGTGTGGCCTTCACAGGCTGCCCTTTAAGCTTTTCCCTCCCACATCTGGGTGTTCTTTAAGCAGACTGAGCATGTAGTTTCACATGTTGGCCTTTCGCAAGGCTGCTGTGAGGTATTTCTACACAATGTAGAATTTGCGTCATGTTGCAGGCCCCTCCGGGGCCTCCATGATTCTGTGCCTACAGTACGGTTTATCTGTTAGGTTGAGCTCTGTACTCCCCTCGTTTGAGGATTGTCCTGCATAGTACTTAGCTCCCTAAGCTGGTTAGTGGTTGAAGGCCTCTCTGAGGTCTCCCTATTGAGGATCAGCCCCCAGGCTAGTAAATGTACTCCCCTTGTTGGGTTCCTTTACAGTGCACAGCCTGCTCAGTGCAAATAATCAAGCGCTGAGTAGATCCTAGGATTGAGCAGAGTGTTACTCCCCTCATTGGTAAGGGTAAAAAGCGCTAAGGTGAGTCCTGCTCTCCGGGATGCCCGTCTCTACGCTCTGGTCTGAGTTGGTTACTGCCTCTTTGCAGTCACTCTTACTGGATATCTTCTCTGAAGAATGTGATTTGAGACTCTGTGATCAGACAGGTTGTTTGCTAAGACTAGGTTTCTGTAAGAGTAGACCAGGTCAGCCTCCCTGGTGGCAATCAGGGTCAAGTACGTTCCCCTGACAAGTGATTGGCTAGGGTTCCCTCGGGCCCCCTGGCCACATTCCCTTAAAGGTACCCTCTTTTCATCGGAAAGAAGTTTGGTTCCTGAAGCCTTTGAGCGGCCTTGGTAGGCCTTCTGCGGAAGGCCTCTTTGAGGCTTATAGCTTGGGCTGTTGGCCATAGGGAATGCTGTCACTGACAGCCTATGTATGACCCGTAGAGGGAGTGGTTCTGGCATTTCAGTTGAAGCTGCTAGTTCTGACGTTTGTCTAGCCTTTTTTGGCATGCACTCCCCTCAAGCATGGCGGCGTGGGTATATCGTTCCCCATATGCGTTTCAAGTGTAGAGTTCCCTTTCGAAAGGGAACGTCTCAAGTTACGTATGTGACCATGCTTCCCTGAGAACAGGGAACAAGACACTGCGTTCCCTAGCCTTTCCTAGCATCGGGGCTGCCTGCTGAACAGTCCCGAGTTCAGTTCTTGGAGCTCTGACCTAATGAGCTGATGATCTGAATCAGGTGTGTTAAATTCCCTGAGAAGGAGAATGAGACACTACACCTGAATAATTGTGTCAAGACGCAACAGTCTCATTGGCCTACAACAATCTGATGTCACTACCGGTGTGACCGCAAGCATAAAAGAGTGACTGTAGTAGACATCATCAACTTCTTTGTCTAAAAGAGATGTGGAGATGCAGCATCTCGTTACCTTTTCTCATGGAACCAGTTTCATCCTCCTCAGCATCATTACCTCTGACTCCTGGCAGCGAGGCAGATGTGTTCAATGTCGCTGTCGCTGAAGAAAAATGAAATGAGCCCAAAAATTCACAACATTGTTGTTTTGATGAAGATGTTGATATGTCAAAGTGATTGCAGTGCTTCATGTTTGTTTAGTTCAAACAAATCTTTAGGCTGTTTTACAGGTTGTGAGAATAGCAGATTTAGTTTTAATTCAAAGGTGTTTAATTACCTGTCTGTGGTTCTGCACTAGATGGTAGATGGCCTATTACAGAAAAAGAGAGATGATTAATGTCTGTTATAGTTCCAGAACTGATTTCTTCATTTGCATGGTCTTCCCCACAGTGAAAGTGATATTCAAACAGGTGGTAAACAAGAAATGGATTTTTTATTCTCTAAAATATTTGCCTTTAACATGCCAAGAAAGTCAAAACAAACACAAAAATGCACAACATTGTTATGTTGTTGATGTTGATATGTCAGAGTGATTATGGTTCTTCATGTTTGATCTGTTCAAACAAATCTTTAGGAATTTTTACAGGTTGTGAGAAAAGCAGATGTGGTTCTAATTCAAGGGTGTATAATTACCTGTCTGTGGTTCTGCACTAGATGGTAGATGGCCTATTACAGAAAAAAACAAATAAAACAAACACAAAAATGCACAACATTGTTATGTTGTTGATGTTGATATGTCAGAGTGATTATGGTTCTTCATGTTTGATCTGTTCAAACAAATCTTTAGGAATTTTTACAGGTTGTGAGAAAAGCAGATGTGGTTCTTATTCAAGGGTGTATAATTACCTGTCTGTGGTTCTGCACTAGATGGTAGATGGCCTATTACAGAAATAGAGAGATGATTAATGTCTGTTGTAGTTCCAGAACCAGATCTTTCCCGCAGTGAAAGTGATATTCAAACAGATGGTAAACAAGAAATGGATTTTATATTCTCTAAAACATTTGTCTTTAACATGCCAAGAAATTTAACTGCAAAGATGCCAAGCATGAAGTATGGCTGTACCTCTGCATATTGGAACAACACTCAGTGTCTGACACTGAGACCAGGCCAGTTCATTTAATCTGTGTTTACACTGTGAGTCCAAATCTGATCATTTGTGTATCCAATTGGAATCTGATCTAAAATTTTAGACTGTCCACATTGTGTATTGCAACTGTTCATACCGCTCTTTAGTTTTCCAGAATATCTGCATTGGTTTCTATGGCAATGATGTTGAGCTGATAGACATATGCCAAAAGCAACAACCACAACATGGAGGGGTTTGCAATACAGATGTTGTTTTATTTACAACATAACATTGTGCAGCGGCCGCACTAGACTACTGCGTTATGAGGAGACAACAGCAGAATCATAGGAGGCTGGTACAAGCAGCTTTATTTCGTGCTGTCATCTCCGCCGGTTTCAAAACATGTCTCTGTTATATTGTTATTTTGCACTTTGCAACAACACAACCTTGTTTCTGCAGCGACTTTCAGCATGTTTCCTATAACAACGTGACGTTTACATTTTACGTGGCGTGAGAAAGTCACATAAACCATGCAAAATCTGTAACCCATGCGACTGAAACGGATTTCCAAAAATGCGATTTGAATAGGGTTTCAAACCACATATAAACGTAGCTTGAAACAGATTTGTAAAAATCGCATTTCATGTGATTTTTGGCCATTCAGACTTGCTTAATCTAATTGGATTTCAATCGGATATGCATAAAAATCGGATTTGGATTGACAGACTGAACAGCCTTAGTCCACATCACCAACTGGACAAAAGTTTCAAAGTTATAAACCACCATGTTTCTACTGTAGGGCCAGTGCGAGCCAGGGCTAACAGCGTGCTGGGTGTGGCTAGTTGCCTCGGACCCTGAGCCGAGAGACCTAAATCAAGCACTAAAACCCACCCTTAACAAGCCTCCTTTGAGCAATATCACATAACCCCTGGATCGAAAAAAATTAAAATGACAGGGGTGTACATTCAGACTTTAATTTAAAACTTAAGATTCTAGTATCAATATTAACCACAGATTTACAATAAAAACAAATGTAACAGTACTTTATTAATTTGTGTCAGGAGTGCACATCAAACATGCTGAATCAAACCATATTTATTATTTCACATAAAAAGAGAACACATTCAGCTGTGCCTTCTTCCATTTATTTGTGATCACAGAAATGCACAAAACAACTCCATTAAGTCCAAAGTCTTACATAGTTAGAAAAATAATATTAAAAGGTCACATTTTATGTCACATTTCTTTAGAGAAAATAAGCATTTATATTAATTTTCCACAAAATTATGCAATCTGAAGAAGTTTTTGATGAAAGGAAGGAAAGGAAGGTGGCAGGGTTGGCAGAACGGTCCCCTGAGGGCACCAAGGGAAAGAGTATGCTGTATAGACCATTTGGGAGCAGACGTCACAGTTACAGCACTTGCAGCTGCGTGTGCATTGTGATGGCTGAAAAACAGTGGTGACAAGTAGAGGAAAACAGGCAAAATCCACAGAATAAGAAAAACAACTTCTTGTTGTGCTTTGGATGTCAGAATCGGAATGCAAAATAAGATGGTCTTCATTTTATTAATTCATGCGAGTTTATATCTCCCAATTCAGATATTATAACTCGTAACTGCGAGTTTATACCACAATTCTGAGGAAAAAAGTCTGAATTGCAGGATATAAACTTGCAGTTTTGAGAAAAAAGACAGAATAATGAGTTCCCTTTCAGTCGGTCAAGTTCGACGTACGTCAGTAGTGACCGACGAATTGGGATATCGCTAGAGAGCCCTATCTGCTTCGAGTAAACTAAAACAAGCCAATGGAATTGGCATGCGATATTTGCATAATGCGAGGGCCCCCGCCAGGTGGTATAAATAGGGGAGCGGATGCAATCACACTCTGTCTTTCGCTTCGGAGCCAACCGTGGTGTTTCCTGTATTGGTTCTTAGCTTCTGACTTGGAGTGAAACTCTTACAAGCCTGTAAAGAGATTTTCAGCGGTCTTGTGTTGGTGTCACGGCACTTTACAGCGAGGTCGCGAGCTGCAGAGGAGCCTAAGCTTGTGTGCTCTCAACTGCTGTTTTTACAGCACATTTCCAAACCCACCTGTTTGAAGGTTGCGATTTGGGCTGGTTCCCTGCTTTGTGATCGGGGAGTGGTGTACCCGATCACATCACGACTGATCCCTGTGTGCTTCGGCACGAGATCAGAGCTGATTCCCCTTCTAAAAGAGCTTCACAGACAAACCCTGCGTCTTTCTCAAGATGTCATTTCATCTGTGCGTTACTGGATGCGGTCGTTCCCTGGTCCCCGCTGATGGTCACAATCGCTGCATCACATGTCTGGGCGTTCAGCATGCTGAAGCAGCTTTTGTGGATAGCTCATGTTCTCACTGTGGGAACATGACTATCTCAGTGTTGAGATCAAGACTCTCCTTCCTTGCCTCTCAGGGAGCGGGCGTCCCCCACCGCGTCCCAAACCATCTCGGCTGGATGATTGGAATCTCGGGGCGGGTCGTTCTGGTCCTCACCCTGGATGGATCTCAAAGAAATAGCATAGGACAACGCCTTGCCCTCACAACATCTACAGGATGCAAACCCACCAACCCCCCCCAACTTGTGTATCTATTGTTTTTTCCCCTTTCATGTTTGGTATAATTTTAAATGTCTCAGTGCGATTGGTAAAATGGTCTCAGTTTCACAGCAGTCACTTATGTTATGAGGAAGATTGAGAACTAAGGAGAATTCTGTCTTCCTTTTGTCTCTTCAAGATATCTGAAAACCCACTCCTCTCTCCCCAAAACAGGTGTTGGTGTAGTAAATATTTACAATCCTTTTGTTCTGGTCTGGGTATATAAGGTAAAGTGCAAAGCAGTCATGTGGGATTTTCTGTAGCCAGAAGCCCCCATGCAGAGATGGTTGAATGTCTGAAGACATTCACACATCACTGTGTGTATATGCATTTCTTGAAGTTATGCATTCATTATTTCTGAATTGGCTTGTAGTTGTCAAACTATGTAATTGGCATGATACATTTTTACTTGACAAATAAAATGTTATATTTGATTTACTCCGGATTCTTCTGAAATCATTATGACCAGTAGATTATAGGAGTTCATATTTCCGCAAATCTGCATCAGGATAGATTTAAACTAAAGGCCCATAAAGGGAGCATGTTAGCGCATCATGGGACTTTTTGATTTTTGTCTATCAACTGGCTTAGCAAGTTGCAGTATCGTGACTAAGAAAACTGAGTTTTTGTATGAACAAGCATGTGGCGTTCGACTCAAATGCATTAGTAAACTCTGCACCCTCTGACTAAGAATCAGAACTGGCGAATTTGTGATCGTGAAACGCACTCAATTGGCCGAAGTGACTTTTTTAAGTGATATGGGTCCGTAATGAACGAATAATTAAAAATATGGGATACCCAGAATAATCAAATATCTAAATTAATACATAAATGATTAATTTCTAATTGGAAACACAACTTAAGAGTAAAATCACTTGAAATTGGAGTCAGAAGTGAACTTCACAGAGGCGCTGAAAAGGCATACACGCGTTAACCTTCGCCCAGGTCGTCGGATTCCGTTTTTGGGCCGATGGGGGGTTCCTTACACCACACAGATGCTTCTGCCACAGGGTGGGGTGCCACGTACAACGGGCATGCAGTGTCAGGTCTGTGGACGGGGCCTCAACTGCATTGGCATATCAATTGCCTCGAGTTGCTAGCAGTACGTCTTGCACTGAGCCACTTCAAGAAGCTGTTGACAGACAAGCATGTACTGGTCCGCTTGGACAGCACTGCGGCCGTTGCGTACATCAAACATCAGGGTGGTCTACACTCCCGCCGCATGTCGCAACTTGCCCGTCATCTCTTGCTATGGAGTCAGAAGCATCTGAGGTCGCTTCATGCCATTCATGTCCCAGGCGTGCTCAACCGTGCAGCCGATGAGCTCTCACGGCAGCCTCCGCTTCCGGGCGAATGAAGACTCCATCCCCAGGCGGTCCAGCTGATTTGGCAGCGTTTCGGGGCTGCACAGATAGATCTGTTTGCCTCCCCGGACACTGCTCACTGCTAGTTGTTCTATTCCCTGACCGACGGCACGCTCGGCACGGATGCACTGGCACACAGCTGGCCCCGGGGCCTACGCAAATATGCATTTCCCCCAGTGAGCCTTCTTGCACAATTCCTGTGCAAAGTCAGGGAGGACGAGGAGCAGGTCTTGCTAGTGGCTCCGTATTGGCCCACTCGGACCTGGTTTTCGGATCTGACGCTCCTCACGACAGCACCTCCCTGGCCCATTCCTCTGAGGAAGGACCTCCTGACTCAGAGATGGGGCACCCTCTGGCACCCGCGTCCCGACCTGTGGAAACTCCATGTGTGGTCCCTGGACGGGACGCGGAAGTTCTAAGTGATCTCCCCCAGTCGGTTGTAGGCACTATCACTTCCGCTAGAGCCCCTTCAACTAGGAGCCTCTATGCATTTGGAACCTGTTCGTTGAATGGTGTTCCTCTCGCCAAGAGGACCCCCAATCATGTTCGGTCAGGTCTGTGCTTTCCTTCCTGCAAGAGGGCCTGGAGCGAAGACTGTCTCCCTCCACCCTCAAGGTGTATGTTGCCGCTATCGCCGCACATCACGATGCAGTTGAAGGTAGGTCGTTGGGGAGGCACGACCTGATCGTCAGGTTCCTAAGGGGGGCAAGGAGACTAAATCCGCCTCGCCCTCCCTCCATACCCTCTTGGGATCTCTCCCTGTTTTTATCTGCTCTCCGGGGTCATCCCTTCGAGCCTTTGCAATCAGCAGAGTTAAAAGTACTGTCCCTTATGACCGTCCTCCTGGTTGCATTGGCCTTGGTGAAGAGGATAGGGGACCTGCATGCATTTTCGGTTGATGAATCGTGCCTGGAATTCGGGCCCGGTGACTCTCACGTCATCCTGAGACCCCGGCCTGGATATGTGCCCAAGGTTCCTACCACTCCCTTCAGAGATCAGGTAGCGAACCTGCAAGCGCTGCCTTCGGAGGAGGCAGACCCAGCCTTGGCTTTGCTCTGTCCCGTCCGCGCTCTGCACCTGTACGTGGATAAAACACAAAGCTTTAGGACCTCAGATCAGCTCTTTGTCGGTTACGGAAGCCAGCAGAAGGGAAAGGCTGTCTCCAAGCAGAGGATGGCCCACTGGATAGTGGACGCCATTGCCTTGGCTTATCAGTCCCAAGGCGTGCCTTGCCCGTTCAGGTTGAGAGCCCACTCCATGAGAGCGGTGGCCTTATCCTGAGCGCTGGCTCATGGCGCCTCGCTGACAGATATCTGTAGAGCTGTGGGAACCCGCAGGAACCCGCTCTAGTGTCGGCTTGCAATGCCATTCCCGCCCCCTGGGCCGGATAAGTGCATCCATTTACTCCAGTAGAGTTCCCCGCTTGGCGAACCCAGTCGAGTTCCTCCGCCTCCCCTTGCGGCTCGGACATTGCGGAGTGTCTAATGCCAGGCCAAACGTCCGTCACCGACGTTGATGTTTGGCTGGGTGCCATATGTCGCGATCCCCCCACGTGAGTGGACCCATATGTGTATTATCCACAGTCAAACTCCCCACGGTGAGCCCATGTCTTTCCCTTAGCAGAGTCAGCTCTGCTGTCACCTGTCAGATGAGTCTCCCCCCATACCTAGGCTGGAGCCATCCCAGGGACTCCATATGCGTACTGGCCACGGCCAGTCTATATGTGTATTTCCACATAAATTCGTCCCCTGCAGGGTAGGTAGTGGCCTCCGCAGCGTCCCCTACGGGTTTGCTTCCCCAGTGTTGTCTAAGTTTTACTGTAGTGGGTCTTGCCGAATAGCAGTAGACTCTCTCAGTGTAAGATTGCCCCCTTCTCTGTCCCCAGGTGCGGCGGGTGGCTAGAGCTTGCGCTGGGTGCTGGAAGGGGTCTGTAACTGTGGTGTTTTATTTGGGATCACAATTCATCGGTCACTACTGACGTACGTCAAACGTGACTGACTGAAAGGGAACGTCTCGGTTATGTATGTAACCCTCGTTCCCTGAAGGAGGGAACGGAGACGTACATCCCGTCGCCACAGTTCCTGTGCCCTCGCTGTAGTGCGGACTCAAGGTTGTCTCCTCAGCGATGAGCTCTTTCGATCTCGAGAACCCGAAAGAAAGTGGGTCTTTCGTCCCAGTTTGCAAACCCTTCTTTGTCGTAAGGCACCTTTCTGAGTGTCTGAGTTTTTGAGATCCTATGAAGACATTTGTTTCTAAGTGGTTGCAGCTAGCACTTAGCTGGCTCCCCTCCTTGGCAAGGTGTTCTTTTAGCTTAGAGCGTAGCTAAGACTTCTCTTGCTATAGAGGGTTGTTATGCTGAAGCTTCCACTCTGAGATCTCCGTGGAGGCAGTGGACTGGGCCGTAGGCTCTTTTTGAGCCTCCCTGGTTAACTTTCTTCAAGGTGGTCATTGCTAGGTCTCTTCTTGCTTTAGAGAGTCATCTTGTTGAGGCCTTTGCCCCCAGGGCTCCGCCTGGATAGCTGTATCAAGTTGTCAGGCTCCTTTTGAGCCTCCTTGATAAGCAGTCCTTGGAGTATAATGTAGTTAGGTCTCCTCTCATTTTAGAGAGTCATCTTGATGAGGCCTCCTTTCTTAGAGCTTAGTTAGGGTGGCTACGCCGGGTTGTATTGCTCTCTTGAGCCTCCCTGGCGGAACCACACTTAGGGAAATGTTGTTAAGTTTTCTCTCGAATTAAGAGATTCATCATGCTGAGACCTCTGCATTAGATAACCGGTCCAAGTTGTGTGGCTTTCTGTGAGCCTCCATGATAAGGTAGTCTTTTAGCGTAGATAGGTTTCCCCTCGCTATGGAGGGTCGTTATGCTGAAGCCTCTGCCCCAAAGGCTCCACTTCGACACCATGTCATTGTCCTGTTTTGACATGTGCTTCAGACACCGGCATGCCGGAAGCATTCCCCATTAGTGTCCTAGTGTCTCATTCCCCTCCTCAGGGAACCATGGTTACATTCGTAACCAGAGACATTTTTGTTTGTTTGATTCCTAGTATTTTTGAGGAGGAAACAAACAAAGTTGTAATAATAGCGGAGTTTCATCCTCCTCTGCATTACTTCCCTGTTTATTTTTGGCTTTGATTGTGTTGTCTCTCTGTTGTTCTCTCTCCCTATCGGCATTTAACTTTTATTGACTCTTTGTAAGGACCACCTGTCAGCCCAAAAATGGATTCCGACAGCCTGGGCAAAGGTATAATGCGTGTATGTCTTTTCAGTACCCCTTTGAAGTTCACTTAATTTTTAGAATTTAGTTTCAATTTTACTTTAGCTGCACGCTTAATCTGACTCCAATTTGAAATGATTACTCTTAGATTGTGTTTCTAATTAGGGATTAATCCTTGGTCATGTATTAATTTAGATATTTGATTATTCTGGGTATCCCGTACTTTAATTATTCGTTCATAACACAAATATACACGCCCCACGTTTGTGGTAATTTCACGCACGCAGACTCGACAGTCTGATTTTCGTCAGAGGATGTAGTAAGTTAGCTAATACCTTTAGTTGGTTACCTACTGCTCACTCGTACAAAAAGTGTATTTAATTTAGCCGCTTCCATACATCTTGCTACATCAGTGATAGACAGAAATCAAAAGGTCTTTAGATGAAGTGCCTACTGCTCCATTCATCCATAAGCCTTCAGTCTGACCTATCCTGAACACAGATTTACGGTAGCATCAGCCTCCAATAATCTACTGGTCATCATGATTTCAGGAGAGTCCAGAATAAATCAAAATTTAACATTTATTTGTCAGGTAAAAATGTATCATGCCAATTACACAATTAAACAATTAGAAGCCAATTCAGAAATCATAAATGTATAACATTAATTGCTCAAAGATGACTCTTAGAGTAAGAAATGCATACATACAGTGGTGGATGAATATTTCCAATAATTCATCCATCAATGTCATGGGGGTTCTGGCTGCAGGGGGGGCAAGACATATTCCTATGCTATTTCTTTGAGATCTTCTCTCCAGATGAGTTTTATTGCTTTATTGCAGGGCGCTTGATCTCAGCTTTTGTCTTAGCAGGAAAATCAAGTCTTACACTCTGTACAGGAAACAGAAATTAGTTCACCTCTCGTGTCTCTTCTCTGGTTTGAGTCTCTTTCGTTCATAAATTCTGTATTGGATACAGAAAGTTCATAATTCTTAAACATATTTACAAACAAGTGAGTAGTTTGGTTTTTAGGGCCCAAGCCCTAGAGGGCACAGGGCTCTATTTGTTCACCCAGGGATCATTATTAGGACCCAAAACCAGGTTTATGACAAAAAGAGGGTAATTGGAAGTGTGTTATAACTTCTGCATTGACTGATTTTAATGAAAATTCAGCTGTATGTTCGTTGTAGAAGGCTGATCACATGGATCTGAGTCAAATTCATAGCACCACCAACTGGCGACAGGAAGTGTATCGTTCAATTTTCAAAAATATTATTAATATAACTGCACAGACTTTATCAAATGAGAACTGAATTGAGCTGGATGATGATGTTACTTTGTGAGAGAATTAATGAGAATTATGAGAACTGAGCTAAGACATCTATTATTAGTGAAACCAAACTGAGTTTAACAATTGAATCTTCTCCAAGAAACTGAACTGACTGAGCTGACATCATTTTCCTTTTAGAGCTGCCTTGCGGCAGAATGGAACCATTTGCATTACTGAATTTTTCTAGTTTATCACTGTAAAGAAGCTTTGAAACAATCTGTATTGTATAGAAATTGTATGCTATAGAAATAAAGGTGACTTGCTTTGAGATCAGCCTCTTTTTTAACTTATTTGTTTCAAACTTCGTCAGAATAATGTAAAAATACAGTAGATGTAGACCTGTGAAATAATTCTTGATATCTTAAGAATATGTTAAGAATTCTTGAAATCTAATGTGGATCTAGGGGCTCTGTAGCCTTTTGACAAAAGTGGTGGGGTTTGTTTTAACTCTTAAATATATTTTTTTTCTCAATTAGCCAGACAACTTTCTAGTTTACATTCATTTACTCCAACCAACAGGAAATTGGCTATTTTGGTCTGCATGTGGATCTAAGCGGTTTATGCAATCAGTACCAAACTCTGTCAACATGAAGCCATGACACTGAGGATTCTAACCTTTTCACAATATTCTAATTTGCTGAGATACTGAATTTGGGATTTTCCTTAGTTGTCAGTTATAATCATCAAAATTAAAAGAAATAAACATTTGAAATATATCAGTCTGTGTGTAATGAATGAATATAATATACAAGTTTCATTTTTTGAATGGAATTAGTGAAATAAATCAACTTTTTGATGATATTCTAATTATATGACCAGCACCTGTATATATATATGTTGGAAAGGAAAGTGCAAGCCAGTCCAGCAGAGGGCGCTAACAGACTGTGTTATTGTATACCTGCCTGAATTACTCGCGTTCTCAGACGGAAGTTGTTTTAGTTCGTAGTTGAGCGGCAGGCAGAAGGAAACCAGCTCTTTGAGTGTTGTTAATACTGTTAAATCTTGCTTTGGTGGGTTTGTGCGTGTAGAAAACTATAAGTATCATTATATTTATACATTACATGTTTATGTATCGTGAGGATTAGCAACTTTATCGTGCATTCAGGCCATTTACTGTTCGCCATTGGATGACTGAATGACGCAGCATTTTCTGTTTACCGTCAGTTTGCAATGTATACAGTTAATACTAACCTTTGCGTCTTGTATTGTAATTATCATTAAGTATTTGTTGTTTTGCTCTAGAAAGAGGATAATTTACTGTTATTACTGTTTAAGTGAGGACGTTTGGTACAGTCTGATGCTCAGTCAGATTGTTTGCATATAGTTTTCCTTAAGAGCATATTATTGTCTATTGAATATTTCTGTTACAAGACAATCTAATAACTATTTGCTGTATTTTTGTTACTGAGTAATGCTCGTTGTGACTGCACTAAGAAAATCTATTATTTATTATTATTTCCTATTATTTCCTCTATCCACCTGTAACTTGAAAGAAGCAAGCTGAAATAAACAAATACAAATGGAGAATAAAGACTCCTGCATTCTAACAGATGCCCCACAGTGATCATAACTCCAAACTAGCAACGCAAACTTAATCCTTCATTACAATATACATATATATATATATATATATATATGTAACATATGTATTACATGTAACAAGTTGCGCCTGTGTCGACCCGCACCTGAAGAGAGCATCAGCTCTGCTTATTTGCGTCCCAACACTAATTTGCGCTGCTCTTGTTAGATTGCGTTGAACATTATGTAAATGATTTGACTGCGTGTGTTCTTTAATTAATAAAAAAAGAAAACAAGAAGAGTCTCAAATCTTTCTTACAATTACACACACAAAAAAAAATAAATAATACAGATATTAGTGGAAAAACACATTGTTTTGTTTTCCCCCAGTTATTTTGTAATCGACGCCCTAAGAACACTATGATCCAAATATAACAAATTTGCAAACAAAAATAATACAAACAATGGAAAGAAACCCCATGTTTCCAAAAAGAAAAAAAAGTTCTAGTTCTTCATTCATACCATCAGGGAATAAAGACTTAAGTTCAAAAATCCAAAAGGCCTTCCTTTGTAACAATTTCTTGTCTCTGTCTCCGCCTCTTCTATGAAGTAAAATCCTCTCAATGGCCAGGAACTTCATGTCAGACAAAGAATGTTTAGCAAACTTGAAGTGACGATACATTGGAGATGTATCATCCTGTCGCCTAAAAGCACTTGCATCTTCAATTATTCTGGTGCGTAATGCACATATGGTCTTACCAACATTTACAATGAGCATGGAGAAACGATGATATAAATCACATACATACTCTTGCAAGTAAGCAGTTGTCTGACCTTGTATGTTTTCAATGTATGTGGATGTGTGAATGATTTACATTTGACATATTTAGTACAAGAAATACAATTGTAACATGGGAAGTTACCCTGGGCATCATCAACAAGAGTGGTCGGAGAGTTATTGTCAATACCGGTATATCGCAACACCCCCAGAATGACAGATCCGTCTTCCGCTTGTCAGCATTCAGGTGAGAGTGCCACCCGACCCTGATTCTCTCTGTAGGAGGGTTCAAGCAGTGACGTTTTTTTTTTTTTTGAAGAGCTGGTTGACGGTGGGGGCTGCACCCACCTAGCAGCCCACGACACCTGAGCCCGACAAGGGAGGTATCATTGGAATGCTGCTGCTTCACTTCCCGAAACCTCATGGCAACCGAGTTGATGGCGTCACCAAAGAGGCCATGAGGTGAAAACAAGGCATGTAACAAAAAAGTCTTATCTTTTTCTTTAATGTTCAAAAGATTTAATCATATTAAATGCATCTTTGTGGCCATCTGCTTGGTGGCCCGGAGAGACAGATCAATGGCCTGGTGCAGTTCTTGTATCACATCCGGGCCTGCCCCCTTGCCCTCATCTAGGCTTCGTATGAGGTCAAACTGGTATGCCTGGAAGATGGACATCTTATGCAGACACACACCAGCCTGACCTTCCACTTCATAAGCTTTCCTCACAAAGGTCAAGTAGCTCTACATGGATATTATGTACAATGCCATATCAGGAGATAGATAGTTGGCCAGTGTTTGTTTGACTTTGTTTGATAGCAAGCATGAACTGAGGCTGTACATTTGCATATTGGACCAAAACTCTCAACAAATTTACAAAGTTATAAATAAATCTATATTGTAGCAAGGTATGTTGTTCAGGGAAGGAGGAGGCAAGAACCGGCGAATGTTCAGCAACTTTAACTTTAACAAACACAAAACGAAAGTAAAAATGGTAGCCCCTCATGGACGACTGCCACACACACATAAACAAAACATAACATGAAGTCCAGGGGTCCGTTCTTCGTACCTCGCTTAATACGTCTGAGATGATTTGACAGATGCTAGATCTTCTAATCGTGATAACTGATCTCTGGCTAATTTGGTTCTTCAAATGAATTTGTGGATTGGATTAAAATATCAGGATTAAGTTGTCTGAGATTACTGCGCGTTCTTGTGTTCCTTGAAAAGGGATGTATCGATATTCTAAACCACGATCAGCAATGCAGCGCTTTGGCTGGCGGCAAAACAGCAACGTAATGACATCATATAATTAGAAAAGACACCTGACGAACAACTTGACGAATTTCTGGACCTTTATAATGAAACAGCCAAACGAACAAAATGACAGAACGACATAAATGTTGCAATATATAAATGTTTTTTTTTTTATAAACATGATTCCCAATTATTTAGATTCACAAGCATTTTTATATCAATGTTGTAATTCGCAATTCATTTAATTTTATCTTCAAGTAGATTTGTTACGTGACAGCATCAATTATAGTTTGAATTCAAAATTAATTAAAGTCAAGATCAAGTTATCTGCATCTCCTGCGCTGCATCAAGCCACTCCCATAATAGCAAATTAATGCACGGCTCAGAATAACTGTACAAGCATGACTCCAATACAATTGTAAAGTAATTATTCCATCACAAATAAAACTTTCAATGAGTAAAACTGGCTGTGTCTATAGTATTATAGACTACACAACATTATAATATTATTTTTAAATTAATTTGTAAATTATTGTCATTTTAAATTATTGTCCCTGGATGAGTACACTTTTTAAGCATCATTTTAAGCATCAATTCCGCTTAAAAAGATGCAATCTAATCCTTTTAAGCTTACGGACCTGTTGCTATGGCAGCAAGTCCAGGATGACCGCAAAAACCGAACAATCCAAGATCTTGCCAAATCGTCACCAGTCAAATCCAGCTAACCGGAGTTAGTGACGACGAAGAACGGGCCCCTGGCCTGGTCCTCTCTTCTGCTTCACTGTCGCCGCTCCTCCTTTTATGCCTCCGAGCTCCTCTGTAAGATACGAGACCGTGTGCACGCGGATGGTGCTCATTATCAATCACGCCACCGCCTTGCGCCGTTCTCATGGCCCTCAGCCTCGTCCTGCTTGCTACATATATGTACTCGCAGCCTTTGATCAACTATTCCTAAGATCACCACCGGTTGTACAACTGTGTGCAGGCAATTAGTGAGCTTGACCCAGTAACTGGGGAATAAATGATATATAGTTGAGAACTTTGTTGTGCAATTGGAAACGTAAAAAAACAAACACTATTCATTGGTTCGTTCAAGAAGATCATGTTACCTGAAACACTGTTGCATTGCTAATGAGAAAGTGTACTGTACAACATCACAGTTCCACATCAGTTGTATGACTGTGTTTGACTCACCTTGGCAGAGGACTCCAGCATCTTCTTGGTGCCCACAGTTATGTGTTCCCCATCCTCTTGATGCACAGTCTTTCAGTGTAGATTCACTCCCACGGCACTGGACATCATCCAACCATATTTGTCCAGAACCTGGTCCAAAATAAGCTGAACTCTTTGCCTCTATAACACTCCCACAGCCCAGTTCTCTACACACCACTGCCGCATCTGTGGAATCCCACAGATCATCGCACACTGTTCCCCATAT
Organism: Hypophthalmichthys nobilis; assembly: GCA_037950665.1. Classification (NCBI taxonomy): domain Eukaryota; kingdom Metazoa; phylum Chordata; class Actinopteri; order Cypriniformes; family Xenocyprididae; genus Hypophthalmichthys; species Hypophthalmichthys nobilis. The sequence goes on from CM075486.1 coordinate 1,386,207, forward strand.
TCCATCGTGGAGAACCTCCACTCTTCCAGAACAGAGGTTGGGTCCATTCACCAACCTGACAGCTATTAATCAAAAAACAATTTAAAATACAAGTCATCAGGTTTTTTGTTTGTTTGTTTGTATTTTTGATGATCAAACAAAGAGGTAATAATAGTGGAGTTTCATCCTCCTCTGTGTTAGGCTGGCCACACGCTTTTAAGTCCGATTTTAAGCCTGATTAGCACCCCCGAACAACAATTTTTTTTTTTTCTATTTTGTTTCTCACTGTAAAGCAGAATGCGAGGAGGAAGAACCAGCTAACAACATTGATTGTTGTTGATTTATCTTCTCAAGTGTAGGAACCATGGACGAACCAGACAAATGAATCGTTCAGAGGATTCTTTCAAAACATAATTCCAGAAACCCAAACTCAGAGAATCTAACTTTCGGCTCCAGTCCGTCTACAGAACAACCTTTGATAGGTACTTTTTATGGCACCTGTGCTTCCTGACTGCAGGAGAGGTGATAACCTTTAAACCAAAATGTAGCAACCAAATGGTCACCAAGAAGATAAAGAGTCTTTGATCACAAGATCAAAAGAGACAGAGAGACAATGCAGGCCTCTTTTGTTTCTCTGAGGGACCTAACTTTACAGAAAAACCAACGAAGACTGTTCTACAACTAAAACTGCATCAAAATTGTTCCAAACTATTTTAAATGGACTTATCAAACATCTTTTAACTGCATACATTTTACATCATGTCCACAAATACTACCTGTAACCAGTTATGCTTTAGAACACCCACAATTCATGTAAATGTGATAACTCTTGAATGACTGATTGAAAGTATGCCTTATTTGGGATGAATTTAATTCTCTTTCTCTCTTCTTAATCATGGCTTGAATGAAATCTGTGTAAAAGTGCACCGGGGTGCTATGACCTCACAAATCTTCTCAACAGTACTGCATGCATGCCATTGGTGAGATTTATGGAAGTAAATTAATGACAAATGTTTTTGAAATAAAAAAAGCTTGTCAAATTGCACTAATTAAAAAAAAAAAAAAAAAGCATTGCGTTAACCGTGCTTGCTTTTTTATGCATTGTATTTTTTAGGCTTGCATTTTATTGGGCTGAAATTCAACATGGTCAAACATTTCACACACATTTTCATTATTAAAAATCAATGATTCATATTCACCTTTCAGATCTACAGGAATAGCAGTAGATTGCCAATGCATGATCTCCATCTGCTGTTAGTCGTGCTCACCAGCAGATGCCATAAGACCAGAGCAACAGCTAGAGAGAGTCATTCATTCACAAAAATGGATTCACAGAAATGGAGCAAGCACTAAGTATATGTAATGATTATCAGGGCCAGTATTTAATATGCGGAAAAGCTGATGAAGACACAAAAGCTGTGTTTACACTTAATTAAATGTTTTCACGGTTAGCCTACATGTAAGCCGTCCTCTCTAATGTGATCAAGATTATAACGCTTCTCCAATTCGATGTTGACATTCAGATCAAATGTTACATCTGAGGAAGACATATTTATCTCGGTTGTTTAGTTTCCTTAGCTTTATATCGTGGTGCTGTGCTGCAATACTAGAGTTTCCCTCATAGTCCATGATTTAACCTCCATGGGGACATATAAAACACTTAATGTAGCTTAATGGACTAGCACAGTAATATAAAAAACCAAACTCACACCTTATTGGTGATGTAGGTTATGCTATTTAGGCTACAGGCAATCAGATGCACTCAGAATATGAACATAACACGCAAAGTTTCACGCTAAGTTTTCTCAGTGAAATACTAGCATAAAGTTGATTTGACGCTGGACGTTCTATATTCACATATTTAGGGACTGCAAAGTTACATTCAATACACGATTCCAACTTCAATAAATTTGAAAAAGAATGACTTACAGTCATAAAACCAACTGTAAAGTGTTCATACCTTTTAGATTTTTGATATTTATTAAAATAAATATGAGCCTATAGGGTAGTGTAAAAATAGCAATATTTACACATGACTTGACAGTTTATTTCTATTAAATATCAAAGATCTAAAATGTGTGCATCATACCTGACACCTTACAGTTTGTTTTAATGTCTGGAGTCATTCTCTTCTAATGCTATAAGTTAGAAACATGTATACCAATGTTGTATGTAACTTTAGAGAAGGTCCCTATATAAGTGAAAACGCTTTTGCACATAACGAAAATGCTTGAAGTGGTTTGTTGTGATGACCGAAGACCAAATTGGGTATAACATACTTTGTACAGTTAGGCAGATGAGCCCAGAATATTAACGCAACGTGTTTTTCTCCAATAGAAAACCTTTATAAAGAAAATGCTTGGCGTACGGTGTAGCGAGTTGCATTCCTCTGGTCTCATCTGCGTGTATCACCAATATAGCGAGGTTGGTCTTTTTATAGCCTATCCACCTTATTTTTTAGGTAAGAGAGCGGGCGTGGCCATTTGTAATTTTAATAAGTCTAGCTTCCGTCATTTGCTTTCAGTTATTTTTACCTGTACAAAACAGCTCGTTATGCTGCTGGATATTACAAACTGGTATTTCTTACCATATTATTTTAATGTATTGTCTTAATAATAAACAGTTTACAGTTTACTGCACTTTGATATTCTTCTCGTTATTTCCCTATAGCGGCTAATAAATCGGAAGTCTTGCACATTCACAGAAAACACCTTGCATTAAGCCGAAATAAGTGTTCTTTTGGGCTCATCTGTTTGTCGTATATAGTGTTATGTATATCGTACATCAGTAAGGTGTATACTGAGATTGATCTCTATTAGTCTAGTAGCCCGTTAAGCGTTTTCTTTATAACAGGTTTCTGTAGGAGGGAAACTTGAAAAATAAGGTCGGTTTCAGGCCGGCTTCACACCGCAAGCGTCAGCGTGAACTGCAGCTGCAGAGACGCGCGAGTATTCACACTGGAAGCGTATGTACAGAGTCACAACAGCGGCTCGAAGCTACATATAAAGTGAGCATTTCTTTACAAAGACAACTATAAATTTGTTTTTATAAGTTGGTCATTTATAAACTTGATAGTCTTGAAAGTTTCTTAACATGCAAGGTGTACAATACACATATAAACGTAAAATAAATAAATAAAAGCCTTGTGTTAACCATTGCTGCACACGAATGAGGTAAGCTTTGTGTTCAACATAATCTGACGCGTGCACATGTTTACAAGACAGCAAACTCGGGTTTAATTTGGGTATGCTAGATCCTATAGCTGTCTGTGTAATAACTAAAATAATGTTTATATATCATATTTTCTGGCTAGTTTACTTTAGTTTTTTTATAATACACCATACCCAAACTGAATAATTAAAAACAAGTTTAAATGAGTAAATCTTCTATAAATTATTTAATTTTAATAATTAACTATTTAATATTAATTTTCTTTCCTGACATACTCCAATTCTTGTTAAAACACACTAGATATGCTTATTTTGTGTATTTTGAGCACTTTTTGTGTGAAATTTGTAGCGTCTGCAGTGGATCAAAATCATCAATACAACTATAAATTAAAGAAAGCTTTTAATGTTTGACCTCCTTCAGATAACCCATAGACCATGGCTCCGGCAGGTCTAGATGAAATGACCCTATTGGCATCTTTGTTGCCTCCATTGAAGAGAAGCAGGAGGCCTTCTCACCAGCTCCGGGGATTTCAAAGAGTCACCCGTGCTTCACCCCACATGGCGCTAAGGGCCATGTGGCATATCCGAGACACTGTGAAAACCCAATACACATCACACACACACACACACACAGAGACACAAACACACATTTGGAGACTGTATCTACATTTAGCCTCAAAATATGACTATGCCAAGGTGTACCTGTTGCTGTATTCAAGTGAACGTGCATGTATCCATATTATATAAGATTAGTTATGACTGTAGCGATGTTAGTTTTACTCTAAATGGTATATTCAAGTATAAACTGCATCTCTCACTTTTATGTCTTTGACATCCGACAAGTTTGGTCTCATTGTAAAGCTCTCTTTATGCCCTAATTGACAATGTATGTCACATTACTCTAAAATGCATTGTTCTATTTTTAATGGTACTTCGAAGAAAATGTACTCAGATCTGACACTTCATAAACCATGCAAATGAGGTCATAAATGGAGGCAAAGAAAAAGTTTGCCCGCCAAACTTTCACCCTCGCCATTGGCTGGCGCATCCAAGGAGGCGTTTTGGCTTGTTTGTCCTTAAAAAGACAACCACACGCATGTTTCCTTTGTCTCTCGATTGTCTTTCGATTATCCCTCGCCACCTCACGCACGTCTCTCCCAGACGTCTTGGTGACTGCGCTTCCATCACGCGCTCCTCTGCTTCTTCGGGACGACCATCTTTTTGGCACAAGTTTTCTTTTGTCAAGCCTTCGTCATCCTCCATCACCTCGGAGACGGACTCTCTCTTCTTTATTTTCCGGTTATCTTACTCTTAAGTTAAAACCTTGTTTGAAAATCCCGCCGAGAACCCAGCCTCGGAAAAGGACCAGTCGCTCCAGCCGCACGCATTGAAACTCCTGGAGAAAGACAAGCAACTGCCGCACCTGAACCTATGCAAGTATAGAACCATTCTTTTCGAAGCGTTTTAAGCTCCATGCGTAAGCTGAGTTTCCTTGCTGGCTCTCAAAGGTTTAACTGTTTGTAATTTGCCATTTTCTTTGATCACCTCTGTTTTCCTGCCTTTACTTTCGCTTTTGTACATATGTGTATTCTTTGTGCATATTTAGCCGTATAGCCCATGTATTCGTAGTTTCGTATATTAAATGCATTATATTCATGCTCGATTGCCTCTGTTGCTCATTCAACAAACCAAGTCTCTTCTACGTTGATTCTGCAAAACTGCTTTACGCTTTAATGCTATAATAGGAAGTTATTCTCGTGGCCAGAGACTAACTTCCTTTTATAATAGTCTATGAGAAAACTGATGGTTTGCTGGACAAACTAGGATAGTCTTTCTCAAATCACTATTGAACTAGAACTAATCATATATGTAATTAATTATAATCCGTTGTAATTAATTCACAATATATGTGCATAATTCCTTCTTTGGTCGATCTATATTATAATTAATCATAACGCATTATGACGTAATTATATATATATTTCACCCATAATTTGAGCTAATTGATTAAATACCTGTAAATTCGCTACAAATTATATTTGTCCATCAAAGGTGTACTTTCACTTTAATTGAGCGTTAGCAGTGCAGCAAAAATAGACCCAGCGCCGAAATGATCGCGGCACTGCTGCTTCTGCTCTGCTCCGCGCTGCCGTGCAGCCTCTGCGTGCGGTGTGAATGCTCTCATCTGTTAACATGGGCGGCGAAAAAATATGCGCTGCTTACGCTCTGCTGACGCGTGTGGTGTGAAACCGGCCTTAAGCCTCGTTTACACTGCACACGTCTGCGGTGTGTTAAGCCTCGTTTACACTGCGGCACGTTACGGCTGCGACGCTACTACTGGAGCTGATACGCGGCCCCTCTAGTCAATGCTTGTGTTTACACCAGCCGCGCCTCGGTGCGTTTTAGAAGCGTCCCAGAAGCGGCTCGCCGCACTGCTTCGCTAAAGATAGGCGCCTCGCCTATTTTTGGCGGACGCCGCGTCCAGGACGCGCAGCTCAGATACAAAATAAAGTCAAAATAATCACCCTGTGTAAACTCCCACTCATATTTCATATCACTAGGAGGCCAGAAACTGAAGACAAGAGATTCGAAGTTGAAAAACTTGAAATTTTTTTGTTTTTGTTGTCCATAACTGGACTTTTAAGTGTATTAACTTCGTCTGTAGGCTACAGCAAAATAAAGTACGGCATAGCAATAAACACAATCAAACCGGACAAAATATAACAATTTAGCCATTAAAAACACGAAAAAATCAATGAAAACAACTTCGGACAGGCAAATCTCGTAGTCTCGCGAATCCAGCCGCTTCGCTTCTGGTGTGAGTTGACACCGCGCAGAGGACGGAACAAAACCTTGCCGGAGCCGTAACGCGCCGCAGACGCGTGCAGTGTAAACAAGGCTTGAGGCTTCACACTGCAAGCGTAAGCAGCGCGTATTTTTTTCGGTGTGCATGTTAATCAATGAGTGCATTCACATCGGCAGCAGGAGCAGCGCGTGAGCAGCAGTGAAACGGGGGCTTCGGCGCCGCCGAGTCTATTTTTGCTGCGCTGCTGATGCTCAATTAACGTGAAAGTACACTTTTGATGGACAAAATAAATATAATTTCACACAAAAAGTGTTCAAAATGCACAGAATAAGCATGTCTAATGTGTACAAATGCTTCCAGTGTGAATACTCACGCGTCTCTGCAGCTGCAGTGACGACGTAGTTGGATACTGTAAAAATAAGGTGGATACATGCGCGTTTAGCGTGACCGCTCTGTAAAAGAATGCTTATCCCAGCAAGCAATTTTATGTCTAATAGACGACTAATAGCCGTCAAATCACAGCCCGGCCGTCTAGGCTAAAACGAGGCAAAATTTGGGCTGTCAGTGAAAATCTAATAGACGTCTAACCATAACCCAGGAATAGACTAGTCATCAATTAGACGGCTATTAGACGACTACTTATTTATGTCTAATAGACGGTGAATATGGGTCTAGGCTAAAATAAGGCTGAATTTGGGCTGTCAGTGAAAATCCAATAGACGTCTAACCATAACCCAAGAATAGACTAGTCATCAAATATACAGCTAATGAATGACTACATCTATACATTTAATAGACAACAAAATAATGGCTAAAGGATTCTTTTCACTTAAATATAACAGGTTCTCATAAATGACAATCCGTCCAAACAAATTAAATATAAAGGTTTTATTTAGAAAAAGAACTCAAGATAATACAAAATGATAAAAAAAAAAAAAAATACATTTTACAAATACAATACAAATAAACAACTCTGGTCTTTGTTAACAGCCTTGTACAGCACCTGCTGGTGAGTTGACAAACAGAGATCATGCATCAGCAATCTACTGCTATTCCTGCAGTTCCCGGATGTGTGATGTTTAATTTTCTGTCTAATTTTAACCACTGAATTTGTGGAAGCAAATTTGTAAAGCGAAATAAAATGTACCAAAAATTGCCTGTTGAATATTACAGGTTATATTTTTAAACAGACCGAATATTTTGGAAGTGAAATCTGAAAGGTGAATATGCATTATTGAATTTTTAATAATGAAAATGTGTGTGAAATGTTTTGAAGTGAAATATCTATTGCTTAAATACAGGGCTATGTTGAATTTAAGCCCATAAAATGCAAGCCCTAAAAATACAATAGATTAAAATGCAAGCATGGTTAATGAAACACTTTTTTTTTTCAATTAGTGCAATTCAACAAGCTTTTTTTATTTCAAAAACATTTGTCAATGAATTACTTCCATAAGCTTGACCCAGTAACTCTGGAATAAATGGTTATATAATTGGGATACATTATTGTGGAATTGGAAACTAACTAACTAAATAAATAAATGATACATTGGTTCTTTCAGGCAGATCACTTTATTTAAAACGTGAAACACTGTTGCATTCCTAATGAGAAAATATAAACTATACATCAAATATTAAAAAAATATAAAAATATAAACATCATATATATATATATATATATATATATATATATATATATATATATATATATATATATATATATATATATATATATAACAAAATAAGTATCAGTTGTATGACTGTGTTTGACTCACCTTGGCAGATGACTCCAGCATCTTCACCGTGCCCACAGTTATGTGTTCCCCATCCTCTTGATGAACAGTTTTTCAGTGTAGATTCACTCCCATGGCACTGGACATCATCCAACCATATTTGTCCAGAACCTTCTCCAAAATAAGCAGAACTCTTTGCCTCTATAACTCTCCCACAACCCAGTTCTCTACACACCACTGCTGCGTCTGTAGAATCCCACAGATCATCACACACTGTTCCCCATGTTCCATCATGGATAACCTCCACTCTTCCAGAACAGAGGTTGGGTCCATTCACCAACCTGATAGCTATTAATCAAAAAACAATTTATCAGTCATCACGTTGTGACATTACTTTATTCTGGGATGAATTATAGCTACAGTTAGCATAAAGCTACACATGACAATCAATGAGATTAATACTACACCTTTACTCAAAACTCACTATAAACCACCATCGAGTGTTTGAAATAACTTCTGATTGCGATGTGGATGTGGATTTTGGTCACATGATGAAGAAGAAATATGTTGTTTGTAGCATTTTAGAATAAACTAATCACTACACCTTCTTAGCATTTCTCATGTAAACATCCTTTATTCTTATAAAACAATAGCTGAAATCAAAAAAGCAATCCTATGTAGTCATAATTGTGTGTTTATTAGATTCATGTTTCATGTGTAGAAACATTTCTCTGGGTTAGCATATATGAATGTGAGCATGTGGTGGAACTTTGTCATTGGAAGAGACAGAACGGATTATGAACCCAATATGAGCAGCAAATGATTATAACAGCAGTCGCAGAAGTGAAAACACAGCGAGACGTGTTGCATAAAATTTGGAGTTAAGCACTAAAATTTCATGAAATCATTATCCAGAAGTTACAACATTTTTATATTGATTTAAATAGAAATATTTGTAGTTGATGCGCTACTTCTGAACACTTTTCCCGTGGCATGCTGGGTTTTAATGTTTTAACATGATAATGATAATTCCGCTTTAAATTGTGTTCTAAATAACATTTACAGAAAATTTTAATGCGAATAATGATCAATGATGTGCACTTGATTTCTTCTAAGCAGATGGCTTAGCAACATAGACAATGTAATGAAATACACTGAATTACTTGCTCAGTGATCGAACGGTCCATTGGCCGGTTTGAATAAGTCCGATAACACAGTACTGTAAAGCCTGTGCAGCACGCAGGTGTGAGGCTGGTGTCATGCACAGACAGTAGCCAAATGATAACCCCTTTCATGGTCTTGCCAATATTATGAAAAATACCATTGCATTTGAATAGAACTGTAAGATATGCACATTTTACTTTTAAAATGTTTTGTCAGTGAGGCGCTGAGTCAGACAATTATTTACACTGCAAAAAATAAGGCATACCTGTTTCCATTAAAAATATATAAACATCCTAAAATATATGTTTACCTTAGAGGAAAAATTGCATAAATTTGATTTGTTTAAAGCAATTAAAAATACTGTATACCATATACCTTGTGTCACTTTTGATTGATTTGTGTATGATTTATTACCCTCCATAACTCTCAGATTTACATGTTGTCAGATGTCAGGACATACCAAACAGATGTCAGGAAATTTATGGCCCATGGTGTCACGTTGTGACGTGTGTCTACACGACTTTCCATACTGGTGGCTACATGACTTCCCATGCTGTTGTCTGGATGTGTTAAAAAAGACAAAACAGATCAAACAGATGTAAACTTTGACTTTTGATAGTGCTCACACCTCTCACCCAGCTGCAGTACTTTCATGGCTTATTCCTTCCTGGACCGCATGGCTCCATTCAGTCTGATGGTACAAAAGGTGTCTGTGATCATGCTTCATTTGACTGAGGGTCTTAAAAGACACCCAGGCTTGTTTTACGTTATGGTGACACCTCAGTAATGTTTGATCAATACATTATATGTTAATTGAGTCAAAATATTTGAGTCAAAACAATCAGAAAGACCCCTACACAACAATGGCTATATCCATTTAAATAAGATGTCTGGGCATGTATTCTTTTTAGAACAACTGTGTGTGTGTATTGCCACCACAGTACAATCAGTAGTATCTGAACTATAGGTTAATATTAGTGCCTAAGACAAAGAATCAGAAATATTCATCAAGCCAAAGAGTCCTCATTACCCACACACCCCAGAATAGGTGTTGTTTGGGAGATATTCTTTCTAGAACATCTGTATCTGTGTTTCTAAACACATTGATAGGCTCATTGTTAAAAAGACAAATAAATGAAAAGCATTTATTTATGATAGATTCATTTATAATATGTATGTTTCCATTTCTTCAGACATGTGATGATGCAAGATCTGCAATATTCTCTTAAGGGTGTCAAAACAACACCTTTTGTATCTATTTTCATCTATCTTTGACATTCGACCAGTCACTCTGACCTAGCCGTTACACCAACTATGACATAATGGATAAATCTGTTTGACCTTTTTTATTAGACCAAAACATGAGTTTAAGTGGTATGTAAGTTTTCCTATGCTTATGGTATAAAACAGACTGGGTCTTTGATAGTTTAGCTTTTTCTTTGCTCTTTTTGCTTCTCGCATCTCTCCTGCGTCTACTACTGGCTGCTTCTGCATCTTCTCTTCTACCTCTCAATTCATTCTGCAAATGTCTTAATTTTGTTCCTTCTTTCTCTATATTCTGATCTTCATCTTCATCTATTTAGATACAATACTCTAGATTTTATTATTAACTATTAATTACTCAATTAATTTGTTTGTCTCTATAATTTTTACTTAATAAATTTGTTATTCCTGTATTCAAATTTGATCTCTGACATAATCATTGCTGGACTGCCTGGATCTCATTGCCTCAAATTTTGTATCATTAACTCACAGTGAAGGTGTTTGCGAGTCAACCTGGTGCATCCTCAATGTGTTTGTGTTAATGGTTTTACGACAGTTCCTTAGGCTAGATGTTTTAAGAATGACACTTCATCTAAACCTTTCTGGTGATTCTCTGGGCTCGCACACAAAAACATCTAATACTGATTCAGTGTACATACATTTGTTCAATTCAATTCACATTTTAAAACAGTCTGATGACCAGAATTATTTATTATTAGTAGTAGTAGTATTAGTAGTAGTAGTAGTAATGTAGCCGAGTGGTTTCCTCAAAAATATGTTTGTAGCAAACACATCATTTTCACTTAGAAAACTTTTTAAATGTATGAATGAACATTTTTTTTCTTTTGACAAAACTACATTTCAAATTATTTACCTGAGGTGTTTAACAACCACAAAAGAAGTATGTTGATCACTAAGTTTAAGACATATAGTACAAACATGCAATGCTCTAGAAAGCTAATCTAGGTGTGATCTTTGTGAGGTCGGAACACAAAACTTTGTGTTGGATGATCCAGACAAAGCTTCTTACTAAAAGAACATATTATGGGTCATTTTCAAACTGAGAGTATGCTTCAATGTGTAATTATACAATATTTTCAATATGAATATTATGGTTTCATGTTGTTCTAAAGTTTTTGTTTGTTTGTTTTTTACTAACATATCAACATCTAGCAAATAAATTAAAGAGATGAGCTTAGGATGTTTTAACTATTACCATCTACTTTGACTCCACATAAACAAGTAATGGAATGTTTTATCAAAGCGACACAATATACAGTTAGATCTTTTTCTCTGCATGTGTATGTGTGTAAATAGTTGTGCTAAAATCTTTGTGCATATTTTTACACGCCAACATATTTTGTCAGGGCTATATGTCACACCGCTGTGATGCAAAGTTCCAAAGACTTTTAAAGCCTATAGATAACGTTCAAACATAATCTTTATACAGAATTATGTGTATCTAAAACACCTAACATTCAAAAGCCCAAATCACTAAGATAAGAGGGTACAGCATGCATTGAAAAGTATAGTTATAATAAAAACACTAAAAACATTCGTGAGCAGTTGTGAAAGTTTGTAAATGATGTTTTTTTGTTTTTTTTTATTACTCCACAAGTTTTAGTTCAGATAGCAGATGACACTGTTCACATGTTGTTTGTTGGACTGTGCTTTGTTTCTGTTTTGGTTTTTGGTGAAGACTATTCTCTGAAAGCTCTTAACCTTCACTATAGGAATAAATGAAAATGAAGAATTTAAGTGATAGTCTTTCTGCTTAAGTATTTGACTAAACTGATGTTTCTTTTAGTGCAACTTTTCAGCTGTCTATGATATGGGATCACATGAAGCATCAACACAACAAGTAAGTCATGCTTTTTACACTTAAAACAATAATGTGCTGTAGAAAACAATGCATTATGGGCAATATTTTTCATGGTAAGCCACTACTGTTAAAACCCATTTTCAACAGTAATCTACTGTATATATGTATTACGGTTTTGTACTGTAGTTCGCAATGCATTGTGGGCTGGTGCATTTTTAAAGTACTTGTGTTCGCGGCGCTTATAACACTTCGAGGAAACTGACTGCAGCGAGGAGCGCGTTCTTTTAAAACTGGAGGTTTTGATTGGAGTGTTTTCTCTCACATCCAGATCACTCGAACGGTGACTTTAGAGCTGGAACTGAACAAGCCAGAATAGCGCTTGAGTGTGAAGTGAGTGATTATGAAAGGATTAAACGGAGAGTGTACAAAAAAATCCTGTCGATTCACTGTAATTCATAATTTATTTTCAAATGGTTTTGGCTGTAGTGCTCTTTGGCGGGAGAAAAAAATAGGCTATAACTGGTCAAATTTGTTCTTAAACATTATTGATTAACAAACTTTTAAAATGCAGTTTCGTTTAACTGTATAACGTTAAGCTAACAGTTTTTGAGTTAGTAGGCCTATTCTTTTCTGCAATTTTTCTTACAAATGTTAACGTTGCTTGTATTAGCCTATATTTTTGTCCATTTTACTGATCCTGTTGAGGTGTCACCATAACGTAAAACATGCATGGGTGTCTTTTAAGACCCTCAGTCAAATGAAGCATGATCACAGACACCTTTTGTACCATCATACTGAATGGAACCATGCGGTCCAGGAAGGAATAAGCCATGAAAGTACTGCAGCTGGGTGAGAGGTGTGAGCACTATCAAAAGTCAAAGTTTACATCTGTTTGATCTGTTTTGTCTTTTTTTAACAAATCCAGACAACAGCATGGGAAGTCATGTAGCCACCAGTATGGAAAGTCGTGTAGACACACGTCACAACATACCATGGGCCATAAATTTCCTGACATCTGTTTGGTATGTCCTGACATCTGACAACATGTAAATCTGAGAGTTATGGAGGGTAATAAATCATACACAATAGTCATAAATCAATCAAAAGTGACACAAGGTATATGGTAACACTACTCAAGGATACAGAATGATTTTTAGCAATGTAATATGATGGCAAATAGTCCTTAGGCCTATCTCATATTTTCCTAATGTCTTGTACCATTAAACATGGTATCACGTGGATGGGAATATACATGGAAATGATATGCAGATGTTGTTATGCATAGTAAAACTAGGTGTTGTAAGCTCCATATATGGTTATTTTGAGGAGGAGACGGGGTGGAGATGCATGTACAGACAATCTTCCGCTGACTGGGTTTTATAAAGGGAAATTTGTGCAGGTTCTGGAATACAAATGGTTTTATAAATCTGAAAACCTTTGTGCGTACGTACACTTTCAGGATGAAATCCACAGAAAGTTTTATACATGAGGCCACTGATCACATAATTCCTTGTAAAATGAATAGAAATTAATGATTTAAATACCCTAACATTCACAAAGAGGCACACATGTGAAGTCAAAATTTTGTGGAGAAAATAAGCTATTACCACTTCTGTTATGTAAAAGTAATATAAAATGTAATATAACTAGTGGTGTATCTAATTACTATTGCCAAGAAGCTTAATAAATAAAGTAATAATATTACTTTTAAAAAAGGAGTAACTAGTAACGAGTAATAACCCAGATAGCACAGGTACATATCTAAGATGTCTGCTAAAGAGCAGTTAATCTAGAAAACATCTACTGTGTAACATCTCAGAGATGTATTGCATATGAGCAAACACATATGACACATAAACACATCAAACACAATAGCACACGTACATCTCGGAGATGTCTATTTGATGTCTGCATTCACATCTGCAAGATGTATTTTTTAGAGTGTTTGCTCATCTGCCATATACCTCTGAGACGTTTGCTGTCAGATGTCATACAGACATTTAGATGTTTTGAAAATGCTTATGATTTAGAATGTATGTGCAACATACCTGCTCTGAGACTCAAAGGTTGTGGATCCAAATGCAGTTTTAAAACCAAGAAACCAAAGAAACGCTCAGAAATGCAGTGTTACACATACAATACTTCGCAGGGAATGAATGAGTAAGCAGGGTTTATAAAGGCGGAGTTAACAGGGCTAATGAGTTGAATACAGCTGAATACAATAATTAGTTGAACAGCTGAATACAATCATGGTTAATTAGTCCGGGCAAAGTATTATGGGAATGGAGTCCATGATATTGTAGTAATAGTCCGGGGTGGAGTGCCCTCTGGTGGTAACCACGGGCACTCTCACTAATGACTGTGACATAGCCCCCCTCCTAAGGAGTGGCTTCCAGATGCTCCTGACAGATCTAGAAAAGTCCAGGAGGGAGGCGGAACAGGGAGCAGGATGGAGGGCCAGGTCCATGAAGTGGAAGAGGGCCTGCAGACTGAGCCTGAGCAGGCGGCCAGGGCAGAGCAGACAGGGTAGGAAGGACTGAAGACCACTTCAGTGATGCTGGAGTCCTCCATAGCAGCGCAGATGGGCTTGAAGACTCCCATGGCAGAGCAGACAATCACCACAGCAGCACAGATGGGCTTGAAGACCCCCATGGCGGAGCAGACGATCACCACAACAGATCTGGTAAGACTGTAAACCACCATGGTTGATCAGGTGAAACTAAACATAGGGCACAGAGAGGTTAGTGTTGGCCACAGGGGCCATGTCCGAACAGGCAAAGAGCTCAGGGACAACCTCTGTGGTCGTATCAGGGCAGACAGGGGACTCAGGGACGACCTCCGTGGTTACGTCAAGACAGACAAGAAGTTTGTAGGTTATGAGGCTGGGTTCTGGGACTTGAGTGAACTCATGGGCTAGAGCAGGCTCTGGAGCAGACTCATTGGCTGGAGTGGGCTCTGGAGCGGACTCATGGGCTGGCGCAGTTTCTGGAGCTGACTCATCAACTGAAGCGCAGTGTATGGCCCAAACACACCAGATGGCCATCGCCATTACGTGGAGCACAGTTGACAGCGGGACTGCCTCAGAAACCTCCAGACTTGACATTGCTGCTGAGATGCCAGCTGCTCGCACCGACATCACTGGTGTGTCCTCCAGACTTGAAGCCAGTCTCAAGAGCCTAGGGAAAGCCTTAATGTCTTCATGTGCAGCTCTCATGATGACCGGGAACACAGATGTGGCATCCATGGTGGCTGAAGACTCTGGTGAGGAACCCGTGAAGGCTGGAAAGTCTGGCGTAGTGTCCATGATGGCTGGAAAGTCTGGCGTGGCAGTTATGATGGGAAGAGGCTCTGGCATGGTGACCATCTTGTCTGAAGACACAGGCGTAGTGGCCATGATGGGACAAGACTCTTGAATGACGGCCATGACAGTTGGAAGCTCTGGTATGGCAGCCATCTTGACTGGTGACTCTGGTGCAGAAACTCCAGGACAGGAAGTTACATAAAGCACTGGGCTAGCCACCAGAAGAGCATAGTCCAGAAATTTAATGAGTGACTCTCGAGGACCATCATGGATCAGCTTAGACTGATATTGTTCATAGAGTCCATAACAAAAGAAATCAATAAGTGCATAGTCCGGGAGGTCAGAGAAATTAGCAATGGCTAGAAAGTTCTTCATGTGGTCCTCGATTGACCGATTACCTTGACGTAGGCGAATGATCTGAACTGCTGGATCCATAGCTGGTGAAGTATTCTGTAACGTAACTGCTCTGAGACTCAAAGGTTGAGGATCCAAACACAGTTTTATTTAGAGGATAATCCACAATCATAATCGAAACACAGGCAATAGGTCAAAACACAGGCAGACAGTCCAAACAAACAAACACACAAGGCTAGTAACATAGGCAAACGGGTAATCCAAAAGCAGGCAGAGAGTCCACAAACCAAGATACATAAAAACCAGAGAAAAACTCAGAAATTCAGTGTTACACATACAATACTTCGCAGGGAATGAATGATTAAGCAGGGTTTATATAGGCAGAGTTAA
Source organism: Hypophthalmichthys nobilis (assembly GCA_037950665.1). NCBI lineage: Eukaryota > Metazoa > Chordata > Actinopteri > Cypriniformes > Xenocyprididae > Hypophthalmichthys > Hypophthalmichthys nobilis. The sequence goes on from CM075486.1 coordinate 1,402,189, forward strand.
CAAGGCTAATGAGTAACAGCTGAATACAATTATGGTTGATTAGTCCAGGCAAAGGATTATGGGGAATGAGGTCCATGATAGTGTAGTAATAGTCCGGGGTGGAGTGCCCTCAGGTGGTAACACAGTCTCACTGGTGACTGTGACAGTATGTAAAACTGCTTTTTCTAAGATGTTTATCAGTAGGCATGCCCTCACATGATTATTAATAGTCAATTGATAAGCTTAAATCTAATTAGCTAAAGAATACGACAGACCTGAGTGGGAGAAGAGTGCTGCCAGGAAAGTCTCAAAATACACACACACACACACAAATTCAAAGCATTTTTTTTTTCATGCATGTGAAATTTTCTATGCATGTGTGTATCATTATCTTTTGAGTGAATAATTATTGAGACTATTTTGCTTCCATAGTCATGTCATAATTTATTTTGAATAACAAAATTACCATCCAATCACAATTCCCTATCAATTGTGAAGGTGGGATCTGACATCAGTATCAGTGATAGAGAGCGCAAGGGAGATCGGACACAAAGATGTCAGAAAGAAGCGTATGTACATTTTAAGGAGATTCTTCAAAATGAGTTTAAATCATTAAAAGCGTGAACCACTGAATTTCTGTCACTGTCAGTGGCAGATAAATTAAAATGTGACATTTGTGGAGCTCGCTTTTCAATTGCTCACAGAGGCAGCGCCGACATTACAATGCATATGCGTGCAAAAAACATTTGGATGCTGCACAAAGTGTCAGCAATTTTATTGACAAGTTGCAAGTCTGATAAGGTGCATACAAGTGAAGGACTTTCGAGCTCAGCTGACTACACTGATCTGAATTTTTTTTCTGCTCACACCCAAACCTGATGCTATAACAAACACACGTTTGTTTCACTATATAAAGCCCTATTCGCACGGGATTAGTATTATCTGGGGACCTTGTGTGATTTAGAAATTATAAGCGAATAAGATAAGCGAAGTCTGCGATTTTACTCGAATTTACTGACTTATCTCCTGGTTATGATGTCATTCACAGCTGGATTTATTTGTAACACATTAACCTCGAATTCTGATGAGAACCTCCTTGCTCGATTGTGCCCATTTTTAGATAGGCATATAATGACAGGACATGTCCTGTCATTATATGCCTAACTGTATGACACTATCTGCGTCTCATTTCGGAGACTGCGTCCTTGTCGCATTTAAAGGCTGCATACGTCATCAAGGATGTCTTATTTAAGAAAAATAACCATAATAAAATTGATGGTTATTCCTTGTGAGGAGTAAAATACTGTATTTTCTTTCTTACTTTGCAATCCAATGGTTATTTTTCTTAAATGAGTTCGCCTCAATGACGTATGCAGCCTTCAAATGCGACCTCCGGAGGATACAGCCTTTGAAATGAGACGCAGCTACTGCTACCAACAGTATCTTCATATAATGAACAGAAGAATGTTCCTTACCGCATGCTGCTATACGTTATCCATCTCCATCTAATCATTCTTTTTGTTTTTGCTCTTCTGATGGTTTTCAGCTTTCTCTATCTGCAAATAGTGTATAGCGATATGACCCAGCACCCAAAATACTATCAAAACACTCCAACGCAAACTCAGTTATCCGTGAAAGATGAATAAAAAGAGAATACTAATTGTTGCAGTTTTTTCAAGTGGAATTTTTATCCAATCTTGCCTGATACAAGACATCAGTCTGTGGTCATTGTTGTCTGATTCTCCTTTTCATGATGGGCCATATATTTTCAATAAGAGTCAGATCTGGACTGCAGGCAGGCAGTCAGGCACATCCACTCTACGGTGTAGAATGTCTAGAAACCACTCTGATGTATCACGTGCAGAATGAGGCCTGGCATTGTCTTGCTACCCAGGAAAGATGTAATCTCGATGGAAGTTTATGTCTCTGCACAGTCCAAATATATGTATGCCTCCATGTCAATGGTACCTTCACACAAATGCAAGTCACCCATGCTGTTTGCACTGATACACCCCCATGCCATGACAGATGTTTTCTTTTGCACCTGTCGCTAATGAAATTCTGGACGGTCCCTTTCATCTTTGGGACTGAGAACTCAATGTCCGTTTCTTTTCCAAAAACAAGCTGAAACATTGACTCATCTGACCACAGCAGACATTTCCACTGTCTTTTAGATCATCTGAGATGAGCTTGGGCCCAGAGAACTCAGCAACATCTCTGCATAGAATCGATGTATAGCTTTGTCCTTGTGTAACAGACATTCGAGTTGCATTTCTTGATGCAGCGTCAGACTGTTCAGTGACAAATGTTTTCCAAAGTACTCCAGAGTTCATGTGGCTGTATTTAACAAAGTAGCATGATGGTTTCTAATGCAATGCCATCTGAGTGCTCAAAGGTCATGCACATTCAACTGAGGTGTCCTGCCTTGCCCTATACAGACTGAGAATTCTCTTGATTCCCTGAATCTTTTACCAAAATTATGTATGGTAGATGGTGAAAGATATACTGTTACAATCGAGTCTCCTGCACCAGATCTCCCGAACCGCCAGAGGGAGCCTTCACCCGAATATTAACTGTATCTGGACTCCATTTCCCATGAACCCACATACCTAGGACTAATCACGCTTGCACCTGCCGCCAATCACACACACTCTGCTCCCATAAAAGACACTCTCACTCTCACTTCATTGCGAAGTCTTGATTAGCCACGGTTGTCATTTCTGAGCGGTTTTCCTGCATTACTGTTTTGTTGCTGACTTGGATTGTTTATCTGGACTCTGATTCTTGCTGCTTGCCTCGACCCCCGCCTGTTTACTGTTTATGCCTCTTTGCCGCCTGCCTCGACCTACTGCCTGTTATCGTTTATGCTGCTTGCTGCCTGCCTCGACTATCTGCCTGTTTACTGGTTTGAGTTTCTGTACTGCCCTTATTGTTAATAAACTGCAAATGGATCAATACTCTGCTGACTCGTCACATATACATTCTTTGGAATCTTGCATTAAGAAATGTGATTTTTTTTAAATTGTTTAACAGTTCTCTCATGACATTTGACACAAAGTGGTGAGCCATGATCCATCTTTTCTTGCAAAGACTGAGAAGCTCTTTTACACCCAAACATGATACTCTCACCTGTTACCAATTCACTTGCTAATTGTGGACTGTTTAACTTAGATATTATATAATCTTTTCATTTTTATTTTGCTTCTTTCCCAACTTTTTTTGGAGTGTATTGCAGCCATCAAAACCATTAAAATTTGTTTATATTTACAAAATACAATTATGTTGGTCAGTGAAAACATTGGAAATCTTTTCTTTGTACATTTGTCAGTTTTAAAAAAAAAAGGACAAGAGAATTAACAAATCACAGATTGTGGTTTTTATTGTAATTTTATTTACAAAATGTCCCAACTTTTCTGGAAATGGGGTTTGTACCTGAGAGTTCCTCTGCATCTCTTCATCCTCCTCCTTCTTCATCATCCTCCTTGCTGGTCCCAGTTCTCCTTTTCCAAGTCAGAGACTATTATCTATCAAGTTAAGTTATTCAAGTTACCACTTCCATGAGATACTTACCTGATCTGTTTTGTTTAAAGAGTTCTGCAAAAAAATTGTGTGAACGTTCATCCAGTTGCATGATCTCCCTTTACTCTGTGAAAGAAGACCAGATTTCACAACATTAAGATGGACACTGGGATTTCTGCAGCCACTAGTATACCAACTACAACAGTCACTTCTGCCACCTTTTATCTCTCCCTCACGTGATCTGCCTGCCAGTCCCATGACCTTACCAGCGACCTTCTCTTGCAGTGGCTTCCTACTCCAGTCCTCCCTGCTGTTCGAGATGCAGCTGCAGTGATTCCTGATTGATAGAGCGAAGATTGCATTCATCATTTCACTACTTTCTGCCCATGCTCTGCAGTGGGCTAAGCATCATTGGATGCTTTCACAATTTACTTTAAGGATGTGTTTGGTCAATCTGCCAGTGCTCTCACCCTCCACAATCAACTATATCATCTACAAAAAGGAAAATTCTCAGTATCTGAATATGCCATCAAATTCCATTAATTTTTGTATACTTGCCAACAGCACTGATCACAGCATATCAACAAGGATTGTCTCCCTCGCTGCGACTGCATATCGCCATCTATGATGCCAGTTTTGGCTTGTAAAATTTGATCCAAAGATCCATTCATGTTGCTGCTGGCCAAGCATGACCCAGGAAGTTCATCGCTTCATCCATGGATGTCCCACCTGTGCCATTTCCAAGTCACCTTGCCATCTTCCTGAAGGAAAGTTACTTCCTCTGCCCATTCCACGCTGACCCTGGTCACACCTAGGAGTGGACTTTATAATGGACCTACCCGAGTCTGATTTCTTTGATTTCTGATTTCTACCCGAGGATATCATCTCAGAAGGTGGACCCCAGTTTGTCTCACGGGTGTGGAAATCTTTCTTCCGACTTCTAGATGTGTCAGTGAGTTCAGGAGATTGGACACTTCCTGAGGTCTTACTGTCACAGCCACCAGCACAGCTTGAGCCGGTACATTCCCTGGGCCAAGTATGCACAGTATTCTAATCGACAACCTACCACTGGATTAACACCATTCCAATGCGTGTTTGACTTTTCAGCCGCCCCTGTTTCCCTGGTCAGGTGAGCCATCCGAGGTTCCAGCTTTCAACCACTGGTTCTAAGAGAGTGAGAGGGTCTGGAACTCAGCGAACATCCATGTGCAGAGGGCTGTCAGGAGGTACTACAGTCAGGTCGACGTCTGTAGAACTGCAACAGTTATCTACCAAACTGGTAAAAAGGTCTGGATATCCACCAGGGACATCCACTTCCAGCTGCTCTAAATAGTGTTCCAGATACACTATATTGCCAAAAGTATTGAGACACCCCTCCAAATCATTGAATTCAGGTGTTCCAAGCACTTCCATGGCCACAGGTGTATAAAATCAAGCACCTAGGCATGCAGACTGCTTCTACAAACATTTGTGAAAGAATGGGTCACTCTCAGGAGCTCATTGAATTCAGTCATGGTACCGTGATAGGTTGCCACCTGTGCATTCCATTCATGAAATTTCCTCACTACTAAATATTCCACGGTCAACTGTTAGTGGTATCATAACAAAGTGGAAGCAATTGGGAGCAACAGCAACTCAGCCATAAAGTGGTAGGCCATGTAAAATCACAGAACGGGGTCAGCGCATGCTTTCTGCAGAGTCAATAGCTACAGACCTCCAAACTTAGTGTGGACTTCAAATTAGTTCAAGAAAAGTGCGTAGAGAGCTTCATGGAATGGGTTTCCATGGCCGAGCAGCTGCATCCAAGCCTTACATCACCAAGTGCAATGCAAAGCGTTGGATGCAGTGGTGTAAAGCACGCCGCCACTGGACTCTAGAGCAGTGGAGACGTGTTCTCTGGAGTGACGAATCTGGTAATCCAATGGACGAGTCTGGGTTTGGCGGTTGCCAGGAGAATGGTACTTGCCTGACTGCATTGTGCCAAGTGTAAATTTTGGTGGAGGGAAGATGGTGTGGGGTTGTTTTTCAGGGGTTGTTCCCTTAGTTCCAGTGAAAGGAACTCTTAATGCTTCAGCATACCAAGACATTTCGGACAATTTCATGCTCCCAACTTTGTGGGAACAGTTTGGGGATGGCCCCTTCCTGTTCCAACATGACTGCGCACCAGTGCACAAAGCAAGGTCCATAAAGACATGGATGATCGAGTTTGGTGTGGAGGAACTTCGTTGGCCTGCACAGAGTCCTGACCTCAACCCGACAGAACACCTTTGGAATGAATTAGAGCGGAGACTGCGAGCCAGGCCTTCTCGCCAACATCACTGCCTGACCTCACAAATGCACTTCTAGAAGAATGGTCAAAAATTCCCATAAACACACTCTAAACCTCACTAAACCTCCTGGAAAGCCTTCCCAGAAGAGTTGAGGCTGTTATTGCTGCAAAGGGTGGGCCAACACCATATTAAACCCTATGGATTAAGAATGGGATGTCATTAAAGTTCATGTGCACGTAAAGGCAGGCGTCCCAAAACTTTTGGCAATATAGTGTACATTAGACCTTTTACCATCCAGAGGCAGATCAATCCCATCACTTACTGGTTAAATCTCCCTGCACATTACACCTTCATTCCATGTATCAAAACCTCACTGACTATCTCTTCTCCCTTCTCCCACACTACTGATGAGCCTCCTCCTCCTCCACTATTAACATGGAACATCTGACACAGTTGTCTGATCTCATCATTGCATACATGCTAGACTCAACCTGGACACTTACCTGAGAGTTCCTCTGCATCCATCTTCATCTTCCTTCTTCTTCATCCTCCTCGCTCCATACTTACCTCATCTGTTCTGTTTAAAGAGTTCTGCAATAAAATCCTGTGAACATTCATCCTGTTGCCTGATCTCCCATTATTCTCTGACACGCATACGATTAATTCAAAATCCTTAACACTTAAAAAAATAATGTATTGCAAATATTACTAAAGTATGTGAAACTGCGTCATTAGTGTAATTTAAGTCACACTGATGATCTTGTCAGGAGTTTATCACACTGAGCATCTACAATAGTGTAACACCTGTAAACCTGGTAGGCTGAAATTTCTATTCTAACCCTTTAACCCGATTCCAGACATTTACATTGAAAAAGCTTGAATTTACATGGAATCCCTATTCAATCTGATGGTTAACTTTGCTGGACACAGCAAATGATAGCAAAATTAACATGTTAAATAAGATAAATGGTGTATTCTTAATTTCACTATAAGTGTGTGATTAATCGTGATCACTGAAAAATGTGTGATTATTTAATTTTTTTAAAATCTATTGAAGGGCGTTTCCCTGGAGGCCTGACCACATTTGATGTTTCGACATGAACAGCAAGATGGAAGTTGCTGTAACTAAGACAATCAATGTTCTGTTATAATAATCTGCCCCAAACTTGCTAGTACATGTTAGCAACTCTTAGCTAAGTGCTAACAATACACCGTTGTTATGAAAGTACTAAAAATTGCATGAAGAACACAAATAAACATTGTCACAATCGTGTGTTTATTGTTTTCAAACAGTCTCTATCGGCATGTAATAGCTATCTCTGGAAGCTTTATGGAAGGGATTTCCTGGAATGTCACATAATATGCCTGTTCATCACGAGTGACATTTGTGGATTAAATGTGCATAAAGCGCCCTCAGGCTTCCAGTGTAAATTGAAAACTACATCAGAATATCGACTATCCAGCGCTCATAATGATTACTTCGCCACATTTTGGGTAAAAAACGAATAAATATGATTCCTCTCTATAGAAATCTGATGTAAACTTGTGAGAATCTATCATTATTTCTCCAAATCTGCACAATTTTGAGCTAAAAGCCCTGAGGGACTTTGTTTTGTCAAGCATTTTCATGACGACCGTACAGGATTTTTTTCCTCAATGGATGCTGCTGATGCTCATAATTCATATTAAAGGTATTGACTCCTTTTTTTTCTTTTCATTTTCATAACTTCAGACACAAGACATAACTGTCACTATAAGTTTTTCAGAATAAAACAAAGGTCAAATACTGAAGCTTAAGTCTTAGATCTTTTTAATGATGTATAGTTTTTCAAGGTAATTACATTTACATTAAATCTAACAGTAATTTAAGAGAACTAATTTACACAAAGAATGATTCTGTGCATCGGTGTCCTCGTGAAGGTTAACAGGATAAAAGTACCCGGATGACCTACGACTGCATACCATGGACACTTTACTATCCCATGAGGCCACAGGAGAGGATTTTTGAATGGCAGTGAAGTGATGCAACTGATGCTGGTAGGGCACATGACAATGACAGCATGTCGGATGTAGTAGGTCCGGATTCATTCTGCACACACTTATACTATATAGAACATACTTTTTTAGTGGTCGTGAAGTACTTACCTTTCCAAATAAGTACCTACTCAACAGAGTGTGCAATTTCTTCTTTGGAGTTGGAGTCTCTACTAGTGAGCTGATGACCTGAATCAGGTGAGTTTGATTAAGGAGACAAATCGTGCAGTGTTGGGGGCTCCAGGAATGTGATTGGGAACCCCTGGAATAGAGTCCTGTCCTGAACACATGTCCGTGCCCATATTCAGTTATAGTCATAGTGCCACCTGCTGGGCAATGGGAAGTGACATGTTTAACACTGTTATGGACTCCTTGCAGCATATTAAAAAGTGTCAGCAAGTGCTAAACATGCTAAAAACAGGAAGTTGTTGTAAATCAAACAAACAGTGTCCTATCTGCCCCAAACTTTGTGTTTGATAAGAGTCTGGGCCTGAAGATATCTATGTGTCAAAATTCATTTACTGTCATAGTGCCGCCAGCTTGCAGCAGGAAGTGTGGAAAATGTGTGCCCTGTTTTTAGAGCCTGTCTATCACTGCTTTCAGCTTTAATTAAAATATATAATTAATTTGAGAAAAAAAAAAACAAAAACTAATAATAATAAATAATGTTGAAACTAGAAATGTATATTGTTTCCCTCTATCAAAACAATTGCATACATCACATCTTCCCCATCATTTAGGTAAGTATGTCATGTGACATACATTTTGCACATGTGGGTTTTTTTGTTTGTCCAGACAACCTTGGTTAGGGGTGTGTGCCACCCGCTGTACATTTTGTGTTTGGCTAGATAGAGCAGTCTAGTTAGGGCATCTAGGTCACTAAAGATTTTTTTTTTTCTTTTCGGTACTCTTTCATTTTTGCTAGTCAGATTAGAATTATAATGTCAGCCAGAGGGTTTTTTCTTCTTCTTTTTTCACTGCCCATGTCTGTTTTTCCTCTCTGTCTTTGTTTTTTGTTTTACTGTAAATATACACACTTGATCACACTTCTCAGTATTCCAGCACAATTTGTATATAATAAAACACTGTTAATATTGTTTGCCAAGAGTGAGGCTGTATCTTTGCATATTTAAACAAAACTCAGCATCTGACATTGAGATCAGCCAATACATTTAGCCCATGCCATCAACAGGGCAAAAGTTACAAAGTTATAAAGAAAGCGTTCAGCATCAGTTTAGGCAGGCCGCATAGTCAAGCTCAGTTATCAGCTGATCCGATTCCTATGCACTCAATTGGTGACTTTCAAACAGGGTGCCTTATTTAAATGCATTCTCAGTCTGCCTGCTTGGCTGCTTCCACTGCACGCTGCTTGCAAGAGCGTGGCTTGCAATAAGATGAGATTACTATTGTATTTTGCTACTCACCCAACTGTTGACCATGTCTTCCGCAGCAAACGATGAAGATCAATGGCAAGTTGAATCCATCGAAGAATCCTAGCAACAAATAGGTCAAGCAGAGGAAGCCATTCAAGACGAAAGCAACGCTTCTGTCCGTCAGAGCTCTCGCCTGGCGAGTAAATCATTTAGTCCTCCCAGCATCATTGACTGGCCACTGCCCAAGTTACTGGAAACTTTGTACAGACACAATATCCCGGCTCCGACTGGAGCTACGCATAAGAAACTGTTGCTCTGTGAAAAAATTGACATCCCAGCAGCAGATTTTCCTCCTCCTCCTCTCCGGCAGGAAACAGGTGCAGAAGAGGAAGAACCTCGATCCGGCTTCCACTTCCGCTTCCACCTGCACCCAAGCGGGAAGGTGGTTCTGCCGTCTCAGCCCGAGCAGTCTAATCTTCTTCGGTCCAAAGCAATGACCCAGTGTTGTCAGCATTGTCCAGCATTCAGTATTTGGTCTCCGACATGAATTCCAGAATCCAGGCTCTGGAGTCCGCTTCAACATCTAAGTCCTCGGCAAATCTTCTCTTCTCCGGCCCGTCTTCCGAGAACTCCTCATGGGCCACAGCGTGGCTGACCGTGTTTACTCAGCAGCAGGATGATGACGTTGTCAATTCGGTGACTATACCACGAAGAACGATGGGAAGTGCAGTTCCCATGTCCACCGGCTCTCCATTCTTTCCGCCGGCTGCTGCGATTTCTCATCAGCCAAATCGTTGCAGGTAATGATGTTAACCTTGTGAAAATATCGCTGTGCTCAGAAATGAGCGAGAAGCGTGTTGTTGATTGCGACAATGTGTCTGTTATGCTTAAAGACAGCGACCCCCGGCTTTCAAAAATGTTAACTCTAGCTGAATTTAACGTGGCATTCAAGGTTTACGGAGATGTCATATGCAAAGTCTATCCGTCTTGTAGAGCCGAGCTGGACACATATTTAGCAATAATTTCTGACCTGGCTCTGACTTATGGAGGAACTCTCTTCTATGACTATCATAAATCATTCTCTGCAAAAGCTGCCACCTTCTCTGTAGATGTACTGCCTGTCAATGTTTCATATGTTAGTGCTTTTATAGTCCACTGTTTTGAGTCCCGTAAAATGCAGCCTTCAACCATCAAAAGTATGGTCGCCGGCATCCAATTCCACCTGCGCTGCTTGGATCCATCCACCATCAGCTTGCTAGAAAATCCATCAATTCGTCTCCTGCTTAACAGACTTAAAAAAGAGAAACCTCAAGGCAATGATCATCATCTCCCTCTCACACTTCCACTCTTGCAAAAAGTTATATCACGTCTGAGAGAGGAATGCTTTGGGCTTTATTCTGATATGATGTTAGAATCTGTTTTGCTTACGGCTTTCTATGGCTTTCTCAGAGATGGCGAGTTTTCAACACGTACAGACACGTACCTTTATTCCGTCACATGACCTCACAATATCTGATGTTTCAATTTATTCTCACCACTTCACCATATATCTAAAGCACTCAAAAACTGATAGGAACAGGGAAGGATCTGTTGCTTTTATTTCTGAAACTAACTCTGCTTTTTGTCCTCTGTCGTCTATGTTGGCTTATCTGAGGAGTCATCCACAAGCTTGTCAGGAGGACCCGTTATTTGCAGCTGAAGAAGGAAAGCCCATGTCCAGAGCCTGGTTTCCCTACCATCTCCGCCTGCTCTGTCAATACTGCGGGCTTCCCCCAGAGCGTTATACAGCTCATTCATTGCGCATAGGGGTGCTACGACTGCAGCTTCCTCTACAGCTTGTGTATACCTTGAAAGCTATGGGAAGATGGTCTTCGGCAGCTTATGAATGGTACCTCTGGCCAGATACTCGAGCCATCCTTGAGGCTCAGAAAGCTATGAGTGATGTTCATGATCTGTAGTTGAAATAAATATTGTTTCAGTAGCTGATGGGCTTATTTATTTCATGTATTACTGCTTTCATTAGCTCTAGCTTCATTCCTCTTGCTAGCTTCACGTAGCTCTACTGGCTTATTCATTTTAACTAAATAAGATTGGCTTCTTGAAACGCTCATTTCGATCCTCTGCTGGCTCCTCGATTTAGCAGGAAGAGCCAGGGAGGATTGTCTGGTATGGTCTGTTTGGGGGAGATTTTGTGCTGCTTTCCCAGTTTTAAATGGGAGGCTGTCCCCAGAAGCTGCTGCTGTTCCCTGACTTAGCTTTCATGGAGCTCATGAAAAGGATGGGGAATTAACAGAGCCATACCGCCAAATGTAACTTTAAAAACATGCAAATAAAAATTTAAAAAATTGACTAAAAGAATTGTCTATGGTATTTTGGACTTAAGTGGTCCTGACTGAAATGAAGCTAAATGTACTCATAGTGTGGTTCTCGCTATGTTCTCGTGGCACGGGAGTACATTTTGGGGTAAATTACGGTAGCGGTCAGTAACTTGACAACAGTGTATCGTGCTTGAACTTGAAGTGAACAAAACTTTCTGCAGTGATGGCGTTCACACAGTTCCAAGTTCCCTGCCCTGAGCAACCTGTCAGGGTATGTTTTTTTGCATCCCGGCCATGAGTGCACCTTCAGAGATAACATTCAGGCTTTGTGGTCAGAGTTTGGAGGAGAGACATGAACTGAAACTGTCAGTCAGTCAGAAACATTCTGTTCTTGCATGGACGTTTAAAAAAAAGATTTATTTTTTTTTAATACTAATTGGATGATTGGGTGAGCTTAACCCCTTAACTGCAGCATAAATGCTATTAATATTATATTATATAATAATTATATATATATATATATATATATATATATAGTAAAACTTGCAATTGGAAATGTAAAAACAATGACAAAGTACCACAAATGCTGACAACTGAACTTCATTTATATTGAACCTTGAACATGATGCTGAAATTTGAGATGACTGAACACACAGTCTGGGAGAAACAAGACTAAGAAGTTTTTAGAAATTGCTGAAGGCATACCGTTCCAAGAGGAAGATTTAAGACTATAGTTAATGGTAGCATGGAAATATTACCTGGTGTTTGTCCATCGATTATTCCACCTGTCAAATACAGAATATAAACATTATGCTTTAATAATAGGAAAGCATTGTACATATATGTGTCATTCTAATACCAGATTCTTGGTCACACTTCTGTATTGTTAGAGATATAAAACCCTCACCATTAATCAGCAGCAGCAGAGACACACACAATGAGATTAGAAACTTCATCATGAGAAACTTCTCCTCCTGCACCTGCACATTTATACGCACAAACACACATAAATACAATTTAAATAAATAAAAAATGTCAATTTAGAAGTAAACATATTAAATAATAAATAAGATTTTAAAAATTAAAACATGAATTTCAACATTCAACATTTTTGCAAAAATTGCAAATACAACCTTCGGAACAAGCATTGGTGTATTTACACACACACACACACAAAAAAAAATAATTAGTATTTTTAAAGTAGCTGGGATGAAATACAGAAAAGAAATTTTACCAGAATTAAATGCAAAGAAAGAACTCAGAGAGACTGTCTCTTTAGTAGCTTTACCAGAATACAGTGATGCTGAATCTGATCATTGCTTTCATTTATTAATGTGGGCAGACCATGAATTAATCACTCAACAATGCCTTAAACTAGTTTTCCATTCAATGCCTATTGTGTTTGTCATTAGATCAATGTTTACATGTTTAGCTGCCATTCAGGCAGAAATGTTTTCACTTTATTATAATAATAAAATACTGTTAAAAATACTGTGATCATAAGCTTTTAACTTTTAATTTAAATGTTACATTTTTAAGATGTGCTCAAAAGAAAAATCATTAGTTTTAGAAATGTCAAGAATATAAATTTTCATAGTCTATCATGTCTGATCTCAGTTGAAACTGTTGAGTACTATAATTCCATCTGCTTTGGATGTGTTAGCCCCAGGAGACGTGTTGTTTCATTTATTAAATCATCCCCTTGATACACCACTGAGCTTGACCGCCAATACAAGAAATCAGCTCATGTATGATGAACCATAAACTCATGTATGATGAACATTTGAGTCAATACAATGAAGCACTTAAAAGCAGCAAGAACAGAGTACAACTTCTCTATCATTAGAGATGGTGCAGCAAACCCCAAGATTTTTAAGACAATCAACAGTATTCTTGCACCAAATTAAGCCACTAATTCATTTCTCTATGCAGGAGTGTAACACGTTTCTTAGTTTCTTTATGGAAACTTCAGTTTTCCTGAAACTGCATTCTCCAGCCTTTACATAGTCACTATTGATTGGATTTTGAAATTAGTGATGGCAATGCATACAACATGTACTCTCCACCCAGTTCCAATATCTGTTCTTAAGGGGTGTCTCTCTTCAATTAGTCCCCTCATTCACTTCCCTTACTACTGGTATTGTTCCGAAAGCCCTTAAGGTTGCAGCTATTACACCAGTCCTTAAAAAGCCTGGATGTGATAAGTCTGACCTATCAAATTACAGGTCTATCTTAAATCTACCGTTTCTTGCTAAAGTTTTAGAACGTGATGTTGTGGCACAACTCCACTCACACTTGTTATCCAACAAGCTTTTTGAACCTTCCTGAAGCTGTAATACACCCAGTGTTCATTTAGGCTAATTTAAGTGTTTTCATGCAAAGAATAAAATTGTCATTACACTGATGGTTGTTAGCTTTTTATTTACATTATCTAAAGATACATACTTCACATTTGCGTGGCAGTGTCCGGGTTTTACACTGGATAAATTAATAAAGCAGAGTAGTGACACGTAGCCTGGCAAGTATCTTCATTCACCAACTTGGAACAAAGACCGCCCTGCTTAAAACACACATGTGGGAGATGCGGAATGGATAAAAATAACTCAAAAAATAAAAGAGGACTTGAATAAGCCTATTAATGGCATGTTTGAGTCATGCTCTTAATGAACTGTTTTATTTCCTCTTTCCATATTGTGAATAAGTGTGTATCATTTTTATTTGCTTGTTACACAATGGAACCTAACTTATTGTAATAATCATTTGTCGTAACCTACTTTTACACTCAGAATTATTCCTTGAGATCCTTGCGTACTAAACTGCATTTTTTAAAATTGTTTGCGTGCTGGAGGTACGCTATTACATCGTGTGCAGAGTGATGTTAACATTTAAGCTAGCTGGTGAGAGAAAATGGCACTATCCAAGAGTCTAAAGAGGAAAGTTGACTAGTGAAAATAGGGCATACAAAGAAGAATGGAAAGACAACTATGCACCATGACATCTATTTCGGAACCAGCCGCTATCAAAATAATCTGGCTGTGGGGCAGTTTTGGCCCGCAGGCCGCCTGTTGCTGACTACTGCAGTAAAGGCTTAGGAGTCTATTTAAAGGGAATGATTGTGGTGGGGAGTTTGGTCAAATTATGTTAGGGATACATTGAATAGTTGTGCTAAATCAAACACAGCGCCTTTTAGTGTATGTGCACTACTTCATCCGTGAAAACTTTAGTCCCCTGGCTTCCATGTCAGAAGCGGCGATTCTAGAAAAAAAAAAATTGCCTGCCATGGCAGCAAATTCAGCAGCTTTTAGATCTTGTTGGTCCGACTCAGGCCCGGCGCCAAGAGAGGCAAAAAGGGGCATTGCCCCCTCAGATCTTATTTTTTGCCCCCTCAGTTTTAATTTGTCCCCCTCCTGCTCCGAAATGGGGTTGATTTTAACTCTTTGACACACACTATCACACTGGTGTTGTTAGAACATTCAGTGTGTCACTGCTTAATTCAAACGTGCTTTGGTGCTGAGCTAGAGACGGACACACTCAGCGCTAGTCATATATCACAAATATTGAGTGTTTTCCACCACATCAGGTCTATTTTAGGTTTCAAACATTTAAACAGACATTTCAATGAAGTATAGGCTATATAAAAAGACATTTATAGTTTGTTAAATTCAAATTCCATACACTGATGTCTATGGAAGCTGCAATAATAATCCTTTCAATTATATAATTTGACAAAGTGTTTTATTCTTATCAGATACACATTGTGTATGAAACAATAAAGTTTACTCTATTCTTCTCCCAGTTCACTGACCACTTACTTTTATGTATTTCGTGGTAAAATTTCATGAATCTGACAGCTCTGAATTGCGGTGCAAACCCATTGCGTGACAAAACACATTCACTTCCACATATTTTACAATCGGAATGTATCATGTAATTCATGATATAGGCCTAGATAACAAGTTTGTGAATATTTTGAATAAAAAGGAAAATTGAAATAAACACGATACCTACATCTGTCAGCTGCATGACGTGTCCTCCAAGAAATTAGTATGTTCTATATATGTTCTAAATATGTGGTATATAGACTTATTGGATTATTTTCTGCCATTTGGATTATTTTTATAAGATCCCATGAGTCCTGATAAATGCAATTTCTACTTCTGAAGTGCTTCTTTTATTAACAAACAAACAAAGAAATAAATGGGTTTAAGAGGTAATTGTCGTCTTGGAAAGAAAATTAATCAAATATTGTGTATTCATAAACCCTTGTCAAACGGCAATTGCATAAATTAAAACACAATTAAAACACACACAAAATTATTAGTTCTCAGAATCAGAGAGACATAATTTCCACAGAAACATATGTCATATTTGTCTCTTCAGCTTCTTGAATTCCTTTTTGGGTCACTTATTATTATATAATAACGCCCTTGAACCCCCATCAACAGATAAATTACTTTCTTTTTCTATGGTTGATTAAATTCCTTCAGATCAGAAAAGAAAAAAAATAATAATTTCACTTACCTGGGTTGATCCTGATTTTTCTGTTAATCAACTGAGAACTTCCAGCTGAATCTCCAGGAGTTCTTGAGATACCTTTAGATATCCCCAGGACAAGCCCCCAGAAACTGTAAGATAATTTTTATATGAGTGCACTTATCTGCGTCACTCTGCATTATCTGCGTCACTCTAATTCATGAGAAGAAACATCCCATTCTGGAAGGGTCATTGAGAGGGTCATTTAATAAAACCAGCCAATAGGAAATAAATTTAAAAAAAAAAAAAAAGATGATCTCTTTAACATCTCAAATGTTTCTCCTAGCCAGAAATGAGGTTACTTCAACATCAAATGGAGAATTTTGCTTGAATCTCCAGCTTCTCACACGTCTTCTGAGACAAAAACTCTAAAACTCTCACAATGTTCTCCTTCAAAGTTTCAGAAGAGTCCTCAACAACATCACACACTGTGCTCGGATTTTTCTCCTTAGCTAGAGACTCTGAAGCTCTCGTATTTGTCTCCTCTAAAGTTCACAGGAGATCTCAATATGAACTCAAGCATTTTTAACATTTAAAGGAGACCTATAATGCCACTTTTACAAGATGTAATATAAGTCTCTGGTGTCCCCAGAATGTGTCTGTGAAGTTTCAGCTCAAAATACCCCACAGATAATTTATTATAGCTTGTCAAATTTGCCCCTATTTGGGTGTGAGCAAAAACACGCCGTTTTGTGTGTGTCCCTTTAAATGCAAATGAACTGCCGCTTTCCAGAAGAGGGCGGACCTTTAACAGCTCCTGCTTCGGTTGCTCAACAACAACAAAACTGGAGAATCTCAAGCAGACACAGGGCTCAACGCTAAGGATTTTTTCTACTGGCCCAGTCGGGCCAGTGGTTCAAATTTTTACTTGCCCCGCCAAAATTTTCACTGGCCCCACAACAAAAAATTAATAAAAGTAAAAGACAAGAAAATGGGCCTATAAACTAAGCATAGTTATTGTTTTCGTTGTCTTTGTTACATTTAACCTCAGTAAATAGGGTTATGACACCAAAAGCTATACTAGATTAATTCATTTATATTTAAAATATTGTTAGACAAATAAACAGTAAGTAATAAAATAGTAACAAATAATCAAATTACGAGTAATAGCACAAATAAATACAACAGAACAAACAAATGAAATAAATGGTGCTTTTCAAGTTTTTCATGTAGGTTTAAACAGGAGATTTTCAGGTACAGAAATTGTAATCTAATGTATAACTATATAACTATAGAATAGATTAAACTTTATTAAAGTTAATCAGTCAAGAGCAGTTACAGATGCATAAAAATGTTTTTAATGTTGAAAATATAAAACGTTAAGTACTGTTATTTGAAATAATTAAAAAAAAAAAATGAAAACACTTTAAATGTGAAATTAAACCCGCCAGTAGGTGGCAGCGAATCACTGTTAATGAGCGAATCATTGAGATTCAACCGATTCATTCAAGCGGCTGATTCATTCAGGAAGTGCTGCTCAGAGACGCAAAACAATTCTGTGGACTTTGGAACTATTTTCGTTGGCGAAATACAGCGAAACAGACGACTTAAATGTAAGTAACTTGATATTAAGTTCTTGTTCATTAAACTGTACGCTGAATAAAATCAATATCACATTTGTAATCATGCTAATATTTGGAGAAAAACGGCGCTCTTTGTGTAATATTGGTTAACTATATTAAATTATATAAATATGAAATATATACAGGGCATTTTGCCTTATCTTGAATTCGGGGCATTCTAAAGGCATTTTAATAGACTTAATCACTCAGTGAATGCATACACTCTAAATACGCATGTGCACTAGTCTAACCTACTAGACTGTGTGACGTGTGTTTTTGTTTGTTTTTGTAAAGTGAGGCACATACTTGATAATATCAGATCATTAAATCAACAATTATGATATCATAGACGATATATAACGCACACCCTACAGCACTGGCCCGATCGGGCAAGTGACCGTTCCGTCTACTGTCCCGAGCGTCGTTCACACTGGCCCCGGGCCATCGGGCAGTCCTTATTGTCGAGCCCTGAGACAAAATGAGGATTGTCAGTAATGGTGTTCAGCCGTACATTGTTCAAACCAGAGTCGGACACTGATGGAGAGACTCAGGAAGAAGTTACAACTTTTAGAATGAAACGGGACGTTTCTGAATGGTTAGTGGATAAATTTATGTAGTTGCTGTGGAGTTGATTCAACTCATTGACTATCATGTGCCGTCATGTTAATCTTTTGTGCAAATCCAGCGTTGAATTGAGGTCTCTTCTGAAACTTTAAAGGAGACCATTGTGAGAGTTTTACATGTTTTGTCTCAGGAGACAAGTGTAAGAAGCAGGAGACTCAAGCAGAATATCTGAGACACTATTGATGCTAAAATGGGAGATATAGAATCACAACTAAGTCTCCTGAGATTAGGAAAAGCAACCACTGAGGAATAATGTTTTCCTCTGGGAGTGCTTCACCCAGAAGAATCTCAGTTTTACTTAGGAAGTACACAACTTAGATAGCATAACCTTTCAGATAAGGCAAAACACATCCTTTAGGACGCTGATGTTTTGAGACAATGGGATATTTTTAAAACAGGAATAAAGTGGAATTCAGAAGATATCACATATCTGATAACATTTGAGCAAAACAGGAAAAGACAAGACAGGAACCAGAGGTTGTCATATTTCTCACAGCACACACACAAAGTTATCTTTCACATAGTTTTACATATTGGGCCCTATTTTTTGCTATTTTCAGCCCGACGCAGTTATCATTTTCACATTGTTTAAATGGCAAATGCACTCGCACCCATCTGTTCGCCCATGGGCATGCTGGTCTGAAAAAGAGGTGTGAAAACGTTGGCATGTTGCTATTTTGAGGCAACTGAAAACGACTGTGCCAATGACCAACAAAAACCTGGTCTAAAGTCAATAACGTAGTTTTTTTTTTTATTTTATTTTATTTATTTTTTTATGGGCACGTTAGTAACATACAGGTGCATCTCAATAAATTAGAATGTCATGGAAGAGTTCATTTATTTCAGTAATTCAACTCAAATTGTGGAACTCGTGTATTAAATAAATTCAATACACACAGTACTTTAAGTCTTTGGTTCTTTTAATTGTGATGATTTTGGCTCACATTTAACAAAAACCCACCAATTCATCTCATCTCAATAAATTAGAATACTTCAAAAGATCAATAAAAAAAAAGGATATTTTAAACAGAAATGTCAGGCTTCTGAAAAGTATGTTCATTTCTATGCACTCAATACTTGGTTGGGCATCCTTTTGCATGAATTACTGCATCAATGCGGCGTGGCATGGAGGCGATCAGCCTGTGGCACTGCTCATGTGTAATGGAAGCCCAGGTTGCTTTGATAGCGGCCCTTCAGGTCATCTGCATTGTTGGGTCTGGTGTCTCTCATCTTCCTCTTGACAATACCCCATAAATTCTCTATGGGGTTCAGGTCAGGTGAGTTTGCTGGCCAATCAAGCACAGTAACACCATGATCATTGAACCAGCTTTTGGTACCTTTGGCAGTGTGGGTAGGTGCCAAATCCTGCTGGAAAATGAAATCAGCATCTCCTTAAAGCTTGTCAGCAGAAGGAAGCATGAAGTGCTCTAAAATTTCCTGGTAGATGGCTGCGTTGACTGTGGACTTCAGAAAACACAGTGGACCAACAGCAGCAGATGACATGGCAGCCCAAATCATCACTGACTGTGGAAACTTCACACTGGACTTCAAGCAACATGGTTTCTGTGCCTCTCCACTCTTCCTCCAGACTCTGGGACCTTGATTTCCAAATGAAATGCAAAATTTACTTTCATCTGAAAAGAGGACTTTGGACCACTGAGCAACAGTCCAGTTCTTTTTCTCCTTAGCCCAGGTAAGACGCTTCTGACATTGTCTTTGGTTCAGAAGTGGCTTGGTATGTGGAATGTGACAGTTGTAGCCCATTTCCTGAAGACGTCTGTGTGCGGTGGCTCTTGATGCACTGACTCCAGCTTCAGTCCACTCCTTTTGAAGCTCTCCTAAGTTCTTAAATCAGCTTCGCCTGACAATCTTCTCAGGCCTGCGGTCATTCCTTTCACTTGTACACCTTTTCCTACCACACTTTTTCCTTCCAGTCAACTTTCCATGAATATGCTTTGGCACAGCACTCTGCGAACAGCCCGCTCTTTCAGCAATGACCCTCTAGGGGCTTACCCTCATTGTAGAGGGTCTTGATGATCGTCTTCTGGACAACTGTCAAGTCAGCAGACTTCCCCATGACTGCTGTTGGGATTACTGACCTAAACCCAGTATTTATACCCTGAGAATGGTAATTTAATAGAACTTGAAATTAAATATTCTAATAATTTGAGATACTGATTTTTTGATTTTGATGAGCAGCAAGCTGTAATCATCAAAATGAAAACAAAAAAGTCATTTTACATTTAGTATGATTTAGGATATTTTTGTTTGGCAGACACTTCTGCCAGTCATTGACCATTTTTCTTTTTATCGACCTTTAACCGTTATTTTCATTAATGGTAAACGTGTGGCACCTTGTGCTGCCAGATTTATTGTTGTAGATTAATAGTGCGGTCCCTGTGTGGGTCTAGTGAGGGTTTCCTGGGGGCTAAGGGAGGGCTGCCCTTTGCAGGGCCAGCGCTAAGGGGCCCTTACGCTACCCCTAAGTGGGCCTGTTAAAGGCCATTGCAGGCTTGTTCGCAGGGTATGGCCAGCTTTGTCTCCATACCGGTGTGATGAATCTGATCCAAAAGAACTGGATAAAGTATTTTGAATGCTTCCGATCCATAATCCAATTAGTGACTTGTAATGCAGCCTGAATCATAATCACGCCATGATCTATCATTGCCTGATGGAGTTTGGGATCTTGTCCCTGTCGCCTCTGGCTTCTTAGTGGGGACACTTCTTATTCAACATATTATTGATCTGACTGTACTGACACTATTGGAAGAGAGATGAGGCGAGCTGGATGATGACATTATTGTTTTCTGCAGAACTCCTTTAGAAATTAACTGATTAAATAATTGCTGATTTTTACAACTGAATCAACACTGAACTGACTTCAGCTGAACTATGACACTGTTTTCTTTAGAGCTGCTGTACAGCTGAAACAAACTCTGTTGTATCATTTTCCTGTTTCACTTTTAACTGAAACAATCTACATTGTATAAAGTGCTATATAAACAAAGATGGCTTGACTTGACAGCATGAGGAAGTTGGTAATATATATGTTTGTGACTGACCTACAGTCTTCAGGATAATGATTTAAATAGAGAGAGTCACTTTGCATTGTCACACATGCTTCAGTGCTCTGAGAGTGTTTATAGTGCTGTGAGTTTAACACTTCATGACTGAGAGCAGAACAGAACACAATCTTCATCATCACACAAGACAAAAGAACAACAATGAACAATATCACCTTCTTCATCTGGACTCTCACACTGTTTATTGAAGGTTGTTACTTTTTGAATATTATACCATTGTTGTTTTTATCATTTTAATATACCAATATTGTGCTATGTACTGTAGGTCATTTACAAACTGACTTTATTTTCTCTTCAGAATCCAGAGGAGTAACTCTGACTCAACCTGAAGTTAAAACTGTCCAACAGGGTCAAACAGCTACAATAGAGTGTCATATAGATGTAGGAATATACAGCGACTACTTAGCCTGGTATCAGCAAAAACCTGGAGAAGCTCCTAAACTCCTGATTTATCAGATCAACACCCTCCAGTCAGGAACTCCATCTAGATTCAGTGGCAGTGGAACATCAAATACTGGATGAGATTTGTCCAGACTGAAGATACAGGAGATTATTACTGTCAGAGTTTACACTGTTCTGGTAGCTGTGTGTTCACACAATGATAAAGAGTCGTACAAAAACCTCGGTCAGTCAGACGTCACAGTGATGCACTGATACAGCTGAGAGATCACAAACAATGGTGTATTCAACCTTTCAAAGATTTTATTTATTATGACATATACATATTTTTATCCCTTACTAACTAAACTAAAATGTAGAGAAAATATGTGTGGTGCTTGTTCCAGCAAAACTTCCCTCTACAGTGTCATCTAAGGCCATTTCCATGCCTGGCTCATTTGTAGAGTTCAACAAACCAGGAATAAGTTTAAAGGAAAACAAACACATTGTGACACGTACAGTTGTGACACAGCCTGTTTCGCTGGTCCATTGAGTCAGATTCACTACAGCTGAACTAAAAGATAACCTTGCTTCCCAAAGAACCCAACATTAAGTGAACAGTGGAGCTGAGAGTTAGGCTCGGGTAAAGACCGACTCGGGTAAAGACCTGTGTAGATCTAAAGGCAGATATGCTCCTCAAATCAATGCTGGTGGTCTGAAAATTATCAGTGGGGCCGAAACTATCACTTCAGAACGCTCTGTTTTAAGGGGCATGTCTGCTGTGAGACTTCAGTGTAAACGCCCACTGCTGTGATTGGCTAACAGCTTTCCATTTGAAATAGCCACGTATTACTCTCTCTTTTAGCACGTTTTTACTATTATAGCTCTCAAGGTTAACTAATTGTGAAAAGTGTTGCATTACATTTAGATCTATGGCATTATATTTAGATCGTGGCATGAAAGGTTGCAGAGATGAACATTATGTAGCCGATTACAGACATGTTGAGCGCATGAAAACAGTGATCTCATCATTGCAACTCAATTTCTGCATACTAACAGATGCTTTCATCTTCACTAACAGTGCAAACGCGATATAATTAAGAGACTCGTTGAATAAAACGGGAGTTTTGCGCGTGTCAGTCACGATAAACTCAAGCTGTTTGATTGACAGCTTAAGCGCGCGCTGCTCCAACGATTGCAAAGGAAGCTTTCTTTGATCGCTTTCTTAATTTAATTTAATCACCGTTAAATAACAGATTATTTTCATCCTACTAAGTGAAACAACGCAAGTTGACATTTAGTCATGGGTTTGATTTACTGACACACAGACAAAGAACATCTGACTGTACGTTACATGAATCATTACATATCAGATCAGGCATTAGAATTACCACAGTTACTCACGTTGCATTACTGTTGAGTCTAGGCACTGCACAATATATTGTAATCCTCAGCGGCATGTTTATTGCTTGGTAGCTCGATCTGGTTTAGCACCATGTAGGCCTATACTTAGGCTACCTATTCTATTGCATGTCATTTGCGAATCGGTGGGCGGGGCTAAACAGGCAGTGATGAAGTAGGCGTTGATCTTCTTCTGCAGAGGCGGTGCTTGCTGCCCTTTGAAGTCATAGATCCTCACTTTGAAAATCCTGTCGTTTGCTGGGTCCGGTGTCAATAAAAGCTTTTATTGGACTAACAAGGACGTTTTCAGCTCTGAAACTTACAGAATATTCTTATAGTATGATGATCTCTTATATGTCAAAAGCTCAAGGAAAATTTGATTTCTCAGTTCATCACCCCTTTAACCTATAAAAGAGATGTTAAAGGTGCAATATGTAAGAATTTTACAATAAAATATCCAAAAACCTCTAGGCCAGTGTTATATATTTTGTTCTCTTGAGTACTTACAACATCCCAAATGTTTGCAACTATTTGTAAATCATGAGGAAATTACAATTTTAACCAAGGCTCCGGGACGTGTGAGGAGTCGCCTGTCAATGGCGTCATACCCGCGTTACCCTCGGTTTCCGGTTTTATTTTGTAGAAACCGTGGAAACACCAAAGACGCTTTAATATTTACATGTTTTAATAGACAAGGGAACAACTGTTTTGATATATATATATATTTATATTTTCTCCATCATACAATATGTTTTAAAATGAATTGCATGCCATTTATCAACACAAGCCATCCAGCATTTAATATTCTAAAATCGATCTAGCTTACTGCAGTGTGCAACAAGTGTCTCACAGCAGCCACCGAGCCAACGCACAGAGTAACGTTATAACATTTTCAACACACTCAGATGTATCTAATATGATAAACAGAGCTGCATTACCTCATACTCATGACCGGAAAAGCAGAAGCGGCGCCGGCGACTCTGTCATAATAAAAGTCCCACTGCTCGTGAGGCGTGTGTTGCGCAGTCGCTCCAGCGGACTCGTTCAGCTCCCACAACACTCGCTCCTGCTCTGCTTCATACTACAGTAAAGTTAATAATCCCATCCATGAACATGATTTCTTCCCGAGTCCTATCCCGATTATTTCCATCAGCTGTGAGGTGAAGACCACATGTCCCGAGATTCCGCACTCAAACTTGGCGTCATCAAGCTACGCCTTTGTTTTGAATAGGCCTCTAGCGACCTCTAGCGACCTCTAGCGGGCAGAAAATATTACATATTGCAGCTTTAATGCAGATGGATCATTTCTCTTGATAGGTAAATATATTTGGGTGTCGTCAGCATAAACATGGAAGGATACACCATGTCTTCTTAAAATAGAACTCAAGGGTAACATGTACAACAAGAAAAGGAAGGGCGCCAAGATCGAGCCTTGCAGGACACCATAGGTGAGGTGAGCAACAGAAGAGGAGAAGTTATCTTGACCAAAAACTTTCTGTTCGATAAATAAGACTGAAACCACTTGAGGACAGTACCTTTTATCCCCACACATGACATCTAGAAATTAGTGTGGAGTAATCAACGGTATCAAATGCTGCAGTTTAATCTAAAAGAACAAGGACCATGGAGGCACCAGAGTCAGTAGCTAAAAAAATGTAATTTAGCACTCTCAAGAGGGCAGATTCTGTGCTATGAGCAGATTTAAAACCAGACTCAGAGATACAGTGCAAGGCTCGATCTTGGCGCCCTTCCTTTTCTTGTTGTACATGTTACCCTTGAGTTCTATTTTAAGAAGACATGGTGTATCCTTCCATGTTTATGCTGACGACACCCAAATATATTTACCTATCAAGAGAAATGATCCATCTGCATTAAAGCTGCAATATGTAATATTTTCTGCCCGCTAGAGGTCGCTAGAGTAGCGAGCTGACAGTGGTGACGGCAGGAACGCGTAAGTGCTTTGCTGAATATCTGTTCTGGGTCAGTTGCTTTGTTTATTATTTGCTGCTAGGAAGGATTAATTTCGAATCTGTGCTTGTCCTATTTTCTACCTTGACTATAATTGTATTTTAATTGTACTCATTTAGAATAACAGCCGCATTTGCAGAGTTTTATTGGTGTTATTGCTCGTAGTCGCACTTAGTTTCGATTCTTAGCCATTCACGGCCTTTAGGCTTTTGCTGTGCTAATTTTCAAGGCGGGCTTGGCGAGGGAAAGCATATTTAAACTCGTGTAATTTAGAAGTGAGCAGGAGTAGCGAGCTGACAGTGGTGACGGCAGGAAATTGCTAATTTTCAAGGCGGACGTAGCTGTTTTCAATCACGTGTTAATAAGCAGCATATTTATTGTGCGTGCGAGCTGTCGCGAAGCGTCAGCGGAGCGTTCAGCCTCCTCGGGTAAAGACCGACTCGGGTAAAGACCGACTCGGGTAAAGACCTGCGACTCTACCTGCGCGACTCCACCGAGCAACGACACCGGTAGGCACTTAAGTATATTCCTTCCCTTTCTTTCACAGTTTTCCGTTCCTTCTTCCTCAGCATGTGCTTTCAATACATTCCTGTTGTCTCTCGGCAACGCTCCATAAACCACGTAAAAGGCAGCGCAATGCTTTTAACCTGCGTCCTATCTACTCATCTTCTAACACTAATACTCCTCTCTCTGTCTCTGTGGGGCTATGGAATTGTCAGTCTGCAGTTAACAAAGCTGACTTCATTCCAGCCTTTGCTACTAATTCTACTCTCAATATCTTGGGCTTGACTGAGACCTGGATTCGTCCAGAGGACTCAGCAACCCCTGCTGCTCTCTCTAACAACTTCACTTTCTCTCATACCCCTCGCCAGTCTGGGAGGGGTGGGGGCACAGGTCCTCTCATTTCTGACAATTGGAAATACTTGACTCATTCCTCTCTTTGCAACTACAATTCATTTGAGTTTCATGCTATTACAATCTCAATTCCTGTCAAAATTCATATCGTGGTGATTTATCGCCCTCCAGGCCAACTGGGTACCTTTGTAGAGGAACTGGACATGCTGCTGTCCTCATTCCCAGAGGATGGTAGCACACTTGTAGTTTTTGGCGATTTCAACATTCATCTAGAGAAGCCTTATGCTTCAGACTTCCTTTCTCTTATAGCCACATTTGATCTCAATCGGCTCATCACCACAAGTACACACAAATCTGGCAACCAACTTGACCTCATTTACACACGCAACTGCATCACTGACAACATTTTGGTAAAACCTCTGCACATTTCCGATCATTTCTTCATCACTTTTAGTCTACAACTCCCTATTTGTTCACCACCAACCCCTCTACCAGTTACCTTTAGACGAAACCTGCGCTCTCTTTCTTCTTCTCATCTTTCCTCTGCTGTATCCTCCTCCCTTCCCTCACCCACACAATTCTCATCTCTGGATGTGAATACAGCAACTGACACTTTATGTTCCACCTTAACTTCATCTCTAGATAGCATTTGTCCTCTGTCATCCAGGCCTGCACGTGCCACTCCCTCTAATCCCTGGTTATCTGATGTTCTTAGTGAACACCGGACCAAACTTAGGGTTGCAGAGAGGAAATGGCACAAATCAAAAGACCAATCTGACCTAGGTAGCTATCAATCCCTGCTCTCATCCTTTTCGGCTGAAATTCATGCTGCTAAATCTTCCTATTTCCACAACAAAATCAACAGCGCTTCAAACACACGCTCACTTTTCAAAACATTCAACTCTCTCCTCTCCAGGACATTCTCGTTCACTGTCCCTCGCTGGTGGAATCTTCCTGCCTTCATCCACAATGCAGAATCCCTGGCAATATTCAAAAGACAGCTGAAAACTCATCTCTTTCGTGAGCACTTATCCTCATCCTAAAAAAAAAATTTCTATACCTATCCCTTCACTTCCTTTAATCCCTCTCTATTGTAGCTTATGATACTCTGAGCACTGCCTAAAACTTGTATTGTGAGCACTTCTTGTCCCTATTTGCCTCGTCATGACGACTCGCTCACTGTATTCCTCACTTGTAAGTCGCTTTGGATAAAAGCGTCTGCCAAATGAATAAATGTAAATGTAAAGTTTAGAAAACACTGAAGTTGATCATCCCCACCCCAAGTTGATCATTTACACTCAGCCTTTCTGCTACAAAACAGTACAGATTTACGTTTGGGCTCGTAACGCTTGAGAGGAGCAGCGACATTTAATATATCCAGCCAGGTGGAGTTTAATACACTAAGATGTTGGTCCGCATCGAAGTAAGCAGTGAGTCCAGATACGGATGTAAACAGGAATCCATAAAACACTGATTAAAATTGGTACCAAACTGAGGAGAATAGGACCGAGACAATGTTTCGTAGTGATATAAGAGAGCGTAGGGAGAGACAGAGAAAATAAAATCGGCTTATGATCCGATAGCAGAGAGTCAGACACACCAATATCAGTGATGGCAAACCCGTGTGAAAGAACAAGGTCCAAACTTGGCCCTGAATGAGTCGAGTCTTTTACCCACTGGAACAGGTTAAAAGAGTCAATGAGGTTGAGAAGATCCTTAGATAAAGGGTTAGACTGACAGCATACATGGATGTTAAAATCACCCACCAACTGAAAGCAGTCATAATTTGTGGCAATATTGCCAATAAATTCAGTGAATTGCTGTATGAAATCCTTGGCTGAGTATGGATGATGGTAAATCACCTCTAACAGAACAGGACCATTCCAGTCGAGATGAAGAAGCTGAGCTTCAAAGCTGGTCAATTCATTAACTAGAACTAGCTGACATCGCATGAGAAGAGTCAAATTCCAAACACAGACGCTATCTTGAAAAAATAGTTCATGATGGGTGGTAGATCTGACTTCATTCAGTGTAAAAGTACAAAAAAACTGGAAAACCAGTGAATAGGCAAATTTTCATTACAACTATTAAACAACAATGATTAAACACTTGTATGCTTGCATCCAATTTTAAGTAAAAGCTTTGTATTACTAAAAGAACCTTATTCAGGACATTGGAGATGTCTGAGGTCCTTCATTCCAGCAAGATCTGGACGCCAAGAAAGATGATGAAAGAAGATAAACCTGTTAGACGCTCCATTACTGACACTGCAGTTCCACACAGTAGAAGAGCACAGTGTGTTTTAATGCTGCTGGAGCTCATGGATGTTGTTCAGTACCAGAGAACTGAGAAATCTTCCACCCTGAACACTGATATTGTGTCATTCAGAAACACAATTAAACCAAAGAGCTGCTGCAGTTTATTATATGAACTAATAATGAGCCCAGAACAGTGTAGAATGAATGATAGAAAGTGTTCAGTGACCTCACAAAATATTAAAAATTGACTAAATCAATAATATACATGATTCTGTCATAATTCCCTCTAGAAATGTGTGCAAAATAGATTGGCATGATTCACATCATGAGTAAGTTGTTGGAAAATGTGTTTGTGACTGATCTACTTCAGCTAAGCAATTTAAATAGAGAGAGTCACTTTGCATTGTCACACATGCTTCAGTGCTCTGAGAGTGTTTATAGTGCTGTGAGTTTAACACTTCATGACTGACACTGTTTTTCATATTAGCAGACACAACAACTAAAATGGCATTCATCATATTCTTCTTGATCTTAGGAATGTATTTTCAGGGTAAGACCTTATAATTGAATATAATACAAACTTACTTGTAATATTTTTTTCTGCAATTGCGAAGTTTCAATGTCTTTTCAATGTCCATCAGATTCTACAGGACAGGTGACTGTAATTCAGACTCCCACAGAGAAACATGTTCAGAACGGACACACAGTCACTCTGACCTGTAAAACCAGCAGCTCCATTGGACGTCAGTCAGACGGTGACTGTAAGTCGTGTGTCTCCTGGTACCTTCAGAAACCTGGAGAAGCACCTAAACTTTTAGTGTACTACATCAGAACCCTTGTGGCAGAAACTCCAGCTAGATTCAATGGAAATGGAGCCGATTATGGAACTGAATTCACTCTGACCATCAGTGGAGTCCAGACTGAAGATACAGGAGATTACTACTGTCAGAGTTACCACTGGATCAACAGTAAAGCTGTGTTCACACAGTGATAAAGAGTCGTACAAAAACCTCGGTCAGTCAGACGTCACAGTGATGCACTGATACAGCTGAGAGATACTGCAGCTGCTCATACAACACAATCACACACAACACTGATCACAGACAAACACTAATAACACTAGATCATTATCATCTTATTGAAGCTCATCAGTTTTTTGCAGATCAGCCTTGATGATGTATTGTTGTGATGCCTAAATATAGGATCTTGAGCTGAAAACTTCACATCATGTGGCTACAACATAAGGATGCCATTACCAAAATGGTCTCTTATGTCACAACATATTATCATGTTCCACAAATGTTGGTCATGGCCTCAACATGCTGTGACTTTTCCAAAGGTTAATGTGATGCATCCAGTAGAGTGAACTGAGTCTGCTGCTTTGAGAAACTGTAAAAATAATAAGGCTTTAATAATTTGATTGTGTCATCATTTAAATGTTTCAATCATGACAACTCTCAAAATAGTTTTAGCATGTGAATGAATATGTTAATGTTAAAGTATTTGGTCTAGATCTGGAGGAGATGTAAAGAGGCAGTTGTCCATGAGGGGCTGCCACTTTAATATTGTTTTATTGTTTGAGTTTGTTTTATTATTAAAGTTATTTTGAACATTTGCCGGTTCCTGCCTCCTTCTTCCTTGACCATTGAACTTGGTGCTAAAACTAGGGGTGTGCCCGAAATGCACGGATAATGGCTTCAAAACGAATAACGGATAACGAATAATTCTGCCGAATAATATTCGGCTGAGACTAAAACAGTCACTCCTAGTGTTTGCTGGATAACTGGTGAGCCAGGGGATCATAGTGCGATACATAAACCTCTAAAATCACTTATTGGTGTGAAGCGAATGCGTGTGAACTTTATGAATGAAATGAGCACAAATCAAATAACCGCGTTGCTGTTGCCTCTCTGTGCGTCTATCCGAAATCAGAGATTGACAGGAGTATCATCAACTAAAATACTACGTCATACACATGTTCTGCTGTTTAATATGTACATGTAATTCATGTAAACCTTGCACGATGTGATACACGAATGAATGGAATGAGCACATGATCACAAATCAAATAGCCGCTCTCCGTCTCTGAGAAACAAACCTGCTCTCTGTCAAGATAATCAATATACATTTTCTACTAGGTCTACACCTTTCCTCATTTATCTATTATTATTATTATTTAAATTTTTAGCTAATTTTATATTTAGAAAACAGAACAGGGGAAGTAGTCTTGAAACAAATATTTTTCCATGCTTTTCCCACACTTTTCCAGACCTGGACATTACATAAATCAAATTTCATAAATTTACGAACCTACACTGCATGGTGAGAATGCAGAGCAAGCACGATATTATACACAAACCTCTAAAATCACTACGCAATGAGTGTAAATTCTATGAATGAACTGAATGCAAATCAAGTAGCCGCGTTCCTGTTGCCTTTTCCATATTTTCCAGGCCTGAAAATTACTTCAATCAATTTCCATACTTTTCCTAACTGCGTAGGAACCCTGTTTTATTTTGAATAGCCTAAATTTAAATAGCATTTATTTATCGGATCACGAAAGATCAGCCGAGTGAGGGAACGGGGGGGCTCAGTGCCCGGTGCCCAAAGAAGGAAGACCCCTTGCAGTCCACCAGGGGGCGGAGGAGTCAAAGGCTGTCCACTGAGGGGTATGCCCTTGAGCAAGGCATCTAACCCCCAATCACTCCCCGGGCGCCACAGCAAAAACAGCTGCATTATATATATGCATATACCATTATTATACCATTAAAACCACTGTAATATTTATGAATGATCTCATTGACAGTAGTTCCCAGCGGGCTCAACTGCCTGTTGTTGCATGTAAAGGTCTTTTTTCTTTTTTTCTTTTTTTACTGAATTTATTGGATTGCTTTATTTTATTTTCATTGAGTCTGAACTACCAAGGAGTTACCTTTGAATGTAGAGTTTTGAAGTTTTGAACTGAATTCTCATTTTCATAAACAATGTTTATGCATTGAGATTGTAAGCTGCATCATTTTCTGTGAACTGAATTTTGAAATTTAATTTACTGTACATTGATATTGAGACAAAATTGCGACCAGTTGGTTATAAATGATTTTATTTTCCTTTCAAATTTAAACAAATCACCATAAAAAGAGTTTATTTTCCAATACAGATTTATTTTATTATTCATTTAGTGTTGTTTTAATTACACCTCCATAGTTGAACCTACTGGCATATGGTTAAAACTAGTAGTAAAACATATCATTTGATACATGTGCTTCAGAGGCTTAATTCACTCCAGATGAGTCTCATCACATGTTTACTACTGTAACAACTGAGACAAATCAGACACAATTATTTGTTATAGTTAACCAATAATTGGTTAAAGCTCACTCTGGGGTCTGCTCCCCATCCCCCGAGAAGTTCTCTGTTACAAGTTTTATTGCGCTAAAGAATGTGGTTGCCACATGGAAGAGCAGAGAAGAGACACAGAAACGTGCATCTTTCCTGCATTTTCCCCACAGAACACAGACTTTCCTGCATTAATTTATAGACAGACCATTCTATAAATGAACATGCATATCCCTAGGAAATGGTATCCATTATTACTGTTGTTGTATTGCACTCATTGTATTTGCATGTTTTATGATACATTTAAGGTAACTTCAATTATGCCATGTTTAGTGTCTATGGGTTCGTATCGAGAAGATTTAAATGCTTGTGTATGCTGTATGTCCATACCTGGGCAACACATCAGTATTACAAAAATCTTTAATAGTTCTTCTTCAAAAACTCAGCCAGTTAATCTTGCTCGGTCGTAAAAGCCCTGACAGAAGGGGTGTTTTCGCCCAGAAATACAACATCTTCATTGGTCATGTCAACCCTAAGAGGTGGGACTTTGACCAGAGGTTAAAAGCCAGTGCACAACGCCCCTCCCTCTCTCTTTTTCCTTGCTTTTTGGACGACTGAAGAGACCCCTTGTTGCTGCAGGCCTCTTCAGGCCAAGGCCTGTAGGCCTGCAGGCCTCAGCCTACAACACAGCCATGTGCTCATCTATGACAGAGAGACAGAACTTTGTTCCCCACTAAGAGTCAAATTAACAGTTTAAGTTGTTTCATAGTACTTCACCCAATGCAGAAGATACTGGCAACAACTTCAGAGCGAATCATCAAGATTTCTACTCAGCCTGCAGACCCGATGCTCCTCAGCCTAAAGGCATCTTGCAAGTATCGTACATTTGAACACTAAACAGCGATTTAGTATTGATTTGTAGAACTTACCTTTGTCAGCAAAGGTGTTTTATTACTGAGGAAACTGATGATTCTTTTCCAGATTGTCTTTGACTTTTTCCTATAGCTCCATTTCTGGTTCCACTTCCCACTTCAATTCTATCATTGCTCATTCTTACCTACGTATGTGTGTGACCTGCGTGTATGTTATGTTTGTTAGTTTAGTTATGTGTTTGTGAGTTAGTTAATAAATATTGTGCACAATACATGTTTGTTTCTTACTCTGTCTGCTAATAAATTGCCTCTTAAGTGATTTAGATCCTGACTACATGCTCTGTACGGTACAATAAGAATGTTCTTTTTCCATAACTTGGAAATGAACATTTCTTAGAATTAATAAATAATCAACACTGAGTGTTCACTGGACGAACAGGTGTAGTAAATATTCTGGGACATGTGTCAAAAATGATTGATGGTGACCTTTGACCTTTGAGCTGACCTTTGACCTTTGCCCCTCCCCATGGGACCACCCAAATAGTACCCCATCCCCATGGTTGACCGCTGTATGAACTCCATGACCTTGGGGTTATGGAATTTAAATGGTGGTTGCCCTTTGACATGGGCTATGAATATGTCCATTGATTCTCTGCATTTTGAAATATCTATGGTATTGACCTGTGGGTCAATTGTAGGGTGGAACAAATTGATGATTTTGAACTTTGACACCATATATTTGAAGTCCTGATGGTGATTTATGAACTTTCAGGGTCAGACATGTGTTGAACAGACATCCGCATTCCGGCTCATCTCTAATCTTCCTGTGTAAGCAACAAAAATAAGATTTTAATGAAGAAACAGCCGGATCAAAATAACAAAAGAATAAACATGGTATATTTTATGAAATAGATAAAACATACGCACATGCACGCATACCCATTTCAAAAAGTGGAAAACATTCACATCTCCAAAAATGTAAAAATAAAATTATAACACACTGAATAATAAAAACAGTTACTAAATTTAATGAGACTGATTATTATAGTTAAATAAAAATTAAAAACATGGAAAAGTTTTCCTCCAGCAATGATGTCCATTGGGTTAACAATTGCTTTTAGTTTGAAATATAAAACACCCAAAATGTAGACATATAAGTAAAGGAATATTTATTTTAACAATGTCAATGCAAAGGGAATTTGGACATGTTCAGACATGTTCCATGTAAAACATGCATAAGACATGTTTTTATACTGGATATTCTCTCCCCTAAACACACGTATCGTAGTAAACGTTTTCATTTTTATATTTTCAAAAATATCATTTAGTATAATTTAAAAAGGTGTTTTGCAAATGGGGATACATTTTGGTAGTTAAATAAAAATATAAAAACATTTTGCTTTTAGTTTATACTGAAATCTAAAAATCTCTCACTGTCTCTCTCTCTCACACACACACACACACACACATTTCAAAAGTGAAAAACATTCTGTTCTTTGAATGAAGATGGTAATAAATAAAAGTATAACAATGTTAATAATAACAAACAGTTGCTAAGCCAAAATTATATACCAGTTATCACTGTAAAGCTGCTTTGACACAATCTGCATTGTAAAAGCGTTATATAAATAAAGGTGACTTGACTTAACTTGACTAAATTTACTGAAACCAATTATTATAGTTTTAGTTAAATGAAAATATAAAATTTCTTACTTGTTGATGTCCTTAACATGAAATGGCTTACAAACTATCTCATTGTCTCTCCAAGTGACTTGCAACAATGCATGATAGTCACAGAGACAGAAGGGGAGAATGGTGTTCAGCGGGGTGGATGAAACAATATTTTGTTCAAGCTAACTTTTATTTTCAAAGCATAAATGTAAAAGTTTAAATTACAACTTTTAAAATTAAACATTTGTTCAAATTAAATCTTTAAATAAATCAGATCTTTGACATTTTATTTATCACTGTATGTGTAAAAATGTATGGGTCTCACAAGCCACCTCTCACACGGTGTAACATTTTCAATAATTCAATATGAAAATCACCAAGCATTTTCACAGAGAAACAATGATTTCATTCAGACCATGTGATGCCTCAGGTTAGTTCTATAAAAGGAACTTATCTCTATTTTAAATTGAAATGATTCTAAATATAAATAATATAAAATGTTGCTTAAAAATTATTTAAACAATTTAAATATAGGTTAAATTAATATGTAAATTAAAAATAAATATATTTAAAAAAAAAAACCTTACATTTTCAGAGAGCCAAAGTAGGTCCTTTGCAATGATAATAAATAAGTAAAAATAAAACAAAAAGCATTAATAAAATAAAATCATTCATAAAACACCCCAGATCCTCCCAGGAACAAACTCCAGTGTGAATGAGAGATGGCAGGGTGGAGTCAGACAGATGAGTCTCTGTCACAGTGTATGTTAAGACAGCTAACTCCATTCCAGAGTGAATGTTTTTGTACTAAATTTATTTCAAAGCACAATCTTAAAAGTTTAAAATAGTCTTTTAAAATTAAAATATTGTTTAAATTAAATCTTTAAAGATTTAATAAAAATCAGTTAGAAGTCCACAGTATCGGGATAACATCTGATGCCAATGGTAGAAATTATTTTGCTTAAATTTAACCTAAAGTATACTTTTATTAAACAACATCTGTTCAGAAACCTGTACGTAGTCATCTTAGATCTTATTTCTCAAAGATTCAAGCAGAAGGGTTAGGGTTAAGTTTTTGAGAAAACAGCATGTTAAAAACAGCATGTTAACTAGAAATATTTAATTTGAATTGATTTAAAAATAAAAATAAAAAAATCCAAACATGAAGGTATCTGTGTGTTTGACAACTCACGGATGCAACGCGCACGTCCCTGTAAAAACGAGGACTCAACTTTGCTCTTATTTAGCTTAAGTTGCATCTTTAAGAAAATCACCACACATTTTCAGAGGGATCCTCAACAATCATTAATGATGGCCTCAGGATATAGGCTGATGAGGCGATTTACAGATCAGTCACTTCTCTGTGCTGAGCCTGTCTGTTGCCACTTGACCCCGACAATTTTGCATGGGTGTTAAACACCCTACAAGTAGTCATTTATTTCAACTGTGTTATTTACAAAACAGCATTTTCAATAGAGTGAATCTACACATCTGAGGTCTTTCAGAGACATCACTTCAGGATCAGTGGGTCTCTTGAGAATATTTAATTGTGCTTAAAAACCAAAGATCAGGCCAGATCCCTACATGACAATGTCCACATCAGACTCTGTACTTGAAAATACCTTTGCTGTTAAATATGTTTAAAAACCTCACATGTAAACTTACATTTTTAAGGTGACGCATGTCTCATAGATCTATATGATTTACTTTTCTTATTTCTATAGTTTCAATTCCTAAATAAATAAAGTAAACCAAAAGAATAATGCTGACAAATGTTCGCTGCAATGTTTTTAACAAATAGAATACCTTATTCCACACAGTTCCTCACACAGTGAAACCATTAAGGAGAGCCAAAGGCTCATGACAATGGGTGAAAACACATTACTATGTAAGATATGTAAGATAGTTTTACCCAAAGAATAATGCTGACAAATGTTTTTGCTGCAATGTTTTTAACAATCAGGGATTACCTTAGTCCAAACAATTCCTCACACATTGAAGCCATTAAGAATAGCCAAAGGTTCAGGACAATGGGTGAAAACATTACATATGTGAGAGAGTTTTACCCAAAATCAAATACTGTATTACACTTTTTCCAAAAGATAATATTGCTTTAAAGTTTGAATAAAAAGTTAAAAGCAAACTTATCTTCATACCATGTGCTCTGACACAATTTTAGTTTTATAAAATTTGAGTTGTTATTTCTAGGTTCATGCTATCATTATCAGTCTGTTAAATATGAAGTTAATACATGATGAAACAAGAATCATGCTACCAAATTCTTTTGTCACAATGTTTTTAAGAAAAAATTGTTGTTTTTAAAATACAACTAAACCAGATTATTAGACAAAAATTATTTTCCCTGGTTGTGCTGGAATAGGGCTTATTTTAAAGTTTGGGATATGTTACAATCAGGCAATACAAGGATCTAGAATAGATGAAGCTTCATATTGAACAAAGAAAAAAATATGCCATTTTCACTTGTGAACATGTATTTATACACATTTTCAACATGTATTATACAATATCTGCATACCATTTTTGAAAAGGTTTTAGTAATGCTTTAGATCCGAATCCAGATTTTGGCATCCAACATGACATTAAATAGATGTACAAGTGTACAAGGGTGTCTCAACTGTTTATAACAATCTTCTTAGATTATTATTTTTACTCAAATAAATAGATATTGAATATAGCTTACTTGCACTGCTTTTCCCCTACAGATCAAAGCCAAACATGTTTTTGTAGGAATTATTTGAAAACAAAACTCATTGAGAATATATTTTACAGTTGTGATATTTTCAAAAATTCAAATTGATAGTTCTTGTAGTACAATTATCCATCTCTTCGATGTGGGATTGCATGAAGCATCCACACGAAAAGTAAGTCTGTCTGTTTGCACTTGAAGAGATTTCAACTGAAACATATCTAACCATTGCACTGAAAGCAGCGCATACATTAAAGTTTGAGAACGATAAACAAAGTTACACACTCTAGTAAAGCGGTAGATACAGCTCAAATATGATCTTTTGTAGGAATTATGTGAGCACAATAAATTCTTTCATCTAAATTCAAGAGGCCTAGTAACTAAGAAAGCAGTGACATCGTGTAAGAAAAGTGTCATATTGCATACAGAAATCCACTCTTTATCTATTGCGAAAGGCATTTTTACCCCCCTTCACTCATCTTAGTCGCATTATCAAGACTATCAAGATCACTGTTAGCATTTTATTTGTCGTCTGTATATGATTTTAGCCGATACTCCTCTCTGGTTGCTGTCAGTGTAAGTTTGTGCAAATCATCACATGTGTGAGGAACACGGACCATTCATTTTAGCATCTTTTAGTTGTATGACTGAACTTTTCTTTTGACAAAACCAATTCTGTTTAACAATTTTCTTTCAACATTCCCACATGGTGTTAAAGAATATGTGTAAATATTATATTATACAGTTTTGTTAGAGTCTATGCAGTGCTGTTGTAATGCATGATTATTTGAGAACTATAACATCGCATACCCCTTTATACAATCTTTATACAGGTATTATACGTACACAATTTACTATGTTAGCTACTCACAGGAATTAATGAAAACATGATACTCCTACTAAATGAGAGATGTAAGATAATATATATATAAAAAATATATAAAAAGTTAAAAGCAAACGTATCTTCATACCATGTGCTCTGACACAATTTTTGTTTTATAAAATTTGCGGTTGTTATTTCTAGGTTCATGCTATCATTATAAGTCTGTTAAATATGAAGTTAATACATGATGAAACAAGAATCATGCTACCAAATTCTTTTGTCACAATGTTTTTAAGAAAAAAAATGTTGTTTTTAAAATACAACTAAACCAGATTTCAGACAAAAATTATTTTCCCTAGTTGTGCTGGAATAGGGCTTATTTTAAAGTTTGGGATATGTTACAATCAGGCAATACAAGAATCTAGAATAGATAAAAAAAATATGCCATTTTCACTTGTGAACATGTATTTATACACATTTTCAACATGTATTATACAATATCTGCATACCATTTTTGAAAAGGTTTTAGTAATGCTTTAGATCCGAATCCAGATTTTGGCATCCAACATGACATTAAATAGATGTACAAGTGTACAAGGGTGTCTCAACTGTTTATAACAATCTTCTTAGATTATTATTTTTACTCAAATAAATAGATATTGAATATAGCTTACTTGCACTGCTTTTCCCTACAGATCAAAGCCAAACATGTTTTTTGTAGGAATTACTTGAAAACAAAACTCATTGAGAATATATTGTACAGTTGTGATATTTTCAAAAATTCAAATTGATAGTTCTTGTAGTACAATTATCCATCTCTTCGATGTGGGATTGCATGAAGCATCCACACGAAAAGTAAGTCTGTCTGTTTGCACTTGAAGAGATTTGAAGAGACCAAAACATATCTAACCATTGCACTGAAAGCCACGCTACATTAGTTTGAGGACGGTAAACAAAGTTACACACTCTAGTAAAGCGGTAGATACAGCTCAAATATGATCTTTTGTAGGAATTATGTGAGCACAATAAATTCTTTCATCAAGATCACTGTTAGCATTTTATTTGTCATCTGTATATGATTTTAGCCGATACTCCTCTCTGGTTGCTGTCAGTGTAAGTTTGTGCAAATCATCACATGTGTGATGAACACGGACCATTCATTTTAGCATCTTTTAGTTGGATGACTGAACTTTTCTTTTGACAAAACCAATTCTGTTTAACAATTTTCTTTCAACATTCCCACATGGTGTTAAAGAATATGTGTAAATATTATATAATACAGTTTTGTTAGAGTCTATGCAGTGCTGTTGTAATGCATGATTATTTGAGAACTATAACATCGCATACCCCTTTATACAATCTTTATACAGGTATTATCATTACACAATTTACTATGTGTGTACGACATAAAAAAATACATTGAGCTATAATGTAAACATAATACAGAAATCCTCTCTTCTGATCTATTGCAAAAATACATTGAGCTATAATGTAAACATAATACAGAAATCCTCTCTTCTGATCTATTGCAAAAGATTTGTGTTTAATTTGTAAATGCCATTTTTCCACTTGCAGATGACGCTGTTTACAATTTTTGTTAGTTTGTTTAAGTACAGTTTTAGATAAAGACTGCTCTCTGAATATGTGGTTAAACATGCAACTACTCACAGGAATTAATGAAAACATGATACTCCTATTACATGAGAGATGTAGTACTGATGTTCTTTTTGACATTTTAAAGCTGATGTCGTCTTTCTGGTCTGTCTGTGGTCACAAGACACATAATGCATCAACACGAAAAAAAAAAAAGGAGTCTTGCCGTTTTTCTGGTACATTCTGTTACAGACTATTACACTTAGTTACAGCATGTTACAGTTATGAAAAAATATTTCAATTGTACTCTAAACAGGACTTGAATAAAAAGTAAACTTGATAAGTAGTTATTTTAAGTGAAAGGTTAGTTGATACAGGCCATTTTATTTTGTCCGCACCATCTTTTAGGAGGCTCCTTTTAGGTTTTTATCCAGGAAACATGTACAACTACGTCAATGTGTTGTCACGTTTGTCTCAATAATTTATTCTTCTTTTAGGAAGCCATTATGTTAAGCGGTTTTTATCCCTGATCCGCATGCGATCAAAATTGTTTAACATCTTTTACAATTTTAAATATTTCCCCAGCTTAAATATTAGTTTTATTCATTTACAAAGGTGTCATGTAGAGGAGATGATTAGGTTGGCACTCAAGACGTCCTCTGTGTTGACTTTAATAAAACATTTCAGCATCATTAAGACAACCTCAGTAACTGTATTCATAAATACGTTGAAATAGCTGTAACCATACAAATATCGGCTATGAATAACTAAAACAAAGCCTAACAACATACACAAATGATTCTAACTCTTTCACGACCCAGACTGACCCCAGGTAAGTATACCTCAAATACTCACAATAGTTAGATATCTTGACTATCCGTATGTTTAGGGACGTGACCGTTCTTGTCCTCATAAATTTTATGTTTCTTTGATTTTATTCACATTTTTTGAAACACAGTGTTTTACCACGGCTTCATTTTTTAACATCTCCATTCTTCTTTCGTCTGTAATTGTAATTTTGAGCGTATTTGTTTTCCTTTATCATTTTACCCGTTTCATTTTGTCCGAAAAACTATGTTTCCTATACATTTAGGTGTAATGTGACGTTGAAATAGCGCTCTCGCCGTTCTCGGCATCTCGTTGTTTGTAGCATTTGG
This sequence comes from Hypophthalmichthys nobilis, assembly GCA_037950665.1. Lineage (NCBI taxonomy): Eukaryota > Metazoa > Chordata > Actinopteri > Cypriniformes > Xenocyprididae > Hypophthalmichthys > Hypophthalmichthys nobilis. Next base: position 1,442,503 of record CM075486.1, read on the forward strand.
TTGATTTAATAAAATGATGGTTTAACCATACTCTTGAGTCATTTTACATACTATTTTATATTTTACGGTATAGAATGCTGAGCAAAGATCTTTGAAACATTGTAGCTTGTAAAACATTAAAATGATTTCAAACGCTATATAGACGTTTTACCCTCCAGGGTTAGAGGTTTTACCGCCCAATGATACGGGGTTAGAGGTTAAGCAGCGGGTGTTTATGACTTTTGAAGGCGTCGCATTCTCTCTAGTTAAAACCCACAGGACCTACCTACTGAATAAGCTTTAGGAAACAGTCTGCAAAGCTTCAATGGCTACTCCACAAGTTCCTGAAACTTCTGTTGAAAGTTATGTTAAAATGGAAGAAAATCTTCCTTATGCACGGCAGAAAAAACACAGGATTCGTTTGACCAAGTTTCTTCATGAAGATGAAAATTTTGTGAAACAGGAATTTCTGATGGCTGATGTTTATGTGGGCGGCTTTCTTTTAACAAAGCATCACGCACGGTCAAACTCTATGCTATGGAATTTTTTGAAGAAGAATTAACATCACAGACACCTTGTGTGCATTTGCCTGCCAAGGACTGGTCATTTTTCTAAAATCATATCTGGACCGATCTGAATGGGATCGCTGGTAAACGCTTTTACATGAACGCGTGTGGGATGGAGTAGCCCCAAATGTACGGTACAAGGTGATAAAGCCTTGTGATAATGTAACCATATCAACCTGTTGGAACAAGTCGCTTCATGACCAAAACCTCATTAAGTTGATGAAACCCTGTGAGGAATCCGAAATGGACTTTTGGTCTCAAAGCAGTGATAGTTCTGAGTCTGAGTGGAACCGTGACTGGCCAGTTCTAGAGGACGACCCCTTCGAATGCTGCAGGTCTACAAACAGTCTATATTTTGAGTGGAGCGATGTACCTGCGTTACATACCCTCTTTTTAACAATAGACAAGTTGTTTAATTCGAGCTGAATTCATCTGAAGCATTGCTAAATGTTTAATCAGTCATGGTGATGTGCCTTAATATGTATTAAATGGTAACGTGATATAGCAAAACTTGAATTGTACAATGATATTGTAATGTATCGTGCCCTTGCTTCTGTTTTGTGTTACTTGCTATATGTGTAATTGGTTTTGTTTAATAAACTGATTGGATCCAATTTCCTCGCCTCTAAGAATCTGTATATTTTTGAAAAAAATTAAAATAAGACCTCATTGATGTGAAGTGTTATATACAATATGGGCATTATGTTTAAAATGCTTGAGATAATTTAATACGATGGTGTCAATAAAAGTCTTTAATTTAGTATTACTTTAGTATTACTATTAAAGTCTTTTAATATCTTAATCTTAACTCTTTAGTAAAATTCAAATGTCTGCACAAAAAGAAGTTCCATCCTATTTCTACATGTTATGGATCTTATTGTGAACAATTCATAAGTGATTGTTTTTGTTTTGTTTTTTGTTTGTTTTTGACCTCGTAACTTTTTAATCAAAATGTAAAATAAAATAATAAACTGGCGACTTCTCTACTTCATTTGTTTATGACTTCCTGATGGCAACCGCTCATGGGCGGGTGAGGGCGGACCCCAATCGGCTGTCCAGATAAAAACTGTGCTCAGCATTCTATACCGTAAAATATAAAATAGTATGTAAAATGACTCAAGAGTATGGTTAAACCATCATTTTATTAAATCAACCAAATGCTACAAACAACGAGATGCCGAGAACGGCGAGCGCTATTTCAACGTCACATTACACCTAAATGTATAGGAAACATAGTTTTTCGGACAAAATGAAACGGGTAAAATGATAAAGGAAAACAAATACGCTCAAAATTACAATTACAGACGAAAGAAGAATGGAGATGTTAAAAATGAAGCTGCGGTAAAACACTGTGTTTCAAAAATGTGAATAAAATCAAATAAACATAACATTTATGAGGACAAGAACGGTCGCGTCCCTAAACATACGGATAGTCAAAATATCTAACTATTGTGAGTATTTGAGGTATACTTACCTGGGGTCAGTCTGGGTCGTGAAAGAGTTAGAATCATTTGTGTATGTTGTTAGGCTTTGTTTTAGTTATTCATAGCCGATATTTGTATGGTTACAGCTATTTCGCGTATTTATGAATACAGTTACTGAGGTTGTCTTAATGATGCTGAAATGTTTTATTAAAGTCAACACAGAGGACGTCTTGAGTGCCAACCTAATCATCTCCTCTACCAGACACCTTTGTTAATGAATAAAACTAATATTTAAGCGGGGAAATATTTAAAATTGTAAAAGATGTTAAACAATTTTGATCGCATGCGGATCAGGGATAAAACCACTTACCATAATGGCTTCCTAAAAGAAGAATAAATTATTGAGACAAACGTGACAACACATTGACGTAGTTGTACATGTTTCCTGGATAAAAACCTAAAAGGGAGCCTCCTAAAAGATGGTGCGGACAAAATAAAATGGCCTGTATCAACTAACCTTTCACTTAAAATAACTACTTATCAAGTTTACTTTTTATTCAAGTCCTGTTTAGAGTACAATTGAAATATTTTTTCATAACTGTAACATGCTGTAACTAAGTGTAATAGTCTGTAACAGAATGTACCAGAAAAACGGCAAGACTCCTTTTTTTTTCGTGTTGATGCATTATGTGTCTTGTGACCACAGACAGACCAGAAAGACGACATCAGCTTTAAAATGTCAAAAAGAACATCAGTACTACATCTCTCATGTAATAGGAGTAACATGTTTTCATTAATTCCTGTGAGTAGTTGCATGTTTAACCACATATTCAGAGAGCAGTCTTTATCTAAAACTGTACTTAAACAAACTAACAAAAATTGTAAACAGCGTCATCTGCAAGTGGAAAAATGGCATTTACAAATTAAACACAAATCTTTGCAATAGATCAGAAGAGAGGATTTCTGTATTATGTTTACATTATAGCTCAATGTATTTTTGCAATAGATCAGAAGAGAGGATTTCTGTATTATGTTTACATTATAGCTCAATGTATTTTTTTATGTCGTACATACACATAGTAAATTGTGTAATGATAATACCTGTATAAAGATTGTATAAAGGGGTATGCGATGTTATAGTTCTCAAATAATCATGCATTACAACAGCACTGCATAGACTCTAACAAAACTGTATTATATAATATTTACACATATTCTTTAACACCATGTGGGAATGTTGAAAGAAAATTGTTAAACAGAATTGGTTTTGTCAAAAGAAAAGTTCAGTCATCCAACTAAAAAGATGCTAAAATGAATGGTCCGTGTTCATCACACATGTGATGATTTGCACAAACTTACACTGACAGCAACCAGAGAGGAGTATCGGCTAAAATCATATACAGATGACAAATAAAATGCTAACAGTGATCTTGATGAAAGAATTTATTGTGCTCACATAATTCCTACAAAAGATCATATTTGAGCTGTATCTACCGCTTTACTAGAGTGTGTAACTTTGTTTACCGTCCTCAAACTAATGTAGCGTGGCTTTCAGTGCAATGGTTAGATATGTTTTGGTCTCTTCAAATCTCTTCAAGTGCAAACAGACAGACTTACTTTTCGTGTGGATGCTTCATGCAATCCCACATCGAAGAGATGGATAATTGTACTACAAGAACTATCAATTTGAATTTTTGAAAATATCACAACTGTACAATATATTCTCAATGAGTTTTGTTTTCAAGTAATTCCTACAAAAAACATGTTTGGCTTTGATCTGTAGGGGAAAAGCAGTGCAAGTAAGCTATATTCAATATCTATTTATTTGAGTAAAAAATAATAATCTAAGAAGATTGTTATAAACAGTTGAGACACCCTTGTACACTTGTACATCTATTTAATGTCATGTTGGATGCCAAAATCTGGATTCGGATCTAAAGCATTACTAAAACCTTTTCAAAAATGGTATGCAGATATTGTATAATACATGTTGAAAATGTGTATAAATACATGTTCACAAGTGAAAATGGCATATTTTTTTTATCTATTCTAGATTCTTGTATTGCCTGATTGTAACATATCCCAAACTTTAAAATAAGCCCTATTCCAGCACAACTAGGGAAAATAATTTTTGTCTGAAATCTGGTTTAGTTGTATTTTAAAAACAACATTTTTTCTTAAAAACATTGTGACAAAAGAATTTGGTAGCATGATTCTTGTTTCATCATGTATTAACTTCATATTTAACAGACTTATAATGATAGCATGAACCTAGAAATAACAACCGCAAATTTTATAAAACAAAAATTGTGTCAGAGCACATGGTATGAAGATACGTTTGCTTTTAACTTTTTTATATATTTTTTATATATATATTATCTTTTGGAAAAAGTGTAATACAGTATTTGATTTTGGGTAAAACTCTCTCACATATGTAATGTTTTCACCCATTGTCCTGAACCTTTGGCTATTCTTAATGGCTTCAGTGTGTGAGGAACTGTTTGGACTAAGGTAATCCCTGATTGTTAAAAACACTGCAGCAAAAACATTTGTCAGCATTATTCTTTTGGTAAAACTATCTTACATATCTTACATAGTAATGTGTTTTCACCCATTGTCATGAGCCTTTGGCTCTCCTTAATGGTTTTACTGTGTGAGGAACTGTTTGGAATAAGGTATTCTATTTGTTAAAAACATTGCAGCTAACATTTGTCAGCATTATTCTTTTGGTTTACTTTATTGGTTTACTTTATTTATTTAGGAATTGAAACTATAGAAATAAGAAAAGTAAATCATATAGATCTATGAGACATGCGTCACCTTAAAAATGTAAGTTTGCATGTGAGGTTTTTAAACATATTTAACAGCAAAGGTATTTTCAAGTACAGAGTCTGAAGTGGACATTGTCATGTAGGGGATCTGGCCTGATCTTTGGTTTTTAAGCACAATTAAATATTCTCAAGAGAGCCACTGATCCTGAAGTCATGTCTCTGAAAGACCTCAGATGTGTAGATTCACTCTATTGAAAAATGCTGTTTTGTAAATAACACAGTTGAAATAAATGACTACTTGTAGGGTGTTTAACACCCATGCAAAATTGTTGGGGTCAAGTGGCAACAGACAGGCTCAGCACAGAGAAGTGACTGATCTGTAAATCACCTCATCAGCCTATATCCTGAGGCCATCATTAATGATTGTTGAGGATCCTTCTGAAAATGTGTGGTGATTTTCTTAAAGATGCAACTTAAGCTAAATAAGAGCAAAGTTGAGTCCTCGTTTTACAGGGACGCAAGAGTTGCATCCGTGAGTTGTCAAACACACAGATACCTTCATGTTTGGATTTTTTTTTTTTTTTTAAATCAATTCAAATTAAATATTTCTAGTTAACATGCTGTTTTTAACATGCTGTTTTCTCAAAAACTTAACCCTAACCCTTCTGCTTGAATCTTTGAGAAATAAGATCTAAGATGACTACGTACAGGTTTCTGTTTAATAAAAAGTATACTTTAGGTTAAATTTAAGCAAAATAATTTCTACCATTGGCATCAGATGTTATCCCGATACTGTGGACTTCTAACTGATTTTTTATTAAATCTTTAAAATTAAAATATTGTTTAAATTAAAAGACTATTTTAAACTTTTAAGATTGTGCTTTGAAATAAATTTAGTACAAAAACATTCACTCTGGAATGGAGTGAGCTGTCTTAACATACACTGTGACAGAGACTCATCTGTCTGACTCCACCCTGCCATCTCTCATTCACACTGGAGTTTGTTCCTGGGAGGATCTGGGGTGTTTTATGAATGATTTTATTTTATTAATGCTTTTTGTTTTATTTTTACTTATTTATTATCATTGCAAAAGGACCTACTTTGGCTCTCTGAAAATGTAAGTTTAAAAAAATATATATATATTTATTTTTAATTTATATATTAATTCAACCTATATTTAAATTGTTTAAATATTTTTTAGCAACATTTTATATTATTTATATTTAGAATCATTTCAATTTAAAATAGAGATAAGTTCCTTTTATAGAACTAACCTGAGGCATCACATGGTCTGAATGAAATCATTGTTTCTCTGTGAAAATGCTTGGTGATTTTCATATTGAATTGTTGAAAATGTTACACAATGTGAGAGGTGGCTTGTGAGACCCATACATTTTTACACATACACTGATAAATACAATGTCAAAGATTTGATTTATTTAAAGATTTAATTTGAACAAATGTTTAATTTTAAAAGATGTAATTTAAACTTTTACATTTATGCTTTGAAAATAAAAGTTAACTTGAACAAAATATTGGTTCATCCACCCCGCTGAACACCGTTCTCCCTTCTGGCTCTGTGACTATCATGCATTGTTGCAAGTCACTTGGAGAGACAATGAGATAGTTTGTAAGCCATTTCATGTTAAGGACATCAACAAGTAAGACATTTTATATTTTCATTTAACTAAAACTATAATAATTGGTTTCAGTAAATTTAGTCAAGTTAAGTCAAGTCACCTTTATTTATATAACGCTTTTTACAATGCAGATTGTGTCAAAGCAGCTTTACAGTGATAACTGGTATATAATTTTGGCTTAGCAACTGTTTGTTATTATTAACATTGTTATACTTTTATTTATTACCATCTTCATTCAAAGAACAGAATGTTTTTCACTTTTGAAATGTGTGTGTGTGTGTGTGTGTGAGAGAGAGAGAGAGAGTGAGAGATTTTTAGATTTCAGTATAAACTAAAAGCAAAATGTTTTTATAATTTTTTTTATTTAACTACCAAAATGTATCCCCCATTTGCAAAACACCTTTTTAAATTATACTAAATGATATTTTTGAAAATATAAAAATGAAAACGTTTACTACGATACGTGTGTTTAGGGGAGAGAATATCCAGTATAAAAACATGTCTTATGCATGTTTTACATGGAACATGTCTGAACATGTCCAAATTCCCTTTTTGCATTGACATTGTTAAAATAAATATTCCTTTACTTATATGTCTACATTTTGGGTGTTTTATATTTCAAACTAAAAGCAATTGTTAACCCAATGGACATCATTGCTGGAGGAAAACTTTTTCCATGTTTTTAATTTTTATTTAACTATAATAATCAGTCTCATTAAATTTAGTAACTGTTTTTTATTATTCAGTGTGTTATAATTTTATTTATACATTTTTGCAGATGTGAATGTTTTCCACTTTTTGAAATGGGTACGAGTGCATGTGTGCGTTTGTGTATTCTATTTTATAAAATATACCATGTTTATTCTTTTGTTATTTTGATCCGGCTGTTTCTTCATTAAAATCTTATTTTTGTTGCTTACACAGGAAGATTAGAGATGAGCCGGAATGCGGATGTCTGTTCAACACGTGTCTGACCCTGAAAGTTCATAAATCACCATCAGAACTTCAAATATATGGTGTCAAAGTTCAAAAATCATCCATTTGTTCCACCCTACAATTGACCCACAGGTCAATACCATAGATATTTCAAAAATGCAGAGAATCAATGGACATATTCATAGCCCATGTCAAAGGGCAACCACCATTTAAATTCCATAACCCCAAGGTCATGGAGTTCATACAGCGTCAACCATGGGGATGGGGTACTATTTGGGTGGTCCCATGGGGAGGGCAAAGGTCAAAGGGCAGCTCAAAGGTCAAAGGTCACCATCAATCATTTTTTGACACATGTCCCAGAATATTTACTACTAACAGGTTAATTGATTGTAATGTTAATCTTAATGTAGCTACATCCAGTTAATCTGATTAACTGATTTACATATTCATAATTAATCATAATTAATAATCATAATGAGTTATGAATAATTATTATTTCCCCCTTGAGTTAATTCGCTACACTACTGCACCTCTGATCTCTTTCACACACACTCCAGTCCAGAGCCTGCAAAGGGTGGGTATTCAAGGGATGGGGTGGCGCTGATCCCAGAGGGAATGGACGTCCCATATACCACGTATCCCATCATCCCTCTTCTTAAACCAATGGTCCATAAGTCAAGAACACACTGGAAAGCAGTAAGACCAGAGGGAGATTACAGCTCTAGTGATGCTGATGACAACAACAACAAGAACTAGATACACAACATATACAGCACAAACACTAATAACACTAGATCATACAATCAACATCAATCTTGTGTTTATGAAGAGAATTAGTCGGAATGAAACGGTTGTACAAAAACCTCTATTCCACTCGAGTGAACACAAACTCCAGCAGAGAGAGAGAAACAACACTTCTCAGATCTTCTCAACACTCAAACATTCGGTTTGGACTAAATGTTATTATTGTTTGAAAATCAGTTGAAGAGTTTATTCATCTGCACAGATATCATTCAGTTTGACTTTATATCCTATATTTCTCATTCATTCTCTTGTCTTGTGCTGATATAACACTGTTTAAACAAATATATTTGATGATCTGTGACCTCTGAGGTGACCTTTGACCTCTTTTATCATGGATGATGTTGTGTAGTTTCTCATAATGATCTTCTGTTCTTCATATGAAGCTCAATCATCATGATTCACAGAAAAACCTGCAGCTTTAAATAAATCAATCAATAATTCTGAACATTTCATATTCACATTGTTTGATCTCACATGACCTGATTATGAGTCCTGATGAACTTCATATATGTGGAAAATGTGGGAAAAATAGGCAACATGAAAATATTTCCTAGATAGCAACATGTCAACATTGATCAAAAGACAATAATGAACTTATTTTATTTATTTATTTATTTTTCTTAAAGGTGTAGTACATAACTGTACTCATAAAGAAATAATTATTGTGTTTGAAGAATATGTTTCATGATCTACACTCATGATTCTCCAGTCATTTTGGCAGCCTAGAAAAATCTTTTGTCCCTCCATATGGTGGCCACCGTGTTGAGATCACATGACCAGATGAATTCTGCTCACTTTATCTTGGTCACATATTATCAGAAACATTCACCTTATATTAATGAATCATGCATGAGAGTGAATAGATTATTTCTACAGCGGCACTGAAAGATGAAAATGCTTCATCCACACTGATAGATGTTCATATAAAGTCAAAGACTAGTGTCGTATCAGTCTGTCAAACATAAACAAAAATATTTCACAATTAATCAATATGAACAATTAATCACTAAATGGTTCAACAACATTCTGAAAGTAAAATCTTATATGTAGAGAGTTTATTAGTTTGTTAGCAGCTCACGCTGTTGTAAATCCTGCCCACTTGTTTGCATTGTCACACATGCTTCAGTGCTCTGAGAGTGTTTATAGTGCTGTGAGTTTAACACTTCATGACTGAGAGCAGAACAGAACACAATCTTCATCATCACACAAGACAAAAGAACAACAATGAACAAAATCACCTTCTTCATCTGGACTCTCACACTGTTTATTCAAGGTTTGTGCAGCTCCACAATTATTCTCTTGAAATATTAAATGTTTATAATTTTAGATAATAATTTTTTTAGAATTTATAATTGTATTATTATTATTTTCTTAATCTTCTTTTTGTTCTTTCTTTCAGAGTGTAGAGGACAGATCACTGTAACTCAGAGTCCGTCAATAACAGCAGCTCAACCAGGACAAGAAGTCAGAATAAACTGTAAAACCAGCAGTGGAGTGTATTATGGTGATCGTTTAGCCTGGTACTTACAGAAACCTGGAGAAGCTCCTAAACTCCTGATTTATGATATAAACACCCTCCAGTCAGGAACTCCATCTAGATTCAGTGGCAGTGGATCTGGCAGTGATATCACTCTGACCATCAGTGGAGTCCAGACTGAAGATACAGGAGATTATTACTGTCAGAGTAGACACTGGATCAACAGTAAAGCTGTGTTCACAAAGTGATAAAGAGTCGTACAAAAACCTCGGTCAGTCAGACGTCACAGTGATGCACTGATACAGCTGAGAGATACTGCAGCTGCTGATGGAGGATCACAAACTACACAATGGTGTATCAAACCTTTCAGAAACATTATTTATTTATTTTGATGTACTAAGCATGTAACACAATCTTTATATTATATAAATGTTAGTGGTGCTTGGCCCTGTAAAACTTGCCACTACAATGTAATCTCACAGCAGGAAAGTCCGTCACTTTAATTGCACTTCCATGCTTCATCACTAGATGGCGTGTCTGTTACATAACTGAGTTCTCTATCTGTCAATCACTTTGACGTTGTGTCGATGTGATGACACTAGTGTAGTGTTTCTCAACCTTTTTTACTCGATGACCTCCTCCTTCACCAAATCAATACTGCAGTGAAGATGCCTGACATTTCCTCTCATACTGTACTTCCACTGTACTCATACTGCTTCCCCGTCGACATACAGCATGAGCTCAAATGCTTAAAGGGGAAACAATAAATCTTCCTATGGTGTCCCAGTAATTGTTCCCGATTAAACCACTGAAAATACAACATTACATACAAGTTTTGCTGAAGTTAACTCACTTATAGAATTGTTTCTTTATTCCTCTATGGCATGGTGTCGCCCTCAGGAAACATAAAACGTCTTGGACTTCACACCGGATCTATATACAACACGTCTGTTCGATGAAATGAGGGGCTAAAGTGGGTGCAGCCTTTTCTGTTTATCCACATTTCATGATGGATATATTATCAGGGACCCCGAAGAGTTAAATAAAAACAAACAAAACAAGCCCTATAATTGAATAAAATAACACATATTATGAAGACACTTAATATTTAATGGTATTAGATGATTTGATAGTTGCATTTAATAGATTACAACTTTAATAAAACATTTGCATTTTGTTTGTAACATTGTATCTGTAATGGTAAAACATTGTTGACTTATCTTAAGTGTCTGAATTTCTGAGGAACTCTTATAGCGCTGCAGGACTAGCCTACAGCAAACACTGAACCAGACTATTAAATGTTGAGCAAGGGATCTCATTGGCTGCAGGATCAGCAGAGACCAATCAGCCTGAGTCATTTGGTATTGATGTGATTGCTTACAGACTGCATGTAAAGGACCGATCGAAGCCTGTGCCATCTTCAGTTTCATGACTGAACTAGATTTCTGACATGACAATTCTTGGAGAGTTTGTCATGGTAATGAATATGACACTGTGAATGTGTTTGGTCTGCTGCTGTTGATTATATCTGCTGTAGAGTACAGAACTTTCCACTGCCAACACACACAACATGCTGCTGCTGTACGAGCAAACATGAATCACCCCATAGCAGATCTGGACAGGTGGAGCTGGAGGAGGTGGAGGGTTTCTGAAAGTACACTGCACTGCTACAGCAAACAATAGACAAGTGTTTGAATGTTGAGCAGCAAGATCATTGACTACTGATACAGCAGGAATCATTCAGTTGTGTCCTGTAGAGAATGATGTGTAAATGTGTATGTCTGACTCTGTATATTTACTGTTACTGTGATTTGGTGATGTAAAGCCTTTCTTTTAACTCCTGTCAGTAAAACTGTTGGACTCTGAATGTATATCGTCCTGATCTCTCTTCTGTCTTTTGCATTCAGAGGGTGTTTTACATGAGCGGCACATGCTTCACTGCTCTGAATGTGTTTCTAGCTCTATGAACTGAACATGACATGATCAAGAGCTCTTCTTCATCAACCAACAAACATGACTTTCAGCTGCAGCTGCTCAAACAACACAATCACACACAACACTGATCACAGACAAACACTAATAACACTAGATCATCTAAATCAACATCAATCTTGTGTTTATGAAGACAATGAGTCAGTGTTTAATATGATCATCATGTTTTAGGTGTAATATATGATCCCTGTCAATCAAACTGAACAGACTGAATTCAGTCACTTCTGCTGTCTGGACGTGATGCTTTCCATTTGATTTTCATGACATTTTCATATATATTTTCATCAGCACATTTTCAGCAGAAGTGAAACTGGTGTGTTCCAGTCCAGATCATGTGACCAATCAAACAGTGAGACTGAAAAGCCCATTTGCATTGTCAGGGTGGAGTGATTCTGATCCTCTCAGAATAGAGCAGCTCTGTCTCCAGAGACCATGTTCAAACCCCAAGAGCTTTATTTGACATTTACTGCTACATCAAGCTTGTGAAAAGCACCTGCATCTTCATCTGTTAGTTGAATGATGTTGTCAGACACAAAGTGAACTTGTTGAGAAGCTTTATTGAATGTTACAGCAGATTGAAAGATCACACAGTGCTTTGACACGCCAGCTCTCTTTCAGTATTGAGTTGTAAATCACTACAGCTGCAGCACTAGACTCATGTGAATCCTGCCTGACACAGGACACTCAGATACGCTCATCTTCAGGAGAGAAACATCAGCACTCAGAGCTCTTGTGGAACGAGACCTCATGAGGAGCTCCATCATGTGTTACTCTGCAGACGTACACCTCTCCCTTTTCCCAGCGTGCTTTGCTGAGGGTCAGGACGCTACTGCGGCTGTAGCGGCCGTCCCGCTGGCTCTCTGCGCTGGTCACGACCCTCGGTGACCTCTGACCCGTCCAGTGTCCAGCTCACCTGCGCCCCTGTGGAGAGTAAGAGCTGAGCAGGCAGAGCAGTGCGGCTGAGTCTCCAGAGATCTGCAGAGAAGAGGCGGCAGCAGAGACACTGAGGGCTTCACTGTGGGACCAGCTGCAGGAGACAAACACAACACATTCACAAACACAAAGAAACACGGATTAAACTCATAGTGAGACACATTATGTAAATATGTGTAGATTTTTAAAGGAATAATGATGTTCTTCTGAATTTATAAACATAATATCATTATTTTAGATTAAATAATTATAAAACAATATCAGTAACACTTTACTTAAAGCCTTTAATGCATTTTAAAAGTATTTTAATGCATTAATTAAGTATTGTTATACACATTATGCATGTATGATCTCATGAATAATTGTAACCACAGTTTCACTTGCATTCAGCTAATTTGCTCCAGTTAAAATTAACTTAAATACTTTTGTTCATCTAATGACTCTTTTGAACTTCTTGTCAAGGCAACTAAAGAATATTTAGCAATGCAGTCCTTGTTTTTTCATCTCCATGTTTTATTTTCAAAGCTACACGACATGAACTTCATTTGACTCTTAAATCTAGATTTTATCCAATTTCACACAGGGAAACAAGTTGCAAAAGTTGCAGTGAGAAGAACATAAACCTCAACACACAAATCTCAAACATGGTGATGATCAACAATTGTAATTCAGTAAAAATATGAACTCTGAACCATATGACAGCTGAATAACAGTGACAACAACAGCATAAATCAGACCAATTATGTTTTAAATAATAATTACCTCATATTTGTTTCAAGCTTTGACAATAAAACATGGAGATGAAAAAAAAAAACAAGGATTATAGCTGCTCACATTGATAAATATTCTTTAGTTGCCTTGACAAGAAGTTCAAAAGACTACCTGTTACTCATTAGATGAACAAAAGTATTTACATTGATTTTAACTGGAGCAAATTAGTTGAGTTAACTTAAAAAGTTGAATGCAATAAGTTGCCTTAATTTTTTGAAGTTAGCTCAAATATTTTTTTTACAGTTCTACTCATTGTTACACCTTTAGAAAGTATAATGCATTAAAACTCATGACAAACAACCAATTTCAGATGTAGCAAGAAATTTGCAAATATTATAATGCCTTTTAACTTTAGCTACAATTATTTATGAAAGATATGAGGCATTATAACGTACATTATTGACATCTTTATAACGCATTATACACAAAGGCTTCAAGTAAAGTTTCAGCACAATATCTAATAATTAATATTGTTTTTTTTTTGTTTTTTTTAAAAGGCTGCTCTTGTTTAAACTATAAAACACTTTCTGAAATCTAAATTTTATTTATTTAATTATTTATTTTAAATAAAAAAGACTTACATTTGACCACCAGTTTAGTTCCTCCACCGAAAGTCCACCACAGTGATACAATTAATGAAACGGTCGTACAAAAACCTCTATTCCACTCGAGTGAACACAAACTCCAGCAGAGAGAGAGAAACAACACTTCAACACACTGATATTAGAAGAAACTCAGATCTTCTCAACACTCAGACATTCAGTTTGGACTAAATGATTTTCAAAAAGGAAAAACAAACACACTTCCATTCAAAATGTTTGTTATCACTTGAAAAACAGTGTAATTATTTTCATGATCATTTACAACAGACATGATTCAGTTTGACTGATATAACACTGTTTAAACAAATATATTTGATGATCTGTGACCTCTGATGTGACCTTTGACCTCTTTTATCATGGATGATGTTAGTTTCTCATAATGATCTTCTGTTCTTCATATGAAGCTCAATCATCATGATTCACAGAAAAAATCTGCAGCTTCAGACTTCAGTCTTCAGTGAAAATCTGTTCAAATAAAGAAAAATTATTGAATATTATACTAAATATTGTTTTATGGTGCATAATCAAACCCCTTACCTTATTCTTTATTATCCTCAGGTTAGGTAATAAATCATTTCTGATCTTAATTATTAGCACTTTAAAATACTAACAATCAGACAGAAGACTTCTCTGTGCCTGTTAAGATTCAAAGACCTAAATTAATGTCACATGAGTGTCAGGGAATAAACACCGGATCCAATAGCGAGGGTTAACAGTTTATTAAATCCACCAGAACAGAGCAAGAAGGTCAGACACATGGAAAAACAGGCTTAGAGTGACAACAAGACTGCAGCAGACAGGAATCCACACAAGCAGAAAGCAGTCCAGAGAAACATGGCTGGATAAGAATCCTTACTCGAACAGACAAAACTCACAGGACACAGGAAACAAGGAGGAACTGCTGGGAACATGAGATCACAAAGATGAACACAAGAATGAACAGACAAAGAACACAGCAAACACACGACTACATATAGGACAGATAACGAGACGCACCTGTGAATGATCAGCGCAGTTAGTCACCATAGCAACGCTAATGACTAACTGACACTGACAGCACCAAACACAACACACATTCACAGTTAACATTAACAGTTGTTCCCTTGTCTATTAAAACGTGTAATATGGTTTCTACAGAATAAAACCGGAAACCGAGGGTAACGCGGATATGACAACATTGACAGGCGACTCCTCACACGTCCCGGAGCCTTGGTTAAAATGGCAATTTTCTCATGATTTACAAATAGTTGGAAACATTTGGGATATTGTAAGTACTCTGGCCTAGTGGTTTTTGGATATTTTACTGCAAAAATCTTACATATTACTTACCTTACTTACCTTTAAATACATGGAGAGACATAATGATTGACAGGTGAAAGTAATCAGTAACCAACTAGGGAACACCGTGATAAAACAGAACAAAGCAGAACAAACACGTTACAATGGGATCAGTTTATAATGTGTTTCTTTGTTATGGTGAGCAGCTGTCTGATGGGAAATAAAATAAATAATAAATGATTAAGTGATGATTAAATGTTGACAGAGTGTTAATTTATTTTTTACATTTTAAAGTTCAGGCTTGGATGAATTGACGGAATGTCTCAAAACGAGTTGAATACGGCACAAGAAATCTCACACAGAACAGAATAAAATCGTTAGAATGTAAAATGAGGTAAATGTGATGACACACTGAACATATTTGATCAATCTTATTGACTAAATAGAATAAAATCATCCTATTAATTTAGTGAATTCAATATGATCCTAAAATAATTTGTAAACATTTGTACATCTTTAAAGTTGTTCATATGTAAAACGGTATGATTTAGATTGAAGCATGTACATACAGTACGTCCTTGTTGTAAATTAGTGTTTATGCAAACATACGTATGTCAGACCAACACTTCATGTACTAATACGCTCATGAGATCACGTTACACACACAATTTGTAACAGGAAGATCTGTAAATGATATAAAACATGTTTACTTTTGATAAATAGTTTACACTTTAGATTATGGGATGCAGAAAGTGTTGTAAATGACTTGTAGCCGACTGTAGTAAGTTTTCAATGTATATGTAGTTTTCACCAAAGCCCTGGAGCTTTCAAAACTCCACTTCCCACTGATTTTGCGGACAAATAAATGTGAATTTCTTGGTCCAGGTAACATGAAGAAAGAGTAAACATTTATTTACATACACAGACTATCAACATTGTAACAATACAAAGTGGGTTGAAAATCAGCAATGTTACACTTTAAGAGGCAACTTACAAGCGAAGCTAGAAAGAAAGAAAAAGAGAAGCTACGTCAGTTCTGTTGCTCTCTCCAGCCCTTTGTAGAGCAGACTGAAGGATGGACGTAGACTATGTCTGTTCGTTCTCTAGGAGAGCCCTGCTTCATGATTACATGCTGCTAAAGAGTTAAAGAAGAGTTCACCCCCTGACTCTTAATGCGTCGTGTTTCCTTCTGGAGCATAAGTGAATGTTTGAACCTTTTTTAATAGTTGTGTTTGAGTCCTCAGCTGTCCTCAGTGTGAAAAGATGGATCTCAAAGTCAAATCAATAATATATAATATACATAATTCTGTCAATAGACTTCAGAAATGTGTGTTTATAATTGTTTGACTTTTCACAACATGATTAAGTTGTTGGAAAATGTCTCTGAGAGTGATCTACAGTCTTCAGGATAATGATTTAAATAGAGAGAGTCACTTTGCATTGTCACACATGCTTCAGTGCTCTGAGAGTGTTTATAGTGCTGTGAGTTTAACACTTCATGACTGAGAGCAGAACAGAACACAATCTTCATCATCACACAAGACAAAAGAACAACAATGAACAAAATCACCTTCTTCATCTGGACTCTCTCTCTGTGTATTCAAGGTAAATGTTTCAATAAAATTTTACATTAAAATATTATAATATTATTAACAGTGAATGTTACATCCATCCTGCTTTTTCTATCAGGTTTCAGTGGACAGGTGACTGTGACTCAAACCCCTTCTGTAAAAATGGTTCAGATTGGTGAATCAGTCACTATAAACTGCAAAACAAACACAGTAGTGAGCAATGGCTGTGTAGGTTCATATACTTGTATGGCCTGGTACCAGCAGAAACCTGGAGAAGCTCCTAAACTAATGATTCATTCTGCAAACCAAAGAGTTTCAAACACTCCATCTAGATTCAGTGGCAGTGGATCCAGAACTGATTTCACTCTGACCATCAGTGGAGTCCAGACTGAAGATACAGGAGATTATTACTGTCAGAGTGTACACTGTCCTAGTAGCTGTGTGTTCACACAGTGATAAAGAGTCGTACAAAAACCTCGGTCAGTCAGACGTCACAGTGATGCACTGATACAGCTGAGAGATACTGCAGCTGCTGATGGAGGATCACAAACAACACAATAACAAAGTTTAGCAAAGTTTCAAGAGACTTTTATATAATTAATGAAATTAATATAGTAAATGTAAATGTATATGTAGTCATTTATTTTTATATGAAATAACAGTTAGTTCTGATATTAATTATGGCAGCACTGGGATGTTTTATTGTTTGTTTCCCTTTCGAGGGAACTCGCACTGCGTCCCGAAGGGAGCGCTATGGGAACGCCCTCAGCGTGAATGCGTCTGATGCACGTGTGTCAACTAGTCCAATGGCGAGAGTGAACGTCACCGGTGGGTGACGTCACGACCAGGAAAGGATAAATACACATCCGGAAAGACCGGCTTCAGCTTTTTGTGCCTCAGCAAAGCGCTCTGTGTGTAACTGTCTCTGTCTATTTATTGTTGTTTGTCCTCAAGCATTATATATTTCTAGACAGGAGTTTATTGGCGAGCAAATAGCAACTTGTGTCGTGTGTGCTTCCCTGCCCTCGCTACTATACGAGTGGGGATACACGCGATTCATGTGTTGTTTGTTTGAGAGCAGAGCATACATGTCAGCTCTTGTATTGGCATCTGACAGTGTTCATTCATAAATTTCCGATGTGATGCACTATCGAGATTTTTAGCTCTGCTCCTTTTGGCTTTTTCTCGAGGGAATAAAGTCTTAAGCAATAAAGAATCTATGGCTTGGATCTCGCGTTTGCCGAGGCGACGCGTGAGATTGCGGGTCTGCAAACTGCAATAAGAATCTAGTGGCTCTGATCTCGCGTCTGCCGAGGCGACGCGTGGGATTGCGGGTCTGCAAAACTGCAATAAAGATTCTAGTGGCTCTCATCTCGCGTCTGCCGAGGCGACGCGTGAGATTTCAGTCTGCAAACTGCATTAAAGATTCTAGTGGCACGGATCTCGCGCCTGCCGAGGCGACGCGTGAATTTCGAGTCTGCAAAATGCAATAAAGAATCTAGTGGCACGGATCTCGCGTCTGCCGGCGGCGACGCGTAGATTTCGTGTCTGCAAACTGCAATAAAGATTCTAGTGGCTCTCATCTCGCGTCTGCCGAGGCGACGCGTGAGATTTCGAGTCTGCAAACTGCATTAAAGATTCTAGTGGCACGGATCTCGCGCCTGCCGAGGCGACGCGTAGATTTCGAGTCTGCAAAATGCAATAAAGAATCTAGTGGCACGGATCTCGCGTCTGCCGAGGCGACGCGTAGATTTCGTGTCTGCAAACTGCAATAAAGATTCTAGTGGCTCTCATCTCGCGTCTGCCGAGGCGACGCGTAGATTTCGAGTCTGCAAAATGCAATAAAGAATCTAGTGGCACGGATCTCGCGTCTGCCGAGGCGACGCGTAGATTTCGAGTCTGCAAAATGCAATAAAGAATCTAGTGGCACGGATCTCGCGTCTGCCGAGGCGACGCGTAGATTTCGTGTCTGCAAACTGCAATAAAGATTCTAGTGGCTCTGATCTCGTGTTTGCCGAGGCAACGCGTAGATTAGGGTGTGCAGACGGCAGTTATAAATATTCAACCAATCATTCAGACCGTGTACACTTGTCTGGTGGTTCATTGATGCATTTAATTTAGGAGTTAAATGGGTTATTGCCTGGTTTTTAAAAGCTATATGTCTGCACTAATAACTCTTTATTTAGCCTTTCATCCAGACCGTTTTTACCTGTCTGGTTGATATGTGGCTGCATTTAATTTTGAGAGATTAAATGAAATTTGATGTGTGTATGGCCTATATGCATACTATATTTAGCATTTCTTTCAGACCGTATTACTTGTCTGATAGATCATTTGCTGCATTTAATTTTTCAGGAATTAAGTGCACAGTTGGCTGTAATTTAATTTTGAGAAATTAAAATAATGCATATTTATCTGACTTTAAGTAGTTAGATTCATGTATTACTTCAGCCTTTTATGTAGATCCTGACGCCAGTGGTGTTAGGCTTCTTAGGGCAGCCCCCTGTGGGGTGGAGCGGTGTACACCTCAGTATACGGTGCCCGTGCCACTCAGGGGACCGATCTGCTAACCCCATCACTCTCTGTGCTTTGGGGCGCAGCGGTTTCCAGCAAGCTTTGATTCAGCGCTCTCACGACGTTGCGTCAGGCTCGCACCCTCTGAATGAAATCTAAGGGCAGCCCCATACGGGATAGAGCGGTGTACACCTCAGTATACGGTGCCCGCCAACTTCATTGTCCGTATGGGGCCATTCTACCAACCCTGGCACCCTTGGTGCTTCAGGGCGCAGCAGTTTCCAGCAAGCTATGACTCAGCGTTCACACGACGCTGTGTCAGGTTCGCACCCTCTGAGGAGGGTCGGAAAGCAGTCAAATGGGTTGTTTCCTGCCAGTGTATTTCAGGTCACCAAAGTGGCTGCTCTAGGTATACCAGAGACCAGCTTTGAGAGGCTGGTTCCCTTTTGTGGATTTTCTGGCAGAGTTGAGGCTTCTGCCAAATTTATCTCACTGGGCAGGCTCTGGTAATGGAACAGAAAGTAAACTCTTTGCGAAAGGAGCTACAAAATGGGTTCCTCCTCCCAGCAGAGAGTTAGGGTTTTTAGGACCGCTACTATTTTGTTCCAAAGAAGGATGGAGGGTTGTGTCCTATATTAGATCTTAATCATTTGAATCATTCAGTCAGGAGACTTGGGTTCAAAATGTTGACGCTAAACCAGATCCGAGGACTGGTTTGTCATGATAGTTCTAAAGGATGCATACTTCCATGTCTCTATCCTTCCACAGCATAGGAAGTTCCTCAGGTTTGCTTTCAGGGGCAAAGTATACCAATATTAGGTTCTTCCATTCGGTCTAGCTCTATCACCCCACATGTTCATGAAATGCGTAGATGCAGCTCTGGCCTTGCTCAGGCTGCAGGGCATACGCATTCTGAACTGATTAGATGACTGGCTAATATTAGCGCAGTCGGAACAGATGGTCAGTTCGACATCGAGATGTCGTTCTTGCTCATATAAAAATTGGGGTTGTGGCTGAACGCCAAGAAGAGTGTGCTTTCTCCATTACAGAGAACCACCTTCCTGGGCATGGTATGGATTCAGTGACGCTGCGGGCCGTTCTTCGCCCACTCGTATTTCTGCAATCTTTTCAGTCACACAGGAGATATATCTAGGCCAGTCACCCACTGTAAAACAGTTTTCTAAAACTGTTGGGTCTGATGGCAGCTGCGTCCAATAGTGATACCTTTTGGCCTGCTGTTCATGAGACCCTTACAGTAGTGGCTCAGGACCAAGGGTTTTCCCTGAGGGGGAGCCTACTGTATGATCAAGATCACGCAGCGGTGTCTCCGCACCTTGGTTATACGGAAGAAAAGTTGGTTCCTGTCCCAGGGCCCTGTGTTAGGAGCTTAATATCATTGGGTCACTCTCATGATAGATGTTTCTCTCACAGGCTGGGAGTGGTAATGGAAGGCCGCTCAGCTCAAGGGCTGTGGAGGAGTCATCATCTTTCGTGGCACATAATTGCCTGGAGATGATGGCGGTCTTCAATGCATTGAAGTTCTTCCTCCCAGACCTGAGAGGTCATCGAGCTGTCTGGACAGACAATGCATCGATGGTTTCTTATATAAATCAACAGGGGTCTGCGCTCGCGCCCACTATCTGGCACACCAGATCCTCCTGTGGTCCCTGGGAAAGATGCTCTCGCGAGAACAATCTTATTCCAGGGACCTAGAATATAGGAGCAGATGTCCTGTCGAGACAGGGGCTGAGGCCAGGGGAATGGAGACTTCACCCCAAAGTGGTGAAGCTCATATGGGAGATTTATAGCCACGTGGAAGTGGATCTTTCGCGTCTCAAGATACGACGCACTGTCCACTGTGGTTATCCTCACGCATCCAGTTCCTCTTGGGCTGGATGCCATGGTACAGACATGGCCAGGGCCATGTCTGTATGTTTTTCCCCCTATTGTTCTGCTCCCAGGAGTTCTGGACAAAATTCGCCCGGAAGGGATAAGTCTACTGTTAGTAGCACCTTACTGGCCAAATCGGATATGGTTCTTGGAAATTGTGTCTCTCCTCGACGTCTCTCCCTCGGAGATTCTGATCAGGAGAGTCCTTCTATCTCAGGTGAAGGGCTTGATATTTCACCCCGCCCAGAAGTATTGAACCTGTGGGTTTGGCCCCTGAGGGGGCCCAACTCATAGTATCTGGTCTCTCAATCGAGGTTGTGGAGACCATATTTTACTCCAGAACTCCAGCCACAAGGAAACTATCCTCGAATTTCTGCATTCCATGACCCTGTGGATGGTACAGTTGCGGGGTATAACCCTTTGAGGTATTGTTTCCTTCGTGGCACTCTGAGGCTGAGGCCTGCAACATGCACTAGGGTTCCTGCTTGGGAGTTGGCCTTTGTGTTGGAAGGCTTATCTGCAGCTCCATTTGAGCCGCTTGATTCTGTCTCAGAAAAATTTCTGACATTGGAAACTGTTTTCCTCCTTGCCATTTCTCCCCTAGAGAGTAGGAGACCTTCAGGCCCTATCTGTATCCCCTACGTGCCTTGAGTGTGCACCAGGGATGGTCAAGTGTTCCTTTACCCTACCGGGTTTTATACCTAAGGTTCTGGCCATTATTCCACGGCCTATAGTGCTGCAAGCTTTCTGTCCTCTGTTCTCAGATCCAGACCAGGAAAAGTTGAATCTTGTGTGTCCAGTGTGAGCACTGGACACCTAATATCCACAGGGCTGCCCTGTGGAGGACTTCAGATCAACTGTTTGTTTTGGACCGTGCAATAAGGGGTCTCCCTGCGTCCATACAAATGGTTAGCAAGTGCATAGTTGAGACTATGTCACTTGCATATGAGGTCTCTGGTCAGCAGTATCCACTGTCTGTCAGAGCTCACTCTACTAGGAGTATGGCGGCTTCCACAGCCTTGCTGTTGGGGTTTTCCTCAAGGAAGTCTGTGATGTGGTGGGCTGATTCTCGCCACTCACGTTGTGAGATGATATATCTCGACCTGGACGCAGCTCCAGGCTCATCAGTGCTCTCGTCTTAGTGTGCCACAGTTTCACACAGACAGGCATTTTGGAATTATGGCGTTTTGGGATATCGTTCCCATAGCGCTCCCTTCGACGCAGTGCGAGTTCCTCGAAGGGAACGTCTCAGGTTATGACTATAACCATGGTTCCCTGAGAGAGGGAACGAGACACTGCGTCGCTGCCATACTCCCTGCATCCCTGTGATCGATTTGCTTCGCAATTTAAGCTGAAGCCGGTCTTTCCGGATGTGTATTTATCCTTTCCTGGTCGTGGACGTCACCCACCGGTGACGCGTTCACTCGCCATTGGACTAGTTGACACACGTGCATCAGACGATTCACGCTGAGGGCGTTCCCATAGCGCTCCCTTCGGACGCAGTGTCTCGTTCCTCTCTCAGGGAACCATGGTTATAGTCATAACCTGAGACGGTTTCAGATCACAGTATGAGAGCGATGTGGAGTGAAGCAGAAATAGCAGTTGTTTTTAATGTGTTTTCTCTCACTCCAGGATTGACAGAAGTGGTTTCTTTCTCCAGTGGTCATGGAGAAAAAAAACAAAAAAAACTGCATACTAACTAATCAGATTTTGTCTGAAAGGTAAGTTAAAAAAGTTCTTGCTTATAGAACTGTTATATAAAAGTAATATGACATTCACAGTCGTGCTGCTCTTCATGTCTATGGTCGAATCACAGCTGTGCTGATATTCAGTATAACTGCACTCTTGATCATGTGAAACTGATTAAATGTGACAGGATGAAAAAACACCTTCAATCTTTTAAACACAACTTCAGTAAGGGTGTGTAACACTAATAAAAATATGGCAGTGTCTATTTGTGTCACAGTTCTGTGTTGTTAACACACACAAACATGAAGGGAAACCGACATAATAATAAATCCACAGGAATATCATCAACCAGAGAACAGCAATCCATCAAAACTGAACCATAGACAAGATCCGACAGCAATGAACAGAAACAAAGGAACTGAAGAACACCGGAAAACAAGGATAATTAACGACACACACCTGAACTGAATGATGAATCAAATTAACAACCATGACAACAAACTCAACAGAGGGAAAGTGCAAACTGAAACAAAGTCCAAACTAAGTGAGACTGTGACAGTACGCCCCCTCCTGGACAGGTGCGACTTCACACCAACAGATGGATGGAGGAGGCTTCGGTGGAGGATGGAGATCCAGGAGAGGGATGAACAAACAGAAAGTCCAGGTGGTGCAGGTGGAGGAACTGACCAGGGGATGGTCTTGACTTTAAACATGATTACGTTTAAATAAGATGAAGTAGCCGCTAAACCAAAGCACCACACGTGATAAAAACATTGGGTATTTTTTTATAAGAGTTATAAAACATTAACTGTTAAAACCAAACCACAACTAACGGCACCTCAGTTTTTAAACGCAGGCTACTGCATACACACTCAAACGATTAACTAAACTAACAGTTTAAGTAAATAAGCCAAAGCACAATAAGAAATAACTGTAACTTATTAAATAAACACAGATTTCACATTCACAGTAGCTTGCTTAACAGGCTATTGCAAAAAAGAAAATAAATAATACTAAAAAATAAAGAAATAAATAAAAATAAAGTAGCCTACTTAACAAAAAAATGAATTTGATCACTGGGCCTTGCATTGCTTACTCCATATTACTATGAAGGAAAAGTATATTTCTGACTGACTGCGGTCCCAGACTTGTGCGTCTTTCTTCCAAGATCCGCCCACACACACTGAATGCCCTCTCTGACGGCGCACTAGATGCGAGAATGCTCAAAATAAAACGCGCAAATTTTGAGAATTGTTTCCAGATGTCTGACTTGTCTTGCTTCGCTTTTGTCAAGTAAACAGCCACTTTAATTTTCTTCTCAACTTCATGTGTTGACTCCATTTCTATTATATTAATCCCACCATTCCCCGCGGGTCTCCCGCAAAATATTCTTTGGCCCACTCCCGCCCGCAGCAAAGGTAAAACCGCCCGCTCCCGCGAGATTTGCGTTGGGTCCCGCGGGAGCCCAAACTACGGTGGCCGAGAGAGCTCAATGCGCTGCAAATGAAGAAAACACCAGCAAATAAAGAAAACATCTTCATCAGTTTGACAACACATGCGCTGCAAAAGTCCACAACACATGCAAATACAGAAACACATTCAAATAGAGAAACAATAATTTATAGTGCATCACGCATAACCGACGCGCTGTAAGATTAGCTAACTCCTCATTTAAAAAAAACAACTTGTTTAACACCTACATCTCTTCTCATTTTTTCAATACGTATGTGCCACAAGAGAAATATTAATAAATAAATTAAGGTTAAATAGTGTTATCAGAACATGTTGAAGTAGAGCTCTCATCACTGAGTTTTTAGTTTCACTTTCTGCAGTGAATAATTGACTGGGATTTGAGACATAAAATCAAGTAAACTATTAAAAATTATATTATTTATTATTAATAATTTATTAATACATTTTTTTACGCAAAATAATACCCCCCAAATCGTTTGTCCTGGTGCCGGACTGGCACAGACCACAATGAAAATGTTATAAGGGAACACAGTGACGAACCTGTCTGGGACCGCTGGGATTGTTCAGTGTTTACTCTTCAGTGGTGTGCACCTGATAGGGGAGTTTTTTTGTTTATCTTAACATTCTGATCGTATGTGCATTATGAGCAGGCCTATTTGTGTTGTGGACTTTTGCAGCGCATGTGTTGTCAAACTGATGAAGATGTTTTCTTCATTTGCTGCACGTTGAGCTCTCTCGGCCACCGTACCAAACCCAATGCAGCCCTCTAACCCAGGCCACAGCAGGACTGTAAGTTTCATCTGAATTCAAATGTTGAATATGACTCCACACATACACCACATATATTATGATTACATTCCTTACATCAGTAAAGGTTTTTCTTAACTTCTCTTTTAATGTAACACACAGTAAGAGGGAGTGATTTGTTTTGAGAGTCAGTTGTTCTTTTTGACACCTGTGTGTTGCTGTAACCTGTTTCATCAAACATTAACTTCTCAGTAAAAACCACATCATAAGATTCATTTCATTCGGATTGTTAATCATCCACATGAACATCGGTGCTTGGACCCTGATGATTGTCGCTTAGGGCTGTATTTTCAACTACAAATGATAAACCACTAAACCGTTTAGTTCCTGTGTGTTTAACCGATCTTCTATCACGCTCTTTCAGGTCATGAAACCCTGTGGAGAGTAAGAGCTGAGCAGGCAGAGCAGTTTAAAAAGTATAATGCATTAAAACACGACAAACAACCAGTTTCAGACCTAACAAGGAAACTAGAAATATTATAATGCATTTTATATTTCAATACTTTATGACAAGATATAAGGCATTATAACATGCATCCAAGTAAAGCATGACCACAATATCTAATACTAATTATAATTAATAAATGTTGTTCTTCAATCTAATGAAACGGTCGTACAAAAACCTCTATTCCACTCGAGTGAACACAAACTCCAGCAGAGAGAGAGAAACAACACTTCAACACACTGATATTAGAAGAAACTCAGATCTTCTCAACACTCAAACATTCAGTTTGGACTAAATGTTATTATTGCTTGAAACTGGTTTATTCATCTGCACAGATATCATTCAGTTTGACTTTATATCCTATATTTCTCATTCATTCTCTTGTCTTGCTGATATAACACTGTTTATAGAAATATATTTGATGATCTGTGACCTCTGAGGTGACCTTTGACCTTTTTTATCATGGATGATGTTGTGAGTTTCTCATAATGATCTTCTGTTCTTCATATGAAGCTCAATCATCATGATTCACAGAAAAACCTGCAGCTTTAAATAAATCAATCAATAATTCTGAACATTGTTTAATCTCACATGACCTGATTATGAGTCCTGATGAACTTCATATATGTGGAAAATGTGGGAAAAATAGGCAACATGAAAATATTTCCTAGATAGCAACATGTCAACATTGATCAAAAGACAATAATGAACTTATTTTATTTATTTTTCTTAAAGGTGTAGTACATAACTGATACTCATAAAGAAATAATTATTGTGTTTGATGAATATGTTTAAAATGATCTTCACTCATGATTCTCCAGTCATTTCGGCCTAGAAAAATCTTTTGTCCCTCCTTATGGTGGCCACCGTGTTGAGATCACATGACCAGATGAATTCTGCTCACTTTATCTTGGTTACATATTATCAGAAACATTCACCTTATAATAATGAATCATGCATGAGAGTGAATAGATTATTTCTACAGCGGCACTGAAAGATGAAAATGCTTCATCCACACTGATAGATGTTCATATAAAGTCAAAGACTAGTGTCGTATCAGTCTGTCAAACATAAACAAAAAAACATTTTATAATTAAAAATTAAAATTAAAAACATTTTACAATTAATCAATATGTACAACTATTACAAAATGATTCAACAACATCAATCTGAATGTAAAATCTTAGATTGCACTTTATTTCGATGGTCCATTTTAGATTTTCTACTAACTATAAGTAACTTGTGAACTACACGTCATCTAACTCTCATTAGTGTATTAGTAGACTGTAGAAGACTGTTAGGTTTGGGTTCAGGTAAGTAGAATAAGTTGACATGTAGTTGCAAAGTTACTTACAGTCAGTAGAATATCTAAAGTAGACCATTGAAATACCAAATCTTATATGTAGAGAGTTTATTAGTTTGTTAGCAGCTCACGCTGTTGTAAATCCTGCCCACTTGTTTGCATTGTCACACATGCTTCAGTGCTCTGAGAGTGTTTATAGTGCTGTGAGTTTAACACTTCATGACTGAGAGCAGAACAGAACACAATCTTCATCATCACACAAGACAAAAGAACAACAATGAACAAAATCACCTTCTTCATCTGGACTCTCACACTGTTTGCTCAAGGTTTGTGTAATACAATTTTAACAATGATTATGAATTATCTTAAAATGTGTAATATATCAGTTTTTTTTCTCTCTCTCTCTCTCAGAGTGTAGAGGACAGTACACTGTAACTCAGAGTCCATCAATAACAGCAGCTCAACCAGGACAAGAAGTCAGAATAAACTGTAAAACCAGCAGTGGAGTGTATGTTGGTAATGACTTACACTGGTACTTACAGAAACCTGGAGAAGCTCCTAAACTCCTCATATATGCAGCAACAAGCCGTTATACTGGAACTCCATCTAGATTCAGTGGCAGTGGATCTGACAGTGATTTCACTCTGACCATCAGTGGAGTCCAGACTGAAGATACAGGAGATTATTACTGTCAGAGTTACCACTATCCAGGCAGCACTAGGGTGTTCACACAGTGATAAAGAGTCGTACAAAAACCTCGGTCAGTCAGACGTCACAGTGATGCACTGATACAGCTGAGAGATACTGCAGCTGCTCATTCAACACAATCACACACAACACTGATCACAGACAAACACTAATAACACTAGATCATCTAAATGAACATAAATTAGCTTGAATCTCATCAGTATTTTTGCGCATAACATGAATGTTTTGTTGATGTGATCATGGCTTTTATTACAGTAAGGACTGTTATTGTTTTATTAGTGTTTCATAGGAAGGACTGATTGCCAAAACCAGTTTAATAATATGATTGTCACAATTTAATTTTTTTTTTTTTTATAGAATGATTGTAGTGATGTTTTCATTTGTTGTATGTAGAGATTGTGGATCTCTTCTGTTGTGTTTGTCTCTTCTCCATCTTCACTCTCAGTGTTTTTCATCATCTCTCTGTTCCACATGATGTTCACTCGAGTTTCTCTGTAAATTATATTCAATGTTCTGAATTCAATCCAAACATGTTCTCAAGCTCAACTCTTCAACAGTGAATGTAAGCCACATCTTCAAATCTCACACCACTGAATGATTTACTGTCAGAGACTGGGTTGCTCTCCTCAAATATGTCTCAACATCGTCTCAAACTTTGCCAAAGTCTGAAAAATTCCATTTAAATTCGTACAAGGCCAAATGATCTGAACTTAAGTTAACTTTATTGTTCATTCTGTTTGTCACGGAGCAGAAATTTGTCTTTGACACTGGTGTCATACATATACATTAATACATCCACAGAAGTGCTTAACAACACAACACACACACACTGACACACAAACACAGAAATAAACAGAATTACACAATCCACATCATTCCTAACATATTTCCAAACATCCCACAACAATAAAAATTCATCTAAACAATCAATTAAAAAGCACTATAATGTCAACCGTTCTCTTGCATTATTTCAGAAAATAGTGTGATTTATAATAATCACTGCCATTGGGACAAATAATGTTTTATACGCATTACTTCTGGCCAAAGGAATTTTGAGTGAAGGGGGTGAATATGGCCTTTAAAAACCACAATTGACTTTTCTTTTTTCTTTTCATAAAACGGTCAAACAAGTCCTAGATTGAGTGTTGTTCATGTCCAGTGATCTTATTTGCCTGATTGGACACTTTAGAATACTGATCCTTCATTAATGAATAACTACACAGGAACAAATGAGTAATGCATTATTAACACTCTAGTAACTACTATTAACTAACAAGAAACTCTGATTAATGAATTAGTAAGTAATAGTGCTCAGTTGAAGGTGGTAGTTCACTATTAGCTAATCAGTAACTACAGTTTTTTCATTCCTCCCAGAGAACTACTAAGAACTACTATATACAGGTTCATAATTAACATGAATAATGCATAATGTATAATTAATTCTAAAGTAAAGGTCATGGTATCCCACTAGTAATGACTGAAGTATTACCAAATCCTTCAGAAGGAATTACTAATTATTTGGATCAGTATTCTAAAGTGAGAAACATGATAACTCTCTAGTAACTACTGAAGTCATTGTAAACTTTTGAGGTTTTTGTAAAGTATTGGATAGAAATAACTCAAGAGTTACTACATAACTCTAAAGGAACTACTACTTATTTGGATCAGTATTGTAAAGTGAAGATCATGGAAACCAAAATGTACAAAAACCTCAAAAGTTAATTCGTTAATCAGAGTTTCTTGTTAGTTAATAGTAGTATAGAGTGTTAATAATGCTTTACTCATTTGTTCCTGTGTAGTTATTCATTAATGAAGGATCAGTATTCTAGTATTTCTAGCAGTACAGATATTCTACAAACACTCTATACAAGTATTAAATAAAGTAAACATTAAAGAAAAGTTCTTCGGTCAAGGCAATATCAGCGATGGATCTGGTGCCGGAGAAGCTCTTCAGGTGGTCAGGAAGCAGCATCTGCTGTAATCTTCACATTTCAGCCTTTTCTAGACAATCTGACCTCTTGAGGTCATCTTCTCTGGATTTCCCCTCATAACTTAAGTCTTGAGGTGTCATGAGCTCCAGGAATTTTTTCAGGACTCGTCTATGTAAAGCCTTTTGCCTCCTTTGTTCTCAGACGTCTCCCATGTCTCATATTGCAAGACATCATCTAACGGTAATTACCTGCTTTTCTACTTTATTTAGCAAAGCTCTTTATAATACATGTTTTTTTTTCTTCTCTATTCTACCAGCAGAACAACAGACTTTTAGCGTCTTTCTTAATAAACTTAAACGGTGGAGTTCTTAACTTTCTTAATAAATGCTTTTACAAAACAGTTGTATTGTTTTTCTTAATAAACAATTATCTTAATAAACACATATCTCACACACAGAAGAGGTATACTTGTAACAGGACAATTGCATATTTTCCACAACAATATCAACAGAAAGTGTCAACAAATGAAAATATAAAAGGTATTTTGCATGTTCTACACAGTCAAGCATGTTTTCATATTCAGGTCTGTTATAAAAGTATCTGGACTCATTATGAATCTCCACACAAGATCATGAAACGTGAACAAGCTCTAATATGTCTCCATCTTTAACAGCCTGTTTCTTCTCCATTTGATGATTTCAGACACACATGAGGCTTCATGATAGATGGAGTGACACCATGAACTCTGATTAGAGATTCACAATCAGTCCTGATACTTTCTGAACAGACTCATGATTCATGATCGATCTTTAGTGATGGAGGTTCATCTAGTGGAAGTGTAGCAGTGATGATGGTCACATGACTGAATATGGACATAGAGATCCCTGCTAGAAATTTTACATTCCCAGAATGTTCCCAGAACGTCTCCGCTGGTGTCAAGGATATCATCTAGTAACGTTCCCAGTCCTGAGATGGTCATGATGTGGAGTTCTTTTAAGGATTGGGGGATGTTATTTGTTGGACCTTCATGGAACATTCAAGATGATCTCGGAACGTTGAAGGAACCATATATTTTTTGGAAATTTGATGTTCCCAGAATGTTCTCAGAACATCCCCAATGGTGTCAAGGAGGTCGCCTGGTAACGTTCCCAGAACGGTCCGAGACAGTCATGACCTGAAGGGAGTTCTTTTAAGTGTTGGGGGACCTTCGGGGAACATTCAAGATGTTCTGGGAATGTTTAGGGGACTATAGGACGTTCCCTCTAGGCCTCTACAATACATTCCCATAACGTTTGCAGGACCTTTAGGGGACCAAACCAGGATGTTACTGCAGCACTTCCTTCACACTTGTTCTTGTTCTGCAGAACCGTAATCAGAAATAAGCACTGTGTGTTCACGCTTAAAGGTGCTGTAAGTAGTATTCAAACTATGCTGTTGGACATTGTTGATATTTGAAATCAACCCAAACAAACCCACCCCTCTCTTCATTGCTCCGCCTCCAAAACTCACACTCCAATCTTAACCACCGTGCTCTGAGTCGGTCTCCAACCCCAGTCTGATCGCTGCTGGCACGTGAGGCGAATGCACAACCAATGATGCTGAATACCGGCTTCTCTAGTGGTCGTCAGTGTGCAGTAGTTTAACAGCAAAACTCACTATCTGGCCACTGTTACACACGCAATATGAGTGGATGTCTGTTTAACACAGCTGACACGCAACAAAATGTTTCACAAAAAATAAAGCACAGTTGAACGAACGACAAGGAAATCAAACAGTTATCAATGAATTCATGTACATTTTGAATGACTTTTAATTGTATTTTAAATTGTTTCATTGTATATTCAAATATTTTAAATTAAATTATAAATAATTAATAGACAATCACAAACATACCGATACACTGTAAAAAGTGTTCAGTAATATTTCAAAGGATGTCCCTCTCCCTCTTGATCACTTCTGATCTTGATTGTTTTTTACTGTAAGGAACCCCCCATCGGCCCAAAAACGGAATCCGACGGCCTGGGCGAAGGTTAACGCGTGTATGTCTTTTCAGCGCCTCTGTGAAGTTCACTTAATTTCACTCGTTTAATCTGACTCCAATTTCAAATGATTTTTACTCTTAAGTCGTGTTTCCAATTAGAAGTTAATCATTGGTTATGCATTAATTTAGATATTTGATTATTCTGAGTATCTTTTACTTTCAATTATTTGTTCACTGCAGTCCCGGTATCGCTTTAGAAAAGTCACTTCGGCCGATTGAGTGCTTTCTCGGACACAAACTCGTCAGTTCTGACCTTAAACATTGGATGCAGGGTAAATATCTACCTTTAAGTCGGTCGCGCTCTGCTTACTCGTAACAAAAAGCATAGTTTTTATATATTTACGAAAACTGCAACTTATTTAAGGCAGCGATAGTCAGAAATCGAAATGGACTTAATTGACGTGCCCTATGCTCCATCTATTAAACCTTCCGTATGATCTATCCTGAACACAGATTTGCGGTAATACCTTCGCTTTAATCTACTAGAAATAATGAATTAAGAATAATGCAGAATAAACCAAAAATAATATTTATTTGTCAAGTAAAAATGTATCATGCCAATTACATAGTTGGACAATTAGAAACCAATTTAGAAATAATAAATGCAAATACAAAAGGATTGTAAATATTTACTACACCAACACCTGTTTTGGGGGAAGAGGAGTGGGTTATCAGATATCTTGAAGAGACAAAAGGAGGACAGAATTCTCCTTAGTTTTCAAACTTCCTCATAACATAAGTGACTGCTGTGAAACTGAGACCATTTTACCAATCTCACTGATCGACATTTAAAATGATACCAAACATGAAAGGGGAAAAAACAATAGATACACAAGTTACATTATACATCTTGAAGAACTTTCAGTGACTTGAGTTAGGGGAAGGGAAGGAGGGTGTGTAGATGTTGTGAGGGCAAGGTGTTGTCCTATGCTATTTCTTTGAGATCTTCTCTCCAGATGAGGTTTATTGCTTTATTGCAGGGCACTTGATCTCAGTTTTGTCTTAGCAGGAAAATCAAGTCTTACATTACTGAACAGCTTCACCATGTTTGTGTTAGAGATCCCTGGGAAACTGATCTATTAAATACAAACAATCAATTCAAACTTCAGGCTACAGATAATAAAATTCATTGAAAACATGAGTATGAACTGTCAGAAACAGAGACTTGAGGTGTATTACGATACATGGCAATCTAAACATGGGAACAGTGTTTAAAATACTGTCTGTCAAGTGAAGACCTTCATATCACAGCAAACCACATATCAGAGCCACATGACAGATACAAATGTAGCTTAAATCGTTTAATGATCTTCTTCATTTAGGTGTGACAGCTGACAGACTCGCAATGTGATGAACATCATTTACAGTAATCCAGGGAGGTTCTTGTAAGCTGAGAAGTCATCTTCTCCTGTTCTTTTGAAAGCTCTGCATTAGGAACAAAATGACTTCCTTCTTCTTCTTCTTTTATTTTTTCGGCAGATTGCAATCATGACTTCTCAGGTGCATAGCTCCACCTACTGTACAAGAATATGTAGCAACAGATTATGGTGTGATAAAACTACTTTACATAATATTAATATTAAAAACAATGACTTTTGATGCTGCACCGATGTAAATAGGCTGCCTGAGGAAAAACGTGGAAGTGACCGTGTCCATTTGGGCATATATGCCGCCCAGGACCTTTTTAATTGGTTTAAAGAAACGCCAGGTATCCAATGGTCCACAAATATAGGGAAATTACAGACAGTAAGGATTTACTATTTGATTGTAATTTATTTTTTATTATTTTTATGAGAAATTTTCAATTCACCTATAGGTGAAATGGGTGTTTTTTAAACGACATTTCCAAATGGGTCAGGAGCAGCACAGTCCTGAATGAAACATCCCCATCTGACTAACAGAGAACCGTATGAACGTTCTGTTAATGTCCCAAATGTCCTTTTTGTAACGTTCTTATGTGACCATAGAATAACCAATATGAAACGTCCCCTAAAGTCATATAAGGAAACTTGAACTGCAGCACTTTCAAACCAAAAGAGGATGTTTTAAGAACGTCCCTAATTTTCTGTAAAGGTTCAGGATTTCCGTCACCTTTAGAGAACTTTTAGGGAACGGTGCGCAAGGTCACGAGAACGTCTCCTCCTACATGGGATGGACGTTCATCTGCACGTTCTCAGTGTCTCAGTAGTCAGAGTAAAAATAACATTAGTGAAAATGTAAAATCATCATTCTGTAACTCTAGTGTATATTAGTTTGTCTGTTGTAAATCCTGCCCACTTGTTTGCATTGTCACACATGCTTCAGTGCTCTGAGAGTGTTTATAGTGCTGTGAGTTTAACACTTCATGACTGAGAGCAGAACAGAACACAATCTTCATCATCACACAAGACAAAAGAACAACAATGAACAAAATCACCTTCTTCATCTGGACTCTCACACTGTTTATTCAAGGTAAGACTGATAAAAACTGACTCTGGTTTTGGTGTTCTTGTAAAAGTATATGATGGTAGTAGTTTTAAACAATAATTGTTCTTATTTTCTCTTCTTCAGAATCCAGAGGAGTGACTCTGACTCAACCTGAAGTTAAAACTGTCCAACAGGGTCAAACAGCTACAATAGAGTGTCATATAGATGTAGGAATATACAGCAGCTACTTAGCCTGGTATCAGCAGAAACCTGGAGAAGCTCCTAAACTCCTGATTTATTATATAAACACCCTCCAGTCAGGAACTCCATCTAGATTCAGTGGCAGTGGAACAGCAAGTACTGGACGAGATTTCACTCTGACCATCAGTGGAGTCCAGACTGAAGATACAGGAGATTATTACTGTCAGAGTGTACACTATATCAACAGTCAAGATGTGTTCACACAGTGATAAAGAGTCGTACAAAAACCTCGGTCAGTCAGACGTCACAGTGATGCACTGATACAGCTGAGAGATACTGCAGCTGCTGATGGAGGATCACAAACAACACAATGACAATGTTTAGCAAAGTTTTTAAAGACTTTTAAAATGAATGAATATAGTGAATATAAATTTATATATAGTCATTTATTTTTATATGAAATAAAGGTAACACTTTACAATAAGGTTCATTAGTTAACATTAGTTAACAACATTATTTAACATGAACTAATAATGAACTGCACTTATACAGCATTTATTAATCTTTGTTAATGTTAATTTCAACATTTACTAATTATTAAAATCTTGTTAACATTAGTTAATGCACTGTGAACAAACAATGAACAACTGTATTTTCATTAACTATCGTTAACTAAGATTAGTAAATACAGTAACAGATGTATTGCTCATGGTTAGTTCATGTTAGTTAATACATTAACTAATGTTTAACTAATGAACCTTATTGTAAAGTGTTACCGAAATAACCATTAGTGCTGATATTAATTATGGCAGCACTGGGATGTTTTATTGTTTGTGTTTCAGATCACAGTATGAGAGCGATGTGGAGTGAAGCAGAAATAGCAGTTGTTTTTAATGTGTTTTCTCTCACTCCAGGATTGACAGAAGTGGTTTCTTTCTCCAGTGGTTGCATATTTGTTGCAAAATGCATATTAACTAATCAGATTTAGTCTGAAAGGTAAGTTAGAAAGTTCTTGCTTATAGAACTGTTATATAAAAGTAATATGACATTCACAGTCGTGCTGCTCTTCATGTCTATGGTAGAATCACAGCTGTGCTGATATTCAGTATAACTGCACTCTTGATCATGTGAAACTGATTTAATGTGGCAGGATGAAAAAAACAGCACCTGGAGATCATGTGACCCTTCGGCAGCAATTCACGCATAGTCCTTCGCTCGTCTCACTTTGTCAGATATTGTATAATCCTGTCAGTAAATTCTGAACCACTCTTTATCTAGCCCACTATGAGTACACCAGCGGTCAAGGACGATCGGAAAAGAGAGATTGAACAATCGCCAATAAAGATAAAATTCAAAGATCCCACCATCTCCAGAGAGGATCTCGACACTGCTGTTGCTAACGGTATCAAGCTAGCGCTCAAAGAGCAACAAAATACTCTCGATTCGGTTGTGGCTTCAACAGTAAGAGAAGCGATAGACTCTGTACTGATCCCAGCACTCCGTGATCTACATTTAGAAATACAAACGGCCAACAATTCTATTAAAAACAAAAGCAGAAGTTGAAAAGCTAGCCAACACGGCAAAACACACGTGACCGGATCGATTCTGTTCAGGCTGCTGCACGTGAGGAGAGGAGGACAGTCAAAAACTTAAGAAATCAGCTGGAACAACTCACCGGAAAAATGACGGACATTGAAGACAGGAGCAGGAGAAATAACGTACGACTGGTGGGTCTGCCGGAGGGGGCGGAGGGCTCCGATGCAGCTGGCTTCCTCAGAGCTCATCTCTCCAAGTGGATCTCTTCACTGAAAGGCCGTGACATCGAGATTGACCATCGCCTGTATGACTGAAGGAAAAACTCTGATCGCCCGCGTACTCTCATCTCCCTGAAGGCTGCTCAGCAGGTGTATCCGGTGAAATATACACAGGACAATGTCACACCGCTATTTTTTCCCAACTTTAGTCCAGCCACAACTACCAAGAGAAAGAGCTTTAATCCAGTCTTGAAGAAGATGAAAGCACTCGGTCTCCAGCCCTTCCTCATCTATCCGGCGGCAATTAAACTACGGCACAAAGGTGAGCAGATGATGTGAAAAAACCGGTAGTGTTTTTTTAAAAGAACCGGAACCGTGCAAGATTTCTAAGTCTCGGTTCCGAAAACGGTTCTGGTGTGATGGGTGGGCGAAGTGCTGGGAGTATCCTTTAATAGAGACGTCTCACCTCATGAATATTATAGCAATGAATGTACTGAAAAGCCCTCGCGCTACTCATGTACATCAGATATCAATGCAGAGAGAGCGAGAGAGAGATGCACAAAGCTGCACGATTAATCTTTAAAAGATCGCGTTCTCGATTTCATCACCCACATGATCTAATTCCTAAATGACAATAGTTCACCAATGTATATTAAAGCTTTGACAAAAATAAAATCGCAACATTCAAATCTGTCGATAACTACATCAGTCTAGGAAAACGTTTCTACAACATCCTAAACACTCCTGAAAAGATCAACATGACAACTTTAAATTAGACGACATGCCTTCAACACACAGTCAGAGCTACACACACCTCAGTATCCACATTATTCTGTAACGCAGAAGAGCTCAATGATTTCTTTCTTAACGTCATCTGATCTGCAAAGTAGTGCCAAATATATGAAGATAGTGAGGGAGTTTCATCTGGTGGTAAATTGCTGAGATTATAATACACAGCACAGATTTTGTGCTTTTTTTCTAGAAGGTCCAAGCGGGTTTCAATTTTCAAATACAAATTCAGCAATATTCGTAACTCATTACACAATAAAAAGCATTGCTTCTGAAATGCATACCATCATGATAAGATGCATATACTAATGTTTCTTGTCCAACTTCTGACATGAGTATCTAAAGTGTCAGTAATATATTTGTTACTCAAAAGCAGTTGTAAAATCTTCAAGATTGGGACGTACTGTATTGTTCTTCTGCATTTGTATCTTATGTTTGTGACTTTTGTGACACTTGAAAGTACTGTAACAAAATTTTTAACAATTTTATTGTACTGAAGTATGTAGTATAGCAAGTGTAGGAAAAGTCACACAGTCTCATGCTATTTAGGTGAAGGGAACATTAAAAAAGAATAATAATAACTAGATTTGTACATTTTGTTTTACTTAGCATTGTTATATGTTTTAACCTTCAGCTGATTGTTATTAGCATGTAGGTGTTCACTGCTAGCATGACTAGCATGTTGAAAGTCCTGTTTGCTAGCATGAGTCAAATGAGCCAAACACCATTTCTCTACAATGTTCTGATGCAGAGATATGTCTTGCTAAACAGTTGCTAGGGTACTCTATTTGGTTGCTAGGGAGTGGCTTGTCAGCTGCCAATAATGATACTATGAAGGCTGATTGTCAGTATGAATGATATAAAGTAACCCCCATGCCTCGATGACATTCAGATTTGAAGATATTCCACATGGGTTTGGGTTGCTAGGGTGCTCAACCATGGTTGCTAGGGAGTGGCTAGGAAGTGTTGAAGGTGATTCATGATTGGCTGTTTGCTGCCCCGAGTCAAATGAGAGCACCCTCATGTTTCAATGACACTGTGCTGCAAAGATGTCCATCAGGGCCTTTCATAATGGCAGTCTATGGAATCAGTTGCTAGGGTGCTGTAAATGGTTGCTAGGGCGTGGCTAGACTGTTTCCATGGTGATAATTAAAGACTACTTGCCATTTTGAGTCAAAAGAGGCAATCCGCTTGTCTATAAGATGTTCTGATCTACAGATATTCCTCTCAGCTTTTTCAGTGGAAGTTCACCCCGATTTTTCACCTGCTGTACGAACATCGTACGCCCAATCACTTATAATTGTATTGTAATTCATGGCTCTATGACAAATGCTGTGGAATAAAGAAGAAGAACATGTGAGATAGTAACAGTGTGCTTCGTCTTTCAGGAAAGCACCACTAATAATAATCCCAGATCCTAACAGCCTTTTCACTGGAGGAAAACAGCTGTAGTGGGATGAGGGGGGAACGCAGCAAAAGTGGATGGGACTTGGGAAACCTTCCTGTATTATTCCCGCATCTCATTATGTAAACTGTATCTATGACAAAGATCATAAATACATAAGATAAATACATACAACCATAAATACAAAGATCTATAACAAAGAGTTGTCATGTTATGATAATCAGATTAAACATATTGGTGCTGCGCTGCTGCCCATTGAAGAACACGCTGAATAATGCAGACTAAAAGATGTGTAGATAACAAAAACAGATCACAGGGGATAACTTCAACACAAACACTTCAACACTGATGATACCGGACACAGAACTAGAGAAAACTGGGCTTAAAGGGTTAATTCACCCAAAAAATTAAATTTCTGTCATTAATTACTCTCCCTCATGTCGTTCCACACCTGTAAGACCTTCATTCATCTTCAGAAACACAAATTAAGATATTAATTGATAAAGCGATAATTAAATGGTGACATAGGGTTAATTTATTTTTTACATTTTAAAGTTCAGGCTTGGGTAAAGTGATGGAATGTCTTGAAACGAGTTGAATACGGCACAAGAAATCTCACACAGAACAGAATAAAATCGTTAGAATGTAAAATAAGGTAAATATGATGACACACTGAACATATTTGATCAATCTTAGCAGCTCACGCTGTTGTAAATCCTGCCCACTTGTTTGCATTGTCACACATGCTTCAGTGCTCTGAGAGTGTTTATAGTGCTGTGAGTTTAACACTTCATGACTGAGAGCAGAACAGAACACAATCTTCATCATCACACAAGACAAAAGAACAACAATGAACAAAATCACCTTCTTCATCTGGACTCTGATCTGTATATCAGGTATACAGTGAAACTCTGACTTGCTTATAAGTAAAATAAATAAAGTTTGTATATTTTATGAGTATGATATCTATTTCTAATATGCACATCATTTTTCTATTGTCTTGATGTACTTGACATTTGAATCTATTCATTTCTCTTCCAGGCTCCAGTGGACAGATCACAGTTACTCAAACTCCTGTAGTTCATACAGTCACACCAGGAGAAACTGTTGTGATGAGATGCAGCGCCAGCACTCCTTTAACAGGCTGTAGCACACCCTGTCTGTCCTGGTACTTACAGAAACCTGGAGAAGCTCCTAAACTCCTGATTTATTGGACCAACAACCTCCAGTCAGGAACTCCATCTAGATTCAGTGGCAGTGGATCTGGCAGTGATTTCACTCTGACCATCAGTGGAGTCCAGACTGAAGATACAGGAGATTATTACTGTCAGAGTTTACACTATCCAAACAGTAACTGGGTGTTCACACAGTGATAAAGAGTCGTACAAAAACCTCGGTCAGTCAGACGTCACAGTGATGCACTGATACAGCTGAGAGATACTGCAGCTGCTGATGGAGGATCACAAACAACACAATGTTGTATCAAACCTTTCAGAAACATTATTTATTATGATGTATTTAGTAAACATGTAACATATAATGTTATATCCCTTACTAAACTGGAAAAATCACATCTTCCCTACTATATAGTAGGTCAAAAACAGTATGTGGCAAAAGAAGTATGTGTGAATTCACAGTACTCATAAAAGAACAGGTGAAAAGTACCGAGATGATCTACTATTTCCGGTGAGATTCTGAAGTGTGCATCTGATGGACACTTTACTATCCCATGAGGCCACGGGAGAGGATTTATGAATGACAATGAAGCGAGCAGCTGACACTGGTAGATCACATGATAATGACATCATGGCAGATGTAGTATGTCCAGATTACATTCATACACACACTCATACTATACAGAACATACTTTTTTTTAGCGGTCATGAAGTAATTACTTGTTCAAAATAAGTACCTACTGAAGAGAGTATGTGATTTCAGACGCAGACCATGTGTTTGATACTCCATACACTTTATTGTTATTAATGTCTATCTGTTAAGTTACCATATTACAGTTTTTTTTAACTGCTTACACACAAAATCCTTACTTGTCACACAATTTCTGGAAGCTGACACTCAAACACCAGAACCACACACCA
The DNA here is from genome assembly GCA_037950665.1 of Hypophthalmichthys nobilis. Classification (NCBI taxonomy): domain Eukaryota; kingdom Metazoa; phylum Chordata; class Actinopteri; order Cypriniformes; family Xenocyprididae; genus Hypophthalmichthys; species Hypophthalmichthys nobilis. Next base: position 1,482,700 of record CM075486.1, read on the forward strand.
AATCTGCAAAACCATACACTAATTCTCTGCCTTCGACTTTTTGCAAAACACAACACACAATTCTCTATGTAACACAAAAAAACTAACAGGAAGTATCTTGATTTCCTTTTTCAAACACAACCTTTGTTTCTGTCCAGCGACACACTGTTGTATTTCTTTTCTTTCGTACTGTAATACTGTATTCACAACCACAAATGCTTCTTGCTTTCGTGTTTACCGTGAATTTTTCAACATCTCTCTGCCAATTACTTTCAATTCTGTATGAACATATGAGCTCATGAAAGAAGAGCTTTAGGTTTTGAATAACTGTGTGTTTATGATATATAGAATATTATGGCAAAGATGTCTGCAGCGTAAGACAAATGTTTGATTTTGAGATGTGTTTGTGATATTTTGAATGCAGTGCTTCATTTTGGCAAAATGAAAATGAGGCAAAGTTTTGAAAATGTGTGTAAACAGTTGAAAAAAAACTATAATCAACACTACATGATATTTGTGCCAGAAAATTCCACATGATGGTTGATTGTTTATTATTCATTTATGTTGATGATGATACATGTTTAGGTGGCCTTAACTACTACTTACATCAAAAAATAAGTACAATGTACTTAATGTGTTCATATTGTATTGCAAAACACTTTTGCTGCTACTGAGATGGGATACGGGTAAGATTAGGGACAGGTTTGGTGTTCTTTTGTCCCTCATGATACACACCAAAGTTATGTAAACTTTTGTCATTTTTGGAGTTTGAAAGTGTGACTTTTACTATGGTACTTTAATATCAATTAATTTAGCATATTTCTTCCTTTAATATTGCATTGAAAAAAAAAACACATTAACAACATTAATTTTTATAAACAACATTAACTTTTAATTTCTGAGTGAATTATTCTGTCTGGGATTCACTGCATGGTCCACATGAAATCCTCTTTGAATTCTAGAAACAGATGATTTTTCTGTTCATAACGTGGGCAGCAGATGTACTAAAACACGTATCTGTCACAGAAACGCCAGGCTCCACCGTCACCCAATCACAGCGCACCCTGTCACCCGAATACTAATGACGCACACCTGCACGTCATCAGCACACTCATCACCAGCAGTATAAAGGACTCTCTTTCACACACGCTCATTGTCCGGTCTCATTAGCATCTTACCTGAATGCTTACCTCAAGGACTTACCTGTCTCCAGTTTGTCTCCTGTTCTCCTCCTGTGTGCTTCGTCTTCGTGTGTGAAGTCCAGCTCCATTGTTGTGTCTGGAAACCTGCATTCACCTACAAAACAAAGGACAGTATTACCACTCCATTTATCACCATTCACCTGAAGATTTGCCATTCACTCACCTGCTTAAGTGTTGTTCATCTGGTTGTGAAAATAAACACCTTACGTTTATACATCCAGCGTCGCTGCCCTTCTGTGATTGTAACAGTATCAAGGTGAGACTCACCAGTCTCCTCAACACTGAAGACAATCTGACCACTTTCATGGTCAGCCGTGGTCGATTATTAATCCGCTCGAGCATTAACAATCACAGACAGATGACTATCAAGGGCCACACAGTCACCAGCTGGACCTGATCACACACATACTGAGCTGAAACATTCAAACGATTCAAGTTCATACTAATATTTAAATGCAGAACAATGTCTTACCATGAAGTGTAAGTAGAAGCGCTCACCATAGTGAGAAAAGTGCCAGAAGCACTGGAGATCTCCGGCACACAGCATGATGACAAAGTCATACTGATCCACTGCCTAGAAGAGCTCCTGATCCGATAGTTCTGGATGAGGGTCTTTCAACACTCTACTGTTGCTCAACACAAACATTTACTGAAGCCAAACAAGATAAATGCCATTCTGTAACATTTCAGATTTCAAATATGACTGGAAATAAGTTAAATGAAACCGGAGACCTATTGAATTTCTGAGTTTCTGATTATGATTAATTTTGAGTTTTTTTTTCAAAAGACTGCATTTATGTTTGTAACCTCTGAGACCCTTGAACTGCCACTGGATTCAACAATAGTTACTAAAAATAACATTAGTGAGAATGTAAATGATCATTCTGTAACTCTAGTGTATTTTAGTTTGTCTGTTGTAAATCCTGCCCACTTGTTTGCATTGTCACACATGCTTCAGTGCTCTGAGAGTGTTTATAGTGCTGTGAGTTTAACACTTCATGACTGAGAGCAGAACAGAACACAATCTTCATCATCACACAAGACAAAAGAACAACAATGAACAAAATCACCTTCTTCATCTGGACTCTCACACTGTTTATTCAAGGTTTGTGGTAAAATATTCATAATGATTTATCATTTCTTTTAAAATGTGAAATATATTTAATTTTCTTTTCTTTTTTCTTTCTCTCAGAGTGTAGAGGACAGATCACTGTAACTCAGAGTCCATCAATAACAGCAGCTCAACCAGGACAAGAAGTCAGAATAAACTGTAAAACCAGCAGTGGAGTGTATGATGGTGATTGTTTAGCCTGGTACTTACAGAAACCTGGAGAAGCTCCTAAACTCCTCATATATTATATAAACAGCCTCCAGTCAGGAACTCCATCTAGATTCAGTGGCAGTGGAGCAAGATATGGAACTGATTTCACTCTGACCATCAGTGGAGTCCAGACTGAAGATACAGGAGATTATTACTGTCAGAGTTTACACTATCCAAACAGTAACTGGGTGTTCACACAGTGATAAAGAGTCGTACAAAAACCTCGGTCAGTCAGACGTCACAGTGATGCACTGATACAGCTGAGAGATACTGCAGCTGCTGATGGAGGATCACAAACAACACGATGTTGTATCAAACCATTCAGAGACTATTTATTTATTTATTTATTTATTTTGATGTACTAAGCATGTAACATAATCTTTATATTATATAAATGTTAGTGGTGCTTGGTCCTGCAGAACTTCCACTACAATGTAATCTAACTGAAGGAAAGTCCGTCACTTTAATTGCACTTCCATGCTTCATCACCAGATGGCGTGTCTGTTACATAACTGAGTTCTCTATCTGTCAGTCACTTTGACGTTGTGTCGATGTGATGACACTAGTGTAGTGTTTCTCAACCTTTTTTACTCGATGACCTCCTCCTTCACCAAATCAATACTGCAGAAGAACTTAATGCTGTTGGACAGACTGTCTCTGATATACATGCCACGGACATGAACGAGGATAGTCCTGACCCAGCACACATGCAGGAACTCTGCTTGTCAACCGATTCATTAATAATTAATAATCATAATCTGTGAGGTAAGATTAGTTTACACACATCAGAAGGCCTACTCTCTCATCACCGGATAGAAAGACACACGTGCAAATGAGATGCTAAAATTCAATGGGTAAAAGCAGCACTTTAAAGGAAAATTCACTAATCACATCTAACATCATAAATACAGAGATTATGATATAAAGAGACAGTAAAACAAATACGGGATAAATGTGAAACAGCAAAATGACCTCTGCTTCCCCGTCGACATACAGCATGAGCACAAATGCTTAAAGGGGAAACAATAAATCTTCCTATGGTGTCCCAGTAATTGTTCCCGATGAAACCACTGAAAATACAACATTATATACAAGTTTTGCTGAAGTTAACTCACTTATAGAATTGTTTTTTTATTCCTCTATGGCATGGTGTCGCCCTCAGGATCACACCGGATCTATATACGACACGTCTGTTCAATGAAATGAGGGGCTGAAGTGGGTGCAGCCTTTTCTGTTTATCCACATTTAATGATGGATATATTATCAGGGACCCCCAAGGGTTAAATAAAACAAACAAAACAAGCCCTATAATTTAATAAAATAACACATATTATGAAGACACTTCATATTTAATGGTATTAGATGATTTGATAGTTGCATTTAATAGATTACAACTTCAATAAAACATTTGCATTTTGTTTGTAACATTGTATTTGAAATGGTAAAACATTGTTGAATTATCTTAAGTGTCTGAATTTCTGAGGAACTCTTATAGCGCTGCAGGACTAGCCTACAGCAAACACTGAACCAGACTATTAAATGTTGAGCAAGGGATCTCATTGGCTGCAGGATCAGCAGAGACCAATCAGCCTGAGTCATTTGGTATTGATGTGATTGCTTACAGACTGCATGTAAAGGACCGATCGAAGCCTGTGCCATCTTCAGTTTCATGACTGAACTAGATTTCTGACATGACAATTCTTGGAGAGTTTGTCATGGTAATGAATATGACAATGTGAATGTGTTTGGTCTGCTGCTGTTGATTATATCTGCTGTAGAGTACAGAACTTTCCACTGCCAACACACACAACATGCTGCTGCTGTACGAGCAAACATGAATCACCCCATAGCAGATCTGGACAGGTGGAGCTGGGGGAGGTGGAGGGTTTCTGAAAGTACACTGCACTGCTACAGCAAACAATAGACAAGTGTTTGAATGTTGAGCAGCAAGATCATTGACTACTGATACAGCAGGAATCATTCAGTTGTGTCCTGTAGAGAATGATGTGTAAATGTGTATGTGTGACTCTGTATATTTACTGTTACTGTGATTTGGTGATGTAAAGCCTTTTTTTAACCCTGTCAGTAAAACTATTGGAGTCTGAATGTATATCGTCCTGATCTCTCTTCTGTCTTTTGCATTCAGAGGGTGTTTTACATGAGCGGCACATGCTTCACTGCTCTGAATGTGTTTCTAGCTCTATGAACTGAACATGACATGATCAAGAGCTCTTCTTCATCAACCAACAAACATGACTTTCAGCTGCAGCTGCTCAAACAACACAATCACACACAACACTGATCACAGACAAACACTAATAACACTAGATCATCTAAATCAACATCAATCTTGTGTTTATGAAGAGAATGAGTCAGTGTTTAATATGATCATCATGTTTTAGGTGTAATATATGATCCCTGTCAATCAAACTGAACAGACTGAATTCAGTCACTTCTGCTGTCTGGACGTGATGCTTTCCATTTGATTTTCATGACATTTTCATATATATTTTCATCAGCACATTTTCAGCAGAAGTGAAACTGGTGTGTTCCAGTCCAGATCATGTGACCAATCAAACAGTGAGACTGAAAAGCCCATTTGCATTGTCAGGGTGGAGTGATTCTGATCCTCTCAGAATAGAGCAGCTCTGTCTCCAGAGACCATGTTCAAACCCCAAGAGCTTTATTTGACATTTACTGCTACATCAAGCTTGTGAAAAGCACCTGCATCTTCATCTGTTAGTTGAATGATGTTGTCAGACACAAAGTGAACTTGTTGAGAAGCTTTATTGAATGTTACAGCAGATTGAAAGATCACACAGTGCTTTGACACGCCAGCTCTCTTTCAGTATTGAGTTGTAAATCACTACAGCTGCAGCACTAGACTCATGTGAATCCTGCCTGACACAGGACACTCAGATACGCTCATCTTCAGGAGAGAAACATCAGCACTCAGAGCTCTTGTGGAACGAGACCTCATGAGGAGCTCCATCATGTGTTACTCTGCAGACGTACACCTCTCCCTTTTCCCAGCGTGCTTTGCTGAGGGTCAGGACGCTACTGCGGCTGTAGCGGCCGTCCCGCTGGCTCTCTGCGCTGGTCACGACCCCCTCGGTGACCTCTGACCCGTCCAGTGTCCAGCTCACCTGCGCCCCCTGTGGAGAGTAAGAGCCGAGCAGGCAGAGCAGTGCGGCTGAGTCTCCAGAGATCTGCAGAGAAGAGGCGGCAGCAGAGACACTGAGGGCTTCACTGTGGGACCAGCTGCAGGAGACAAACACAACACATTCACAAACACAAAGAAAAACGGATTAAACTCATAGTGAGACACATTATGTAAATATGTTTAGATTTTTTTAAAGGAATAATGATGTTCTTCTGAATGTATAAACATAACAATATCATTATTTTAGATTAAATAATTATAAAACAATATCAGTAACACTTTACTTAAAGCCTTTACACACAATATATTACAAAAATATTTTAATGCATTAATGAAGCATTGTTATACACATTATAATCATGTATGATCTCATGAATAATTGTAACCACAGTTTCACTGTAAAAAATAAGGCAACCTATTACATTCAGCTAATTTTCTCCAGTTAAAATCAATGTAAAAACTTTTGTTTCTAATAATATCTAATATGTTATGAGTAACAGGTAGTCTTTTGAACTTCTTGTCAAGGCAACTAAAGAATATTTAGCAATGCACAGCTTGTTTTTTTATTTTCAAAGCTACACGACATGAACATCATTTGCCTCTTAAAACTAGAGACACACATTTTACCCAATTTCACCCAGGCAAACAAGTTGCAAAAGTTGCAGTGAGAAGAACATAAACCTCAACACACAAATCTCAAACATGGTGATGATCAACAATTGTAATTGAGTAAAAATATGAACTCTGAAACATATGACAGCTGAATAACAGTGACAACAACAGCAGCAGCATAAATCAAGCCAGTAAATATAAAGCAATAATCACTTTCTAATAATAATTACCTCTTTTTTTTCAACTTAGCTAGCTTTAAAAAAATAAAACATGGAGATGAAAAACAAGGATTATCTGCTCACATTGATAAATGCTAAACATTCTTTAGTTTCCTTGACAAGAAGTGTTCAGTTCAAAAAACTGCCTGCTCCTCATTAGATGAACAAACGTTTTTACCTTGATTTTAACTGGAGCAAATTAGTTGAGTTTACTTAAAAGTTGATCCTTATTATTATTATTATTATTATTATTAGCTCAACTTTTTTTTTTTTTGCACAGTTCTATTCTTGTTACACCTTTAGAATGTATAATCTATTAAAAACATGACAAACAACCAATTTCAGATGTAGAGATTTGCAAAGAAATTTGCAAATATTATAATGCATTTTAACTTTGGCTACAATTATTTATGAAAAGATATGAGGCACTATAACGTACATTATGAATACCTTTAAGGCTTCAAGTAAAGTCTCACCACAATATCTAATAATAATTATTATTTAAAAATGTTGTTCTTGTTTCAACTGTAAAACACTTTCTGAAATTTAAATTGTATATTTTTTAAATATGTAATTAAAAGGACTTACCGAGCACCAGTTTAGTTCCTCCACCGAATGTGTACCACAGTGATACAATCTAATGAAACGGTCGTACAAAAACCTCTATTCCACTCGAGTGAACACAAACTCCAGCAGAGAGAGAGAAACAACACTTCAACACACTGATATTAGAAGAAACTCAGATCTTCTCAACACTCAAACATTCAGTTTGGACTAAATGATTTTCAAAAAGGAACAACAAACACACTTTCATTGAAAATGTTTCTTATCGCTTGAAAATCAGTCATAATCAGTTTAATCCATTTACAACAGACATGATTCAGTTTGACTTTCTATCCTATATTTCTCATTCATTCTCTTGTCTTGCTGATATAACACTGTTTATAGAAATATCTTTGATGATCTGTGACCTCTGAGGTGACCTTTGACCTCTTTTATCATGGATGATGTTGTGGAGTTTCTCATAATGATCTTCTGTTCTTCATATGAAGCTCAATCATCATGATTCACAGAAAAACCTGCAGCTTTAAATAAATCAATCAATAATTCTGAACATTGTTTAATCTCACATGACCTGATTATGAGTCCTGATGAACTTCATATATGTGGAAAATGTGGGAAAAATAGGCAACATGAAAATATTTCCTAGATAGCAACATGTCAACATTGATCAAAAGACAATAATGAACTTATTTTATTTATTTATTTTTCTTAAAGGTGTAGTACATAACTGATACTCATAAAGAAATAATTATTGTGTTTGACGAATATGTTTAAAATGATCTTCACTCATGATTCTCCAGTCATTTCGGCCTAGAAAAATCTTTTGTCCCTCCTTATGGCCACTGTGTTGAGATCACATGACCAGATGAATTCTGCTCACTTTATCTTGGTCACATATTATCAGAAACATTCACCTTATAATAATGAATCATGCATGAGAGTGAATAGATTATTTCTACAGCGGCACTGAAAGATGAAAATGCTTCATCCACACTGATAGATGTTCATATAAAGTCAAAGACTAGTGTCGTATCAGTCTGTCAAACATAAACAAAAATATTTCACAATTAATCAATATGAACAATTAATCACTAAATGGTTCAACAACATTCTGAAAGTAAAATCTTAAATGTAGAGAGTTTATTAGTTTGTTAGCAGCTCACGCTGTTGTAAATCCTGCCCACTTGTTTGCATTGTCACACATGCTTCAGTGCTCTGAGAGTGTTTATAGTGCTGTGAGTTTAACACTTCATGACTGAGAGCAGAACAGAACACAATCTTCATCATCACACAAGACAAAAGAACAACAATGAACAAAATCACCTTCTTCATCTGGACTCTCACACTGTTTGCTCAAGGTTTGTGTAATACAATTTTAACAATGATTATGAATTCTCTTAAAATGTGTAATATATCAGTTTTTTTCTCTCTCTCTCTCTCTCTCAGAGTGTAGAGGACAGTACACTGTAACTCAGAGTCCATCGATACTAACAGCTCAACCAGGACAAGAAGTCAGAATAAACTGTAAAACCAGCAGTGGAGTGTGTGGTGGTAGTTACTTACACTGGTACTTACAGAAACCTGGAGAAGCTCCTAAACTCCTCATATATGCAGCAACAAGCCGTTATACTGGAACTCCATCTAGATTCAGTGGCAGTGGATCTGACAGTGATTTCACTCTGACCATCAGTGGAGTCCAGACTGAAGATACAGGAGATTATTACTGTCAGAGTGAACACTGTCCTAGTAGCTGTGTGTTCACACAGTGATAAAGAGTCGTACAAAAACCTCGGTCAGTCAGACGTCACAGTGATGCACTGATACAGCTGAGAGATACTGCAGCTGCTGATGGAGGATCACAAACATTGGTTTATTAAACATTTCAGAAACATCCATTTATTTAAGTAAACGTGACATTTCCCTTGCTTGTTCCCCCAGGTGAAAAAAAAAAAACATCTTAAGAACATCTAAGTGTACTTAACTGTGTTATTTTGAGACACCATAAATATGAACTAAAATGTGCTTTTAACATACTATCTCTGTATTTTAAAAAAATATATTTAGTTACCGCTTACACTTGAACCCATAAGTGTACTACAAGTGGTATATATATATATATATATTTATTCTGAAAGCTCCACTATGAAGGAACATTCCTAGTGTGAGCAAGAACAGTTGGCACTAAAGCTCTTTCTGACTGACTGTGAACGAACTCCCAGCTAACAGGGAACCTTTTTATGAACAAACGTTCTTCCAGTAACGCTAATAGAACATTCGTTTAATGTTATGTGGTCTTTAATAAAGTTATTTATATATTCATTCATTTATATACTGTAACAACGACAGTAGACGGGTAGACAGTAACAGGAATCAAACGCTCAGGGCAAACAATACTTCGCAAGGGGAGTGTGTGTGTGTGTGTGTGTGTGTGTGTGAAACAGGTGCACAGTAATCAGGCCAGGTATGTGGGTGCTGGGATTTGTAGTCCAGTTAATACTCGGGAGAGTGAGACCTCCAGTGGCCGATCGAGGGATTTAAAACGTTTGTAACATATACATTAACATTATTTGACACTAACGTGAAACCAGACTTCATTCGCCTCAATGGAAAGCATATTTACACTGTCTTAATCGTTCCCTATCCCCTATATAGTGCACTATGTGCCATTCACCATGTAGAAAATAGTGAATGTGTGAACAAATTACTGAGTTTATCCACAGCTTCAGCATCTATTTATAATGTAGGGGGCGGGACGCTTCAGATAAAGAGAGCATTTGATTGGACAGAAGATCTGATGAGAAGCTGAAGTCCTCGGTGATGTCATAAAAATCTGTGATCCATTTTAGCACAAGTGAGAGACTGTAAGTTTTGAATGCTTATATCTCCTAAATGCGAATTTTGTCATTGTTTTGGAACACACCAGCTTATTCATAACCTTAAGGCTAACATATTCATACTGAAAGCTAAAAAACTTACATTTTGATTTCAGGGGGGCTTTAAAGAGACTGTGATCTCTTTGCACTCTATGGACAAACACATTAATTTTATTTTAAGATATATCTTTTAATATTTAATATATATCTTTAATCTTGTAAAAACAGAAGCCACATAAAGTATTGAATGAAAATGTCTCTGAAACATCAGTGTATTAATCAAATATTGCATTTCTTTCACTTCTGCTGTGATAAAGTATGCAAACACAGCGCGAGCGTCACTACGAGAAGCAGAAAGTGTCCGACTTCACGTCTCCGTTTTCAGCTCCTCCCCGCCTGCACGCGGATACTCTCGCCGATCGGTAACATGCAGCCGATGACGAACACACCTAATGATATACAGATGACGTAATGCATAGTAACACTAGGCGTTGTAAGCCCTATATATGGTGATTTCGGGGAGGAGATTCATGTATGCACAACCTTCTGCTGACTGGGTTTGATAAAGGGATTTTTGCGCAGGTTCTGGCGTTCACATGGTTTTATAAATCTTAATTAAAATTACAATAACCCTTTCACACATAAGTTTCAAACATTCTGTCTGACATCCCAGAGTTAAGGTGACCATATTTTAGAACGTTTACCTTTATTGTTTCCATGACGATGCGTCATGCTTGTCACACATGACACACTGCGGCCAGCCGGTCACACTGTATGACAGATGTAATGCTTTTCTCACCACGGCATCAACTATCTGATATTCTGATTCTCAAATATGTGCAAGTGAGTGTTTTGTCATTTAAAAACCTATATAATGACCTTGATCTTAATATATAACGTGAATCACGACTAGCCTGTCGGCGAGCTCATTAACATGCAAATCGGCTTAAAATCCTGAAGTGTAAACTTGGCCTTAGTTTGGTTTCCCCTGTTCCTGTTTGCCTGTGTTCTCATTCATTGTTAGTTCCCTTGGTTACTGGTCATGCCCTAGTTTGTTTCCATGGTTTCTAATTAAGTACACACCTGTTCTGTTTCAGTTGATTCACTTCCTCTGTGTATTTAAACCCTGAGTTCTCCTCTGTTCCTGGTCTTCTATTGAAGTAATGTTTGTTTCATTAAAGGTATCTTCATTGTGCATTCTGCTCTTTTTGGATCGTTTATACATGCTAAGTGTGACAATATCCTATATTTCTCATTCATTCTCTTATGCTGATATAACACTGTTTAAAGAAATATATTTCATGAGTTGTGATTCTATCTAATCTAATTAAAAAAATATACCAAAATATCAAATAATGAGGCCAAGTTCACATTTCACTAACATATTGTTATCAAATGCAGATCAAGCCAAAAGTTTAATAATACAGACAAAAACTCAAAGAATCCTCAAACAGTAAAAACACAGTCCAAAGACAGGCGGAGACACAGACAGACTGACAGAGTTTAGAGTCGACAGATGAACCAGCGACAGACAAACTGACCTTATTTATCAGACAATGTTTGATACTAAATAAATGAGTCACTGGTGAGAAACAAAACTGTGAAGATGATATTTATTTATTTATTACAATGACTACAGTGGAGTGAAGCTGCTTTCAGTGTAATTTATACAAATGTATGTAATGTCAAGAAAAACTTACTGTTAAAAAAAAATTACATTTCTTACTTCTGTAACTCTAGCATATATTAGTTTGTTAGCAGCACATGCTGTTGTAAATCCTGCCCACTTGTTTGCATTGTCACACATGCTTCAGTGCTCTGAGAGTGTTTATAGTGCTGTGAGTTTAACACTTCATGACTGAGAGCAGAACAGAACACAATCTTCATCATCACACAAGACAAAAGAACAACAATGAACAAAATCACCTTCTTCATCTGGACTCTCACACTGTTTATTCAAGGTAAGACTGATAAAAACTGACTCTGGTTTTGGTGTTCTTGTAAAAGTATATGATGGTAGTAGTTTTAAACAATAATTGTTCTTATTTTCTCTTCTTCAGAATCCAGAGGAGTGACTCTGACTCAACCTGAAGTTAAAACTGTCCAACAGGGTCAAAGAGCTACAATAGAGTGTCATATAGATGTAGGAATATTAAGCAGCTACTTAGCCTGGTATCAGCAGAAACCTGGAGAAGCTCCTAAACTCCTGATTTATTATATAAACACCCTCCAGTCAGTGGTCCAGTGATCACACAGTGATAAAGAGTCGTACAAAAAACTTGGTCAGTCAGACGTCACAGTGATGCACTGATACAGCTGAGAGATACTGCAGCTGCTGATGGAGGATCACAAACAACACAATTTTAAAATTGAGTAAATATGAGTGTATATGCAGTCATTTATTTTTTAAATGAAATAACAGTTAGTGCTGATATTAATTATGGCAGCACTGGGATGTTCTATTGTTTGTGTTTCAGATCACAGTATGAGAGCGATGTGGAGTGAAGCAGAAATAGCAGTTGTTTTTAATGTGTTTTCTCTCACTCCAGGATTGACAGAAGTGGATATAAAACTTAGTCTTGTCAACATTTTTAGGGCTCGAGCACTGATGGTGTGAGGACCCTATTGTAATTGCTCAGCCAATTATTCTTCTTCTCCGAAATTAAATGCATTTTTGAGGGCCTAAATGTGCTCGAAAACTCATGAAACTTTGCACACGCGTCAGAAGTGGTGAAAATTTACATCTGATATGGGTTTCAGAATTAGATGTGGTAAAATGGCTCGATAGCGCCACCTACAAAATTTCAATTAAGCGCCCTTCACGCTGTTTCACATACAGGTGTGAAATTCAGTAGAAACATGTAACATCTCAATACCTACAAAAAAGCCTCCTGGGAGCAAAATCTATATATATATGTGTGTGTGTGTGTTTACATACCCCTTGCAGAATCTGCAAAAATGTTTCCAGAAGGAAACAAGATATATTAAGAGTTGGGGATGTAAACTTTTTGAATTGGATGAACAGAATAAATTGTAATTTTTTCGTCTTGTGGGAAACATGTAAGTATCTTTTGTAGCTTCCAAAGGGCAGAACTAAATGAAAAAAATATGTTCTTTAAAAAACTTTTTTTTTTTCTCTTGTGGACTGAAATAGTTTATTAAGGACAGTACTAAATAAAAAATAACATGCAATTTTCATGATCCTTCTTATTTTGTTCAAATAATTCACATTTTTCTAGATTCTGCAAAGAGTATGTAAACTTTTGAGCTCAACTGTATATATATATATATATATATATATATATATTATAGCAGTATATCACTGTCATATGGACATTACTTTGACATACTTTTCTCTGACTGATAACTGAATATTGCCTAAATTGAAACATTGGAACAAGCATTTTCTATAAAGTTGCTTTGAAAAAAAAAAAAAAAAAAAAAGACTGACAAAACACATTTTAAATTGAGAGAGACAAATTGTCACAGACACGCCAGGTTCCAGCATCACCCAATCACAGCGCACTCAATCTCCGGAGTACTAATCATCTGCACCTGCACCTCATCTTCTCACTCATCACTCTACATTGGTCTACATTGATGACATCTTGATCTACTCCCGAGCCTGGCCGAACATCGCCACCACGTTGCGGAGGTCCTCCAACAACTCCGCAAGTTCCATCTATTCCTCAAGGCAGAAAAATGTTCATTTCATCAGTCTTCAGTACATTTCCTCGGTTACATCATTGACAGCAGTGGCATCCGGATGGACGAGGGGAAGGTGGAAGCCATCAAAACTGGCCAACTCCTCTTCCATCAAAGAACTGCAAAGATTTCTCGGATTCTCTAACTTCTACCGCCGTTTCATCCACAATTACAGCTCCTTGCCAGTCCACTCACCAACCTGCTCAGACACAAGCCCAAGTCTCTGTCCTGGACTCCAGAGGCCACGAAGGCATTCGACCAGCTCAAGACAGCCTTCACCAGGTACGTGCAGGGCTGTAAGGAATGCGCCATCTCTAAGAGCCCACGCCATTTACCATCCGGCAAGCTCCTACCTCTGCCCGTTCCCAACCGACCCTGGTCACACCTAGGAGTCGACTTTATCACCGACCTGCCTGCCTCCAATAACAACACCTGTGTCCTAGTAGTAGTGGACCGGTTCTCGAAGTCCTGCCGCCTAATACCCCTAAGAGGCCTACCCACTGCTATGGAGACGGCAGAGGCTCTATTCAACCATGTTTTCCGATACTTCGGTATCCCAGAAGATATCGTCTCCGACAGGGGTCCGCAATTCATCTCAAAGGTATGGAGGGCCTTCTTCGCTCCTAGGTGTGACCGTCAGCCTGACATCCGGATACCATCCACAGTCGAACGGGCAGACGGAACGGAAGATCCAGGAGATCGGTCGCTTCCTCCGTACCTTCTGTCATGACCACCAGGACTCTTGGAACCAGTACCTGGGTTGGGCCGAGTACGCCCAGAACTCTCTCCGTCAGCCTTCCACCGGCCTCACACCATTCCAATGCGTACTCAGCTACCAACCCCACTGTTCCCCTGGTCTGGGGAACCCTCTGACGTACCATCTGTGGATTACTGGTTCCGAGAGAGCGAGAGGGTCTGGGACTCAGCACATCACCAACTGCAGCGAGCCCTGCGCAGACGCAGGATGACAGCAGACCTTCGCCGTTCGGCTCCCTCCTACCAGCCCGGTCAGAAGGTCTGGCTGTCAACCAGGGACATCCGCCTGCATCTGCCCTGCCGGAAGCTGAGTCCCAGGTTCATTGGTCCATTTACCATCACCAAGCAGATCAACCCAGTCACGTACCAACTCCAGCTACCTCCTCACTATAGAATTCACCCCACATTCCATGTTTCACTACTCTAACCTCACCACCCTTCTGTTCCTCTCTCCACAGGACCTGGCGTGGCAGCCTCCGAACCCCCCCTTCCACTTATCCTGGACGACGGCGCCGCATACGAGGTTCACGAGATCTTGGACTCCCGACGCCGTGGTGGTATCCTGGAATATCTGGTTGACTGGGAAGGCTACGGCCCAGAAGAACGCTCATGGGTCCCCAGGGACGACATCTTGGACCCCAACCTCCTTCAAACCTTCCATTCAAACCACCCTGACAGACCAGCCCCCCGTGGAAGAGGTCGACCACCACGACGTCGGGGTCCTCGGCCCTCAGGAGCGGGCCGTGGAGGGGGGGGTACTGTCACAGACACGCCAGGTTCCAGCATCACCCAATCACAGCGCACTCAATCTCCGGAGTACTAATCATCTGCACCTGCACCTCATCTTCTCACTCATCACCACCAGCATAAAACACACTCACACACATTCACTCACTGTCCGGTCTCGTTCGCACATAGAATGCTATATGCTTACCTCTTGGACTCCACTGAAGATACCTACCTGTCTCCTTCGTCTCCAAGTCTCCTCGTGTTGTTCCAGTTTGTGTGTGAGTGTCTCCAGTCAACCTCGTCAGCCATCTCCTCACCTCATCATCGTTCATCACTCCTGCAAACCCACAAAGGACAGTATCACAATTTATCACCATCTTCACAACTTGTTATCTTCATCTTCACTTACCTGCACTACCGTCTGCTCTGCTGTGTGTGATAATAAAGTCTGTTAACCATTACCTCTGCCTCTGCCCAGTCTGTATTGTAACACAAATTCAATAGAAATGCAAAATAGCTGCATTTATTTGTGAGATGACGTCTCAAAGCAGAAGTCTTCTCAAGCTGGTTTTGTGAGCTTGACAATTTCCATCCACTTTTTGAGCTGTTTTGTTAGTGACAAAGTGAATATGTGTAAAAAAAAAAACAAACAAAAAAAAAAACCTGTCCTTGAGCCGTTTCCATACATTTTTTGTTTTTTATATCGCAAATTCTACCTGTTTTGGTTTGGAAAGTATTGTTTATTGAAATTTGCCAGCTTACTGTCATTTCAATTTCACAAATAATTGCAAATGTCTGTAATATCTGAAGACGACGACAGAATGAAGCAGTTGCTCAAAGTAACAACCCTTATGCGTCGAAGCCCAAGGGTCTGGGAGAGACACACAATAAGGCCTTCTGGGAGGAAGTGGTGGAGAGACACTTTACAGAAAGTCTCTGCTGGAACATTTTAGAATGACACGTTTGAGATTCTGTGTGGACTCATTGGTCCTGATGTTGCGCCATCCCAGGTTTCCAACGACCACGGTTCCGACACGAAAGCGGATTGCCATCGCCCGCATACGTAATGGGTATAGAGTAATGGGCAAAACTTTCGGGGTTAGTAAAACAACTGTCCATCGATGTGTGTATGCTGTGTGCACGTCTATTAAAGAAAAATTAATGCGCCGTTATATCAGGATGCTGAATGTAGCGGAGGCCAACGAAATTGCATACCGTAATTCACATTGGTACACAATTGGCACATCTTGTGCCACAGGTTTAAGGTGCGTCCATACACTTCGAAAAAGTGCGAGGAGCTAGAGACAGCCCGAACGGAAGGACCGTGTATTGATACGCCACTCCCTCGAAGGCGAATCTCAAGAGGCGCCTGTGATGGGGGGCTACCTGGATGTGAAAATAAGCGTCCTTCAGATCCAGAGAAAAGAACCAGTCCCCTGGGCGTACTTGTGAGAGGATCTGTTTCACAGTTATTCATTCTGAACGAGCGCTTTATCAGGGCCCGGTTCAGATGTCTGAGTTCGAGGATGGGTCTGAGACCACCATCCTTCTTTCGGACGAGGAAGTGACGGCTGTAGAAGCCTGACTCGCTCTGAGCTGGAGGAACCACTTCTATGGCTCTTTTTAAAGCTCTGATCGGGCTGTTTGCGAAGATCAGAGCTGCTTGAGAGCGGCGAGAGTGAGATCGCTGAGTCAGCTTCATCCAGCTGCTTGTAGGCGAAAATGGCTTGAAGTCTCGTAGATCCAGCAAAGAGAAATGATCGTCGTTGCTGAAGGAGAATTAATTAGTCTGCCTAGGTGAGACGCCTGCTTATATAGCCAGATGCCCCGCCCCTTTTGGTTTGTTTTATTACAAATACACGGACCAATGGCTGTGCAGTTTCACTGCGTGGTTAAAAAAAGCTTCAGAAAAATGAGTTTTCCCCATAGCATCTAGCCTAAAGGCATACGACACAGTACGAGTGTAGTATCGAAGGGGAACTATAATTCATTACGTAAACAAGGCTTTGTACTTCACTAGTGTTCAAATATCCACGTTAAAAAAAAAAACATGGGAGGTATGGTATGGTCGTGGTAATGAATATGACAATGTGAATGTGTTTGGTCTGCTGCTGTTGATTATATCTGCTGTAGAGTACAGAACTTTCCACTGCCAACACACACAACATGCTGCTGCTGTACGAGCAAACATGAATCACCCCATAGCAGATCTGGACAGGTGGAGCTGGGGGAGGTGGAGGGTTTCTGAAAGTACACTGCACTGCTACAGCAAACAATAGACAAGTGTTTGAATGTTGAGCAGCAAGATCATTGACTACTGATACAGCAGGAATCATTCAGTTGTGTCCTGTAGAGAATGATGTGTAAATGTGTATGTGTTACAGGCCCCGTGCAGAAGGCCGTGTTGGCAGATTAGAAAGTCCTGTAGAAACAGGGAAAAAAATGAGGAGACCGGAGCAACTGTGTGTGTCGCACATAATCCCCAGCAATTGTTTGTTCAATGTTGTTTTCACACTGTAAAACCAATAAAATATATTTCTTTTTTTTCCTTATTAATGCACAAATGTCATTTTCTTTTTACTCTTTCAAACAATGCACATTTCACATTTATGTTTCTCCTTTTTTTTCCTCCACACATCCATTTGAGCTTTTCTCTTTGCTTGTTTAACTCAAAAACTCAAGAGTTTATATACCATATAATACAATATAATACTATCACATGAATGAACATGTAAGTAGATGTATGTAAACCATACACATTTAACAAGTTACTGATTTTACAATCAGATCTGCCATGCCGCTTCAGCATCAATCTCCCCTCTGCATTAGCAGGAAATATATGCATTAAAGTTACATCCGTTTGCACTGAGATGTCTCTTTAAAAAAAACTCAACTGGAGAAGTGCATTGTCATTTGACACACATTAACTCTAAATAACCAAACAAATATAATAAGAATAAACAAATAATGAACATAACCTGGTAACTGGAGCCTGAATAAATCACATCAAATGTATTTCACGAGCACATGCGAACATCACAGCGTCCACAAAATGGCGGATCATCTACGCATTTTTAATATCTTTATAAACTGGAACATTTATATACAATATTTTTGCAAAATAAACATACACATAGTTAACAAATGACTCATGTGCATATGGCCTTGTTGTTGTAAAAGTATTACCTGTAGAAACAGGGAAAAAAATGAGGAGACCGGAGCAACTGCGCGTGTGTCGCACATAATCCCCAGCAATTGTGAGGGCGCCGGCGCACAATGCTCCTCTGCACGAGTCCACAGTTCTCCTTCAAAATAAGAGTCCCGCTCTCACTCAACAAAAGATAATTTGACATTTTTTCAGTTTCCCATTACATCTAATATATAAAATAATCTAAACACGGGAACAGTGTTTAAAATACTGTCTGTCAAGTGAACACCTTCATATCACAGCAAACCACATATCAGAGCCACATGACAGATACAAATGTAGCTTGAATCGTTTAATGATCTTCTTCAATGATCGTTTAAGTTTCATCTAAATTCAAATGTTGAATATGACTCCACACATACACCACATATATTATGATTACATTCCTTACATCAGTAAAGGTTTTTCTTAACTTCTCTTTTAATGTAACACACAGTAAGAGGGAGTGATTTGTTTTGAGAGTCAGTTGTTCTTTTTGACACCTGTGTGTTGCTGTAACCTGTTTCATCAAACATTAACTTCTCAGTAAAAACCACATCATAAGATTCGTTTCATTCGGATTGTTAATCATCCACATGAACATTGGTGCTTGGACCCTGATGATTGCAGCTTAGGGCTGTATTTTCAACTACAAATGATAAACCACTAAACCGTTTAGTTCCTGTGTGTTTAACCGATCTTCTATCACGCTCTTTCAGGTCATGAAACCCTGTGGAGAGTCAGAGCTGAGCAGGCAGAGCAGTTTAAAAAGTATAATGCATTAAAACACGACAAACAACCAGTTTCAGATCTAACAAGGAAACTAGAAATATTATAATGCATTTTATCTTTCAATACTTTATGACAAGATATAAGGCATTATAACATGCATCCAAGTAAAGCATTACCACAATATCTAATACTAATTATAATTAATAAATGTTGTTCTTCAATCTAATGAAACGGTCGTACAAAAACCTCTATTCCACTCGAGTGAACACAAACTCCAGCAGAGAGAGAGAAACAACACTTCAACACACTGATATTAGAAGAAACTCAGATCTTCTCAACACTCAGACATTCAGTTTGGACTAAATGTTATTATTGCTTGAAAATCAGTTGAAGAGTTTATTCATCTGCACAGATATCATTCAGTTTGACTTTATATCCTATATTTCTCATTCATTCTCTTGTTGTGTGCTGATATAACACTGTTTATAGAAATATATTTGATGATCTGTGACCTCTGAGGTGACCTTTGACCTCTATATCATGGATGATGTTGTGGAGTTTCTCATAATGATCTTCTGTTCTTCATATGAAGCTTAATCATCATGATTCACAGAAAAACCTGCAGCTTTAAATAAATCAATCAATAATTCTGAACATTGTTTAATCTCACATGACCTGATTATGAGTCCTGATGAACTTCATATATGTGGAAAATGTGGGAAAAATAGGCAACATGAAAATATTTCCTAGATAGCAACATGTCAACATTGATCAAAAGACAATAATGAACTTATTTTATTTATTTATTTTTCTTAAAGGTGTAGTACATAACTGATACTCATAAAGAAATAATTATTGTGTTTGACGAATATGTTTAAAATGATCTTCACTCATGATTCTCCAGTCATTTCGGCCTAGAAAAATCTTTTGTCCCTCCTTATGGTGGCCACCGTGTTGAGATCACATGACCAGATGAATTCTGCTCACTTTATCTTGGTCACATATTATCAGAAACATTCACCTTATATAAATGAATCATGCATGAGAGTGAATAGATTATTTCTACAGCGGCACTGAAAGATGAAAATGCTTCATCCACACTGATAGATGTTCATATAAAGTCAAAGACTAGTGTCGTATCAGTCTGCAAAACATAAACAAAATATTTCACATTTAATCAATATGAACAATTAATCACTAAATGGTTCAACAACATTCTGAAAGTAAAATCTTATATGTAGAGAGTTTATTAGTTTGTTAGCAGCTCACGCTGTTGTAAATCCTGCCCACTTGTTTGCATTGTCACACATGCTTCAGTGCTCTGAGAGTGTTTATAGTGCTGTGAGTTTAACACTTCATGACTGAGAGCAGAACAGAACACAATCTTCATCATCACACAAGACAAAAGAACAACAATGAACAAAATCACCTTCTTCATCTGGACTCTCACACTGTTTATTCAAGGTAAGACTGATAAAAACTGACTCTGGTTTTGGTGTTCTTGTAAAAGTATATGATGGTAGTAGTTTTAAACAATAATTGTTCTTTTTTTCTCTTCTTCAGAATCCAGAGGAGTGACTCTGACTCAACCTGAAGTTAAAACTGTCCAACAGGGTCAAACAGCTACAATAGAGTGTAGGATGGATGTTGCACTAACTTATGATGACTTAGCCTGGTATCAGCAGAAACCTGGAGAAGCTCCTAAACTCCTGATACATGATATAAACAACCGTTATACTGGAACTCCATCTAGATTCAGTGGCAGTGGATCTAACTATGGCAGTGATTTCACTCTGACCATCAGTGGAGTCCAGACTGAAGATACAGGAGATTATTACTGTCAGAGTTACCACAGTGGTCCAGTGTTCACACAGTGATAAAGAGTCGTACAAAAACCTCGGTCAGTCAGACGTCACAGTGATGCACTGATACAGCTGAGAGATACTGCAGCTGCTGATGGAGGATCACAAACAACACAATGACAAAGTTTCAAATGCACTCTTGATCATGTGATATTTCTTAAAGAGGCCATATAATGCTCTTTAACATGTTCCTTTAGTGTATCTGTAGGGATCATCCATAAGTCCAACAACAGAATCCAAATGTGTGGGTGAAGGTATAATGCATGTAGATCTCTTACTTGAGCTTCTGTAAAGTTCACTTTATTTAGTCTGACTCCAGTTTTGAAAGATTATTGCATTTAGACTGTATTTCTAATTAAAAGCTAACTATATATATATATTAGTTATGTATTAATTTAGATATTTGATTATGCTGGATATCCCATACTTTCAGTTATTCGTTCATTAGGGTCCAGGTGTTGCACAGAGTCTCACGTTGGTCAAGTTGTGATCTCACGGACACAAAATCACCAGTTCTGATCTTAGACAGGATGCAGGGTGTAGATTGACCACATTAGCCCGGTTCTGTAAACACTGCATTGGCTCCCTGTTAAAGTCCCGTGAACCGGAAGCTGCAGCAGACTTTTACTTCAGTGTCCGCTCTAAAGTGCCATTCTGTCTCCGATGACGTCACTTTGATGGCTCCTTAACCAATCCCCTCTAACCGTCAGTCTGCTATGAGCGACAGATGGAGAGGTGCGGTAGATCCTTTTCTTATTTAGTTTTAATAGCCTTGTTCAGACACACTCTGACAGTTTAAATCTAAAAACACAGAATCTCTTTAACCTGGCATACACATAACACATTATCAGTTTCTATAACTCAAATCAGTTAAATGATTGTTAGGCTGCAAATATTAGATCCGTCGGAAATGGGAACACTTCACAGCACCCGATGTACTTGGTACATCATAAGAGGAATGGCATCTACGCTAATATTAGTCTCTCTGTTTGTTCTGAGGTTACCGTAGTCCGCCAGATCCGATCGTGTCATCTAGACAATTTCTGGAGAAAGCCTTGCCGACACGACAGCCAGCGGCACAGATCCTCAACAAAGACCACAAGAACCAGACAAGTTCTCTGCACCTCTATGGCCAGCTTTGTCTCCATACTGGTGTGATGAATCTGATCCAAAAGAACTGGATGAAATATTTTGAATGCTTCCGATCCATAATCGTAATGCAGCCTGAATCATAATCACGCTGCGTTCTTTGGAAATGTCAAGCTCACTGTATTGCATTCACTTACCCTGAGCCTAACAGAAGTGCATTTTTCCATTGCACAGGTGATTATGATGGGCTCCTGCTTGGAGACAGGGGCTATATGGAGACAGGCAGTATTTTATGACAACGTCCCGACCCAAACCCTGGTTCACACACCCGTTACAATGCAGCTCCAGCCAGGACAAGGGAACACACTGAAATTACCTTTGTGAACTGAAGGGAAGAGTTCAGTGTCTGAAAAGTCTGAGGGTTGCACCTGACAGGGTCTGTGACGTTACTGTTGCATGTGCCATAGTCCTCAACACTGCCAGCATCAGAAAAGAGAGGACACTTGTGGTGGAGGTGCAGCCTGATGATGAGCTCCAGCCAGCGCTCTTGGACCAACCTAGTGACAGAGCTGCACAGGACAGAACTGTGGAACACCATTTTAATTACTGACCTTGAATTAGACAAGACAAACATACCTAGGCCCATGTGCTTTTGTTTTTCCTTTTGTGCTTTATACAGGACAGTGGAGAATAACAGGAAAGCGTGGGGTGGACAGAGAGGAACGGGATTGGCAAAAGACCTTGAGCTGGGATTCGAACTTGAGTCACCAGAGACACAGTGAAGCTATATGTCAGTGAACTAACCACTGGACTACTGGCGCTGACACCCATGTGCATTTTATTTCACTTTGAACACAAATGATTACAAACTGAAAACTTTTTTAAGTAAAAACTTTTTAAGTTTTTAATGTAAAAAAAAAAAAAAAAAAAAAAAAAAAAAAAAAAAATATATATATATATATATATATATAAAATCACTTACTCCATATTCCCTACTTGCTTGGGAAGTGGTAAGAGTTTTGGTGTATTATCTATAACTGCAAAAAAAAAAAAAAAAAACCTGCACTATTTGCTAGCATCTCTTCTTGTTTTAGCCACTTTTGTTGTGTTCCCTGGTGTTAATAAGGTTTTTTGAGTTTACTGTAACCTTCCAGCAAAAGCTCTTTCTCAACAGCAGAAAAAATCTTCTCGCGAATCCGCGAAGAAGAGACAGCGGGGCAGAGGGGCTCAGCGCCCGGAGTTGTGTGAGCTCACGCCGGCTCAGCTCCCGCGTGCCTCACCCTCTCCCACGAGAGAGCCGTCCCCTGTCTTGTTCTCCCACCCTGAGCAGCGTCCCTCGGCTGAAGCGAGCGACCTCGTCTCTTTCGGCAGATCAGAGAACGAGCCGCTTGATGACTCCATGTCACTGGCGGCTTCTGAAACGGAGGAATGGGCCGGCGATTCTGAAGACCCCGCCCACCTGCCGTCACTTGAGCCCATTGAGGCTAGAGCTGGGATGGACGCAGAGTTATTTCGCATTCTCTCTAAAGCTGTCGAGGAACTCGATCTCGAGTGGGCTCCACCTGAAGAGCCAACGCGCAGCAGACTGGACGAGTGGTTCCTGCCGGTCGTCGCCAGGCCCCCGCCAGCGCTCTGCACCGTTCTTCCCTGAAGTTCACGATGAGCTGACCAAGTCGTGGTGCGCTCCCTACTTGGCCCGCCACGCACTTCCTCTTCTGCAGCTCTCACTTCAGTCGATGGCTCTCAGGAGAAGGGCTATGAGCACATGCCGCCCCTGGACGAGGCCGTGGGGTGGAAGAACAAAAGAGCCCTTCCTTCTAAGCCCTGCAGAACTACCTCCGCCTTGGCTGGCAGAGCTTATTCTTCTGCGGGTCAAGCTGCCTCGGCGCTTCACACCATGGCCATTCTCCAGGTGTTCCAAGCCAAGCTCCTCTGTTCCCTGGACGAGTCTGGAATTGATGCACCTGCCTTTGCGACCTCCGCAGCACCACAGATTTAGCCCTGCGCGCCACGAAAGCCACAGCCCAGGCCATTGGACATCCCATGGCCAACCTGATCGTGCTAGAGCGCCACCTCTGGCTCAACTTGATGGAAATCAAGGAGAGCGACAAAGTGGCCTTTCTTGACGCCCCAGTCTCTCCAGCCGGTCTCTTCGGGCCAGCTGTAGAAGGTTTTACTGAGCGCTTCACTGCGGCACAGAAGTCGTCCCAGGCCATGCGACACTTCCTGCCCAAGCGCTTCAGCTCAGCCTCTGCCTCGAGTCGCCCCAGGACTGCGCCCGACTCAGCATCAGAGCAAGCCTGCCCTTCTACCTCCCAGGCAGCGCCCTAAGGAGCAGCGCCAGCGAGCCTGTTCCGCTAAGCGCTCTACCTTCCCGAGACGCCAGGCCCCCGACCAAGGATTGTGCTGGACCCGACGTCTCCAAAGTCTTCCTGATCACACGGAAGAAAGAGGAAGGGGCAAAGTCCTGCTGCGGACCAAGGCTGCTCACTGCAGTTCGCCCGAAGTCCCCGCGCTTCAGCGGGGTGATTCCCACTTTGGTAGATCCGGACGACGCTCATGTCCTCCGCACCAAGTGATGACTCGGGAAAGGGAGCCATAGAAATAGTTTCCCCCTCAGAGAGCGAATCGGGTTCTACAGCCGTTATTTCCTTGTCCCCAAGAAAGATGGCGGTCTCAGACCCATCTTAGATCTCAGACTCCTGAACCTGAAGTTCAAGATGTTAACGTTGAAACAGATCCTCACGCAGATTTGCCTCGAGGACTGGTTCTTCTCGCTGGATCTGAAGGACACTTACTTTCACATCCAGATAGCCCCCATCACAGACGATTCTTCAGATTCACATTCGAGGGCGTGGCTTACCAATATACAGTCCTTCCCTTGGGCTGTCCCTAGCTCCTCGCACTTTTACGAAGTGCATGGACGGCGCTTTCCCCTCTGAGACAGATGGGAATCCGGGTTCTGAATTACCTCGATGACTGGCTCAGTCTGGCCTAGTCGCATACCAAGCTAGACCATCACAGATCCGTGCTCCTCAGCCACTTGGAGTGCCTAGGACTCAGGGTCAACTTTGCCAAGAGCTCACTGCTCCCCAGCCAACGGATTACGTTCCTGGGTGCAGTTTTCGACTCAGTCAGAATAAGGGCTATAGTTTCACCAGAGCACGCCCTGACAATTCAGCAGCTCGCGGCTTCCGTCAGGAACAAAGCCTGTTTCCCTCTGAAGTTTTTCCAGAGGATGCTAGGGCTGATGGCTTCCGCCTCCCCAGTTTTGCAGCTCGGCCTTCTACGGATGCGGCCCCTGCAATACTGGCTGAAACTCCGGGTCCCACCTCACGCTTGGCGGCATGGCCGCTTTCGCGTCAGGGTCAATCAGGCCTGTTTAGCAGCCCTGAAACCTTGGATGAACCCTATTTGGTTCAGTTGTGGGATACCCCTAGAGGCGGTTTCCAGAAGGACGGTGCTCTCGACAGATGCGTCCAACTGGGGTTGGGGCGCTCTGTGCAAGGGCAGACCAGCCTTCGGCTCGTGGTCACACGAGGAGAGCCATCTCCACATAAACTGCCTCGAGATGCTGGCAGTATGTCGGGCCCTTCACTTCTTCCAGGCGATCCTGAAGGGCGCCACGTCTTAGTCCAATCGGACAGCATGACAGTGGTATCCTACATAAATCACCAAGGTGGCCTTTCGTCCAGCCGCCTCTGCGCACTGGCAAAGTTCCTCTTGGAATGGGCATTACCCAGGCTGCGGTCGCTCAAAGCGACTCGCATACCAGGCAGAACGAATCTGGGAGCAGATATGCTATCTCGGAGCAATGTCCTCGGACGAGTGGATGCTCCACCCCCAGACGGTTCTCAGAATCTGGGAGATCTTCGGGAAGGCGGAGGTTGATCTCTTTGCCTCAGAAGACAACTCTCATTGCCCAACCTGTTTTTGAAGGACACAGATGCGCTGGCCCACAACTGGCCCAGCCTCCTTCTTTATGCTTTTCCCCGATCGCTCTGATCCCCAAGTCATCAGACGAGTCAGGGAAGACAAGCACAGAGTCCTCCTGGTGGCCCCACTCTGGAGGAGCCAAGTTTGGTCCTTGGAGCTATTCAGGCTTTCCACGAAAGCCCCATGGCGAGACCTCCTCTCTCAGGCGAACAGGACAATCTGGCATCCACAGCCAGAACTCTGGGCTCTGCACCTATGGTCCCTTGATGGGAGCCTTTAAACCTCCCGGGGACGTGCTAAACACCATTTCTCAGGCGAGAGCCCCGTCTACGAGACGCCTCTATGCCCAGAAGTGAGTCGGTCTTCAGATATATATATATATATATATAATATAATATATATATATATATAATTAGCATTGAAAAAAAAATTATAATCATTTACAAAACTCAACCACCAACTGCTGTTGATTTTTTTTTTCTTTTCTGGTGTATTTGGAAGTATATTAACATTGAATGTGACAGTAGCAGTACCAATGTGACTGACTTGTTAAGCTATGATTTAATTCATTATAAAGTTCATTTGGACATCTTTAAAGGTGATTTTCTCAATATTTTGATTGTTTTTGCACCCTCAGATTTCTATCTATCTATCTATCTATCTATATATATATCTATCTATCTATATATATATATATATATATATATATACACACACATATATATACTGAACTTGAGCAGCAATATATGTATATATATGTATAAACTTTTTTAATGTTTTAAAAGTTTCTTATGCTCATGAAGGCTATATTTATTTGATCAAAAATACAGAAAAATTCTAAAATTCTAAAAATTGTGAAATATTGCAATTTAAAATATCAGTTTTCTATTTTAATACTTTCAACTACACTTCAAAGGTTTAGTATCATTTTTTTGTTAAAAATTAATTTGAATTCAGGATGTGTTCATTTGTTAAAATGAACACTGGAGTAATAGATGATGAAAATTCAGCTTTGCTTGACAGAAATAAATACATTTTTAAATATATTACAATACAAAACTTGCAATAATATTGAATTGCAATAATATTTCACAATACTGTATTTTTGCATCTGTACTTTTCATCAAATTCAGCCAATCAAATCAAATAAATGAAAATCTTACTGATCACAAACTTTTGAGCGGTAGTGTAAATATATATATATATATATATGCGCGGCAGAGAGTGCAAGTGTCTTAATGTGCAGCTGAGAGTGCATCTCGTCTGCAGCCAGACGCTATTGAATCCCAGTGCTGCCGATCAAGGTTTCTACTATCCATAATATTTAATATATATATCTTTTTCAAGCAACACATGAACACATTATCTCAGATGACTCTGAGTTATCTGAGATAATGCGTGTATTCGAAGAACCTAACTAGCCAGAACATAATTAGCGAGATTATATGATCTTGCATTTGTCATTTGATCTCAGATGTAGTAAGCGCTTTCTGTGAAAAACAGACCCAGGAATCAAAGAACATGAGAAACAAGAAAACACACTATGTGAAATATTGTATCCTACAATGTGCTTGACTTTCTTAGTCCAGAAATGTGTTTGTGACTGATCTACAGTCTTCAGGATAATGATTTAAATAGAGAGAGTCACTTTGCATTGTCACACATGCTTCAGTGCTCTGAGAGTGTTTATAGTGCTGTGAGTTTAACACTTCATGACTGAGAGCAGAACAGAACACAATCTTCATCATCACACAAGACAAAAGAACAACAATGAACAAAATCACCTTCTTCATCTGGACTCTCACACTGTTTATTCAAGGTTTGTGGTAAAATATTCATAATGATTTATCATTTCTTTTAAAATGTGAAATATATTTAATTTTCTTTTCTTTTTTCTTTCTCTCAGAGTGTAGAGGACAGATCACTGTAACTCAGAGTCCATCAATAACAGCAGCTCAACCAGGACAAGAAGTCAGAATAAACTGTAAAACCAGCAGTGGAGTGTATGATGGTAATCGTTTAGCCTGGTACTTACAGAAACCTGGAGAAGCTCCTAAACTCCTCATATATTATATAAACACCCTCCAGTCAGGAACTCCATCTAGATTCAGTGGCAGTGGATCTGGCAGTGATTTCACTCTGACCATCAGTGGAGTCCAGACTGAAGATACAGGAGATTATTACTGTCAGAGTTTCCACAGTGGTGGAGTGTTCACACAGTGATAAAGAGTCGTACAAAAACCTCGGTCAGTCAGACGTCACAGTGATGCACTGATACAGCTGAGAGATACTGCAGCTGCTGATGGAGGATCACAAACAACACAATGACAATGTTTAGCAAAGTTTGTTAAGACTTTTAAAATTAATATAATAAATATAAATGTATATGTAGTCATTTATTTTATATGAAATAACTGTTAGTGCTGATATATTACACTTTTTCTCGATTGCTTAAACACTATAACCAGGCTTTTGAACTAAAATTTCAAAACCATAACACCATTTATCAAAAAGCACAACTGTTTCCCTAGACTATAAACACTATTCCCCTGTTTTGACACATGAATCAGATTTGTTGAACTGTCACTGAAAAACTCAAATCCCTTAATTTCTCATTGCCTACACCATGTTATCATTTAGAAAGCACTAGCATTCAGTATTGTTCACTCAAGTCAGCATAGCTTGAGCTCAGTTAGCACACAGTTACCCACGTGGAAACACTGAGAGTCAAAGTTTATCACACACCAATCAGAACCTTCAATAGAGAGATAAAAGAGCCAGAGTCAGTTCATTCAGTTTTGGAACAATGATCCAGAGAGACATGATTGAAAAGGTCGAGGACACCAGAGAGGAGGAGGAGGAAGAGGAGGATGAGCAACAGCAGTAAGGAGTGGAGGAAGAGGTGAAGGAAGAGGAAGAGGAGGAGACAAGGAGTCTCAGATGAAATTCGTGCCACTAGTTGACCATGTCCTTGTCCATGGTGTGACTATGAGGGAGGCTGGGCAATGAGTTCAGCCAAACTTAAGTTGCTTCACCGTCGCCTCGATCATAAGAACCTTCAGGGAGGAAAACAGGCAGGTGTACCTCAGTGTATCTACTGTAACTTTTGAGTGCTGTACTCTGTTACAACACATGCATCAAACTGCCTTACATACAGTTAGTTTCTGTCTGCTTCCATTTTGTAAAAAGGATGTTGCAGTTACAGTAATCAGTACTTCTATTTTTGAGGACACAGAGACGATGGAATGGAAGAAGTCTGACTAGACATTTCAGTTGATGTGTGCCAGAGGTGGATCAGGAGGATTTCCCCCCCGCTGCCTGGATAGGGCCAGAGACAGCCTGTGATGTTGACGAGATTCTCTGGCCTGTCCCAGACCAAAGATGTGATGCTGGGGCAGAATAGTTTTTGTTGTTGTTTGGTGTTTGTACTGTACAGTACATTAAGGAATAAAAAATGTGCAAATGTATACACGTGTTCATCATGTGAAAAGTTCCTTGAGGGGGAGAACCACAAGCAACACAACTTATTACTGGTTTTTGGTTTTGGTTTTTGTAGTATTGTTTTTAATTTATCTCACCAGTGTGTAAGACTTTGTTGTAGTGTGTGTTTTTGAGGGCTTGTGTGTGATGAGGGCAAAGTTTGGTTTTTCAGCAAGAGTGAATGGTTTTGAGTGTAGAGCTTCATTTTGACCTGAAAAATTGGGTGAGATGTTATGGATTTGTGTTTACTGTTGTTTGTGTTTATGGATTTGGAGAATATGAGGCATTATCTTAAACTGTACATTTCTGAAATATGGACATCATGTGATAGTCACATCTGATAACAGATCACAATGTAGAAAAATGCATTATCTGTAAAGCTGCTTTGAAACAATATGTATTTTGAAAAGCAAATAATTGAATGAATTAAATTAAATTTAACTGACATTGTAACTCTAGTGTACATTTGTCACATGACTGAATATGGACACAGAGATGGACGTTCATCTGCACATCCTCAGTGTCTCAGTGGGCAGAATGAAAATAAAACTACTGAACTAACATTAGTCAAAATGTAAATGATCATTCTGTAACTCTGTATTTTAGTTTGTCTGTTGTAAATCCTGCCCACTTGTTTGCATTGTCACACATGCTTCAGTGCTCTGAGAGTGTTTATAGTGCTGTGAGTTTAACACTTCATGACTGAGAGCAGAACAGAACACAATCTTCATCATCACACAAGACAAAAGAACAACAATGAACAAAATCACCTTCTTCATCTGGACTCTCACACTGTTTATTCAAGGTTTGTGTAATGCAGCTGCACAATTATTCTCTTGAAATATTAAATGTTTAAAATTTTAGATAATTTTTATTTTATTATTTACTTTTTTCTTTTTGTTGTTTCAGAGTGTAGAGGACAGTACACTGTAACTCAGAGTCCATCAATAACAGCAGCTCAACCAGGACAAGAAGTCAGAATAAACTGTAAAACCAGCAGTGCAGTGTATAATAGTAATTACTTACACTGGTACTTACAGAAACCTGGAGAAGCTCCTAAACTCCTCATATATTATGCAACAAGCCGTTATACTGGAACTCCATCTAGATTCAGTGGCAGTGGATCTGGCAGTGATTTCACTCTGACCATCAGTGGAGTCCAGACTGAAGATACAGGAGATTATTACTGTCAGAGTTTCCACTATCCAAACAGTCAATATGTGTTCACACAGTGATAAAGAGTCGTACAAAACCTCGGTCAGTCAGGCGTCACAGTGATGCACTGATACAGCTGAGAGATACTGCAGCTGCTGATGGAGGATCACAAACAACACAATGGTGTATCAAACCTTTCAGAAACATTATTTATTTATTTTGATGTACTAAGCATGTAACAATCTTTATATTATATAAATGTTAGTGGTGCTTGGATGTTCTCTGCATGCTATGTTTCGAGTGAATAGCTGTAATCGATCTAACAGATCTAACAGTGAATTTAACTGATGAAGTCAATATAGTGGAATAAAAACAATACCGGTTGCACTTTATTTTACAGTATGTGTACTTACATGTACTACAGTGTATTTACCTATTAAAATACTGAATAATATAAGGTAACTACAAGGGTTAAGTTTAGGTTTAGGTGTAGGTTCGTGGTTAGTACCTAGTTATTACCCAGTTATTATAATTTCTGTAATAAGTACAAAGTATGTACATGGGGAACAGGACTGAAAAATAAAGTGCTACCACAACACCTTCAAAGGAAGCAAGACAATGTTGTTGAAACTAGCGCTGGATACCTGAGGTCATTTTATATTACACTGTTTGCTAGTCTGGCAATATGATCTCATTTTTTGACTTGTCAAACAGTGGTGGCTTTTTCTGGACCTCGGCCATTAACTTCTCCGCAATGTCGTCTGCCATTTTTAAATGTGTGAGCCCTTGAATCAGAATGGATTCTGATTGGCTGTCAGTGTTTTATCATTCAACAGCTGGAGAAAAAATATTTCTGAAAGTGATCCCAATGATATCGTTTCTGTATATCGTCTTAGCTGTGGTGTGGACAGTGCTATTCATTTATATCTAGAACTATTTTAAAACTATATTTTTATTGTTATCTTTCTTGGTGTAGTCTTATTTGCCATACCAAACAGGTCCACAGGAAGAAGCCAAAAGACCACTAAACCTGCCACTTTGACCTGACTGAATATACAGAATCAGGGGAATCTTTTTTTTTTTTCTTTTTCTGAAGTGGAAGATTCACCTGGGCCTCTCCATCAGGGGTGGCTGCACAGACTGAGTCTGACGCTGAGATGGCTGCTGTGTTTGCCCGGGCTGCTGCAAACATTGTGTTCATGTGGGCTGCACTGAGCGTTCTTCCCAGAGGTGCATGAGGAGCTCATAGTTGTGGAAGACATCTTTTACTGCCAGTTCCACCTTCACTACCCTCAATGTTGGGGCAGTCAGGGAATACTCTGATGTTACCCAAGTCGAGTGATTGCATCTGTGCCAACAGAACGATTGAGACTCCCATCTAAAGCCTGTCGGTTCACGTCGTCCCTGATAACAAGAACTTAATGCTGTTGGACAGACTGTCTCTGATATACATGCCACGGACATGAATGAGGATAGTCCTGACCCAGCACACATGCAGGAACTATGCTCGTCAACCGATTTATTAATAATTAATAATCATCATTAATTAATAATCATAAACTATGAAGTAAGATTAGTATACACACATCAGAAGGCCTACTCTCTCATCCCTGCATAGAAAGATACGTGCAAATGAGATGGTTAAAAGCAGCACTTTAAAGGAAAATTCACTGATCACATCTAACATCATAAATACAGCGATTATGATATAAAGAGACAGT
This sequence comes from Hypophthalmichthys nobilis, assembly GCA_037950665.1. Classification (NCBI taxonomy): domain Eukaryota; kingdom Metazoa; phylum Chordata; class Actinopteri; order Cypriniformes; family Xenocyprididae; genus Hypophthalmichthys; species Hypophthalmichthys nobilis. Next base: position 1,514,984 of record CM075486.1, read on the forward strand.
AAAGCAAATACGGGATAAATGTGAAACAGCAAAACGACCTCTGCTTCCCCGTTGACATACAGCATGAGCGCAAATGCTTAAAGGGGAAACAATAAATCTTCCTATAGTGTCCCAGTAATTGTTCCTGATTAAACCACTGAAAATACAACATTATATACAAGTTTTGCTGAAGTTATCTCACTTATAGAATTGTTTCTTTATTCCTCTATGGCATGGTGTCGCCCTCAGGAAACATAAAATGTCTTGGATTTCACACCGGCCTTTTCATATGACACGTCTGTTCAATGAAATGAGGGGCTGAAGTGGAATCAATGGACCAATCAGCCTGAGTCATTTGGTATTGATGTGATTGCTTACAGACTGCATGTAAAGGACCGATCGAAGCCTGTGCCATCTTCAGTTTCATGATTGAACTAGATTTCTGACATGACAATTCCTGGAGAGTTTGTCATGGTAATGAATATGACACTGTGAATGTGTTTGGTCTGCTGCTGTTGATTATATCTGCTGTAGAGTACAGAACTTTCCACTGCCAACACACACAACATGCTGCTGCTGTACGAGCAAACATGAATCACCCCATAGCAGATCTGGACAGGTGGAGCTGGGGGAGGTGGAGGGTTTCTGAAAGTACACTGCACTGCTACAGCAAACAATAGACAAGTGTTTGAATGTTGAGCAGCAAGATCATTGACTACTGATACAGCAGGAATCATTCAGTTGTGTCCTGTAGAGAATGATGTGTAAATGTGTATGTCTGACTCTGTATATTTACTGTTACTGTGATTTAGTGATGTAAAGCCTTTCTTTTAACCCTGTCAGTAAAACTATTGGACTCTGAATGTATATCGTCCTGATCTCTCTTCTGTCTTTTGCATTCAGAGGGTGTTTTACATGAGCGGCACATGCTTCACTGCTCTGAATGTGTTTATAGCTCTATGAACTGAACATGACATGATCAAGAGCTCTTCTTCATCAACCAACAAACATGACTTTCAGCTGCAGCTGCTCAAACAACACAATCACACACAACACTGATCACAGACAAACACTAATAACACTAGATCATCTAAATCAACATCAATCTTGTGTTTATGAAGAGAATGAGTCAGTGTTTAATATGATCATCATGTTTTAGGTGTAATATATGATCCCTGTCAATCAAACTGAACAGACTGAATTCAGTCACTTCTGCTGTCTGGACGTGATGCTTTCCATTTGAGCCACAGAAACATTTACATTCTTACACATAATTTGTGATCATGTTTTTTTAAATGATTTTCATGACATTTTCATATATATTCTCATCACCACATTTTCAGCAGAAGTGAAACTGGTGTGTTCCAGTCCAGATCATGTGACCAATCAAACAGTGAGACTGAAAAGCCCATTTGCATTGTCAGGGTGGAATGATTCTGATCCTCTCAGAATAGAGCAGCTCTGTCTCCAGAGACCATGTTCAAACCCCAAGAGCTTTATTTGACATTTACTGCTACATCAAGCTTGTGAAAAGCACCTGCATCTTCATCTGTTAGTTGAATGATGTTGTCAGACACAAAGTGAACTTGTTGAGAAGCTTTATTGAATGTTACAGCAGATTGAAAGATCACACAGTGCTTTGACACGCCAGCTCTCTTTCAGTATTGAGTTGTAAATCACTACAGCTGCAGCACTAGACTCATGTGAATCCTGCCTGACACAGGACACTCAGATACGCTCATCTTCAGGAGAGAAACATCAGCACTCAGAGCTCTTGTGGAACGAGACCTCATGAGGAGCTCCATCATGTGTTACTCTGCAGACGTACACCTCTCCCTTTTCCCAGCGTGCTTTGCTGAGGGTCAGGACACTACTGCGGCTGTAGCGGCCGTCCCGCTGGCTCTCTGCGCTGGTCACGACCCCCTCGGTGACCTCTGACCCGTCCAGTGTCCAGCTCACCTGCGCCCCCTGTGGAGAGTAAGAGCTGAGCAGGCAGAGCAGTGCGGCTGAGTCTCCAGAGATCTGCAGAGAAGAGGGCGGCAGCAGAGACACTGAGGGCTTCACTGTGGGACCAGCTGCAGGAGACAAACACAACACATTCACAAACACAAAGAAACACGGATTAAACTCATAGTGAGACACATTATGTAAATATGTGTAGATTTTTTTTGAAAGGAATAATGATGTTCTTCTGAATGTATAAACATAATATCATTATTTTAGATTAAATAATTATAAAACAATATTAGTAACACTTTACTTAAAGCCTTTACACGCAATATATTACAAAAATATTTTAATGCATTAATTAAGCATTGTTATACACATTATGCATGTATGATCTCATGAATAATTGTAACCACAGTTTCACTTGCATTCAGCTAATTTGCTCCAGTTAAAATTAACTTAAATACTTTTGTTCATCTAAAGACTCTTTTGAACTTCTTGTCAAGGCAACTAAAGAATATTTAGCAATGCAGTCCTTGTTTTTTCATCTCCATGTTTTATCTTCAAAGCTATACGACATGAACTTCATTTGACTCTTAAATCTAGATTTTATCCAATTTCACACAGAGAAACAAGTTGCAAAAGTTGCAGTGAGAAGAACATAAACCTCAACACACAAATCTCAAACATGGTGATGATCAACAATTGTAATTCAGTAAAAATATGAACTCTGAACCATATGACAGCTGAATAACAGTGACAACAACAGCATAAATCAGACCAATTATGTTTTAAATAATAATTACCTCATATTTTTTCAAGTTAGCTTTGACAATAAAACATGGAGATGAAAAAAAAAACAAGGATTATAGCTGCTCACATTGATAAATATTCTTTAGTTGCCTTGACAAGAAGTTCAAAAGACTACCTGCTACTCATTAGATGAACAAAAGTATTTACATTGATTTTAACTGGAGCAAATTAGTTGAGTTAACTTAAAAAGTTGAATGCAATAAGTTGCCTTAATTTTTTGAAGTTAGCTCAAATATTTTTTTTACAGTTCTACTCATTGTTACACCTTTAGAAAGTATAATGCATTAAAACTCATGACAAACAACCAATTTCAGATGTAGCAAGAAATTTGCAAATTATAATTATAATGCCTTTTAACTTTAGCTACAATTATTAATGAAAGATATGAGGCATTATAATGGACATTATTGACATCTTTATAACACATTATACACAAAGGCTTCAAGTAAAGTTTCAGCACAATATCTAATAATTAATTAATTTTTTTAAAGGCTGCTCTTGTTTAAACTATAAAACACTTTCTGAAATCTAAATTTTATTTATTTATTTAATTTTTTTTAAATAAAAAAGACTTACATTTGACGACCAGTTTAGTTCCTCCACCGAATGTGTACCACAGTGATACAATCTAATGAAACGGTCGTACAAAAACCTCTATTCCACTCGAGTGAACACAAACTCCAGCAGAGAGAGAGAAACAACACTTCAACACACTGATATTAGAAGAAACTCAGATCTTCTCAACACTCAGACATTCAGTTTGGACTAAATGCTTTCTGATTTAACAATATTTATAGAAATATATTTGATGATCTGTGACCTCTGAGGTGACCTTTGACCTCTTTTATCATGGATGATGTTGTGAGTTTCTCATAATGATCTTCTGTTCTTCATATGAAGCTCAATCATCATGATTCACAGAAAAACCTGCAGCTTCAGACTTCAATCTTCAGTGAAAATCTGTTCAAATATCAAAATTATTGAATACTAAATATTGTTTTATGGTGCATAATCAAACAACTTACCTTATTCTTTATTATTCTCAGGTTAGGTAATAAATCATTTCTGATCTTAATTATTAGCACTTTAAAATACTAACAATCAGACAGAAGACTTCTCTGTGCCTGTTAAGATTCAAAGACCTAAATTAATGTCACATGAGGCAGAGTTTAGTTATAAAGTTATAGGTTCATTTATTTATTACAATTAGTATTTCTAGCAGTACAGGTATTCTACAAACACTCTATACAAGTATTAAATAAAGTAAACATTAAAGAAAAGTTCTTCAATCAAGACAATATCAGCGATGGTTCTGGTGCCGGAGAAGCTCTTCTATTTCTTTGAGATCTTCTCTCCAGATGAGTTTTATTGCTTTATTGCAGGGCACTTGATCTCAGTTTTGTCTTAGCAGGAAAATCAAGTCTTACATATTAACAATCAGCAAGCAAAATATTGTAAGATAAAGTTCTTTGGCGTAGACGGGGCGTCCGTAGCTCACATCCTAAAGGGTTGTGGACTCTGCTTTTCCTGCCTGAAGATGAAGGCAGGGGCGTAGCCGACCCCTGGGGGGGATGAACAGGGACCATCCTGGTGGTGGTGGGGAGGATGGAGGTGAAGGTTGGCGTCAGTATCTGCAAACTCAGACATGTGTAAGTACCGATCTTTTATACTCCAAGTGTTAGATAATGATTGGTTAGATCTAAACTAATAGGTGATGTAACATTGAGTCTTCCTGGCAAAACTTATGCTAGAACTTTCATTTTTGGTCTTATTTAGGTCCTTCTATCATGTTTACTGAATGTTTTCAGAAAAACCAAGTAAACCAAACTGTTATCATTGAATTCATATACATTTTGAATTACTTTTATTTGTATTTTAAATTGTTACATTTTAAATTAAATTATAAATAATTAATAGACAATCACAAACATACCGATACACTGTAAAAAGTGTTCAGTAATATTTCAAAGGATGTCCTCTCTCCTCTTGATCACTTCTGATCTTGATTGTTTTTTACTGAACAGCTTCACCATGTTTGTGTTAGAGATCCCTGGGAAACTGATCTATTAAAAATGAACGATCAATTCAAACTTCAGGTTACAGATAATAAAAATCATTGAAAATATGAGTATGAACTGTCAGAAACAGAGACTTGAGGTGTATTACGATACATGGCAATCTAAACATGGGAACAGTGTTTAAAATACTGTCTGTCAAGTGAAGACCTTCATATCACAGCAAACCACATATCAGAGCCACATGACAGATACAAATGTAGCTTGAATCGTTTAATGATCTTCTTCATGATCTTCTTCAATGATCTTCTTCTTGTAAATGATGAACATCATTTACAGTAATCCAGGGAGGTTCTTGTAAGCTGAGAAGTCATCTTTTCCTCTGTCATTTTGAAAGCTCTGCATTAGGAACAAAATGACTTCCTTCTTCTTCTTCTTTTATTTTTTTGGCAGATTGCAATCATGACTTCTCAGGTGCATAGCTCCACCTACTGTACAGGAGTATGCAGCAATGGATTATGGTGCGATAAAGCTACTTTACATAATATTAATATTAAAAACAATGACTTCCAATGCCGCACCGATGTAAATAGGCTGCCTGAGGAAAAACGTGGAAGTGACCGTGTCCATTTGGGCATATATGCCGCCCAGGACCTTTTTAATTGGTTTAAAGAAAGTCCAGGTATCCAATGGTCCACAAGTATAGGGAAATTACAGACAGTAAGGATTTACTATTTGATTGTAATTTATTTTTTATTATTTTTATGAGTAATTTTCAGTTCACCTATAGGTGAAATGGGTGTTTTTTAAACGACATTTCCAAATGGGTCAGGAGCAGCACAGTCCTGAATGAAACATCCCCATCTGACTAACAGAGAACCGTATGAACGTTCTGTTAATGTCCCAAATGTCCTCTTTGTAACGTTCTTATGTGACCATAGAATAACCAACATGAAACGTCCCCTAAAGTCATATAAGGAAACTTGAACTGCAGCACTTTCAAACCAAAAGAGGATGTTTTACAAACACCCCTAACGCTCTGTAAAATTTCAGGATTTCCGTCACCAGAACTTTTAGGGAACATCACGAGAACGTCTCCTCCTACATGGGATGGACGTTCATCTGCACATTCTTAGTGTCTCAATAGTCAGAGTAAAAATAAAACTACTAAACTAACCAAAGATAACATTAGTGAAAATGTAAATGATCATTCTGTAACTCTAGTGTATTTTAGTTTGTCTGTTGTAAATCCTGCCCACTTGTTTGCATTGTCACACATGCTTCAGTGCTCTGAGAGTGTTTATAGTGCTGTGAGTTTAACACTTCATGACTGAGAGCAGAACAGAACACAATCTTCATCATCACACAAGACAAAAGAACAACAATGAACAAAATCACCTTCTTCATCTGGACTCTCACACTGTTTATTCAAGGTTTGTGAAATACAGTTTTTATTTTTTAATTATTATTATTCTATTAAAATGTCAAATATCATTTTCATTTTTGTTTCTGTTTTCTCTCAGAGTGTAGAGGACAGTACACTGTAACTCAGACTCCATCGATACTAACAGCTCAACCAGGACAAGAAGTCAGAATAAACTGTAAAACCAGCAGTGCAGTGTATGGTGGTAGTTACTTACACTGGTACTTACAGAAACCTGGAGAAGCTCCTAAACTCCTCATATATTATGCAACAAGCCGTTATACTGGAACTCCATCTAGATTCAGTGGCAGTGGATCTGGCAGTGATTTCACTCTGACCATCAGTGGAGTCCAGACTGAAGATACAGGAGATTATTACTGTCAGAGTTTCCACTGGCCGGGCAGCACTAGGGTGTTCACACAGTGATAAAGAGTCGTACAAAAACCTCGGTCAGTCAGACGTCACAGTGATGCACTGATACAGCTGAGAGATACTGCAGCTGCTCATTCAACACAATCACACACAACACTGATCACAGACAAACACTAATAACACTAGATCATCTAAATGAACATAAATTAGCTTGAAGCTCATCAGTATTTTTGCACATAACATGAATGTTTTGTTGATGTGATCATGGCTTTTATTACAGTAAGGACTGTTATTGTTTTATTAGTGTTTCATAGGAAGGACTGATTGCCAAAACCAGTTTAATAATATGATTGTCATAATTTAATTACATTTTTATATTGTTTTATAGAATGATTGTAGTGATGTTTTCATTTGTTGTATGTAGAGATTGTGGATCTCTTCTGTTGTGTTTGTCTCTTCTCCATCTTCACTCTCAGTGTTTTTCATCATCTCTCTGTTCCACATGATGTTCACTCGAGTTTCTCTGTAAATTATATTCAATGTTCTGAATTCAATCCAAACATGTTCTCAAGCTCAACTCTTCAACAGTGAATGTAAGCCACATCTTCAAATCTCACACCACTGAATGATTTACTGTCAGAGACTGGGTTGCTCTCCTCAAATATGTCTCAACATCGTCTCAAACTTTGCTCAGATTTGCCTGAAAAAGTCCATTTAAATTCGTACAAGGCCAAATGATCTGAGCTTAAGTTAACTTTATTGTTCATTCTGTTTGTCACGGAGCAGAAATTTGTCTTTGACACTGGTGTCATACATATACATTAATACATCCACAGAAGTGCTTAACAACACAACACACACACACTGACACACAAACACAGAAATAAACAGAATTACACAATCCACATCATTCCTAACATATTTCCAAACATCCCACAACAATAAAAATTCATCTAAACAATCAATTAAAAAGCACTATAATGTCAACCGTTCTCTTGCATTATTTCAGAAAATAGTGTGATTTATAATAATCACTGCCATTGGGACAAATAATGTTTTATACGCATTACTTCTGGCCAAAGGAATTTTGAGTGAAGGGGGTGAGTATGGCCTTTAAAAACCACAATTGACTTTTCTTTTCTTTTTTTTTTCACAAAACGATCAAACAAGTCTTAGATTGAGTGTTGTTTATGTCCAGTGATCTTATTTGCCTGATTGGACACTTTAGAATACTGATCCTTCATTAATGAATAACTACACAGGAACAAATGAGTAATGCATTATTAACACTCTAGTAACTACTATTAACTAACAAGAAACTCTGATTAATGAATTAGTAAGTAATAGTGCTCAGTTGAAGGTGGTAGTTCACTGTTATCTAATCAGTAACTACAGTTTTTTCATTCCTCCCAGAGAACTACTAAGAACTACTATATACAGGTTCATAATTAACATGAATGATGCATAATGTATAATTAATTCTAAAGTAAAGGTCATGGTATCCCACTAGTAATGACTGAAGTATTACCAAATCCTTCAGAAGGAATTACTAATTATTTGGATCAGTATTCTGAAGTGAGAAACATGATAACTCTCTACTAACTACTGAAGTCATTGTAAACTTTTGAGGTTTTTGTAAAGTATCGGATAGTAATAACTCAAGAGTTACTACATAACTCTAAAGGAATTACTACTTATTTGGATCAGTATTGTAAAGTAAAGATCATGGAAACCAAAATGTACAAAAACCTCAAAAGTAAAAATAATAATAACGAAAGTGGATTTGTTTGAGGTATGTTTCCTGAAGCCAGAATGTTAAGCTATTGAACAAAACCTTTTTTTGCGTCATATCTGTGATTTGTTTGTTTGCTATAAAGTAAAAAATCTGGGTGAACATCATCTAAGTGTGGTGAGTCCATAATTTTTGCCAGGGGTTGTACTATTAAATATAACATAACTCTAAAGGAACTATTATTTGGATCAGTATTGTAAAGCGAAGATCATGGAAACCAAAACTCATAACTTAAGTCTTGAGGTGTCATGAGCTCCAGGAATTTTTTCAGGACTCGTCTATATAAAGCCTTTTGCCTCCTTTGTTCTCACACGTCTCCCATGTCTCGTCTTGCAAGACATCATCTAACGGTAATTACCTGCTTTTCTACTTTATTTAACAAAGCTCTTTATAATACATGTTTTTTTTTTTTCTACCAGCATGATCTTAATAAATGCTTTTACAAAACAGTTGTATTGTTTTTCTTAATAAACAATTATCTTAATAAACACATATCTCACACACAGAAGAGGTATACTTGTAACAGGACAACTGCATATTTTCCACAACAATATCAACAGAAAGTGTCAACAATGAAAATATAAAAGGTATTTTGCATGTTCTACACAGTCAAGCATGTTTTCATATTCAGGTCTGTTATAAAAGTATCTGGACTCATTATGAATCTCCACACAAGATCATGAAACGTGAACAAGCTCTAATATGTCTCCATCTTTAACAGCCTGTTTCTTCTCCATTTGATGATTTCAGACACACATGAGGCTTCATGATAGATGGAGTGACACCATGAACTCTGATTAGAGATTCACAATCAGTCCTGATACTTTCTGAACAGACTCATGATTCATGATCGATCTTTACCCTGCAAACAAGCCTGCACTGGCCCTTTACAGGCCCACTTAGGGCTAGCGTAAGGGCCCCCAGCAGGCTGCCAGCATTGGGCCCCTGAGAATTTGCTCAACGTTTTGCCGTTGGCCCCTTAGCTCTGGCCCTGCACGGGCAGCCCTCCCTTAGCCCCCAGGAAGCCCTCACTAGGCCCACACAGGGCCGCACTATTAATCTACAACAATAAATCTGGCAGCACAGGGTGCCACACGTTTACCATTAATGAAAACAACGGTTAAAGATCACTAAAAAAGAAATGACTGGCAGAAGCGTCTGCCAAACAAAACTGTAAAATTCTCTGTAAAACGTAAATATCTTTTAGTTAACAATTAACTAGCAACAGTACATGAGCATGAGCTGATATAACTATCACTGCGTCAGCAGCTACACAGTTATTGCCTTTAAATAAAGCAACATGCAGCATAACATCAATGTTTCTGGGCTCGGCATTGACTAAAGCACTGGCTCTACTCTTCATCACAATCCTCAAAAACTCAGACAACAGAACATTAAACACTAACAGATCTGTCTAGATCGCAGCATCTTCACTTATTACAATCCAGTATGACTTTTTTTCTTTCATTCAAAGCTTCTTATTAAGAATTAACTGAGGTTTAGATATTTTTGTTTTATTGAAATAGTAAGTTTGAAGTCACTGTTATGAAGGTAAGCATTTGCTTTAGTTGGGTTCTTGACCCTTGACTTTTTATCTTTAATTTTTCTGAAGCACTTTTTTTTTTTTTTTTTTTGGAAGAAAAACTGATCAGATGGTGATATTGTTGATTCACTGATCTCATCCAGAGTCTGATCTCTGAGGACATCATTTAGATTTAATAATTTCACATTATAGTAGCCCTAGAATACCACTGCATGAAATTTTGTCCTGCTTTAATATTTTGAATGTTTTTAAGTCATTATGCAGAAATTATTCGGACAGGATCATGTAGACTCACACAGATTCAGCGTATGAACCTCAACAATGGTGACAACATTTTCAGTTCAACAGATCAACTCTGAACGTCACAAAAAAAGCTTTTTGTTGATTGTCACCATTGTTGAGGTTCATAGCTGCTTCTTGATGTTTGTGTGAGTCTAAAAGACACAGCTGAAAACACTTTCTACAAATGAACTTAAACTCAGAATATCTGATTTCTTATCTGTAGCAGTGATGATGGTCACATGACTGAATATGGACACAGAGATGGACGTTCATCTGCTCATCCTCAGTGTCTCAGTAGTCAGAATAAAAATAAACTAGTGAAATGACTAAAAATAACATTCAGAATGTAAATCATCATTCTGTAACTCTAGTGTATATTAGTTTGTCTGTTGTAAATCCTGCCCACTTGTTTGCATTGTCACACATGCTTCAGTGCTCTGAGAGTGTTTATAGTGCTGTGAGTTTAACACTTCATGACTGAGAGCAGAACAGAACACAATCTTCATCATCACACAAGACAAAAGAACAACAATGAACAAAATCACCTTCTTCATCTGGACTCTCACACTGTTTATTCAAGGTAAGACTGATAAAAACTGACTCTGGTTTTGGTGTTCTTGTAAAAGTATATGATGGTAGTAGTTTTAAACAATAATTGTTCTTTTTCTCTTCTTCAGAATCCAGAGGAGTGACTCTGACTCAACCTGAAGTTAAAACTGTCCAACAGGGTCAAACAGCTACAATAGAGTGTCATATAGATGTAGGAATATACAGCAACTACTTAGCCTGGTATCAGCAGAAACCTGGAGAAGCTCCTAAACTCCTGATTTATTATATAAACACCCTCCAGTCAGGAACTCCATCTAGATTCAGTGGCAGTGGAACAGCAAGTACTGGACGAGATTTCACTCTGACCATCAGTGGAGTCCAGACTGAAGATACAGGAGATTATTACTGTCAGAGTTAACACAGTAGTTATGTGTTCACACAGTGATAAAGAGTCGTACAAAAACCTCGGTCAGTCAGACGTCACAGTGATGCACTGATACAGCTGAGAGATACTGCAGCTGCTGATGGAGGATCACAAACAACACAATGGTGTATCAAACCTTTCAGAGACTTTATTTATTAAGACATATTCATATGTTTTATCCCTTACTAACTGAACTAAAATGTAGAGAAAATATGTGTGGTGCTTGTTCCAGCAAAACTTCACTACAGTGTCATCTAAGGCCATTTTTATGTCTGGTTCATTTGTAGAGTTCAACAAACCAGGAATAAGTTTAAAGGAAACAAATACATTGTGACACGTACAGTTGTGACAGCCTGTTTCGCTGGTCCATTGAGTCAGATTCACTACAACTGAACTGATCCAGAGTTTGTTTTCCAGTGGGATGAGACCAGGTGATCTCAGACAGATTTTTTTTTTTTTTTTATTATTATTATTATTATTTTTTTTTTTTGATGCAGATCTGAGCATGATTTCCATGTTCATATATGCCTAAACAAACCAAACTAATGGAAAAATGCACCACGTTCTGAAACAATTGCTCCAAACACAAGTGGTGCTCACTGCAGAACCAAATGATATCCAGCTCCACCTATATGGAGATAATGGGTGAAGATATGTTCAGTGATAGGGTTATGGCTGTGGTTAGGGTGTGGTTGGACTGTCTAGCTCCACCCGTTATATCCAGAGAAGGGGAGCTGGACATCAAGCTCCACCCAAAGACAATACAAGCCGAGTTACTTTGAGCATATAGTCCTAAAAGCTGTGTGTGTTTGTGGAAAAAGTGAGTTTATAATGAAAAAATGAGGGGGATTTGACAAGATCCTCCATTAAACTGAGGAACCTATTCTTTCCTTTCTCGGCTGGGCTTCTTCTCTTCTCTCTTTTGTCTCTTCATATCGCCTCTCTCTCTCTCTTTTCCAACTCTTTTGCTCTCTGCCGGGCTTCTTCCTCTCTCTTTACCTCTCTTTCTTCCATCTCCCTGAGGTTTGTCAAAAGTTCAAAAACTACTTACTTTGTACATTTTTTTTGTTTGTTTGTTTTTGTTTTTTGCAAGTGGCACTTTCACATACACTATTAGAGATGCAGACATGTTGTTGAAAAGGTTCTGTGCATGAGTCAAGAAAAGTTTAAATGTCAAGCTCACTGTATTGCATTCACTTATTCTGAGCCTAACAGAAGTGCATTTTCCCATTGCACAGGTGATTTATGGAAGCATATGTGTAGCAATTTTCAATTTAAAATAGTAATATGAAAAATGTCAATGCAATATGTACAATGGCAATGTATTTCTGTATTTAAATGTACATTTTTCATACCATATGTGCAACATTTGGAGCAAGATGATAATTCAAATTCAATAATATAATTTACATTTGCTATTTCAGACAATACTTTAAACATATCATTTAAACACATTCGTGCACCTTATCGTGAGCGAGTGAGCGGTGCTTTATTACAACAGGTTCCTTTACTCATAGAAAGCTGTTTGAGATTATTGCTTGCTCTATCAGTATGGTTGTATGTTTTTCCTCTTTTTATCATTCTGATTATTGTTTATGCATCAATTATATTAATAAAACGATGTGTAGCCTATCTGGATGCTGAGTGTTATTTATAATAATAATAATAATAATTTTTGTTCCCAAAAATAACTCTGGTGATGTCTTAGCACATCTTTCACATCTGCACTTTGGTCTGATGTGAACAGGTGCTGGTGGTGTGATGGTGTGGAGGATATTTTCTTGACACAGTTTGGGCCTTTAGTACCAATTGAGCATCATTTAAACACCACAGCCTACCTGGAGTGTTGTTGCTGACCATGTTTCATCCCTTTATGATTGGACCACATTGTACCTTCTTCTGATGGCTACTTCCAGCAGGATAACGCACCATGTCTCAAAGCTCAAATCATCTCAAACTGGTTCTTGAACATGACAATGAGTTCACTAAACTCAAATGAGCTCCAGGTCACCAGATCTCAGTCCAGTAGAGCGCCTTTGGGATGTGCTGGAGCTGGAGATTTGTGGCATGTTGAAAAACATTAGAAAGTGAGAAGTTTTAAATAAAAAAATAATAATAAAATTATGTGAAATGGTTTCATAGAAGGAAAAAAACAAGATTTAAAAAGAAGAAAAGAAATAGGCCTATGTAATTCGTTGCTGTGACCCAGAAGAATGACCCTACTCTGTGTAGCTGTCCAAATGTTTCTAAAATAGAGAAGAGAGAAATTTAGACATCACCAGAGTGAATTTTAGGAGCATTAGAGATGGTCTGGGGTGCTTTCTAGTGTGTGAAAGAGGGTTTAAACATCAGAGTTATTTTTGGGTAGAGTTACAGTAATATAGTTGGTGCTACTGTACCTTAAACACTTTTATTTACTGGTTTAAAGAGTAGAAAAATAGGCATTATTCATTAAATTATTTATATCATTGTAGTATTGGATGAGTGTCCACCAGCACAAGTGACCACCACAATCCATCCCTTTATATACCTAAAATGTTGCCTTTGGAGGGCACTGAAGTTTTTAATCATTATCAACATATATTTTTAATAAAAATAACTCTATGAACGAGTTCCAAATGACACTTATTTTTAAACCTCACACTTTTCAGCGCCCCAGAGCTCTAACACTGGATAGTTTAGACAAAAATAATTTAATTTTCTGAACTCTCTGGAGTTCTTATATCGAACAATCAGTGGTACAGACTTTGTTAGTTGTGTCTTGAATGGATGGTTCATGCAGTTTTACACAGTGAAGTATGAACAAAGGCCATAGATTTTCTTAAATAAAATAAATAAACACAAATACATGTAGCTATAACATGCATGTGTGCATTATTACCTCGATGATGACATTCACTGTCAATAATTCACCTTGACAACGATCCCTTATGGCATCACTTTAGGCATGTTCGTTATTCGTTCTAAGATATGATATCAAAGTAATATCATACCTTCTGTTCTTTTGTTTTTAAAGAACATTAAAAGATGCGCTCAAATCGTTCTCCTGATTCTTTTGAACAAGCGCGAAAAATGAAGAAAGCTTGCTTGAATCAGAGCTCTGGAGTGACTGTGCGCAGCGTTACAATACTGAGTTCTGATTGGTCAATCTCTGTTATTTATAGTTTGTTAATTATCATACAGAGAATTTTAATATTACATAAGTACATAATACATAACACTGTTAATCTAAAGGGGATGGTGGCTTTACAGAGGGGATGCTGTCATTTTTTCAACAAGGGGGATGTCATCCCCCCGCATCCCCCCTCTAATGACTGACGGAAGTGCATAATCTTCAGGAACAGTGACATTTCCCTGTTCTTGTTCAGCTTCATCTGCCTGTAAATGCCTTTCATAGCTCCGCTGCCGCCATGTTTCCAACACCTGGCCCCGCCTTGACGCAGTGATTGACAGGGCAAGGCGGGGATGTGATCGGCTCGAAATGCATTTTCAAATCCACATTGAATTTTGCTACATTAATTGTGGAACATACACACACTGACAGGTGAAGTGAATAACACTGATTATCTCTTCATCACGGCACCTGTTAGTGGGCAGGATATATTAGGCAGCAAGTAAACATTTTGTCCTCAAAGTTGATGTGTTAGAAGCAGAAAAATGGACAAGCGTAAGGATTTGAGTGAGTTTGACAAGGGCCAAATAGACGACTGGGTCAGAGCATCTCCAAAACTGCAGCTCTTGTGGGGTGTTCCCGGTCTGCAGTGGTCAGTATCTATCAAAAGTGCTCCAAGGAAGGAACAGTGGTGAACTGGCGACAGGGTCATGGGCGGCCAAGGCTCAATGAGGCTGGCCCGTGTGGTCCGATCCAACAGACGAGCGACTGTAAGCTCAAATTGCTCAAGAAGTTAATGCTGGTTCTGATAGAAAGGTGTCAGAATACACAGTGCATCACAGTTTGTTGCGTATGGGGCTGCATAGCTGCAGACCAGTCAGGGTGTCTATGCTGACCCCTGTCAACAACGAGTTTGAGGTGTTGATTTGGCCTCCAAATTCCCAGATCTCAATCCAGTCAAGGTTTTTCCAGCTCTACTCCATTTTAGTGCAGCTATGTACAGGAGGAACTGCATTGATGCCACGTTCTGAATACTGTGCTGTCTGGTACAGTGATGCAACAATAGAGAACAACACAAGAACAGGCTGGGAATCCTGTGAAGATAATTCAATTGGGTTACATATTGAATTCATATACATTTTGAATTACTTTTATTTGTATTTTAAATTTTGTTACATTGTAAATTATCACAAACATTATATTATAATATTTCAAAGGATGTCCCTCTCCTTCTTGATCACTTCTGATCTTGATTGTTTTTTACTGAACAGCTTCACCATGTTTGTGTTAGAGATCCCTGGGAAACTGATCTATTAAATACGAACGATCAATTCAAACTTCAGGTTACAGATAATAAAAATCATTGAAAATATGAGTATGAACTGTCAGAAACAGAGACTTGAGGTGTATTACGATACATGGCAATCTAAACATGGGAACAGTGTTTAAAATACTGTCTGTCAAGTGAAGACCTTCATATCACAGCAAACCAAACGTGGATTACCTGTTGTTATTGCTACTGTCTCTTAGGAGTCATAAACTTGAGGTGAATGGTGTTTAAATCTGAACTCTATTTAAGTGCTGATCAGATCAGAGCAAAAGTTGTGCAGCGTTATAGTCTTATTAACTAGATTTGCTAGTAGACCATAGCACAATACTCACCCTAAAGTTGTTGATGTAACTTGACTCGCAACGTGATGATCATTTAAAGCTCTGCATAAGAAACAAGACTTCCTTTTAGTTTTTGGCAGATTGCAATCATGACTTATCAGGTGCATAGCTCCAAAATCAAATGTGACTTAAAAAGCATCCGTAATCATGCCGTTTTGATCTCTCATCTTTGAGCTCTTTTTCCGTGACTCGCTTTTTCCCTGAATTCGTACCCAAGTCTTCCTCGTCCTAAGTACAACTCCGTAACAGCTGAGCTACTGAGCAAGCTTATGTCAGAAAAGCGAAACATATGGAGCTGGTTAAGCGACGCAAATTTCAAAATATATTCAATTACAAATCGTGCACTTTGGTAAAAAGCGTTTTGAAGTCATAACATAATATTATGTAAGGAGACGTGAAAACAAGTCTTTATTAATCCATAATCTGACCCTGAAATCATAACTGTGTATGAAAACAATTAAAAGCGCTTGCTGTTTTACTGCCTGTATAGTGTTCATTTCTGTTGGAAACTGCAGCGATATATGTACGTATTTTTGCGATTTGTGAAAACGTTCCCACAGGTTCATCTTTCCATGAGACAAGGTTGTAAATAGCGTAGAATTACAGAAAGACGAATTTGTTGAATAAAGTTATTTATGTTTTGTTTTTGCGCACGAATCAAATCAGTGACTCTGATTTCCTATCAAACGGCTAAACTGCTGAAATCACATGACTTTGGCGCTCAGAGTCACTGATTTGATTCGCAAAGCTCTGAAACTGTTTTGAAATCGGCTCATCACTATATTGTTGAAAACTCATTATTTTGGGGTTTTTTTGCCGCACAAAAATATTCTTGTCTCTTTATAATATTAATGTAGAGCTACTGAACTCACATGAACTGTTTTAAATATGTTTTTAGTACCTTTACGGACCTTGAGAGAGGAAATGTCATTGCTGTGAATGCAGGCCTCACAGAGCCATCGGATTTAATCAAAAATATCTTAATTTGTGTTCGAAGATGAACGTAGATCTTATGGGTGTGGAACGACATGAGGGTGAGTAATAAATGACATTATTTTCATTTTTGGGTGAACAATACTTTAATAAATACTGTTGATGACTTGAGTTTGTTATGAACTGTAACATGACGACACATTCAGTCCGCTGCAGTATCTCAGTAAAGGCTGTTGAACTGAACTGTTAGACGCTCCATTACTGACACTGCAGTTCCACACAGTAGAAGAGCACAGTGTGTTTTAATGCTGCTGGAGCTCATGGATGTTGTTCAGTACCAGAGAACTGAGAAATCTTCCACCCTGAACACTGATATTGTGTCATTCAGAAACACAATTAAACCAAAGAGCTGCTGCAGTTTATTACATGAACTAATAATGAGCCCAGAACAGTGTAGAATGAATGATAGAAAGTGTTCAATGACCTTACAAAATATTAATAATGACCAAATCAATAACATACATGATTCTGTCAATCTTCAGGATAATGATTTAAATAGAGAGAGTCACTTTGCATTGTCACACATGCTTCAGTGCTCTGAGAGTGTTTATAGTGCTGTGAGTTTAACACTTCATGACTGAGAGCAGAACAGAACACAATCTTCATCATCACACAAGACTAAAGAACAACAATGAACAAAATCACCTTCTTCATCTGGACTCTGATCTGTATATCAGGTATACAGTGAAACTCTGACTTGCTTATAACTAAAAAAAATAAAGTTGGTTCATGTTTTATGAATATGACATCTATTTTCTAAAATGACACATCATTTTTCGATTGCCTTGATGTACTTCACATTTGAATCCTATTCATTTCTCTTCAGGCTCCAGTGGACAGATCACAGTTACTCAAACTCCTGTAGTTCATACAGTCACACCAGGAGAAACTGTTGTGATGAGATGCAGCGCCAGCACTCCTTTAACAGGCTGTAGCACACCCTGTCTGTCCTGGTACTTACAGAAACCTGGAGAAGCTCCTAAACTCCTGATTTATTTGATTAACAGACGCCAGTCAGGAACTCCATCTAGATTCAGTGGCAGTGGATCTGGCAGTGATTTCACTCTGACCATCAGTGGAGTCCAGACTGAAGATACAGGAGATTATTACTGTCAGAGTTACCACAGTGGTAGAGTGTTCACACAGTGATAAAGAGTCGCACAAAACCTCGGTCAGTCAGACGTCACAGTGATGCACTGATACAGCTGAGAGATACTGCAGCTGCTGATGGAGGATCACAAACAACACAATGACAATGTTTGGCAAAGTTTCTAAAGACTTTAAAGGTAAATGTAATATATAAGATTTAAATACATTCTCTTAACCCAGCTTATTGTTCATTGACTACTCTTAGTATGCCATTCATAGGTTTATTTCCCCAAATGTTTTGTGGCAGTATAGATATTTTCTGTACTGCCTCTGTTTATTTCATGTTCTTTGTCACCGCCTCCTAAACTATATGCATCAGGATTGGAGGAGAGGACTAATTAAGGGGAAGAGTGAATGTATATAGGGGCGAGGTTTAGAGACTGGAGGGAAGTTCAACTGACCAGAGACATTACGTTCCTTTTGGAGGCAGTCCTTGCGGGTGGCTTTTACGACGAGTGTACGTTCCCGGGAATCGTTGTACTATATTCCCAAAATCGTGGGCTTGGTGGTGCATAAAAAAGAAAAAGAAAGGAGAAGACAGGCTGACGACGCCGATGTACCCGAGTCACTCTTAGACCCCAGCGTTTAATTTATAGCATGAACAATTGTTTGTCTATGAACATAAAAGTTTGTTGGTGTTTGTAGGCGTTTGTTGAAGTATGCACCAGAATTTAGCTAACTGGCTAGCGAAGCAAAAACGCGTTGGTCTTTGTTTACGTCCTTGATGCAACCAAAAAATAGCAACAGAACTATACATTTAAAAGACATGTACAAACAATAAAACGTACTTACAGTTTGAAGCCAATAAACAGCAGCTTCTGCTTTTAAAGTGGGAACTGCTTCTTTCAGTAATAGCCTTTGTGCATTCAGTAATAGCCATCCAGAACTCTTCCGCTTCCATTATGCCGCGCGACATGGCCTCGCCCACTTTGTTGCGTGTTCGGAGGCGTGTTTTGCAGGGTTTATGATGTCACCAACCCGGGAAGAAGCTCGTTGTAGTCCAAACCGGTCGTTTTTGTAGGCATTAAACTGCCATAACTTTAAAAGACAATATCTCCGTTTGCATTGAACTTTCAGCGCTGTAACTTTGCAGATACTGTTAATGCTCAAGCAGCAACATTACACACTAACTAAAGTAAAAACTGAAATTGCAATGAACCACCCCTTTAATCTGAATGTGTCAAGGTGAACAGGGCATTGGATCCTCCAATTCTGAAGGGGGAATTAAACACAAAGTAAAACACAAACAAACACACACTTTACACAATATTTGTACATATATCTGTAAAAGAACCTGTTCAATGCAGTCAATGGGGCGCTGCGTCCGACAGCAGGAGCAACCTGGTTTACAAACTAAATGAACCACAAGCAAATTCAAAATAACTAAATACAAAAAGAACACAAATTAGGCTGATCTCACACAGCTCCAAAGATTGGTCCCAGAAACTATATAATGGCCACGAGAACACAGTTCGATGTTTAAGCAGTCATCTATGGTGAAGCAAACATGAACGGCAGACATTCAAGCAGCAGTTTAAAGGGAAACCAAAGACCGCTGCAACGTCTCTTGCATTGACTCAGACATTAACTGTGTAAATACAACACACTCCAAGAGTAAGGATCACTAGCTAGGTCACTAATAAGCAACCAAACCCATAGTAGAAATGTCTGTCAAATGGCGACACAGGGAATTCCATGGTAGATAGAATGCATTTCCATTGAAACAGACATCACTAAAAGCATCCCACAAATGCTCCTTAATCCACACTACAATAAAATAATGTAACCCTGCATGGCACAAACAAACAGCCCACGCCACGGCTGAATACTCCTACCTCTCGGACATTCACACGGTGCACCGGAAATCCTGTAACTCCGTCACTGACGCTAGACAGACGCACTTCTGCATAATGTCAGTACTGCTGCTTTATATTCCACCAAACAAGAGCACAATTAAAACCCGCCCCTCCACTTCTATCTAAAAGGTAGAAACACTTCTACAACCACACAAAAACATGATGGAAATCTATAGATCCACAGTTGATTTAGCTTCAAAAGACATTGATTCATTAACTGGGAATTACTATTGTGTTTGTTTTGTGTGGTTGTAGTAGTAGTTTCTACCTTTTCAACAGAAATGACCTTTATCAACTCTAGAGGTCCCATCCACTTGCATTATATGGACTCACAGAGAGGAATTATTTCTTTAAAAATGTTGTGTTCCTCTGAAGAAAGAAAGACATTTACATATGGGATGACATGAGTGAGTAAATGCGAGAATTTTCCTTTTGTGTAGAGTATCCTATAACACATTGTAGCGCCCCTACCTGTAGTTAATTAATTAAGTAGGGCAGAGCACCAGATTCAATTACTATGTGCCTACCGATGTTAAAGTTAGGCCCTCTAGTGTCACAAATTAATTACTTCTTCTTTAGAAAGTTATATATAACGAAATCTATACTCACTTATGAATAACTTGTCTATGAATGAACTCTTAGAATGAATAAAACACTTGTGAAAGTAACAAAATGTAAAGAATTTAATTAAACCATAAAAAGGGTTCAAATTATCTCAAAACGACAAATGGTTCAGAATGTGAGCAATTCACACAATCACATTTCTATTAAATCACCAATTGACACAATATCACACCAATCATGCAATACTTCAGGTGACGAAATTAATGAATTTGTCTCTGTCGCAAACACACTTGAGACGACTGGACAAAATAACTTAGAATATCAAAAAGTCACTCTGAAAAAAAAACCATCACAGTTTTAAGTGTACTTAATAACACCATATGAATCAATAGAAAACGCTGTGGGCCCACACACACACTCCAGTCATTCACTACACACCCCGTTGCAGGCCTGAGACGTTGCTGGAGTACGTGGTGGCCTTAGAAACAGCAAACTGGCCTCTTCACTCTCCTGAGCGGGAAAAACAAACTCACACAAAGGTACCTGACTTTGTGCTTTACGCCATCGTTCTTCACCTTCGTTGACTTTTGCTTCGCTATTGTTCGCTTGGCCATCGTTTGATTTAGAAAGAGTGTCGTGCCAGAGAGATTGTGAGTGTTTAGTGAAACTGTGAGTATTTGTTTATTATTATCGTTGTTTCTGATCCCGGTTTATTTGATCTTTGCCCGTTTGACTATGACTTGAATTTCGAATCTGATTTGTTTGCCAAAAGACTCTGTAAATACTGCTGTAAATATTCTTGTAAATAGTTTCACTTTAAGGGAGGTAGGGGTTTGACACCAATTTATTTGTATCTTATTTTCACTTTGTTTACGGTTAAGGGAGTGTAGGTAAGTTAAGTTGTATTTTATTTTTTTGTTTTCATTGAGGTAATTTAGTTTGTAAAAGATTGTTTTGTTTGTTGTTTTGGCCTGGTCTGCCCCTGACGCTAAACCCTTTATCATTGTAAATAAAATTTGTATTATTTGATGTCTCTCTGGTATTGAGACTCACTTCCTTTCTGTTACGGCTGACCCTAGCGGTCGTAACATAACTTTGCAGATGTTGTTTATGCTCAAACAGCAACATTACACAGTAACTAAAGTTAAAAGTCAAATCATAATCAACCACCCCGTTAAGAAATGTGCATTGTGCAATAAATAAATACTCCAAATAAAGTTTAATTATAATTTTATATCAGTAAGTTCTAAGTGGTATGTCAATAAATATGTTAACGGAACTTGGTTTGAAATAAATGTATTTGAAATAGATTTTGGTATAGGGCCAGCATGGGAAGTGGGAGTGCTGTGGACCAGCTACACCAGCACAGTTTTTCTTGACCAGTTAGACCAGCACTAAACCAGTCTGGACCAACATGGCATTCATGCTGGTTTATGCTGGATTTTTCAGCAGGGTGAGTTGACATTATCGTCCCACTCTCTTATCTGTCACCTTCCTCCAATGCATTAAGTATGGAGGTGATATTAATATACTTCCCTCATAATTCCGGAATGGGTGGATTGTCAGAGCAGAAAGTGGACTTTGTCGCCATTAGAGTCCCACTTTCTTATCTGTCGCCCTCCAGCACAAGTCAGTGATAGTGTAGACGTGGAGCTGAACTCTACAGGCCCTTCAGGAGCAGGTTTGGACACTAAACGAATGAGACAAACATTACAGTCTTTATCCACCTTGTTTTTAACATAAGAGCAGCTCGGCCATTTGTAAATTGAATGTGTCTGGCTTCAGGTGTCATTCACTTCTGAAGACTTTGGGAAGAGAAGATACAATATTCTTATTCTTTGTCATTTATTTATGAGTGTTTCATCAACTTTGAGCACATAATATCCCAGGGGTTGAATTATATTAAAATATAAGAGATATAACTTTTGTCTTTTTGATATAATCCTTTAACCAGACTATCAATGAGAAACAAGAAGTTAAATCAGACTTTGTAAATATTGTATTTCAAGCTTGTCAATTCTTTGGAGCCCCTAAAGGGACATGGTGAAGGAAATAAATATGATGGGAGAAAAAAATTAAAATAAGTCAATGCTTTTGCATTCACCTGCAAACAGCTCAGAAGGTTTTGTGAGCAAACACAAAATTTCTCGGGTAACGCAAAAGTATTGTTATTCCTTCCATCTCATATTTGTTTGTCCCATGTTATTAAAGGGGTCCATAGACTTCACATATGAATGCTGGGTGAGAGAAAACACATTGACAATGAATTTTAAACCTGCTTCTCCTTGGAATACCATGCAATTAAATGTTTATTTTGGGAAATGTCCTTGAAATGTCTTTGAGAATGAGCTGCAGTCTTCAGGATAATGATTTAAATAGAGAGAGTCACTTTGCATTGTCACACATGCTTCAGTGCTCTGAGAGTGTTTATAGTGCTGTGAGTTTAACACTTCATGACTGAGAGCAGAACAGAACACAATCTTCATCATCACACAAGACAAAAGAACAACAATGAACAAAATCACCTTCTTCATCTGGACTCTCACACTGTTTGCTCAAGGTTTGTGTAATGCAGCTCCATAATTATTCTCTTGAAATATTAAATGCTTATGATTTTAGATAATTTTTAGAATTTATGATTGTATTATTATT
This sequence comes from Hypophthalmichthys nobilis, assembly GCA_037950665.1. Lineage (NCBI taxonomy): Eukaryota > Metazoa > Chordata > Actinopteri > Cypriniformes > Xenocyprididae > Hypophthalmichthys > Hypophthalmichthys nobilis. Next base: position 1,538,120 of record CM075486.1, read on the forward strand.
ATTATTATTATTATTATTATTATTATTTCTTCTTCTTCTTGTTCTTTCTCTCAGAGTGTAGAGGACAGATCACTGTAACTCAGAGTCCATCAATAACAGCAGCTCAACCAGGACAAGAAGTCAGAATAAACTGTAAAACCAGCAGTAGAGTGTATGGTGGTGATGAGTTACACTGGTACTTACAGAAACCTGGAGAAGCTCCTAAACTCCTCATATATGAAGCAACAAGCCGTTATACTGGAACTCCATCTAGATTCAGTGGCAGTGGATCTGGCAGTGATTTCACTCTGACCATCAGTGGAGTCCAGACTGAAGATACAGGAGATTATTACTGTCAGAGTTACCACAGTGGTCCAGTGTTCACACAGTGATAAAGAGTCGCAAAAACCTCGGTCAGTCAGACGTCACAGTGATGCACTGATACAGCTGAGAGATACTGCAGCTGCTGATGGAGGATCACAAACATTGGTTTATTAAACATTTCAGAAACATCCATTTATTTAAGTAAACGTGACATTTCCCTTGCTTGTTCCCCAGGTGAAAAAAAAAACATCTTAAGAACATCTAAGTGTACTTAACTGTGTTATTTTGAGACACCATAAATATGAACTAAAATGTGCTTTTAACATACTATCTCTGTATTTAAAAAAAAAATTATTTAGTTACCGCTTACACTTGAACCCATAAGTGTACTACAAGTGGTATATATTTATATATATTTATTTATATTTATTCTGAAAGCTCCACTATGAAGGAACATTCCTAGTGTGAGCAAGAACAGTTGGCACTAAAGCTCTTTCTGATGAACGAACTCCCAGCTAACAGGGAACCTTTTTATGAACAAACGTTCTTCCAGTAACGCTAATAGAACATTCGTTTAATGTTATGTGGTCTTTAATAAAGTTATTTATATATTCATTCATTTATATACTGTAACAACGACAGTAGACAGTAGACGGGTAGACAGTAACAGGAATCAAACGCTCAGGGCAAACAATACTTCGCAAGGGGAGTGTGTGTGTGTGTGTGTGTGTGTGTGAAACAGGTGCACAGTTATCAGGCCAGGTATGTGGGTGCTGGGATTTGTAGTCCAGTTAATACTCGGGAGAGTGAGACCTCCAGTGGCCGATCGAGGGATTTAAAACGTTTGTAACATATACATTAACATTATTTGACACTAACGTGAAACCAGACTTCATTCGCCTCAATGGAAAGCATATTTACACTGTCTTAATCGTTCCCTATCCCCTACATAGTGCACTATGTGCCATTCACCATGTAGAAAATAGTGAATGTGTGAACAAATTACTGAGTTTATCCACAGCTTCAGCATCTATTTATAATGTAGGGGGCGGGACGCTTCAGATAAAGAGAGCATTTGATTGGACAGAAGATCTGATGAGAAGCTGAAGTCCTCGGTGATGTCATAAAAATCTGTGATTAATTTTAGCACAAGTGAGAGACTGTAAGTTTTGAATGCTTATATCTCCTAAATGCGAATTTTGTCATTGTTTTGGAACACACCAGCTTATTCATAACCTTAAGGCTAACATATTCATACTGAAAGCTAAAAAACTTACATTTTGATTTCAGGGGGGCTTTAAAGAGACTTTGATCCCTTTGCACTCTATGGACAAACACATTAATTTTATTTTAAGATATACCTTTTAATATTTAATATATATCTTTAATCTTGTAAAAACAGAAGCCACATAAAGTATTGAATGAAAATGTCTCTGAAACATCAGTGTATTAATCAAATATTGCATTTCTTTCACTTCTGCTGTGATAAAGTATGCAAACACAGCGCGAAGGCCACTACGAGAAGCAGAAAGTGTCCGACTTCACGTCTCCGCTTTTCAGCTCCTCCCGCCTGCACGCAGATACTCGCCGATCGGTAACATGCAGCCGATGACGAAAACACCTAATGATATACAGATGACGTAATGCATAGTAACACTAGGCGTTGTAAGCCCTATATATGGTGGTTTCGGGAGGAGACGGGTGGAGATTCATGTATGCACAACCTTCTGCTGACTGGGTTTGATAAAGGGATTTTTGCGCAGGTTCTGGCGTTCACATGGTTTTATAAATCTTAATTAAAATTACAATAACCCTTTCACACATAAGTTTCAAACATTCTGTCTGACCTCCCAGAGTTAAGGTGACCATATTTTAAAACGTTTACCTTTATTGTTTCCATGACGATGCGTCATGCTTGTCACTCATGACACACTGCGCCAGCCGGTCACACTGTATGACAGATTTAATGATTTTCTCACCACGGCATCAACAATCTGATATTACGATTCTCAAATATGTGCAAGTGAGTATTTTGTCATTTAAAAACCTATATAATGACCTTGATCTTAATATATAACGTGAATCACTCGCTGATTTTCCCCTGATCACAGTCCGACCTGTCGGCGAGCTCATTAACTTAAAATCCTGAAGTGTAAACTTGGCCTTAGTTTGGTTTCCCCTGTTCCTGTTTGCCTGTGTTCTCATTCATTGTTAGTTCCCTTGGTTACTGGTCATGCCCTAGTTTGTTTCCATGGTTTCTAATTAAGTACACACCTGTTCTGTTTCAGTTGATTCACTTCCTCTGTGTATTTAAACCCTGAGTTCTCCTCTGTTCCTGGTCTTCTATTGAAGTAATGTTTGTTTCATTAAAGGTATCTTCATTGTGCATTCTGCTCTTTTTGGATCGTTTATACATGCTAAGTGTGACAATATCCTATATTTCTCATTCATTCTCTTATCATGTGCTGATATAACACTGTTTAAAGAAATATATTTCATGAGTTGTGATTCTATCAAATGTAATTAAAAAAATACCAAAATATCAAATAATGAGGCCAATTTCACATTTCACTAACATATTGTTATCAAATGCAGATCAAGCCAAAAGTTTAATAATAAAGACAAAACTCAAAGAATCCTCAAACAGTAAAAACACAGTCCAAAGACAGGCGGAGACACAGACAGACTGACAGAGTTTAGAGTCGACAGATGAACCAGCGACAGACAAACTGACCTTATTTATCAGACAATGTTTGATACTAAATAAATGAGTCACTGGTGAGAAACAAAACTGTGAAGATGATATTTATTTATTTATTACAATGACTACAGTGGAGTGAAGCTGCTTTCAGTGTAATTTATACAAATGTATGTAATGTCAAGAAAAACTTACTGTTAAAAAAAATTACATTTCTTACTTCTGTAACTCTAGTATATATTAGTTTGTTAGCAGCACATGCTGTTTGTAAATCCTGCCCACTTGTTTGCATTGTCACACATGCTTCAGTGCTCTGAGAGTGTTTATAGTGCTGTGAGTTTAACACTTCATGACTGAGAGCAGAACAGAACACAATCTTCATCATCACACAAGACAAAAGAACAACAATGAACAAAATCACCTTCTTCATCTGGACTCTCACACTGTTTGCTCAAGGTTTGTGTAATGCAGCTCCACTATTATTATCTTGAAATACTAAATGTTTATAATTTTAGATAATAATTTTTAGAATTTATAATTTTACTTTTTCTTCTTCTTGTTCTTTCTTTCAGAGTGTAGAGGACAGTACACTGTAACTCAGAGTCCATCAATAACAGCAGCTCAACCAGGACAAGAAGTCAGAATAAACTGTAAAACCAGCAGTGGAGTGTATGGTAGTAATTGTTTAGCCTGGTACTTACAGAAACCTGGAGAAGCTCCTAAACTCCTGATTTATTATATAAACACCCTCCAGTCAGGAACTCCATCTAGATTCAGTGGCAGTGGATCTGGCAGTGATTTCACTCTGACCATCAGTGGAGTCCAGACTGAAGATACAGGAGATTATTACTGTCAGAGTTTCCACTATCCAAACAGTCAATATGTGTTCACACAGTGATAAAGAGTCGCATACAAAACCTCGGTCAGTCAGACGTCACAGTGATGCACTGATACAGCTGAGAGATACTGCAGCTGCTGATGGAGGATCACAAACAACACAATTTTAAAATTGAGTAAATATAAATGTATATGCAGTCATTTATTTTTCAGATTAAATAACCGTTAGTGCTGATATTAATTATGGCAGCACTGGGATGTTTTATTGTTTGTGTTTCAGATCACAGTATGAGAGCGATGTGGAGTGAAGCAGAAATAGCAGTTGTTTTTAATGTGTTTTCTCTCACTCCAGGATTGACAGAAGTGGATATAAAACTTAGTCTTGTCAACATTTTTAGGGCTCGAGCACTGATGGTGTGAGGACCCTATTGTAATTGCTTGGCCAATTATTCTTCTTCTCCGAAATTAAATGCATTTTTGAGGGCCTAAACGTGCTCGAAAACTCATGAAACTTTGCACACGCGTCAGAAGTGGTGAAAATTTACATCTGATATGGGTTTCAGAATTAGATGTGGTAAAATGGCTCGATAGCGCCACCTACAAAATTTCAATTAAGCGCCCTTCACGCTGTTTCACGAACAGGTATGAAATTCAGTAGACACATGTAACATCTCAATACCTACAAAAAAGCCCCTGGGTGCAAAATCTGAAAACCCAACAGGAAGTGAGATATTTCCTGGCAGTTTTTGGCAGTTTTCTTGAGGGCCCTTTCATCGCTGCTTACAGCTTTAATGGAAATTGTTTTTGTGTTCATTGAGATATTGTTTAAAATGTTACTTTTCAAAGGGGTGTACTCATTTACGCTGAGCACTGTACACACACACACACACACACACACACACATATATATATACAGTTGGGCTCAAAAGTTTACATACCCTTGCAGAATCTGCAAAAATGTGAATCATTTGAACAAAATAAGAAGGATCATGAAAATGGCATGTTATTTTTTATTTAGTACTGTCCTTAATAGACTGTTTCAGTTGTTTACATAGAGTCCACAAGAGAAAAAAATGTTTTTTTTTTTATTTTGTTTAAAGAACATATTTTTTCATTTAGTTCTGCCCTTTGGAAGCTACAAAAGATACTTACATGTTTCCCACAAGACAAAAAAAGTACAATTTATTCTGTTCATCCAATTCAAAAGTTTTCACCCCTGACTCTTAATACATCGTGTTTCCTTCTGGAGCATCAGTGAATGTTTGAACTTTTTTATAGTTGTGTTTGAGTCCTCAGTTGTCCTCAGTGTGAAAAGATGGATCTCAAAATCATACAGTCACTGCTGGAAAGGGTTCAAATATGCAGAAGATGCTGGAAAACTGAAGAATCTGCAGGACCTGGAGGATTTTTCTGAAGAACAGAGCTCAGTTTAACTGCTCAGAACAAACAAGGGACTCATGAACAACCATCACAAAACATAAAAACAGTCGTAGATCATCCAGATAACCACACACAGTGTTAAGAACCAATGGTTCACAAACTTTTGAACGGGGTCATTTTTATAAATTCAGCTATTTTTTTGTCTTGTGGACTTTATGTAAACATCTGTTATGTGAAATAGTTTATTAAGGACAGTACTAAATAAAAAATAACATGCAATTTTCATGATCCTTCTTATTTTGTTCAAATGATTCACATTTTTGCAGATTCTGCAAGGGGTATGTAAACTTTTGAGCTCAACTGTATATATATATATATATATATATATATATATATATATATATAATAGCTGTATATCACTGTCATATGGACATTACTTTGACACACTTATCTCTGACTGATAACTGAATATTGCCTAAATTGAAACATTGGAACAAGCATTTTCTGTAAAGTTGCTTTGAAAAAAAAAGACTGACAAAAGACATTTTAAATTGAGAGAGACAAATTCAATAGAAATGCAAAATAGCTGCATTTATTTGTGAGATGACGTCTCAAAGCAGAAGTCATCTCAAGCTGGTTTTGTGAGCTTGACAATTTCCATCCACTTTTTTGAGCTGTTTTGTTAGTGACAAAGTGAATATGTGTAAAAAAAAAAAGCATTGTGAAATTGTGTGCTTTCTTCCATCCAATCGGCCTTTTACCGATAAAATGGTGTGCGTGGTGATGTCACGAATGACAAAAGTTTTGGTGTATCGCAAAAAAAAAAAAAAAAACCTGTCCTTGAGCCGTTTCCATACATTTTTTGTTTTTTATATCGCAAATTCTACCTGTTTTGGTTTGGAAAGTATTGTTTATTGAAATTTGTCAGCTTACTGTCATTTCAATTTCACAAATAATTGCAAATGTCTGTAATATCTGAAGACGACGACAGAATGAAGCAGTTGCTCAAAGTAACAACCCTTATGCGTCGAAGCCCAAGGGTCTGGGAGAGACACACAGTGAGGCCTTCTGGGAGGAAGTGGTGGAGAGACACTTTACAGAAAGTCTCTGCTGGAACATTTTAGAATGACACGTTTGAGATTCTGTGTGGACTCATTGGTGCTGATGTTGCGCCCATCCCAGGTTTCCAACAACCACCGGTTCCGACACTAAAGCGGATTGCCATCGCTCTGTACACGTAATGGGTATAGAGTAATGGGCAAAACTTTCGGGTTAGTAAAACAACTGTCCATCGATGTGTGTATGCTGTGTGCACGTCTATTAAAGAAAATTAATGCGCCGTTATATCAGGATGCTGAATGTAGCAGAGGCCAACGAAATTGCATACCGTAATTCACATTGGTACACAATTGGCACATCTTGTGCCACAGGTTTAAGGTGCGCCCATACACTTGAAAAGTGCGAGGAGCTAGGGACAGCCCGAACGGAAGGACACGTGTATTGATACGCCACTCCTCGGCGAATCTCAAGAGGCGCCTGTGATGGGGGCTACCTGGATGTGAAAATAAGCGTCCTTCAGATCCAGAGAAAAGAACCAGTCCCCTGGGCGTACTTGTGAGTGGATCTGTTTCACAGTTATTCATTCTGAACGAGCGCTTTATCAGGGCCCGGTTCAGATGTCTGAGTTCGAGGATGGGTCTGAGACCACCATCCTTCTTTGGGACGAGGAAGTAACGGCTGTAGAAGCCTGACTCGCTCTGAGCTGGAGGAACCACTTCTATGGCTCTTTTTGAACGTCCTGGTTCTTCATGGAGGTGGGTACCACACCGTTGAATAACGGGGCCCTTTGAGCGAACTGGAGTACATAACCTCGTTTTATTATACCCAATACCCATTTTGACACTCTGAGGATGGCCAGCCAGGCCTCAGCCCGTGTGGCAAGGGCTTAAATTGGTTTGAGCGATGGGTCGCTGCGAGGGATATGTTTGTTTTATCTTGTTGCTATGACAGCGATTAGTTGCACGGGCGCAGGAACTTGAGGGGGCCCAGTGCTTACAAACACATTGGCTGCGTCTCAAACCGCCTACTTCTCTACTATTTAGTAGGGGAAAAGCAGTAGGCGAGCGAATAAGTATGTCCGAAACCTCAGTAATAAAAGAGTAGGCAAGAAGTTCCCGGATGGCCTACTGCTTCCGCCCAGATTCTGAAGTGTTCTCGATGGATACTTTTCTATCCCAGGAGGCCACGGGAGAGGATACGTCATAATCAAACACGGAGGAGAAAAGCAGCACAGATGCTGTCAAATGTAATTTACATTTATGCATTTGGCAGATGCTTTTATACAAAGTGACTTACAGTGCTTTTATTACAGGGATGATCCCGTGGAGTAACCTGGAGTAAAGTGTCTTTCTCAAGGACACACTGGTGGTGACGCTGCGGAGATCGAACCAGCAACCTTCTGCTTACCAGTTCAGCGGTTTAACCCACTACACCACAAAAATAATGAAGCTATAACAAAAATTAGCCTGTAATTGTAAAAATATGAAAGGAAATATGGCAAGAAACAGAATGCTGACATGAATTGTAAAATGTTTTAATCTGTTTATTTAGTCATGCTGATGGAGAGCAGGCACACGAATGTTTGGAGCAGAAACCGCAGCAGCCAGATTGTCCCGCACATCTTCTCCCACTCCTGCTTCAAGGTTGAGGGGTTCAGGGGTCCATCATCATCATGATCTTCCTCATTCTCTGAATCAACGATGTCCCCATAGAGAAGAGCAGCAACAAGGGACATGATGGATGACAAAGACCGGCGAAGGTGTTCAAGGTGGTCAGCTGCTTCATCAAAATAAAGCTGCAGAATGGCCACAGCTGTGTTGAGATGGCAGCAGGATGTGTGGATCACCACCTGTAAATACATGATTGTTAGAACAATAAGTTTGAATAAAGCTTTGTTTCATGTGCTGTTGACTTGTATATGCATTTATTTATTGTCATTGTTACTTTTATTAATTCTTTTATTTTTTGTATTAATTATGCTATTATTATCAGTAAATTTATATATTGTATTACTTCATGCATTAATTCATTGCTTGACTGTAAATTGAGATGTATTCACATCAGCTGTATTTGTCTAGTGTGTATTCATGCATAGCTATGTCATGAGAAAACTTTACATTTTGCTTGTTTTACTAAAGAAGTAAAACGAAAAGTAATACAATTAAGTTTTGGTCAGCATTTATCATTATTATTGTGTGTAAGTGTTGGGGTGGGCTAGCAATGCAATTCATTCTGGGGTAATCTTCATTTTTAAGTAGTTTATACTTACATTTTTTGTGTATAAAATCAACAGTCTTCTTCAAAGACGAGATCTTCGAGCAGCTGTCCGACGTCTTCTTTGTGCAGACATTGCTAACACTGAGGAAAACTTTAGGTAGGGTTGTGGAGTTACTGGTGCTGTGAGGTGTTAGTGCACCTGTCACTCATATCTTTACTTTTATAGCAGGACCTATAATTAGTTACATACAAGATCAGGAAAATACCATGGTTGTATTTTTAACAATGAACAATAATAATGAAGAAAAAATAAAATATAAATATGGGTTTGTATACATCATAGTTTGAGATTATATACACAGACATAAAGCATGATGACGAGGTTAAATATCTTTGAATACATCATCATAATGCATAAAAGTATTTATTTTTACATTATTTTATTTAATATTATTTATAATATTTATTTATAATATTATTTTATATTATTTATTTTTATTTTGTTTGTTTATTATTTATAAGCTAGAGCTAATTCAACAAGAAAAAGAGGAAAACATAAAGGAGATTTATGCCACTTTTGCTTGTGGATGAACATTTTTGCATATAAAATAAAGAGATTAACAACATATTCACGCAAATTTGGGTTTCAGAATAAAAATAAACTGTGGGTCACATTAGTAGTTATAAGAACTTTAAATTAACCCAAAATATATTAGTTGTACTACAATTACAAAATTACTGGCAGCTGTTTCTTCAACAAGACCACAAAATGAGCACGTTTAATCAATATCAAAATATTTACAGATAGATTAATTAAACCTGTCACTCATATCTTTTAAGTTGTTGCACTTGTAATAACGTTGTAGGTCACATGATTTTTCACATCACATCTTTTAGCGCGTTAATTAAGTACTTATTGAAATTAAGTAGCCTACCATTGAGTAGGCGGTTTCGACGCAGCCATTGTCTCCAGTCCGCCATGAGTAACCCACTTTTAGCCAAAATAATCTTCAATTTGGTTACATGTCGTTTTTGCCAAAATAACTTGCGAGATGTATGATATTCCATCATGTAAGCAAAGTCAACAGTGATTACAAGGTGTTTGGTTTCATATCTTTTACATGTTCTATTGTGTAGCCACGATTTAGCTCGTAGTCAGACCGGCTGTTTGTAGCCCACCTATAACCAATCCTGATTTATTGTATTTTTTGGACAGGAAGTGCATGAGATGGTTGATATCCCATCATGTTTGCAATGTCATGATATCTACAAGATGTAAGTGGCATTTCATGACATGGTCTATCTGTAGTCACGATTTAGCTCTGAATTGGATAGGCTATGTGCAGTCTGCTTTAGTCCACCCAGCGAAATCGAGGCAATCTATAGTCTAATTTTTACAGCTTGGCTATAGCCCTGATTCAGACCAGCAATGAGTGTAACCAAAATAGTGTTAAGTAATTTTCGCCACCGGAGACAGGGAGAGCGTCATGTCACATTCAGCTATGCGCTGTCAGCATTGAGCTTCGCTCGCGCCTCGTAGTGAGAGCGCTCTTTCTCAATGAACACTTTGCGGGGCGGGACCGGTGTTGTGTAATATTTGGTTCCTGTGGAAAACTGTTCCAGTGGGTGGAGTATACGTGAATATTCATGATATTTCCCCTGTTGTGGGCGTGGCCTTGAGACAACGCGCAGACGAATGGAACTGAAAATAATAGTGCTGAAATCGAACTCGTTTAATGGATTATTTCGAAATGGTAATGAAGATTCAATGTTAAGCATTAACTGCAACATTTGACATTTTCAAAATAATGAATATACTGTGTAATATGATAAATCGTCTGCTGTTTTGCCTGATTGATTACAGACACGGCAAACAATCAGCTTAATAACCCATGCTCGTCTAGGCTAGTACAGTTTATTACTATTTGATGTCTTTTATTTATTTATTTTATTTCATTTGTGAGGTTTTCGATTTAATTTGAATATTTTGGTTAGTAGTCTGAACTATACCTTTTTGCCATTTGGTGTTAACAACAATGCCTGAAACATCTGTGCCCTAATAAAATGTATATAAGCTAGCCTGGTGTGAGTATTTGTGTAATTCTTAATTTATTTTATAGCCAGTGTTTCCCAGCCTCCACAGCCATGACAGTAAGGCTAAAACTTCCTTTATCAACACCAAACTACACATTTTTCCTGTTTTCTCATATTATACTGGATATTATGTAAAATTGTAAATAAAGTAAGTTTTTTTTAAAGCTTTAACAAAGCAACATTAAAATCTTTCCACACCTATTTGGGAATCCCTAGTCTCCAAGTACTAATCGGTTATAATAGATTAAAGGTATAGTCCTTCCATCCAAAAATGAAAATTTTGTCATCATGTACTCACCCGTTCGAAACCAGTATGCTTTCTTCTGTGAAGAAGATATTCTGAAGAACATTGGGAACCAGTAGAACTAATTTTGGTGCCCATTGACTTCCATTGTATGAAAAATACACAGTCATACAACTTTGAAATAAGATGAGGGCATCAGAATTTTTATTTTTAATGAACTATCCCTTTAACATGGACCCTCAAAAGAGCACATCCTGTTCCCTTTCGTGGGAACTATCGACGCTACGTCGAATGACGTGATGGGAACCCTCTGCGTGATTGCGTCGTGAAGCACCTCTGTATCTAACCAATGATGAGACGAGACGTCAGAGGCGGGTGACGTCACGGACCAGGAAACTATAAAGCATACCCAGAACAAAGAACGCTAGCTTCTGTTGTCTTCAGCAAGCGCTCTCTGTATCTTGTATGTCTTATTTAGTGTTGTTTGTCCCGCTACATTACTGTGATCTCTTCGTCTGAGGACAAGAGTTTCAAGCACACAAAAGACACGATATATATATATATATATATATATATACACATATAAAGAATGGCGGAAAAAGTTAATAAGCAGCAGTTCGTCAAGTGTGTGTCTCCCTGCACGCGATTCATCTCGGGTGGGGACACACACGAGATGTGTGTTGTTTGCCTGGGAGTTGAGCATGCACAGGCAGCTCTCGAGGGGGCTGTCTGTGTACATTGCGAACGGCTCACTCTCAGAGTGTTAAGATCACGCCGGGCGCTCTTTGAGGAGGGCGCCGCGCGAGTGTTCCTCGCGGATCGGGTCCCGCTGCTGCCGAGGCACAGCGGAGGCTGCATTCGTGGGGATCACAAATGGATCTGGCAGAGGGGGGAGAGACGGGCCCAGCCTTATCGCTCCCCTTACCTGCCAGACCCAGTGTCTCTCCTCTGGCGGCGGAAGCACGCGCTGCGGTTTCTTCCCCCCGGAGGGAGACACAGACGCTCAACATTTCTTCCTCCGAGGATGAGGACCCGCCATCCTCGTCTCCAGCTTATGAGGAGCTGCTGGAGGTGGTGACTAGGGCAGTCGATAAACTAAAAATAGACTGGCCTGGAGAAAAGTGAGACAAAACAAAAAGTAAGCTTGATGAGCGCTTTCTCCCGCACGGTCACTACCCCAGCGCCGGGGTCTGCCGTTCTTTCCCGACCTCCACACCGAGGTGTCGAGGTCGTGGAATAGACCTGTCCAATATCGTGTTTTCAGTCCCCAAACGCCATTATATAGTAACATCGTGGGGCTGAAACACCACGGCTATGGGACGATGCCTCGGGTTGAAGAGACGCCGCGAAGCTATCTCTCGCCTGAGTCTGCATCGCCCTCAAGACCCGACATTGCCCACTAAGCCATTAAAGACAACATCGAGCTTGGTGGGCAAGGCTTATTCGGCGGCGGGTCAGGCTGCAGCTTGCCTTCACACCATGTCTATTTTGCAAGCTTATCAGGCTGACCTGCTGGGGAGATAGATGAGAGTGGGGAAGCGACATTTGAGTCTATACAGGAGTTAAGAAGGGCGACAGATCTAGCTCTCCGGGCCACCAAGGAGACGGCCAAATCAATTGGTCGTTCTATGGCAGCCCTGGTGGCCACGGAGAGACACCTGTGGCTCAATTTGTCGGACATGAAGGATAAAGACAAGAACGTCCTCATGGATGCGCCGCTGTCTCCTGTGGGCCTATTCGGCGACGCAGTATCTTCTGTCGCCGATAGGTTCCAGGAGACACATAAACAGTCAGCGGCCTTCCAGAGATTCCTTCCCGCCGCTCTCACCCCGGGCTGCTGAGCGGGAGCAGCCCGGCCGACAACCAGCTCCTCAGCGCACAGAGCGCAACAAAAGGCCAGTGTGGCCACCCGGCTCCCGCAGAGACCTTGGGGACCGGGCGGCCGACACAGGCGAAGTTTTCTGGGGGTAAGACGGATCTGAGGACCGCCATTATTTCCCGGAAGGCTTCAAAGAAAAAGTCCTGACGCCAGATGCTCAGGACTCATGAGGGCAGCCCCCGGAGGGGTCCGAAAGGCCAAAAATCTGGCTCGCCCCTTCGGCGCCTCCGGGGCGTTCTGCCAACCCTGCCACCCAGTGTGCGCCAGGGCGCAGCGGTCTCCACCGATCCTCTGAGGAGGGTCGGTTGTCACTCGATTCGCTTGTCTGCCGGTGCGCGCGTCAGAACAACGAGCCGAGTGCTCAAAAACACCAGAGGCCAGTCTCGAGAGACTGGTTCCCTTAGTAGAATTTATAGAAGAATGGAAACTTCTCCGAACATTTCAAAATGGGTGCTGCTTATAATAGAACAGGGCTACAAAATACAGTTTTGTCCTCGACCGCCCAGGTTCAACGGGGTTCTTCCTACAGTAGTGACCCCAGAGCAGTCTCTGGTTATGGAACAAGAGGTTATGACACTTTTGCAGAAAGGAGCTATAGAGAGGGTTCCTCCTCCCAGCAAGCTGTCAGGTTTTTACAGCCGCTACTTCATTGTTCCCAAGAAGGATGGAGGGCTACGTCCGATCATAGATTTACGAGTGTTAAATCGATCTGTACAAAAGTTAAAGTTCAAGATGCTTACACTCAGACAGATTATCCCACAGATCAGGTCCGAGGACTGGTTTGTGGCGATAGACCTGAAAGATGCTTACTTTCATGTATCCATCCACCCTCATCACAGGAAGTTCCTCAGGTTTGCTTTGGGGCTAAGCTTACCAATACAAGGTTCTTCCCTTCGGCCTATCCCTATCACCCCGCACGCTCACGAAGTGCGTGGATGCAGCTCTGGCTCCGTTGAGACTCCAGGGCATTCGCGCACTGAACTATATCGACGCATTGGTTGATACTAGCTCAAACAGAACAGTTGGCAGTTCAACATCGAGATGTTGTTCTGTCACACATGAGGAAGCTTGGGCTGAGGCTCAATGCCAAGAAAAGTGTATTGGTTCCGAGTCAAATTACCAGCTATTTAGGGTAGTTTGGGACTCCACCACGATGCAGGCATATCTATCCCCTGCTCGTGTGAGTTCCATTCTCGGGCCGTGAAAGGGGTGAAGTTAGGCCAGTTACTCACTGTAAAACAGTTTCAGAAACTGTTGGGTCTGATGGCAGCTGCGCCCAACGTGATAACTTTTGGCCTTCTGCACATGAGACCCTTACAGTGGTGGCTCAGGACCAAGGGTTTTCTCCGAGGGGAAATCCTTTCGCGACGATCAAAGTCACGCGGCGATGCCTTCGTGCTCTGGTCATGTGGAAAAGCCTTGGTTCCTGTCCCAGGGTCCTGTGCTGGGGACTTCGTCGCCGTGTTATGCTTACGACAGATGCTTCCCTCACAGGCTGGGGCGATCATGAGTGGTCGCCAGCTCAAGGTCTATGGGAGGACCATCAGCTCTCCTGGCACATAAATCGGCTGGAGATGATGGCGGTATTTCTTGCATTGAAACACTTCCTCCCAGATCTGAGGGACCATCACGTGTTGGTCCATACGGACAACACGACGGTGGTCTCATACATCAACCATCAGGGGTCTGCGGTCTTGCCGACTTTGCAACTTGGCCCGTCGGATCCTCCTGTGGGCCCAGGGAAAGCTCCTCTCATTAAAAGCAGCTTATATCCCGGGGCATCAAAATGTGGAGCAGACACCCTGTCGAGGCAGGGCCGAGGCCCGGGAGTGGAGACTCCACACCGAGGTGGTGGAGCTCATCTGGAAAACCTTTGGTCGAGCGGAAGTCGATCTTTTGCATCAAAAGAAACAAACCAGTGTCCTCTGTGGTACTCCTTAACGCACTCCAGCACCTCTGGGGCTGGATGCCATGCTGCAGACGTGGCCGAGGCTACGTCTGTATGCTTTTCCTGTTCTGGAAAAAGTACGCCAGGAAGGGGTCAGCTTAATACTGGTGGGTCCATACTGGCCGACCAGGATTTGGTTCATGGACCTGATCTCTCTGTTAGACGGCTCTCCGATGGAGCTTCCTCTCAGACAGGACCTCCTGTCTCAAGCGGGCGCACGATACTCCATCCTCGCCCAGAGTTATGGAAACTGTGGGCCTGGCCTCTGAGGGGCAAGGCTCATAGATTCTGGTCTCCCAACCGAGGTTGTGGAGACCATTCTTCATTCCAGAGCTCCCTCCACGAGGAAGCTATATTCATATAAATGGAGGTTGTTTTCTACTTGGTGTAGTCAACGTGATACGGACCCTGTCCAGTCATCTATTAGCCTGGTGCTTCAGTTCCTCCAAGAAAAGTTCTCGGAAGGTTTATCTCTTTCGACATTGAAGGTTCTACGTAGCAGCCATTTCGGCTACCATGTTCCTGTAGGGGTTCCTCGGTGGGTCGAGACCCCTTGTTATACGCTTCCTCCGTGGTACACTGAGGCTGAGGCCTACAGTGCGCATACAAGGACTCCAGCCTGGGACTTGGCTATAGTGTTAGAGGGGCTAGCTGAGGCTCCCTTCGAACCACTAGAGCAGGTATCAGAAAAGTTCCTCACTCTGAAAACTATATTTCTTCTGGCAATCTCGTCTCTTAAAAGGATAGGAGACTTACAAGCACTGTCGGTTGCTCCTTCCTGTCTCGAATTTGCGCGGTATGGTTAAGGCTTTCCTGCACACTAGACCTGGCTATGTGCCAAAGGTCCCCACCAATGCCCCGGGTCCTATTGTACTCCAGGCTTTCTGTCCTCCTCCCTTTTTAGACTCGGATCAGGAAAAATGTAATCTGCTCTGCCCCGTCAGGGCTTTAGATGCATACGTCCACAGAGCTGCCCTGTGGCGGAAATCAGATCAATTGTTTGTTTGTTATGGGTCCCCAAAAAAGGGGGCCCAGCATCTAAGCAGAGGATGAGCAAGTGGGTGGTCGAGGCCATCTCACTTGCCTATGAGGCATCCGGACAGCCATGCCCTTTAGCTGTCCGGGCTCATTCCACTAGGGGTATGGCGGCCTCTAAGGCGTTAATGTCAGGAGTGTCTTTGAACGACATATGTGATGCAGCTGGATGGTCATCCCAGCACACGCTCATCAGGTTCTACAACATAGACATAAATCCTACTCCGGGTTCCTTGGTTCTGTCTACAAGATTACAGACAGGTACTGATGATACGGCGTAGTTGGGACAGCGTTCCCATCACGTCATTCGACGAAGCGTCGATAGTTCCCACGAAGGGAACAACTCGGGTTACGGGTGTAACCCTTGTTCCCTGAGTAAGGGAACGAGACGCCACGTCACGCTGTCGCACTCCCAGTGTACCTGTGAGCCGCCTCTTGCTTCAGCCATAATCCAGAAGCTAGCGTTCTTTGTTCTGGGTATGCTTTATAGTTTCCTGGTCCGTGACGTCACCCGCCTCTGACGCCTCGTCTCATCATTGGTTAGATACAGAGGTGCTTCACGACGCAATCACGCAGAGGGTTCCCATCACGCCATTCGACGTAGCGCCTCGCTCCTTACTCAGGGAACAAGGGTTACACCTGTAACCCGAGACGTTTTCATTAACAAAAACAGGTTGTATTTAGTTAAGAGTAAAATACTGTTTAGAGAAATAACTACTACTAATAATTATTATATCACTAAATATTTCTTACACTCCGTTACAAATACAGAAGGGACAGAGGCACAGGAATGCAGATAAAGGATGTTTATTAAACAACCAGAAGAGTGAACAACAGTGCAGGTGAGTGAACGTGAAGTTTGCAGGTAACTGATAAGAATAACTGAGTGATACTGTCCTTTTCCTTTGCAGATGTGGCGGGCTGGAGATTGACTGGAGCAGAGAAGACACAGGAGAATTCACACGAGACGAGGAACAACGAAGGAGACTTGGGAACACGCTGGAGACAGGTAAGTAGCTTGAAGGAGTCCTTAAGGTGCGCATGAAGGTAAGTCTAGATGCTAACGAGACCAAACGATGACTGTGTGAGTGAGTGCGTCTTATATGCTGCTGGTGATTGCCGTGCTAATGGGGTGCAGGTGTGCGTGATCAGTATTCGGGTGAAGGAGTGCGCTGTGATTGGGTGATGGAGGAGCCTGGCGTGTCTGTGACACACACACACACACACTTATATTTATATAAAGCATACATCGTGTCTGTTCTTTGACCATACGTTGCATACAAATTGCAATGTTTATGATGACTGCAAGATTAATAAAACATTCTCCTCAGGTATGTATATGTAGCTAGTTAACAGAAACACTGACTATATGCGAAATAAACAAGAAATTAAGGATAACTCACAAAAGGCTAGCTTATAAGGCTAGCTAGATTTATCATATTACACAATATATTCATTATTTTGAAAATGTCAACTGTTGCAGTTAACACTTAACATTGAATCTTCATTACCGTTTGAAATAATCCAATAAACGAGTTCGATTTCAGCACTAATATTTTCAGTTCCATTCGTCTGCGCATTGTCTCAAGGCCACGCCCACAACAGGGGAAATATCATGAATATTCACGTATACTCCACCCACTGGAACAGTTTTTCACAGGAACCGAATATTACACAACACCGGCAAGCGACACGCTCAGAGATTTGGCATTTTGCAACAAACGCTGGAGAAATATACTCTTTCAGAGTGAATATATTCCATGAGTCTCGCCTGAGTCAGGGAAGCACATCATGTCATATTCATCTGAGCGCTGTCAGCGTTGAGAGCGCTCGTCCTCAATGAACGCGGCATGCGGGGCAGGGGCGTTTTGAAACAAGGGGGATGAGCTGAAACAGGTGCCGCTGGTCAGCTTGCAGGAAGTGGCGAGAGTGAGATCGCTGAGTCAGCTTCATCCAGCTGCTTGTAGGCGAGAACGGCTTCAAGTCTCTTAGATCCAGCAAAGAGAAATTATCGCGTCGCTGAAGGAGAATGAATCAGTCTGCCTATGTCGAATGTCAGTCAGGAAAATCATCTAAATGATCAAAATGCTCTCATTACAATTCTCCAGCAGATTTACTGTGCTGAACTAGGGTGACCATACGTTTCGGGACAGTCCCGTATTTCAGCTCTACTTCTAGTATCCCTGCTTATTAAAAAAATATGTTTTGTCCCGTATTTCATCTTTTCTTAAATTTCATTACAACTGGTTGATCAGAGAATGAGTAGTAGCAGTAGTAATGTTATGTCAGGCACAGACAGCCCATCATAGAACAAAATTACCATCCAATCACAATTTGTTATCGATTAGTGAAGGTGGGATAGGCGGAATCACGCTGAATGACAGACCAGATGCGCTCTCTCTCTCGGCTTGTGCCGCTGTCTCTCTTTCCTTGCCTGCGGTCCCAGTTCTCTCTGACCTCACGCGATCAGTTCTCATTGCGCCTGAATGGTCAAATGCACACATAGTTGTCAAAATGTCCATCCTATGGAGTATCTCACGTAAATACAGTCGGTTATGGCTTAAGTGGACGTAAACAGGTGGGTGAAAACAGGATATGTGTCACTATATTAAATATTACATCCATGGATTCGGTCTTAAAGGGACAGTAGCCTAATTAAATATTTGTCTGTCATTAATGTTAATAAAACAACAAAAGATGTTAAATAAATGTATACATGGTAAATAAACCTAGTGTATCTGAAAAACAAGTTTTTTTATTTGTATCCCTATTGTATTTGTTGTATTGTTTGTAATTTGTTTGTACATTTATTTTTTATAACAAATATATATATATATATATATATATATATATATATATATATATTGTGAAATAAAAATGTCATGGTCATATTGGCCACCCCTTGCTCACCCGTCCCAGTATTACACCATGAGAAATCTGGTCACCCTATGCTGCATGCAAGTTCACACTAACTCAAAACTTGCATGACACGAGCTGAGACCTAACGCGAGATTTGATCTCTGTTACGGACAGAAGGGTAGGAGACAACAGATGGATGTTTATTAGTGAACTGCAGGTTTAACACAGATGAGCAGGTAAGTGAATGGTAGAAAGAACCTAGAGATGTGATAACTGGAGTACTAATACTGTTCTTGGTCTTGCAGGTTGGTGGATAGCTGATGGCAGACGGTTGGTAGCAGGGTGGACAGACGGAGACGGTAAGTGAACTCACACACAGATGACGAAGCACAGAGACTGGGGAAACACGCTGGAGTGGAGATGGTAAGTATCAATGAAGTCTTGTAGGTAAGCATGGAGAGCCCTGATGCATAAACAAGACCGGACAATGTCTGAGGTGAGTGCTGTGCTTAAGTATCTGTGGTGATGGGGTGCTGATGGGAAACAGGTGCGTGTGATTAGAACTCTGGTGAGGGAGTGCGCTGTGATTGGCTGGTGATGGAGCCTGGCGGGTCTGTGACAATCGTAGTCACCGCTCACATCCATATTAATAAATACCAAGTTTTGTTGAAACGACCGCACGCCCAGTTTTCTGTCAGACGTTAATTTTGTAAATGAGGTCCTTTGTGTTTTAGGAGCCCGTCCACACGGAGACGCGTTTAGCTGTATATGTAAAAAAATTGTATAGTATCGGTGTTTCGTCCAGACGGATCCGGTGTTTTGGGAGCCTGAAACTGCTATTTTTTGAAACTGGGTCCCAGAGTGGATAAATCTGAAAACGACACCCTTGTGTTTTCGTGTGTGTACAGCCAATCCGTATATTTAGTGAAACAATGATGTCATCCCCACGTCTCGACTCTAGTCAGACATCACTACGTCACGTAACAACAACAACAACAACAATAGGGAACTACATGCTTGTGTTCATGCCGCAGAAGCTACTGAGCCTATTAGCTTTACTAAAATAAAGCTTTATTTCTAAGCTTTACTAAAGTTTGTATACAGCGAACAAGGTTTATGTTCATGCTCCAAGTCTTATTCTCCGTTTTAGTGTATCTCTGTGGCAGAATTACTGCGCCACATACTGATCTGGCATTTATACTACATCATTTTGAGTCGGTTTCAGTGGTTTTGCGTGTATGCAGATATTTCTTGAGATGACGCTGCTTTTACGGATTTTTTTTTTTCAGAACAAGGAAAAAAAAAACATCGGATAGGGAAAGCTCTGGCTTCGTGTGGATGTGGTTTTAGTTTGGTTTCCCCTGTTGCTGTTTGCCTGTGTTCTCATTGGCCACGTTCACACTGTCAGTTTTTGGGATTGACAACCGCATTTACTTACAGATTTGAGTCTTGAAATGTCTCGCTCACACAGCAACTTACAGTAGCGTCTGGAACACTGTCTGTATGAACGCAGCAGCGAGTGTCAAGCCCATATTCTCTTACTAGTAACCATAACGACAGTGACCAACGTAATATTAAAGATGGCGATGAAAAGTATTATCATTTTTGACATGACAAGAGACTAACTGAACCGCGAGTTCATCCATTGAAACTTCAATAACCAACAGCAGCATGTAAACACGCGCTAGCCGGAGTCTTTAACCGCTGCACACGCGTGTCAAGTCCTTTGCGACGCCTCGCGCATGAAACAGCATTTGAATTTGGAAAAGAAACACAAAACTGATGGGAGCCGCTCCGGTGGAGAACAGTGACTGGATCTAACACCTTCAGATGACACACAGCTCACATCTCTGTTGCAGTAAGTTACTGAAAGCGAAACCACACACAAAACACCTTAGCAGAGCGGCTCTCTCGCACTATATGACGTGACGGACAACTAGTTCAGTCCTGTTCTGTTCACACGGCGCAAATATTCAGAGAATGCGGTTGTGAGTCCTGAAAATTTACGGGTGTGAGTTCGGTTATAGAATGCGGTTCTCACTCCCGTAAATAACCGTACTGTGTGTGAATGTAACTGTATTAAGGACTCAAATACAGGACTGACAACCGTATTCTGCTGCTGTGTGAACGTGGCCATTCATTGTCAGTTTCCTTGGTTACTGATCATGCCCTAGTTAGTTTCCATGGTTTCTAATTAAAGGGTTAGTTCACCCAAAAATGAAAATAATGTCATTTATTACTCATCCTCATGTTGTTCCACACCCGTAAGACCTTCGTTAATCTTCGAACGCAAATTAAGATATTTTTGTTGAAATCCGATGACTCAGTGAGGCCTGCATAGCCAGCAATGACATTTCCTCTATCAAGATCCATTTATTTTTTCTTAAATGACCAATCATTTCGCTAGATAAGACCTTTATTCCTCGTCTGGGATCGTGTAGAGCCCTTTGAAGCTGCACTGAAACTGACATTTGAACCCCAGTGAAGTCCACTATATGGAGAAAAATCCTGGAATGTTTTCCTCAAAAACCTCAATTTCTTTTCGACTGAAGAAAGAAAACCATGAACATCTTGGATGTAGGTGAGTAAATTATCAGGAAATTTTCATTCAGAAGTGAACTAATCCTTTAAGAGACACAAATTCAGTAGAAATGCAAATTACCTGCATGTATTTGTGAGATGATGTGTCAAAGCAGAAGTCGTCTCAAGCTGGTTTTGTGATCTTGACAATCAGTTCAATGTTCTTCAGTGGCCTTCAAGATCACAGATCTGAATCCAACAGAAAACCTTTGGAACAATAAGAGATCTGCAGATAATATGGGATTCAATCATGTCAACATGGAGCAGAATCCAGAAACCATCTTGGAAACCTTTTATCACGCCTTCATCATTAGTTTTTACTGCTTTGTAAATATGTTTTTATCTTATATCTTAAGATTTTTACACTCTTGTCCCAGACTCAAACGTATATTACTAATATTACTACATTTTAAATCTATGATGACCTAAATAAACAAAGAGTGAAATAAACTGAAATAATTATTCAAAAATGATGACCATAAATGCAGCATCATTTCCAACTGTTTAAGAGACAATAGTGTCAGTGGAGATGATTGAGATTAAATATGAGACGTGATGTATGTGGAAAACAAAGAGAAATAAACATAAATATCAGTTATGAATGCAATATTTGTACTGATTATGATCATGATGAAAAATGAGGCTTATTGCAGAATTAACAGTGATTAACAATAAAACATCAAAACTAAATCTGCAAATGATTCTATTAATTTCCATAATAATATACTGGACAATGAATAATAATCCTGTATTTGCAAATATATTATTATTATTATTATTATTATTACAATTTAGCAGTAAATGTACACTGTTCTTAAAGAGACATCTTCCCTATAGTGTATAAATACTGCTGATGATTTTAATGCCATCACTGATCAGTCTGACGGTTGAACTGAGTTTGTTATGAACTGTAACATGACGACACATTCAGTCAGCTGCAGTATCTCAGTAAAGGCTGTTGAACTGAACTGTTAGACGCTCCATTACTGACACTGCAGTTCCACACAGTAGAAGAGCACAGTGTGTTTTAATGCTGCTGGAGCTCATGGATGTTGTTCAGTACCAGAGAACTGAGAAATCTTCCACCCTGAACACTGATATTGTGTCATTCAGAAACACAATTAAACCAAAGAGCTGCTGCAGTTTATTACATGAACTAATAATGAGCCCAGAACAGTGTAGAATGAATGATAGAAAGTGTTCAGTGACCTTACAAAATATTAATAATGACCAAATCAATAACATACATGATTCTGTCAATAGACTTCAGAAATGTGTGTATAATTGTTTGACGTTTCACAACATGAGAAAGTTGTTGGAAAATGTGTTTGTGACTGATCTACAGTCTTCAGGATAATGATTTAAATAGAGAGAGTCACTTTGCATTGTCACACATGCTTCAGTGCTCTGAGAGTGTTTATAGTGCTGTGAGTTTAACACTTCATGACTGAGAGCAGAACAGAACACAATCTTCATCATCACACAAGACAAAAGAACAACAATGAACAAAATCACCTTCTTCATCTGGACTCTCACACTGTTTATTCAAGGTAACTGTTTCAATAAAATTTAATGCTAAAATATAATAATAACATTAACAGTAAATCTTATACAAATATTCTGCTTTTTCTAACAGGTTTCAGTGGACAGGTGACTGTGACTCAGACCCCTTCTGTAAAAACGGTTCAGATTGGTGAATCAGTCACTATAAATTGCAAAACAAACACAGTAGTGAGCAATGACTGTGTAGGTTCATATACTTGTATGGCCTGGTACCAGCAGAAACCTGGAGAAGCTCCTAAACTAATGATTCATTCTGCAAACCAAAGAGTTTCAAACACTCCATCTAGATTCAGTGGCAGTGGATCCAGAACTGATTTCACTCTGACCATCAGTGGAGTCCAGACTGAAGATACAGGAGATTATTACTGTCAGAGTTACCACTATATCAACAGTCAATATATATTCACACAGTGATAAAGAGTCGCATACAAAACCTCGGTCAGTCAGACGTCACAGTGATGCACTGATACAGCTGAGAGATACTGCAGCTGCTCAAACAACACAATCACACACAACACTGATCACAGACAAACACTAATAACACTAGATCATCTAAATCAACATCAATCTTGTGTTTATGAAGAGAAAGAGTCAGTGTTTAATATGATCATCATGTTTTAGGTGTAATATATGATCCCTGTCAATCAAACTGAACAGACTGAATTCAGTCACTTCTGCTGTCTGGACGTGATGCTTTCCATTTGAGCCACAGAAAGAAATGATTTTCATGACATTTTCATATATATTTTCATCCCCACATTTTCAGCAGAAGTGAAACTGGTGTGTTCCAGTCCAGATCATGTGACCAATCAAACAGTGAGACTGAAAAGCCCATTTGCATTGTCAGGGTGGAGTGATTCTGATCCTCTCAGAATAGAGCAGCTCTGTCTCCAGAGACCATGTTCAAACCCCAAGAGCTTTATTTGACATTTACTGCTACATCAAGCTTGTGAAAAGCACCTGCATCTTCATCTGTTAGTTGAATGATGTTGTCAGACACAAAGTGAACTTGTTGAGAAGCTTTATTGAATGTTACAGCAGATTGAAAGATCACACAGTGCTTTGACACGCCAGCTCTCTTTCAGTATTGAGTTGTAAATCACTACAGCTGCAGCACTAGACTCATGTGAATCCTGCCTGACACAGGACACTCAGATACGCTCATCTTCAGGAGAGAAACATCAGCACTCAGAGCTCTTGTGGAACGAGACCTCATGAGGAGCTCCATCATGTGTTACTCTGCAGACGTACACCTCTCCCTTTTCCCAGCGTGCTTTGCTGAGGGTCAGGACGCTACTGCGGCTGTAGCGGCCGTCCCGCTGGCTCTCTGCGCTGGTCACGACCCCCTCGGTGACCTCTGACCCGTCCAGTGTCCAGCTCACCTGCGCCCCCTGTGGAGAGTAAGAGCTGAGCAGGCAGAGCAGTGCGGCTGAGTCTCCAGAGATCTGCAGAGAAGAGGGCGGCAGCAGAGACACTGAGGGCTTCACTGTGGGACCAGCTGCAGGAGACAAACACAACACATTCACAAACACAAAGAAACACGGATTAAACTCATAGTGAGACACATTATGTAAATATGTGTAGATTTTTTTTGAAACGAATAATGATGTTCTTCTGAATGTATAAACATAATATCATTAATTTAGATTAAATAATTATAAAACAATATTAGTAACACTTTACTTAAAGCCTTTAATGCATTTTAAAAGTATGTTAATACATTAATTAAGCATTGTTATACACATTATAATCATGTATGATCTCATGAATAATTGAAACCACAATTTCACTGTATAAATAAGGCAACCTATCACATTCAGCTAATTTGCTCCGGTTAAAATTAACTTAAATACTTTTGTTCATCTAATGACTCTTTTGAACTTCTTGTCAAGGCAACTAAAGAATATTTAGCAATGCACAGCTTTTTTTTTCTATTTTCAAAGCTACACGACATGAACATCATTTGGCTCTTAAAATAGAGACACACATTTTACCCAATTTCACCCAGGCAAACCAGTTACAAAAGTTGCAGTGAGAAGAACATAAACCTCAACACACAAATCTCAAACATGGTGATGATCAACAATTGTAAATCACTTAGCTAGCTTTAAAAAAATTAAACATGGAGATGAAAAAACAAGGATTATCTGCTCACATTGATAAATGCTAAACATTCTTTAGTTTCCTTGACAAGAAGTGTTCAGTTCAAAACTGCCTGCTCCTCATTAGATGAACAAACGTTTTTACCTTGATTTTAACTGGAGCAAATTAGTTGAGTTTACTTAAAAAGTTGATCCTTATTATTATTATTATTATTATTATTATTAGCTCAACTTTTTTTTGTACAGTTCTATTCATTGTTACACCTTTAGAATGTATAATGTATATATATATATGTATAAAAAAAAACATGACAAACAACTAATTTCAGATATAGAGATTTGCAAGAAATTTGCAAATATTATAATGCATTTTAACTTTGGCTACAATTACACATTATGAATACCTTTAAGGCTTCAAGTAAAGTCTCACCACAATATCTAATAATTATTATTATTTAAAAATGTTGTTCTTGTTTCAACTGTAAAACTCTTTCTGAAATCTAAATTGTATTTTTTAAATATGTAATTAAAAGGACTTACCGAGCACCAGTTTAGTTCCTCCACCGAAAGTCCACCACAGTGATACAATCTAATGAAACGGTCGTACAAAAACCTCTATTCCACTCGAGTGAACACAAACTCCAGCAGAGAGAGAGAAACAACACTTCAACACACTGATATTAGAAGAAACTCAGATCTTCTCAACACTCAGACATTAAGTTTGGACTAAATGATTTTCAAAAAGAAAAATCTTTTCACAATCAGTTTATTAATCTCATTTACAACAGACATGATAAAGTTTGACTTTCTATCCTATATTTCTCATTTGTTCTCTTGTCGTGTGCTGATATAACACTGTTTAAAGAAATATATTTGATGATCTGTGACCTCTGAGGTGACCTTTGACCTTTGACCTCTTTTATCATGAAGCTCAATCATCATAATTCACAGAAAAACCCACAGCTTCAGACTTCAGTCTTCAGTGAAAATGTGTTCAAATAACAAGCTTATTGAATACTATATTGAATATCAATAGAAAGTGTCAACAATGAAAATATAAAAATGTATTTAGCATGTTTTACACAGTCAAGCATGTTTTTCATATTCAGGGTGTGTTTCCTGAAAGCATCATTAGCCAACTATGGTCGTAAGTCCCATTGAACTCTATTGGTAACGACGGAACTTGCGACCGTAGTTCGCTTTGGGAAACGCATCCCTGGTCTGTTATAAAAGTATCTGGACTCATTATGAATCTCCACACAAGATCATGAAACGTGAACAAGCTCTAATATGTCTCCATCTTTAACAGCCTGTTTCTTCTCCATTTGATGATTTCAGACACACATGAGGCTTCATGATAGATGGAGTGACACCATGAACTCTGATTAGAGATTCACAATCAGTCCTGATACTTTCTGAACAGACTCATGATTCATGATCGATCTTCAGTGATGGAGGTTCATCTAGTGGAAGTGTAGCAGTGATGATGGTCACATGACTGAATATGGACACAGAAATGGACGTTCATCTGCTCATCCTCAGTGTCTCTGTGGGCAGTAAAATGTATTTAGAAAGAAATAAAATAAATGAAACTCCAGTTGTGTTTGTAACCCCTGATTATCCATTAGTCAGAGTCATTCTGACCAAGGCTGTATCTCAGTATTAGTTTTAGTTGATCTTAGGTCTGTGTTCGACACTATAGATCATAAAATACTCTTAGAACAACTACAAAATTACACTGGTATTCAAGGACAGGCATTACAGTGGATTAGATCGTACCTAGCAGACTATTAACATTTTAAATCCAGGTTATCACCAGTAAATGATGTGGTTCAAGGATCTGTGTTAGGCCCTCTGTTGTTTTCAATATACAATACATGCTGCCACTTGACAATATTATTAGAAAACATGGTATTAGTTTCCACTGTTATGCCAACAATGTTCAGTTATATATTTCATCATGACCGGATGGAATGTGTAAATTATGCAATTTGATAGATTGTGTTAAAGATAACACTGCAATACTTATTGGATCAAAAACCTTCACACAGAATCTCTTTGACTACAATCTGCAATTTGAAGGATGTGCTGTTACTTCATCCTCTACAGTTAAAGACCTGGGTGTTATATTAGACAGCAACTTATCTTTTGAAAATCATATTTCATATACAAAAACAGTCTTCTTCCACCTCAGAAACATTGCTAAGATACAGAACATGTTATCTGTTTCTGACACAGAAAAGTTAGTTCATGCTTTCATGACGTCTAGACTAGATTACTGTAATGCTTTACTAGCTGGTTGTCCTGTATCCTTAATAAACAAGCTACAATTAGTCCAAAATTCAGCTGCTGGAGTTCTGACCAGATGAAGAAAATATGATCATATCACACCAATTTTATCATCTCTACACTGGTTACCTATTAAGTTCTGTATTGATTTCAGAGTATTGATACTGACTTATAAAGCCTTAAATGGTTTAGCTCCTGCATTTAACTGATCTTCTACTGCCCTACAATCCATCACGCTCTTTAAGATCACAAAACTCTGGACTTTTAGTACATTTTGTTTGAAACATTATGAACAGCAGCTACTCTAATTGTTTTCCATTTGCTTTTCTGTTTCTACCTTGAGATGCCCATCCCGAGGTAACTATAGGGATTTTTCCAGCTCCAGTTTGGATTCAGATTCTTAGGAAGACTTCAGTGCTCTGAGAGTGTTTATAGTGCTGTGAGTTTAACACTTCATGACTGAGAGCAGAACAGAACACAATCTTCATCATCACACAAGACAAAAGAACAACAATGAACAAAATCACCTTCTTCATCTGGACTCTGACTCTCTGCATTCAGGGTAAATATCTTCTATAAATATCTTGCAAAATAATTTTATGTACAGTCCAATAACCATTAATGACTAAAATATGTTGATTTCAGAGAGCTGGGGACAAGTAACAGTGACTCAGAATCCAGCAATAAAATCCATCAAACAAGGAGAAACTGTTACAATCAGCTGTAAAACCAGTCAGCCGATTTCTGGCTGTAATGACTGTGTGTCTTGGTATCAGCAGAAACCTGGAGAAGCTCCTAAACTCCTGATTTATTACATAAGAAGCCTCCAGTCAGGAACTCTAGATTCAGTGGCAGTGGATCTGACAGTGATTTCACTCTGACCATCAGTGGAGTCCAGACTGAAGATACAGGAGATTATTACTGTCTGAGTTTACACAGCATCAACAGTAACTGGGTGTTCACACAGTGATAAAGAGTCGTACAAAAACCTCGGTCAGTCAGACGTCACAGTGATGCACTGATACAGCTGAGAGATACTGCAGCTGCTGATGGAGGATCACAAACAACACAATGACAAAGTTTCAAATGCACTCTTGATCATGTGATATTTCTTAAAGAGGCCATATAATGCTCTTTAACATGTTCCTTTAGTGTATCTGTAGGGATCATCCATAAGCACAACAACAGAATCCAAATGTGTGGGTGAAGGTATAATGCATGTAGATCTCTTACTTGAGCTTCTGTAAAGTTCACTTTATTTAGTCTGACTCAGTTTTGAAAGATTATTGCATTTAGACTGTGTTTCTAATTAAGAGCTAACTATATATATTAGTTATGTATTAATTTAGATATTTGATTATGCTGGATATCCCATACTTTCAGTTATTCGTTCATTAGGGTCCAGGTGTTGCACAGAGTCTCACGTTGGTCAAGTTGTGATCTCACGGACACAAAATTACCAGCTCTGATCTTAGACAGGATGCAGGGTGTAGATTGACCACATTAGCCCGGTTCTGTAAACACTGCATTGGCTCCCTGTTAAAGTCCCCGTGAACCGGAAGCTGCAGCTGACTTTCACCGTTACAATGCAGCTCCAGCCAGGACAAGGGAACACACTGAAATTACCTTTGTGAACTGAAGGGAAGAGTTCAGTGTCTGAAAAGTCTGAGGGTTGCACCTGACAGGGTCTGTGATGTTACTGTTGCATGTGCCATAGTCCTCAACACTGCCAGCATCAGAAAAGAGAGGACACCTGTGGTGGAGGTGCAGCCTGATGATGAGCTCCAGCCAGCGCTCTTGGACCAACCTAGTGATAGAGCTGCACAGGACAGAACTGTGGAACACCATTTTAATTACTGACCTTGAATAAGACAAGACAAACATACCTAGGCCCATGTGCTTTTGTTTTTCCTTTTTGTGCTTTCCTTTTGTGCTGTTTTTTAAGTCTTTAATGTGAATATATATATATATAAAAAAAAAAATCACTTACTCCATATTCCATACTTGCTTGGGAAGTGGTAAGAGTTTTGGTGTATTATCTATAACTTCAAAAAAAAAAAAAAAAAAAAAAAAAAAACCAGCACTATTTGCCAGCATCTCTTCTTGTTTTAGCCACTTTGTTGTTGTTCCCTGGTGTTAATAAGGTTTTTTGAGTTTACTGTAACCTTCCAGCAAAAGCTCTTTCTCAACAGCAGAAAAATTGGGCGTGTTCTTTGGCCATTGTGAGAAACAGCCAATCCCAGGAGAAGGGTCTGGCTGCAGACAGGCAATCTCAGACACGCATGCGCAGTCCGACACATGCATTCTCAGACACGCATGCGCACTCAGATACATGCAGTCTCAGCCGCACTTGCGCAGTCCGACACGTGTTCTCAATCACGCATGCGCAGTCCGACACGCTGCGTTCTCAGCAGCTCGTGGACACGCAGATACACGCGCTTTCAGATGCACGCGTTTAATGCACCTACAGGTTACTTGTAAGTATATTTATGCAATTCGCACAAGATTAAGTTAAATTAAAAGAGTTGTTCATTATCTGGTAAATGTTATCGAAAACGATCCTGATATTTATCTGGTATAACCCACATGCACAGGTGTCGACGTTATGCACGTGTTTAGAGGAGTCGACGACCATTAAATAATTGATGTAAGTATATTTACCTCATTCATACAAGATTAGCTAGATGTAAAAGTGTTGTTTAATCTATAAGATAATGTTATCGAAACTGTCCTGATATCTATCTGATGTATCCCGTCGTGCTAATTGGGTATCAATTCTTCATCCAGTAAATTAGTGAAGATCTAAATTCATTTTGTTTAGCCATTGAACAAATGGACTGTTTTACTGGCTCTTGTTTGGGTCTGTTGTTTTGAAAAGTGACAGAGAAGTTTGCAGGTGACCTACTCTGTATAATTGTTGTTTAGACGAGGTGTTACTTAAAATTATTTAAAATAAAGATGGAATAACAAAAGTCATCTTAATGTTGTTAAAAATGGTTCTTCAAATCAAGAGATACATGGAATACTACCAAACAGATAACAAACATTCAAAGAATATTATACACAAGAATTATTTTTATTTCCGTCTCTTCAATTTATGCTTACAGATGCATCAATCAATAGTCCTAGCAGGTGTAAAGCAGCTGATACCAAAATGCACATCTTGTTGCAAATTGTATCATTGCCCCTTGTGCCCTTCACTGAAGCCAATGACTGAAAAGAAAGTTCAGGCTCACTGGAAAATCCATATAAAAATGCAATATTTTTCCAAGGTAAGATGGGTGTGATTAGCTTTTTTTTTTTTCTTTTTGAAGCACTTCAAAAGGGTACTAATAAGCAAAGAGAGACTGTTCAAGACATATTTCAAACATATTCTTGCACGTACTATCAAACGTTACTGTAATGTCTCTCACACTCTATCAAAGATTTTCATGCATGCTATCAAACTCTCTTATTCGCTACTATACTATTTCTCACACACTATCAAAGCTTTTACCCAAACTCATTCACAAACATACTATCAACTCTCTCTCGCACACACTATCAAATTCATTGTCTGTGTATCATCCATTTCTTTTTTATTTAACATTCAAGATGTTTATTGTGTTTATCTTCTACCCTGAACAAAAAAGCAAAAATAAAAATAAGGTAGCGTGTATGAGAGTACAATTTGCAAAAATGTCTTGAACAGCCTCTCAATTACTAACGGACTGTGAAGTTGGATATTATGGGTATTTAATCTTTGTCAAATATAACTTTTGTTTAAAGGTTATTTTTTTCTCATTTGTATACTGTTTATAACTTCTAGACAAAAGATTATGCAAATGCCATTTGGCCTGCAGAACAGAAGCCCGTTATCATTGCCCTACTTGCAGTAAAACTGTTCTTAGAAGAAATGCAATGGAGGCTCACCTGAAGAAGTGCTTACCTGCATCGGCTCCTGTACATCGACACCTACACTGACTCCGTGCTCCTCCTCACCTGCGCCAAGATCTGCATCGGCTCCTTGTACGCCCACACCTGCACTGGCTCCGTGCTCCACTTCACCTGCGCCAGGATCTGCATCGGCTCCTTCTACGCCCACACCTGAACTGGCTCCGTGCTCCACTTCACCTGCGGCAGGATCTGCATCGGCTCCTTCTACGCCCACACCTGCACTGGCTCCGTGCTTCTCCTCACCTGCGCCAAGATTTGCATCGGCTCCTTGTACGCCGACACCTACACTGGCTCCGTGCTCCACTTCACCTGCGCCAGGATCTGCATCGGCTTTCATTTATAGTCTGCATTGTACATTGTGCTGATGCCCTATTTGACTACACAATTGTAAGTAATATTATAGTTTTCAATAACTTAGAGACAGTATAACTTACAAAGGCCGGCGCCCACAGCGCCGGTGCCCTCGCAGACTGCCGCCCTTGAGCGCTGCTCGAGCTGCCCGCTTCGCTTCCGGAGAGCGACAAAGTGGCCTTTCTTGACGCCCCAGTCTCTTGGCCCAGCCGCCCAAGGTTTCAGGGCTGCTAAACAGGCCTGATTGACCCTGACGCCAAAGCGCCATGCCGCCAAGCGTGAGGTGGGACCCGGAGTTTCAGCCAGTATTGTCCCACCTCACGCTTGGCGGCATGGCCGCTGCCAGGGTCAATCAGGCCTGTTTAGCAGCCCTGAAACCTGGACGGCTGGCCGAAGAGACCGGCTGGAGAGACTGGGGCGTCAAGAAAGGCCACTTTGTCGCCTCCTTGATTTCCGCCAAGTTGAGCCAGAGGTGGCGCCAGCACCCACCAGGTTGGCCATGGAACGCCTAATGGCCTTCGAGCCGCTTGATGACTCCATGTCACTGGCGGCTTCTGAAACGGAGGAATGGGCGGCGATTCTGAAGACCCCGCCCACCTGCCGTCACTTGAGCCCATTGACGCCAGAGCTGGGATGGACGCAGAGTTATTTCGCGTTCTCTCTAAAGCTGTCGAGGAACTCGATCTCGAGTGGGCTCCACCTGAAGAGCCAACGCGCAGCAGACTGGATGAGTGGTTCCTGCCGGGTCGCCGCCAGGCCCTCGCTAGCGCTCTGCGCCGTTCTTCCCTGAAGTTCACGATGAGCTGACCAAGTTGTGGCGTGCTCCCTACTTGGCCCGCTTACGTACTTCCTCTTCTGCAGCTCTCACTTCAGTCGATGGCTCTCAGGAGAAGGGCTATGAGCACATGCCGCCCCTGGACGAGGCCGTGGGGTGGAAGAACAAAAGAGCCCTTCCTTCTAAGCCCTGCAGAACTACCTCCGCCTTGGCTGGCAGAGCTTATTCTTCTGCGGTCAAGCTGCCTTGGCGCTTCACACCATGGCCATTCTCCAGGTGTTCCAAGCCAAGCTCCTCCGTTCCCTGGACGAGTCTGGAATTGACGCACCTGCCTTTCGTGACCTCCGCCACAGATTTAGCCCTGCTCGCCACGAAAGCCACAGCCCAGGCCATTGGACGTTCCATGGCCAACCTGGTCGTGCTAGAGCGCCACCTCTGGCTCAACTTGACGGAAATCAAGGAGAGCGACAAAGTGGCCTTTCTTGATGCCCCAGTCTCTCCAGCCGGTCTCTTCGGGCCAGCCGTAGAAGGTTTTACTGAGCGCTTCACTGCGGCACAGAAGTCGTCCCCAGGCCATGCGACACTTCCTGCCCAAGCGCTCCAGCTCAGCCTCTGCCTCGAGTCGCCCCAGGACTGCGCCGACTCAGCATCAGAGCAAGCCTGCCCCTTGTACCTCCCAGGCAGCGCCCCAAGAAGCAGCACCAGTGAGCTCGTTCCGCTAAGCGCTCTACCTTCCCGAGACGCCAGGGCCCCCGACCAAGGATTGTGCTGGACCCGACGCCTCCAAAGTCTTCCTGATCACACGGGAAGAAAGAGGAAGGGGCAAAGTCCCGCTGCGGCCGGACCACCCCAAAAGCTCTCACGTTTAGTTCCCCCGCCACCCCGTTCAGTTCCGGGTGTTGGGGACGAAGTGTTTGTTCTGCGCCCTGGGCCCACTGCTGTTGTGCCCACGCAAAACGCCGTTGTTATGGCGAACACGATAAAAATTTACATTTTCAAAAACAGAGCAATTTTCCTCTTTCACACTCATCAGTACACAGGCCCCTACACAGCGGTCTGTCATCCGACGCAATTCAATCCCTTGTCACGCTGGCCGAGGCCTGGCAGGCCATCCCGGGGTGTCAAAGTGGGTGTTGGGGATAATAAACCAAGGCTACTCACTGCAGTTCGCCTCAAGACCCCTGCGCTTCAGCGGGTGATTCCCACTTTAGTAAATCTGGACGACGCTCATGTCCTCCGCAGACCGAAGTGATGACTCGGGAAAGGGAGCCATAGAAATAGTTTCCTCAGAGAGCGAATCAGGGTTCTACAGCCGTTATTTCCTTGTCCCCAAGAAAGATGGCGGTCTCAGATCCATCTTAGATCTCAGACTCCTGAACCTCTCCCTCATGAGACAGAAGTTCAAGATGTTAACGTTGAAACAGATCCTCACGCAGATTTGCCTCGAGGACTGGTTCTTCTCGCTGGATCTGAAGGACGCTTACTTTCACATCCAGATAGCCCCCATCACAGACGATTCTTCAGATTCACATTCGAGGGCGTGGCTTACCAATATACAGTCCTTCCCTTCGGGCTGTCCCTAGCTCCTCGCACTTTACGAAGTGCATGGACGCGCGCTTTCCCCTCTGAGACAGATGGGAATCCGGTTCTGAATTACCTCGATGACTGGCTCATTCTGGCCCAGTCGCATACCAAGCTAGACCATCACAGATCCGTGCTCCTCAGCCACTTGGAGTGCCTAGGACTCAGGGTCAACTTTGCCAAGAGCTCACTGCTCCCCAGCCAACGGATTACGTTCCTGGGTGCAGTTTTCGCTCAGTCATAATGAGGGCTATAGTTTCACCAGAGCACGCCCTGACAATTCAGCAGCTCGCGGCTTCCGTCCAGAACAAAGCCTGTTTCCTCTGAAGTTTTTCCAGAGGATGCTAGGGCTGATGGCTTCCGCCTCCCGGTTTTGCAGCGCGGCCTTTATGGATGCGGCCCCTGCATTACTGGCTGAAACTCCGGGTCCCACCTCACGCTTGGCGGCATGGCTGCTTTGGCGTCAGGGTCAATCAGGCCTGTTTAGCAGCCCTGAAACCTTGGACGAACCCTATTTGGTTCAGTTGTGGGATACCCTAGAGGCGGTTTCCAGAAGGACGGTGCTCTCGACAGATGCGTCCAACTGTGCGTCGCTCAAAGCGACGCACATACCAGGCAGAACGAATCTGGGAGCAGATATGCTATCTCGGAGCAATGTCCCCTCGGACGAGTGGATGCTCCACCCCAGACGGTTCTCAGAATCTGGGAGATCTTCGGAAGGCGGAGGTCGATCTCTTTGCCTCAGAAGACAACTCTCATTGCCCAACCTATTTTTCGAAGGACACAGATGCGCTGGCCCACAACTGGCCCAGCCTCCTTCTTTATGCTTTTCCCCGATCGCTCTGATCCCCAAGTCATCAGACGAGTCAGGGAAGACAAGCACAGAGTCCTCCTGGTGGCTCCCACTCTGGAGGAGCCAAGTTTGGTCCTCAGAGCTATTCAGGCTTTCCACGAAAGCCCCATGGCCGATCCCCTGAAACGGGACCTCCTCTCTCAGGCGAACAGGACAATCTGGCATCCACAGCCAGAACTCTGGGCTCTGCACCTATGGTCCCTTGATGGGAGCCTTTAAACCTCCCGGGACGTGCTAAACACCATTTCTCAGGCGAGAGCCCCGCCTACAAGACGCCTCTATGCCCAGAAGTGGTCGGTTCGTTGATTGGTGCTCTGCACGAAACGAGGATCCTGTTGAGTGTGACGTATCTCCGATACTGTCATTTCTCCAAGAGCGCCTGGATAAGGGCCTCACCCCTTCCACGCTCAAAGTATACGTAGCAGCCATCGTAGCGTTCCACGCCCTATCGCTGGCCAATCAGTGGGCCGACACAGCCTCATTGTGCATTTCCTGAGAGGTGCTAGGCGGTTAAACCCCCACGTCCTCTCACTGTCCCCACCTGGGACCTTTCTTTGGTCCTCAGAGCACTCAAAGGGCTCCCTTTGAGCCGCTGCGGTCAGCTGACCTTCGCCCTTAACGCTCAAAACCGCTCTGCTACTTGCTCTAGCATCGGTCAAGCGTGTTGGCGACCTGCAGGCCCTCTCCGTGAGCCCTGCATGCCTTGAGTTTGGGCCCAACGACTCGAAGGTCATTTTAAAGCCCAGGCATGGCTACGTCCCCAAAGTGCTCTCGACCCTGTTCAGAGCACAGGTCATTTCCCTCTCAGCACTGCCTCCTCGCCGGATGAGCAAGAGTTGGAATTACTCTGCCCAGTAAGGGCATTGAGGACCTACATTGAGCGGTCACAGCCGTTTCGGCAATCTGACCAGCTTTTTGTCTGCTTTGGTGGCCACACCAAAGGGTCTCCGGTCTCAAAGCAACGACTCTCTCGTTGGATAGTCGACGCTATCGCTTTGTGTTACTCCTCTATGGGCCTTGATTGCCCCATAGGAGTAAGAGCCCACTCCACTAGAGGGATGGCCTCCTCGTGGGCCTGGTGTAGTGGTGTCTCCATCAAAGACATCTGTGAGGCGGCCGGTTTTATAACCTGGACGTCCCGACCTTGCATGCTCGGGTCCTCTCGGTGTGATGCGACGGCCTCTGTCGAGCTCCGTCATCATGCTACTCCTAGGAGCTAGCTCCTCCTAGCAAGTGTAACATAAAGGGTTTGAAGGCTTCGGCCTCCTCACTTGTCCCCTGGACCCTCCGGTTTCCAAGATAAGCCCAGTCGTTCCCTTCAGTGGCACGGCGCGGTTGAATTGCTCCCATACGCAGTACAAGTGAAGTATCGAAGGAACGCACTCGTTACGTTAACGTAACCTCGGTTCCCTGAGATACGGAACGAGTACTGCGTTCTATGCCATGCCACGAGGCTGTGGCTTCAGTGTGACTGTGGCTTCACTTCAAAGGTTTAGTATCATTTTTTTGTTAAAAATTAATTTGAATTCAGGATGTGTTCATTTGTTAAAATGTGTAAGTAAAGATGGGTTTTTTAGACGTTTTTTAAGAATTTAATATTGAATAAATTCTGTTCTTTTTATTTTTCACAGAATCTTTAGAATAAAATTGTAACAGGCTATAAAAAGAATCAAGTTGTTTCCAACATTGATGATTAATCAGCATATTAGAATGATTTCTGACAGATCATGTGACACTGAACACTGGAGTAATGGATGATGAAAATTCAGCTTTGCTTGACAGAAATGAATACATTTTTAAATATATTACAATACAAAACTTGCAATAATATTGAATTGCAATAATATTTCACAATACTGTATTTTTGCATCTGTACTTTTCATCAAATTCAGCCAATCAAATCAAATAAATGAAAATCTTACTGATCACAAACTTTTGAGCGGTAGTGTAAATATATATATATATATATATATATATATATATATATATATATATGTATGCATATATATATATATATATATATATATATGTATATGCTGCAGAGAGTGCAAGTGTCTTAATGCGCTGCTGAGAGTGCATCTCGTCTGCAGCCAGACGCTATTGAATCCCAGTGCTGCCAATCAAGGTTTCTACTATCCATAATATTTAATATATATATATATATCTTTTCAAGCAACACATGAACGCATTATCTCAGATGACTCTGAGTTATCTGAGATAATGCGGTATTCAAGAACCTAACTAGCCAGAACATAATTAGCGAGATTATATGATCTTGCATTTGTCATTTGATCTCAGATGTAGTAAGCACTTTCTGTGAAAAACAGACCCAGGAATCAAAGAACATGAGAAACAAGAAAACACACTATGTGAAATATTGTATCCTACAATGTGCTTGACTTTCTCATTCCAGAAATGCACTGTCAGTAATTTTAACCATGTTTTTAAGCATATCTTTTTATTTTCAAATACCAAAAGTTTAAAGTTTTGAACATTTTAAAGTTCAATAAAAAATAACTTAATTTATTTGAGATGTGAACTGCACTCTCTAAATGAAATTCTGCAGTGTAGAATGAAACTTTTATTGTTGCTTCTACTGATTCACACAGCCTGATCTGATAAATCTCAACTTGATCATGATGAAAAATTAACAGTTGATCAGTTGAACAGTTGAATTCACAGTGATTAACAATAAAACATTAGAATGTTTATATTCTAATATACTGACAATGTATAATAATCCTGTACATGCTAAACTCATCTCTTTATGCTACAATTTAGCAGTAAATGTCCACTGTTCATAAGGGGCCATCTTTACTCGTGTATATATATATATATATATATATATATATATATATATATATATATATATATATATTGTATATAAATTAATTAATTAGTGTTGTACCTCATAGCCAATCACCTTCTCCTCAATGAGTCTTTCATGGATATCATGAGTAAAGGTGACCTGTGAATCATGACTCCTGCCTCTGTGCTTTGGAATTAGTTATGGATATGATTGTGAATGTAATGCTGATGAATTTGATGCCATCACTGATCAGTCTGACAGTTGAACTGCGTTTGTTATGAACTGTAACATGACGACACATTCAGTCAGCTGCAGTATCTCAGTAAAGGCTGTTGAACTGAACTGTTAGACGCCCATTACTGACACTGCAGTTCCACACAGTAGAAGAGCACAGTGTGTTTTAATGCTGCTGGAGCTCATGGATGTTGTTCACACTCAACACTGATCACAGACAAACACTAATAACACTAGATCATCTAAATGAACAGAAATTAGCTTGAAGCTCATCAGTATTTTTGCACATAACATGAATATTTTGTTGATGTGATCATGGCTTTTATTACAGTAAGGACTGTTCTTGTTTTATTAGTGTTTCATAGGAAGGACTGATTGCCAAAACCAGTTTAATAATATGATTGTCATAATTCAGTACCAGAGAACTGAGAAATCTCCCACCCTGAACACTGATATTGTGTCATTCAGAAACACAATTAAACCAAAGAGCTGCTGCAGTTTATTACATGAACTAATAATGAGCCCAGAACAGTGAAGAATGAGTGATAGAAAGTGTTCAATGACCTTACAAAATATTAATAATGACCAAGTCAATAAAATGCAATATACATAATTCTGTCAATGTACTTTTTTGTCATGTTTCACAACATGAGGAAGTTGTTGAGAAATGTGTTTGTGACTAATCTACAGTCTTCAGGATAATGATTTAAATAGAGAGAGTCACTTTGCATTGTCACACATGCTTCAGTGCTCTGAGAGTGTTTATAGTGCTGTGAGTTTAACACTTCATGACTGAGAGCAGAACAGAACACAATCTTCATCATCACACAAGACAAAAGAACAACAATGAACAAAATCACCTTCTTCATCTGGACTCTCACACTGTTTGCTCAAGGTTTGTGCAGCTCCACAATTATTCTCTTGAAATATTAAATGTTTATAATTTTAGATAATATTTTTTTAGAATTTATAATTGTATTATTATTATTATTTCTTCTTCTTCTTGTTCTTTCTCTCAGAGTGTAGAGGACAGTACACTGTAACTCAGAGTCCATCAATAACAGCAGCTCAACCAGGACAAGAAGTCAGAATAAACTGTAAAACCAGCAGTGGAGTGTATAATGGTAATTATTTAGCCTGGTACTTACAGAAACCTGGAGAAGCTCCTAAACTCCTCATATATTATGCAACAAGCCGTTATACTGGAACTCCATCTAGATTCAGTGGCAGTGGATCTGGCAGTGATTTCACTCTGACCATCAGTGGAGTCCAGACTGAAGATACAGGAGATTATTACTGTCAGAGTTTACACTATCCAAACAGTAACTGGGTGTTCACACAGTGATAAAGAGTCGTACAAAAACCTCGGTCAGTCAGACGTCACAGTGATGCACTGATACAGCTGAGAGATACTGCAGCTGCTCATTCAACACAATCACACACAACACTGATCACAGACAAACACTAATAACACTAGATCATCTAAATGAACATAAATTAGCTTGAAGCTCATCAGTATTTTTGCACATAACATGAATATTTTGTTGATCATGGCTTTTATTACAGTAAGGACTGTTATTGTTTTATTAGTGTTTCATAGGAAGGACTGATTGCCAAAACCAGTTTAATAATATGATTGTCATAATTTAATTACATTTTTATATTTTTTATAGAATGATTGTAGTGATGTTTTCATTTGTTGTATGTAGAGATTGTGGATCTCTTCTGTTGTGTTTGTCTCTTCTCCATCTTCACTCTCAGTGTTTTTCATCATCTCTCTGTTCCACATGATGTTCACTTGAGTTTCTCTGTAAATTATATTCAATGTTCTGAATTCAATCCAAACATGTTCTCAAGCTCAACTCTTCAACAGTGAATGTAAGCCACATCTTCAAATCTCACACCACTGAATGATTTACTGTCAGAGACTGGGTTGCTCTCCTCAAATATGTCTCAACATCGTCTCAAACTTTGCCAAAGTCTGAAAAAGTCCATTTAAATTCGTACAAGGCTTAAGTTAGCTTAAGTTAACTTTATTGTTCATTCTGTTTGTCACGGAGCAGAAATTTGTCTTTGACACTGGTGTCATACATATACATTAATACATCCACAGAAGTGCTTAACAACACAACACACACACACTGACACACAAACACAGAAATAAACAGAATTACACAATCCACATCATTCCTAACATATTTCCAAACATCCTACAACAATAAAAATTCATCTGAACAACCAATTAAAAAGCATTATAATGCCAACCGTTCTCTTGCATTATTTCAGAAAATAGTGTGATTTATAATAATCACTGCCATTGGGACAAATAATGTTTTATACGCATTACTTCTGGCCAAAGGAATTTTGAGTGAAGGGGGTGAGTATGGCCTTTAAAAACCACAATTGACTTTTTTTTTTTTTTTCTCACAAAACGATCAAACAAGTCCTAGATTGAGTGTTGTTTATGTCCAGTGATCTTATTTGACTGATTGGTAACACTTTAGAATACTGATCCTTCATTAATGAATAACTACACAGGAACAAATGAGTAATGCATTATTAACACTCTAGTAACTACTATTAACTAACAAGAAACTCTGATTAATGAATTAGTAAGTAATAGTGCTCAGTTGAAGGTGGTAGTTCACTATTAGCTAATCAGTAACTACTGTTTTTTCATTCCTCCCAGAGAACTACTAAGAACTACTATATACAGGTTCATAATTAATGTAGTAATTATGCATAATGTATAATTAATTCTAAAGTAAAGGTCATGGTATGCCAATAGTAATGACTGAAGTATTACCAAATCCTTCAGAAGAAATTACTAATTATTTGGATCAGTATTGTAAAGTGAGAAACATGATAACTCTCTAGTAACTACTGAAGTCATTGTAAACTTTTGAGGTTTTTGTAAAGTATTGGATAGTAATAACTCAAGAGTTACTACATAACTCTAAAGGAACTACTACTTATTTGGATCAGTATTGTAAAGTAAAGATCATGGAAACCAAAATGTACAAAACCTCAAAAGTTAATTCGTTAATCAGAGTTTCTTGTTAGTTAATAGTAGTTACTAGAGTGTTAATAATGCATTACTCATTTGTTTCTGTGTAGTTATTCATTAATGAAGGATCAGTATTCTAGTATTTCTAGCAGTACAGATATTCTACAAACACTCCATACAAGTATTAAATAAAGTACACTACACATATTAAAAAGTTCTTCGGTCAAGGCAATATCAGCGATGGTTCTGGTGCCGGAGAAGCTCTTCAGGTGGTCACGAAGCAGCATCTGCTGTAATCTTCACATTTCAGCCTTTTCTAGCCCTCCTATTATCCTGAAATCTAGCAACGTGATTTCCCCACTGGGGCCAATTGGACCCCAGCAATTAAAAACCTCCAGAATATGATTTTATTTACAAAGGTTTATGTGTCAGGTACTTTATGTTTCTTCATTGACTATTTAATTAGCTCTTTAAATAAAACAACACCCCCCATCACCCCCGACCCCCCCTCTGCTGACCCCGCCCCATCTGGAATACCTACTGCTCGTCTATGGACAAATGTGCATATCACCATAAAATTTCATGATTGGCATAAAATTGGACAAAAGATATTAATGGCTTTATTATAATATATTATATGTTATATATTATGATTTCCCCCTCCCCTACACTATTTATGATGGCAGTAGTTCTCGTAATACTACAAGTATGGTTATGATAGGTTAGGGCCCCAAAGCAGATGGAAGTTGTTTGAAGATTATAATGTCCTCACTCTGTGTACAGATGCACTCAGACACACCTGCTGCCAATACTAAGCTCTGCACATGGTTCAGTATTGACTCTTCAGGAGGTGACCGTCCTGCCACTTGCTGGA
Organism: Hypophthalmichthys nobilis; assembly: GCA_037950665.1. Taxonomy (NCBI): domain Eukaryota; kingdom Metazoa; phylum Chordata; class Actinopteri; order Cypriniformes; family Xenocyprididae; genus Hypophthalmichthys; species Hypophthalmichthys nobilis. Next base: position 1,579,627 of record CM075486.1, read on the forward strand.
CACTCTGGGATGTTCTTCATTGCAGTTGAATTTCTTGATGATCCAGTGAATGGTTCTTTCAGGTGCTTTGCATCAAAATGGCCTTACATGCAAAGAAATTGCTGCAAAGCGACGATTGCTACATGTCTTTCTTTAGACGTATCCATTGATGATGCAAGGACACAATGATTGGAAGCACTTTTTCCTCCTGACTAGAACTTGTTTGCACTTTCCCATGTGTTGATGTGATTAGTGAAATGATGCTAGCTGGTCACTTTTTACCAGGGTCAAAAACAGGTCCTTTCTTTTCTTTCTTTTTTTTTTTTTCTTTGGCCAATGAAGCGTTTTGCAAATACTGTATGTAAAATGCAACTGATCACTCTGCACAATAATTTAGAAACAATGTGAATCAACACCACAACTGAAGCAGCAAACTTTTAACAAGCAGTTAATCTAATGAGGGTTTCTGAGACAACGACCCACTGCAGAGAACCGCCAAAACTTCTGGCCATGGCTTTACTCTATCATTCAAGTGAGGAGCAGGACCATAGTAAATTGCCATTTCTGAAAGGTAATTTACCTCCTTGTGGTTGAGAGACAACAGGAGAGTCTCATTCTCATCTGAGCAGGATGCCTCAGAATTAGGGTTCTCCTCATCTAAGTTCTCATGAGAATTATGATTTCCCCCCCCTCCCCCCCACCCAATGACAGTGTTTCTCGCAATACTACAGGAATGGTTATGGTAGGTTAGGGCCCTAAAGCAGATGAAAGTTGTTTGTAGATTATAAAATTGCATTTTATAATGACCTCAGTATTATCCAAAACAAATATGTGTAAAATGTTTATATTTCTAATATGTTTTATACAGATAAATGAGCCTGGGGTCCAATTGACCCCAAACATCACCGATGCGACCAAAATGTGTACAGGACACAGAAAACATATCATTGTGAAAAATGTATGTTTACCCTGTTGTCACCATTAAATGACGAAAAGTCATTAAATATGAAACAAAAAAATGATGTCAACCATATGTTTAGAGACGTTAAACAATGCTTGGGGTCATATAGACCCCAAAGATAACAGGAGGGCTAGACAATCTGACCTCTTGAGGTCATCTTCTTTGGATTTCCCTCATAACTTAAGTCTTGAGGTGTCATGAGCTCCAGGAATTTTTCAGGACTCGTCTATATAAAGCCTTTGACTCCTTTGTTCTCAGACGCCTCCCATGTCTCCTCTTGCAAGACATCATCTAACGGTAATTACCTGCTTTTCTACTTTATTTACCAAAGCTCTTTATAATACATGTTTTTTTCCTCTCTATTCTACCAGCATGCTCTTAATAAATGCTTAAAACAACAGACTTGTGGCATCTTTCTTAATAAACTATCTTAATAAATGCTTTTACAAAACAGCTGTAGGGGTGTCCCCGATCACGGATTTACACGAGATGGTGCGGACGCGGAAAATGAAGTAAGTGGCCTACCCGCGCTTTAAGACAACTTTTATTTTCTTTTACACACAACACAGAGAAACAACTTTCTAATAAAGCGACCGAACTGCCTTTCAAGTGATAGACGGAACTGACAATGATTTTTATCTTTTTAAACCGAAATGAAAGGCAATGTGGATAAACATTCACAGCCACGATGTACAAAACATCACGATATAGAAGAAAATGATTAAAAACATTTTGGATCAATAAATATATATATATAAATAACTGCATAAAGACCACACTGCAGATAGATATGCATTTCACATGTCGGCAAATCAAATTAAATCAAGGCTAAATTGCCTGTGCCAGCAAGCTTTAACTAATCTACAGCGCAACATTGATGCAATCGAAAAACAATCAAAAATTAATTTACAGAATTGAATTAGAACAGAATATACCGTTCAAATAAATAAAAATAATTTAAAAATGAAATAGTCATAATCAAGTCACAAGTGCAAAATGCCTGATGTGCAGGGGAACATATATTCAACACATAAAGCCACAAATAGTAAAATTAAATAACCCAGAGTGATCAATAAATAAATACAAATTAAAGAAATTATTAAAATAACGAAAGTATAGCCAGAATTGTCAACTTTGTCTTTTTAACTGCAGAGACAATAAACGCTAAACATGGCGGGTCTTTTTAGCTAAACATTCACAGCATCCAAAAATCAAATAAGAACCAGCTGAAATGTTTTGAAATCACTTGTACCCTACCTGATCGAAATAAAATCCAGTCTTTCACGCGATCTGCCCGTGTCCGCTTGAGTCTTTTCAAATAGCGCGCTATAGTCACTCCTTAACTTTGGCCGCAGAAGCGCCACAGTGTTTGTCGTTGTTGAGCGGTAGGACATGAGCTGTTGGCACAACTTGCATATACGTTTTGGATCATCTTTTATTATTTCAAAGTGCATCAAATTCTACACTTTAGATTTTCTTATCCCAGACATTGTTAAAGATTTAATCCCTGCCGCTAAGATGCTCCTCTGTCGGTCACGGATCACGGAAGTGAAACTACTCTGTCAGAGGGGTGGTTGGATTTATTCACGCACATTAAAAATATTTATTAAAAGCTTCTTTCTTTTCACATTTTTCTTTACAACATTATCATAATAGGCTGTATATTAACCTATTGGGAGAAAACCGGTACATCTATGTAAAATCAGATATTGAGCACCCCGATATCTCTTCTTATAACACCTCTGTGAAGATTCGACTGTGAGATTGGTAGTCGAATCAGGCTCCTCCTATCAAGCTTCAAATCGTCGACTATTCGGGTCACCCCTAAACAGTTGTATTGTTTTTCTTAATAAACACACATCTCACACACAGAAGAGGTATACTTGTAACAGGACAACTGCATATTTTCCACAACAATATCAATAGAAAGTGTCAACAGAAAATATAAAAGGTATTTTGCATGTTCTACACAGTCATGCATGTTTTCATATTCAGGTCTGTTATAAAAGTATCTGGACTCATTATGAATCTCCACACAAGATCATGAAACGTGAACAAGCTCTAATATGTCTCCATCTTTAACAGCCTGTTTCTTCTCCATTTGATGATTTCAGAAACACATGAGGCTTCATGATAGATGGAGTGACACCATGAACTCTGATTAGAGATTCACAATCAGTCCTGATACTTTCTGATCAGACTCATGATTCATGATCGATCTTTACCCTGCAAACAAGCCTGCACTGGCCCTTTACCGCCCACTTAGGGCTAGCGTAAGGGCCCCAGCAGGCTGCCAGCATTGGGCCCCTGAGAATTTGCTCAACGTTTTGCCGCTGGGCCCCTTAGCTCTGGCCCTGCACGGGCAGCCCTCCCTTAGCCCCCAGGAAGCCTCACTAGGCCCACACAGGGCCACACTATTAATCTACAACAATAAATCTGGCAGCACAGGGTGCCGCACGTTTACCATTAATGAAAACAACGGTTAAAGATCACTAAAAAGAAATGACTGGCAGAAGCGTCCTGCCAAACAAAATTGTAAAATTCTCTGTAAAACGTAAATATCTTTTAGTTAACAATTAACTAGCAACAGTACATGAGCATGAGCTGATATAACTATCACTGCGCCAGCAGCTACACAGTTATTGCCTTTAAATAAAGCAACATGCAGCATGTCACGGAGACGAACTCCGCTATTCCCTCCTCTGGCCATCGGAGGGAGCCCTCTCCTGAATACTAGCATTCACACCCCATTACACACACTACATTTCCCAGAATCCCGCACCTTGGACCAATTACCGCTCAGCTGTATCCCATCACCCGGACTATAAAGGACTCTCTTGCACTCATCATTGTTGCGTAAGTCTTGTTTTGTCACGGTGAACATTTCTGAGCGTTTTCATTGTTTTGACTGCCTGCCTGTTATTGATCCTGTTTTGCCTCTCGCTTATGATTCTCTGCTGACTGCCTTTGGAACACCTCTTTTGTTATCTGGACTGTGAGTGTTATCTGCCTGCCCTGACCATTCGCCTGTTCTCTGACCACGATTCTGTCTGTCTCTACCATACCTGTTTGCCCCTGTTCGACCTTGCCTGTTGTTCTACGCTTTCCTTTAATAAAAGCCAGCAAATGGATCCCAGTCTGAATGACGATTCATTACACAGCATAACATCAATGTTTCTGGGCTCGGCATTGACTAAAGCACTGGCTCTACTCTTCATCACAATCCTCAAAAACTCAGACAACAGAACATTAAACACTAACAGATCTGTCTAGATCGCAGCATCTTCACTTATTACAATCCAGTATGACTTTTTTTCTTTCATTCAAAGCTTCTTATTAAGAATTAACTGAGGTTTAGATGTTTTTGTTTTATTGAAATAATAAGTTTGACGTCACAGTTATGGAGGTAAGCTTTTGCTTTAGTTGGGTTCTTGACTTTTTTATCTTAAATTTTTCTGAAGCACATTTTTTTTTTTTTTTTTTTTTTTGGGAAGAAAAACTGATCAGATGGTGATATTGGTGATTCACTGATCTCATCCAGAGTCTGATCTCTGAGGACATCATTTAGATTTAATAATTTCACATTATAGTAGCCCTAGAATACCCCTGCATGAAATTTTGTCCTGCTTTAATATTTTGAATGTTTTTAAGTCATTATGCAAAAATTATTCAGACAGGATCATGTAGACTCAAACAGACATCAAGATTCAGCGTATGAACCTCAACAATGGTGACAACATTTTCAGTTCAACAGATCAACTCTGAACGTCACAAAAAGCTATATAAACCATTGTTGAGGTTCATAGCTGCTTCTTGATGTTTGTGTGAGTCTAAAAGACACAGCTGAAAACACTTTCTACAAATGAACTTAAACTCAGAATATCTGATTTCTTATCTGATAATTTCATATCACAAAACTTCTGTGTAGCTGCAAAACTAATAGCTAATATACTCAGAGATCAGACTCTGGGTGAGATCAGTGAATCAGGCCGATATGACGACTGAATCAAGTAACCATCATAATCTAATCTTTTTTTCTTACTATAACTAATGTGCTTCAGAAACATACAGTTACAACAGCCAGAGAAAAACTAGTAAAAAAAAGAAGTCAAGGGACAAGAGCCCAACTAAAGCAAACGCTTACCTCCAACTATACTATTTTCAATAAAACATCAACATCTAAACCTCTGTTAATTATCATTAAGACGTTTTGTATGAAAGAAATCAAGTCATACTGGATTGTAATAAGTGAAGATGCTGAGATGTAGACAGATCTGTTAGTGTTTAATGTTCTGTTGCTGTCAGTCATGTGACCGTGTTTTCAGCTTATTTAAGTAAGGAGATTTTACTTTCATTTTATGGTTTTGTTTGGCAGCCATTGCTGCCAGTCATTTGACCGTTTTATCATCTGACTGTTTTGTTATTGTATTAATTACAGATTATTTTTGTAATTTTACATACATTTGTATGTAATTAAAAAAACTGAAAAATACTGTATAAAATAATTTTTCTGTATAAAAATGTGAATTACTGTAATTTGTCATTATTTTTTATTCCTTCTTTGCAGAGTTATAAATGGAAGGTCGTATTGAATTTCACATTAAATTTTAAAAAGCAGCCAAACAGGGCATGGGAAACGAAAGTGGGCTGCTTACACAAAACCTGCATGGGCCCAAAGTTACAAAAGTTGCTCTGGGCCCGAACGGGCTGACCCACACTGGGCCATCGTGGGCTTTCTGTGGGCAGTTCGCTAGTGTGTCACAGAGAGCCCGCACTGGGCCTGTTTAGGTTTGATATGGGCTGGCCCTAGTCCACTGTCCTCGCAAAAGCCAACATGGGCCCACAGGGGCATGTTTGCAGGGTAGTGATGGAGGTTCATCTAGTGGAAGTGTAGCAGTGATCATGGTCACATGACTGAATATGGACACAGAGATGGACGTTCATCTGCACATCCTCAGTGTCTCAGTAGTCAGAATAAAAATAAACTAGTGAAATGACTAAAAATAACAGTCAGAATGTAAATCATCATTCTGTAACTCTAGTGTATATTAGTTTGTTAGCAGCACATGCTGTTGTAAATCCTGCCCACTTGTTTGCATTGTCACACATGCTTCAGTGCTCTGAGAGTGTTTATAGTGCTGTGAGTTTAACACTTCATGACTGAGAGCAGAACAGAACACAATCTTCATCATCACACAAGACAAAAGAACAACAATGAACAAAATCACCTTCTTCATCTGGACTCTCTCTCTGTGTATTCAAGGTAAATGTTTCAATAAAATTTTACGTTAAAATATTATAATATTATTAACAGTAAATGTTACATCCATCCTGCTTTTTCTAACAGGTTTCAGTGGACAGGTGACTGTGACTCAGACCCCTTCTGTAAAAACGGTTCAGATTGGTGAATCAGTGACTATAAACTGCAAAACAAACACAGTAGTGAGCAATGACTGTACAGGTTCATATACTTGTATGGCCTGGTACCAGCAGAAACCTGGAGAAGCTCCTAAACTAATGATTCATTCTGCAAACCAAAGAGTTTCAAACACTCCATCTAGATTCAGTGGCAGCGGATCCAGAACTGATTTCACTCTGACCATCAGTGGAGTCCAGACTGAAGATACAGGAGATTATTACTGTCAGAGTCACCATGAAATCAACAGTCAATATGTGTTCACACAGTGATAAAGAGTCGTACAAAACCTCGGTCAGTCAGACGTCACAGTGATGCACTGATACAGCTGAGAGATACTGCAGCTGCTGATGGAGGATCACAAACAACACAATGATAATGTTTAGCAAAGTTTCTAAAGACTTTTAAAATTAATATAGTAAATGTAAATGTATATGTAGTAATTTATTTTATATGAAATAACAGTTAGTGCTGATATTAATTATGGCAGCACTGGGATGTTTTATTGTTTGTGTTTCAGATCACAGTATGAGAGCGATGTGGAGTGAAGCAGAAATAGCAGTTGTTTTTAATGTGTTTTCTCCAACCTGGTCTCATAGGAAATACGTACCTCTGCACACTTTTTGCAGCGCCACAAATATGTACCACCGGGTACATAATGCTGTAGTTCTGAAACAAAACGTCCACTGGGGTCGCTAAAGAGAAGGACATGTGACATTTCGATCGACAGTCAGAGGTATGTACACTACAGCATATCCAATTATCCTAAAACTGTGTTATTTTAGTGATAAATGTTAAGTGATACGTGTTGTTTTACTGAAACATGTTTAATCTAATGGTAAATGTAACGTTAGAATCATGTGAGTGCTCACGACGCCAGTAGAACAGATAAGCTAATGCCTGGGAAATTTAGCTAGCTTCCTTCAATTAACGTTACGTACTCTGCAGCACGTAAAGTTACGGCCGCAGCATACATCGACTGAACCCTGGCAAAGTAGGTACATTTGTAGCCAGGTGGCTATAGTGAACTAAAATTAGCGCTTGCTAAGTTTTTTTAGTGATAAATGTTTGCTGTAATGGTAAATGTGACGTTAGAATCATGTGTGAGCACTCCTGATGAAAGCAATGCCCTTCAATTAAGTTTCTGTAGTACGTTTTGTAGCTAGGTGGCTAACGTTAGTGAGCTAACGCTGAACAGTCTGAACATATATTTGCACATACACACATTTAGCAAATCAGCAGTTATGAGCGCATCCATATGTACAAACAAATGCGAGATTCATTGCATTACTTTCGATGTATTATTAGATGAGGTTAATCTGCGTTTATACCTTAAGAACTACAAATCCCATGAAACTGTCAACCAATTAAGTATGTGTTGCCATAAAACGCCGTGTACAAACGTAGTTTTGATGCGCACACACACAGTAAGAAACTACGTTTACATCACCAAACAATTTTATATGTGCTTGCAGGTTCCCGTCATATGAAAGTGGAAGAAAATTTTTAGCCTATCAAGGAACAGCAGGTTAGTCTTTCCATGTAGCACCAACTTGTGCCATAGCCATTGCATATGAGTGTGTATTACTACATTTATGTATGTATTCTACATGCATTTTAATGTAGCTGTTGAAACCTGCCCATACGGCTAGGCTAGCCCAAGTAGGCTGCAGCCTGCGGTGGACATCCAACTCCGCCCACACCCAGGTGTGACACCAGAAGCCACGCCCGTGCCCAATACGTCACCTCGTGACTCCCCATTAGATGTGTATATACATATCCATGGCTTTATGTCAATTTTACTGTTTAATGCATTATAACAAAAAAAAAAAAAAATATATATATATATATATATATATATATATATATATATATACACATATCTATGGTGATTCCCCATCCCTATGTCACCCCTGAAACCCGATTTGTTGTATGTTGATTTCAATTGAAAGGATTTTTAGGCATAAGGTTAATGATGAAAGCGTAATTTTTTTTTTTCTTCTCCCCAAACCACCAGAAATCCCGCCCTGCTGCTAATTTCATTGGTTACAGTAACAGGTAGGTTTAGAGATCAGTGTTTGGTGTAGGCAATCTGTACTGTGACATGACCAATAGATTCTTAAAGGATTAGTTCACTTCAAAATGAAAATTTCCTGATATTTTAATCACCCCATCTCATCCTAGATGTTCATGTCTTTCTTTCTTAAGTCGAAAAGAAATTAATTAAAATTAAAAAGAATTATTTTTTTTTTTGAGGAAAACATTCCAGGATTTTTTTTTCACATAATAGACTTCAATGGCAACCCAAATGTTGAAAGTCCAAATCAATGCAGTTTCAAAAGAAGGGCTTCAGAGGCTCTGCATGATCCCAGCCGAGGAATAGGGTCTTATCTAGCGAAACGATCGGTCATTTAAAAAAAAAAAAAAAAAAAAAAATTAAAAATGTATATACTTTTGACCATCTTGCGCTGCTCTGCGGCTCGCCACGGATTGCGTAATCACGCCAGAAAGGTCACGCTAGACGACGCGAAGTACTGCCCCAAGCTTAACGTGCGAGGACTAATACAAACGCCCTTTACCAAAAAAACACTCCATCTTCAACTTCAAAATCATCTGACATCATTGTTTTACCTCTTTTTTTTTTTTTTGCTGAAGGACTTTTGTATTAGTCTTCACATGTGCACTTTGTAAACACGGGGGCGGTACTTCTGTCTACGTCAACCGTGACCTTTCCGATGTGATTGCGTAATCACTGGCGCGCCACAGAGCAGCGCAAGATAAGCAATTTAGGTTAAAAAGTATATACATTTTTACATTTTTTGAAAATGACCGATCCTTTCGTTTTTTTTTTTTTTACACCTTAAAATAACACAATAAATTGACAGATGTAAACATGCAGAAGAAAAACACACCACATGTCTGTAGAACCTACAATTGCGTATATTGTTTTATTTCCTGCAGTGTTGATACACACTGTCCACTGCCGTTGTGTTGCAGTTGAGCATACCTGTTATATTTACCTTTTTTGTATAGAAGTCTAGAATTATCTTTTTTCCCTGTTGGGGAGAGTCAGTAAGTCAACCTATAGCCAAGTGAATATGAAACAGGAATAAAACTAATGCATACAAAACAAGTTCACGATGTATGTCATCAACTGACACCTTAACAACAATTGCCTAATTGCCTAAACTCAATTAGACAACAAAATATCCCCCAAAAAAGTGGTCTTCTGGCCCTATGATGGAGCAAAGTTGAGTCATCTGAGTAAACAGTTACTAACTTTTGTAACTAGCTATTGTATTTAAAGTATAATTGTAAAATATCATTATTAATAATTACATCTGCCTGTACTATTGACAGCATGGCAACTGCCCCGCATCGGACCATAAACACACCAGCAGGTGTTGGCAACTTCCGAATGCCTCACCAGCACCCAATTACCCAGCATTGAAAACATTTATCTAAGCACTGCCTGGGTAGCAAAAGAAACATCAAGGATGTCTCCCACCTTAACCATGGACATTAAACCCTCCAGGAAGTTGTATGCAAACCACATATTTTCATTTGTTTTTATGTGTGTTTTGTTTTTTTGTGGCCCTCAGGTGTTCTGATCATCTGATCAGCCTACACCAGAGAAAAATATGGAGGAGGAATTACACCTTGATCTTGAGGAAATAATGGCTGATTTGGAGGAGATACAGGTATTTTGTATAAAATTATGTACCACACATTGTGCATCAAGCAGTATTTCACCAACGTGTGTGTGTATATATATATATATATATATATATATATATATATATATATATATATATATATATATATAGAAAAGAAATTGAATCATTAGAATTTGGTACTACCACTGTTTGTATTTTTGCAACTTCCATAAATGATGTTCTGAATCGTGTTATTGTTCTACCTCTTATATTATATTCGGAAGTCATTGTTCTACCTCTTATGTTTGAGTAACACAGAGTGAGGAAGCAGTCAAAACACCACATAAAACACGAAAAAGAAAGAAGTTTGATCTAAAACTGCAGTGGAAAAGGAGAGACCAAGAAGGATTCTTGGTCTATGAGAAGCGCAAACTGAGAACAGGTATGATTTGATGTTTTAGATCCTTTGATTTTAACTAAGTTTTGTGTAAATCAAATATTTTTTTGTTTGTTTTACGATCTGGAAGACCAGTGGCCTCAACCATTGCCTCTGCAAGTAACCTCAAGAAGTTGATCTTGGTAAGATATTGTGTTTTTTTTTTTTTTTTTTTTTTTTTTTGATTCCATGTACCATCATGTTTTAACATTTAACATTTATGCATTTGGCAGATGCTTTTATTCAACCATATACTGTATTTCTTTGACATATCTTAGACATGTATACCCTGAAGTCTGTCTATACTAACAGACAGTTCCCTTCTCCATTCCCTAGAAGTAATCCCCTTTCATGTTAATTTGCATCTGTTCTGTTCTTTGCATGCATGATACTGCATTTAAAATTGTATAATTCTAGGAACTACTAGCACATCTGAAGCCTCTACTACCAAACAACATTTGGAGATGTCGATGCACAACAGATTATTGGTAAGTTTACCTTAAATGTTTTGACCTATCAGAACTGTATCGCTGTCTTCATAAAGTCCATCTGAATGGATAAAAGTGCCAACATTTTATGATAAATGTTAAATGTACAAATTTGCGGGAGATTACTTGTCTTTTTAAACAACATAAACTGAGTTTGTGCTCTTGGTTTACAAGCTTGTAACATGTAAGGAATTGTAATGTAATTTTTATTTTTTTATTGCAAGATTTACAACTACAGCTACTCCAAAATGCAATGGACTGTGATGAACCCAGATCAGCAGCATCTCATGATTGGGCATTGAGGCAAACCTTGTCTGAAGAACGCTGGCAGGAAGCAAGGCCAAAACTTCTTGACAGTTTGCTTGCTTCAGACTGCGTGCGTCATGGTCCTTGTGATCATTGCAACTTGAAAGAAGTAGTCATCAGATGCAAAGACTGTTTGCCAAAACCCCGTTACTGTGGGCAGTGTGACGTTTCTATGTATCAACATCTGGTTTTTCACAACAGAGAGACTCTTATAGATGGGTTCTATAAACCTGTCCCACCATCAACTGCTGTTCAAGACCTCAGTGGCCAAAATGTCATATATGAACAAGGTAGGAAGTACTTCAGAGCTTAAAAACAATTTATTTATTTCCTTTTTTAATATATTAAATGTAGTGTATTTTTCCTTTCATCTAGTGTGTTTGCTGCCCATTACACAACCTGACAAAATTTGTGATTGTGACCCTCAAAACCTGTCTGTTGTCGCTGGGCGATCAGTTGTACTCATCTGTATAAATGGTATGACTTGCAATGTTTTGTATTGTATTTGTCTATTGGCTTAACCTGCTGAGAGATGACTGAAGAGTATCGATGTGTGTTTACTATTTTTTTATTTATTTATTTATTTTTTTTCTTTCTTTGGAAATCTTTGCAGGTCGCTATGACATCTTCCTGCCAGTTATGAATTGCAGAACATGTCTTGCATCATGGACACCTGAGGTGGTGGACCTGGCCAGGTACTGTTGGGTTTCAAACCATATACCAGGTAGACCTTTTCACATCTTTTGAGGACCTGAAGATCACTGCACCTGGGCTTTCAAGACAAGCATTTGTGAAAATGTTACAACAGCGCAATTTGGAAGGGTAAGACTTGGAAAGCCATTTTGTTTTCTGCATTTATGCAAGTCTAACTGGCATGTCACTTATTCAAATTTTCATAATTCCAGAGTGGTAACATTTGTGGAGACATCTTCCAAAAAGCTTTCCTTGAATGGATATATTGTCGTCATAAAAGAGAGAAACTCATGCGGCATTGACCACTTCTCTTGCCCAGCTTGCACCCCAGATACAGTTGCTGTGTCTGCAGATGGAAACCGAAAACTATATAGTTTAACTATAACTATATTCAGCAAAACAAAGGGGTATATTATTATTGATAACTTCACACTGTCAACATTTCTTGTGAATATTTTTTGACATTGCCCATATTTTCTTTGTGTAGGGCAGAGGAACAACCATTTTTGATGGAGTTTTTTTGCCAATGACAAAGATGTAGCAACATTTGTTGATAGTGTTCATGAGAAGACCAATCCGGTAAGATATTTGTCAAACTTGGGATTGTACACAGTGAATCAGGATTTAGTTTGTGTATTTATTTGATATGACACTGTGTTAAAGGTACATGGAAAAGGCATCTGTGGAACATCAACATGGGCTGCAGCCAGGAAGACCTCTAAGAAGACAAACACCAAATGTGATGAAGAAGGTCTAGAGGTGGCAGTTTGCAGACACTTCATATTGCTTAGAGGTCTGAACATGTTTAGGGGGGAGATATTTGCATACCCTGTTTTTGCAAAACGAACTGGCCACAAAAACAAACTGCAAGTTCTTCTGCACTGACATCATGTGTCGATATCGGCCCTATCTGCAAAAGGTGGCTCAAGCATTCCCAGAAATGCAAAATTTGACTCAGATGAAGCCATTTCTCTCAGTTATGCATGCAAAGAGGCACTCTACAAAATGTGAGGTAAGTGATATTTTTAAAGGACTTACCATATTCATATTGTTTGAAAAATACAAAGTTCAGGGATGTCAAAATGGTAGTTTGGACATCTGATGTGTCTGCTGTAGGTGCAGTGGGGTGGCAAAAACCAAACGGGCAGGTACAACCATTGGTGAAGAAGTTGAACAAGTGAACAGCTTTTTGTCCCGTGTGGCTCTAACAACAAAATACATGAGTAAGGCTGGTAAGTGGTCCTTCTTTAAAGTTCTCATGTATTGTGCCTTGGTAGCATTATATTTGTTATTTTTTTTTCCCTTTCATTCATCATGCTGTTACAAATGGTGTAGTGCAGCAGGGATGAGGCAGAATAGGAACTTCCACAAGAGACAGGTTTATTAAACGAAGGAGTAAAACTACAAGCAAACACCATAAGCAAACTTAACAACAACAAGAACAGACAAGGAGTGCAGGGAAGTGAGTCCAATATAAAGGGAGTGCTGATGATCAGGAGCAGGTGCGGGTAATCCGTGATGATGGGGAGAAGACGAGGAAGTGAGTGCAGGTGTGGAAACAAGGAGGATGATGGGAAATGGAGTCCAAGAACGAAGGGAACTGTGACACATACTTGATGACTAACCACTAGATGAAAAGCACATTTAACTCTTTCATCATTACAGCACGAGTAGATATGATCACATTGCATGCCAGAGGATGGAATGTGTGAAAAAAAAGAAACCTGCACAAGTACTTGTCTACACGGTACTTGAAGTTAAGTAAAAAATAAAGATTTCATCAATGAAGGTTAAATTTAAACTGACTGAAGTCCACTGATTGTATATACTTAGTATCTAATACTTTCAGTATTGCCAAAGATTTGTGAGACTTTCCATTAATTATACTTTTGAGACTATCCGAAAGACAAAGGAAGTCAAAGACGACATTGAGGCTATAAAGAAGAGCACGCAAAGGTCTGAAGAGGAACTGCAACAGTGGGTCACTGATGTGAGACAGTGGGCAGTTGACAGTAAGTATGTACTTGTTGCTGTCTCCTATCGATAGAAAATTATCATAAATTTAAAAATGATTGAATAAGTTATTTTTCCTTGCTGGTTTGTGTTTTAACACCTGACCCCTGAAGTGACATTAAGGGGCCACACCAAACAGTATTAAAAGATTAGCATGATTGGGAACTCTGTGTTTTTAAGTAAACTTAGGTGATGTAGCTTTCTCCTTCAAAACTTTATTATACTTATTCACCCTTAAAAAATTAGCAAACTGAGCAAATGTTTTCAGATTCTTTGGCAGAACATTTGTGGATGTCCTTTTTTGTTTTTACATGTATTCCTACTACATTCTTCTTATTGAATCCTCCTTTTCCCATATTGTCAACCCCCTTAGCCTGAAATATGTATGTATAAGGTGTTTTATAGAAATGGTATAATTGCTCTATTTCTGATGGCACAGAAGATGCATGATACTGATCATACCTTCACAAATTCTTTACAGCTCCAGATGACCTCAGAACAGATGATCCAGTGGCATTGCAACATCTGATTGAAGGCTTATTCTTGGGCATCCAGCAGAAAAAGAGGGATCTGTATCGAGTAACTGGTAAGTAGAGGCCTTCATGTACTTGTGGAATTAGTTATAGCCATAGATATCACATTTTAAAATTAAGTAATTTAAATGATCACATTTTAACACTTAACAAAGTCTTCAGTCAACACACTGCACTTAAACCACTGCATAACCTTTCGTACATTGAGTGAACAGTCCTACCTTCCTATATGTCCAATGTTACCATCACACAACTCCCTGCATTACTTGAACATTGGCCACATTCCAGGTTATTTATTATGGTTTAATGACCAGAGATGTAGTATTGTACTTAAAATATTCTACAATTGCATTTTTAATTGCTGATGTTATGTGAGCTTTATACCATAATTTGTAAGGTGCCTTTTGGATGTCCATTAGCACAATGACCAATTTTATGCATTTCTTCCTTAAACCTCTTTTTACTGTTTTTTTCTGCAGACCGTAACAAACACCGACACAAGACCTGAAGACGGATTCGAGAGGATAAGAAAAAGCTGTTTAACGCCATATCCCAATACAATGATCTTCCAACCACCACAGAATCTGTAGATTCAATTGAAGACCTTCTGGCAACAGAAAGCCCTATCTGGCCGTACAAAAACCTCTATTCCACTCGAGTGAACACAAACTCCAGCAGAGAGAGAGAAACAACACTTCAACACACTGATATTAGAAGAAACTCAGATCTTCTCAACACTCAGACATTCAGTTTGGACTAAATGCTTTCTGATATAACACTGTTTATAGAAATATATTTGATGATTGTGACCTCTGAGGTGACCTTTGACCTCTTTTATCATGGATGATGATATTATCATATTCACATATTATCAGAAACATTCACCTTATATAAATGAATCATGCATGAGAGTGAATAGATTATTTCTACAGCGGCACTGAAAGATGAAAATGCTTCATCCACACTGATAGATGTTCATATAAAGTCAAACACTAGTGTCGTATCAGTCTGTCAAACATATACAAAAAAACATTTTATAATTAAAAATTAAAATTAAAAACATTTTACAATTAATCAGTATGTACAATTATTACAAAATGATTCAACAACATCAATCTGAATGTAAAATCTTAGATTGCACTTTATTTCGATGGTCCATTTTAGATTTTCTACTAACTATAAGTAACTTGTGAACTACACGTCATCTAACTCTCATTAGTGTATTAGTAGACTGTAGAAGACTGTTAGGTTTGGGTTCAGGTAAGTAGAATAAGTTGACATGTAGTTGTAAAGTTACTTACAGTCAGTAGAATATCTAAAGTAGACCATTGAAATACCAAATCTTATATGTAGAGAGTTTATTAGTTTGTTAGCAGCTCACGCTGTTGTAAATCCTGCCCACTTGTTTGCATTGTCACACATGCTTCAGTGCTCTGAGAGTGTTTATAGTGCTGTGAGTTTAACACTTCATGACTGAGAGCAGAACAGAACACAATCTTCATCATCACACAAGACAAAAGAACAACAATGAACAAAATCACCTTCTTCATCTGGACTCTCACACTGTTTGCTCAAGGTAAGACTGATAAAAACTGACTCTGGTTTTGGTGTTCTTGTAAAAGTATATGATGGTAGTTTTAAACAATAATTGTTCTTATTTTCTCTTCTTCAGAATCCAGAGGAGTGAC
Organism: Hypophthalmichthys nobilis; assembly: GCA_037950665.1. NCBI lineage: Eukaryota > Metazoa > Chordata > Actinopteri > Cypriniformes > Xenocyprididae > Hypophthalmichthys > Hypophthalmichthys nobilis. The sequence goes on from CM075486.1 coordinate 1,595,796, forward strand.
TCTGACTCAACCTGAAGTTAAAACTGTCCAACAGGGTCAAACAGCTACAATAGAGTGTAGGATGGATGTTGCACTAACTGATAATGACTTAGCCTGGTATCAGCAGAAACCTGGAGAAGCTCCTAAACTCCTGATTTATGATATAAACAACCGTTATACTGGAACTCCATCTAGATTCAGTGGCAGTGGAACAGCAAATACTGGACGAGATTTTACTCTGACCATCAGTGGAGTCCAGACTGAAGATACAGGAGATTATTACTGTCAGAGTTTACACTATATCAACAGTAAAGCTGTGTTCACACAGTGATAAAGAGTCGTACAAAAACCTCGGTCAGTCAGACGTCACAGTGATGCACTGATACAGCTGAGAGATACTGCAGCTGCTGATGGAGGATCACAAACAACACAATGGCGTATCAAACCTTTCAGAGACTTTATTTATTATGATGTATTTAGTAAACATGTAACATACAATCTTATATCCCTTACTAAACTGGACTAAAATGTGGAGAAAATGTGAGTGGTGCTCGTCCCTGCAAAACTTTCCACTACAATATTATCTGTATTATTTACTGGGAAAGTCAATCCCTTTAATTGCTCTTCCATACTTCACCACTAGAGGGTCACATGTCTTTTACATAACTGAGATCTACACACCTTTCCTTTAAGACTGTGGCTGCATCCAAAATCACATTCTTCCCTACTATATAGTAGGTCAAAAACAGTATGTAACAAAAAAAGTATGTCTGAATTCACAGTACTCTAGGGCTGTGTCCGAAATTGCCCCCTATACCCTTAAATAGGGCACTATTTGAGGAGACAGCCATTTGTAATGGTTTCCGAAACCATAGTGGACGTTACCGAGTGGACTCATTCAATCCCACAATGCATTAACAGCTAGAGAATACCCACAATGCAATGTGAGAGTCGCCAAATAAATGACTGTGTCTGACCAGAGGATGGCGACTGCAGCTGAATCATCCATCCACCCATTTGTGTGGCTTACTGTCTATATGGTAATATCATACAGGTATAAATTAATTTTTACTTGATTATTAAAATGTTTAATTAAAGTTTATACATGCAAGTTTTCATGACAGAGTTAAATATACATGTTTCATTACTACTGGAGCTGTCAGTTTGTTAAGTTTCAAATGATTAATAAACATCAAACACAAACTATGTAAAAGCGGCAGCCCTTCCGGCGCACTCAGTGTCTGAATTCACTCACTCATTTTCATTCACTCCTTCAAGTGGACTATATTAGTGGACTAATGTAGGGAATAGTGAATGAGGGTATAGGGGGCGATTCCGAACACAGCATAGGTGTTCTCTGGGCATGTTTGTTGTGTTCCTACGGTAATGCTGGCACTTTAAACTAATAAACGCTGACTGCTTTGGTAAACCGAATTAATAATTAAAGACATGTTTACATAAATGTTTTATTGGAATTTTTCAGGAGGTTATGTACAGTTATTAACTGTATTTGTATTTTTTGTCGTTTAAATGTAAATGCTTCGATTAGCATTAGCTTATGGACATGCCCTGTTTTACATGTAAATGTGCATTATGTGTGTCTTTACAGGTATGTTTGGGCTTGCTTTTAAGTCCATATATGTTTAATTATATAAATAAAAATAAAAGAAATACAAATAATTTTTATCTTTGTTTTTTTTTGTACCATGGGTGTATATCATCAAGGATGGCACTCTTAGTGTTTATTCATATATTAGTTAAAGCTGCTGTCCGTAACTTTTTTTGGTTAATAATTATCCAAAATCAATTTTTGAGCAAGTACATAATCATCCAGTGTTCAAATCTATCTCCTCACCTTAGCCCGATTCACAACGGTGAGCTTGTTATAATGTTTTAAATTTCGGATGGTACTGGTGGGTTTCCACAAGAAATTCGAGCATGTCGCCGTTCATCTTTGCGTCATTACGTCACGCCTATTTACATAAAGAACGAGTCCCAGCTAGTAGACTATATAGCATGTGAGGCGGATCATTTATAGCCTTTTCTCACAGCAGCTGCAATAACTAAACTTATCATTTTGATGGTGGATTGAATGGTTTGACAAATTAACGTTAGAGATTAGACTGTACAGAAATTGAAATCTACAGAATACACACTAAATACACAGTCACGTAATGCTGATGTTGTTAACATTAACAATTTGAGAATAAAGTATAACAATAATAATAATTTGCACGGTTTGACGTGACCCGATCTAAGCGTTCATTATATTTAATCACCACTGGCAGCGCAATTTAGTTTTTTTTATGTTTTTTTTTTCTCAGTTGGTCAGAACAGAAGTGGCAGACATGTTACTAAATTCTTACTTTGGTCATACTTCAAGACTACAATCTGTGATTCTGAAGTACAGTTTTTCACAATCCGGTGTCTTGACTGACACCAAACATTAGATTCATCTGCTCTGAGGAGCCGTGGCCAAGCACAACCCACATAAAAATGATAATTCCACAAATAACTGCAATTGCAGGTTTCAAACAGAGATGGCGACAAAGAGGCAAAAGTCATAAAGTCACAAAGAGGCTTTTCATAAAGTCAGAGAATGGAGGTACAGTATCATCACGGCCTGCGTCTGGATGGAGAGTGAACTGTACTGATATCCAGCCAACGTTCCCTCACCTTAGTGTGTGTTTCCTGTTTGGTTATTTTTTGGGAACCGATTCTCAGGAACTGATGTAAGTCACAGTAGGTTTAGTTTGATGGGAAAGAATATCACAAAACAGATTAAGACCTTTTAACATAAATTATTAGTTGATTTAGTATTTTTTAGGATCAGTGAAAATAATGACAAACTAATCCTGTGCCTTTCAGTAATGTTTTTAATGAAGCTGTTGATCTCAGTAGTTTACATTATGACAATAATAAATTGTTTAAATTTATTTCAAAGTCCAAATATTTTTTATTCCTTCTCATAGAGACTGTTTGATTTAGTTTACCCTAAATGTTAATTAATGCATTAATTATCAAACATGTATTAACGTGTAGTTAAGGCTGCTGTTTTCATGCATGAATCCTTATGACTCCTGTCGTAGTTTAGGATAGCTCTTCATTGGTTCATGATTAGTTCATATCTTCATTAATCATGAGTTCATGTTGAAGTAGTTCATGTACTGTTATTGTAAAGTGTAACCAAGTTCATCAATAATATTCTGATATAGTATATAGTATGTATGTACATTATGTATGTAATGATGGGTCAACAGAGTGGGGATCCATTTGCAGCTTTATTGAGATAATCACCAAAGTAACAGGGCAAGGCAGAAGCATAAACAGAAACAGGCAGAGGTCGAGGCAGGCGGCAGACAAACAGGAACGAATCACAGGCAGAGATCAGGGCAGGCGGCAAGCAAACACAGTCCAGTAAACAGGCACAGATCAGGGCAGGCAGCAGAGAATCACAGGGTATAAACAGTCCAACGGTAACAGAGAAACAGTCCACAAGAAAACGCTCAGTAATGATCACCGGGGCAAATCAAGACTTCACAATGAGAGTGCGTGTGAGTGTGGCTTAAATAGTGTGAGTGTGATGGGGTGCAGGTGTGTGCGTAATCAGTCCCAGGAATGAGGGCCTATGGGAAATGTAGTCCAAATGGGAAACAGTCAATACTCGGGTGACGGCTCCCTCCGATGGTGCGGAGGAGGAGGCGTGGAAGCCACATTCGTGACAATGTATCAGAGACTTGGTCAAATGTTTCCTCATATATTTTTCAGCGCTGGTAATTAATAAACCAATCATAGTTGTGTTATTAAAGCCAGAGTCAAACTGGTCACATGACTGAATATGGACACAGAGGTGGACGTTCATCTGCACATCCTCAGTGTATCCATAGTCAGAATAAAACAAATAAATAAAACAACTGAACTAACTAAAAATACCATTAGTCAGAATGTAAATGATCATTCTGTAACTCTAGTGTATTTTAGTTTGTCTGTTGTAAATCCTGCCCACTTGTTTGCATTGTCACACATGCTTCAGTGCTCTGAGAGTGTTTATAGTGCTGTGAGTTTAACACTTCATGACTGAGAGCAGAACAGAACACAATCTTCATCATCACACAAGACAAAAGAACAACAATGAACAAAATCACCTTCTTCATCTGGACTCTCACACTGTTTATTCAAGGTTTGTGGTAAAATAGTCCTAATGAATAATAATTCCTTTAAAATATATTATATATAAATTATTCTCTTGAAATATTAAATGTTTATAATTTTAGATAAGAATTTTTAGAATTTATAATTTTATTTTTATTTTTCTTTCAGAGTGTAGAGGACAGTACACTGTAACTCAGAGTCCATCAATAACAGCAGCTCAACCAGGACAAGAAGTCAGAATAAACTGTAAAACCAGCAGTGGAGTGTATAATGGGAATTATTTAGCCTGGTACTTACAGAAACCTGGAGAAGCTCCTAAACTCCTCATATATGAAGCAACAAGCCGTAATACTGGAACTCCATCTAGATTCAGTGGCAGTGGATCTGGCAGTGATTTCACTCTGACCATCAGTGGAGTCCAGACTGAAGATACAGGAGATTTTTACTGTCAGAGTTTCCACTATCCAAACAGTCAATATGTGTTCACACAGTGATAAAGAGTCGTACAAAAACCTCGGTCAGTCAGACGTCACAGTGATGCACTGATACAGCTGAGAGATACTGCAGCTGCTCATTCAACACAATCACACACAACACTGATCACAGACAAACACTAATAACACTAGATCATCTAAATCAACATCAATCTTGTTGAAGCTCAGAGTGTCTTACAGATCAACTGTTGATGTGATGATCTCTCAACATAGGATCTTGAGGTCAAGATGATCTTGTGGCAACAACATTATCATTGTCCACATGTGTTCATGTGCTTCAGCATGCTGCGATGTTCCCAAAAGTTAATATAACCCATCCCTTCCCAAGCAGCATACAAAACTGCTTTAATAATTTGTCATTAAAGTGAAACCAGGAAACCAGGCTCAGCTGGGAGTTCCCATATGGAAAAGTTTTGTTAAAAACATCTGTGATTCTTATATGTTCCAACAGAATATTATAAGGGACATATGTGCTGGTTCCTTCGCGGTTTAAAATGACCGCCATAGGAAATTAACGTAAAATATGAAAAAATACAAAAACTCAGAGAATCTTTTGGAGGTACAAACTACAAATCAACCACTCTGCAGAAAAAAAGTGCACAGCAATGAAGGGGTGAAACTCTAAAATGTTAAGAGAGCAAAATAGACACACCCACCCCCACCTGCACACTAGTGAGACTATAACCAGACCCGTCGCAAGAGGGTGCGAGGCCCTGTGCGAACTTGATGTGTAAGATAGTTGTCTTACACTAATCTGTTTGGGCAAAAATGACAGAGTTGCTTCTGCCGTCATTAAGAAAAAATCCATCAGAACACGCCGCGCGATCGATGAACAGAGTTAAAGAAAACGTAGCCTATTTTGTTTATTATTTATGTTTAAATAATATATATATATATATATATATATATATATATATATATATATATATATATATATATATATGAATATAGATTATGAATATGAATATAGATATAGATTATGAAAAGTGAACAGCATGATTATGGCCTTATTGATCCGGAGCGTCGAGCTGAAGTTAGTGGAGTCATCGATGTAGTTCGTGGTGTAATCTGAAGAAAAGATTAACAAAACTGTTAATTCAGAGGAATCGGTGAGTTGTGGAATTATTTTCATACATGTGATGAATTGTAACGGTGTGTTGTATTCCTATGTGTGTTAAAATGAAGTGATATGTTCATTGTAGGTGAAGTATGGCCTACGTTGTAAATGAACATTAAATGCTGGTGTGAAGAGTGAATATTGTTGAAACAGAGTTAAAAATGAGTTTTCTAAAAATGTTATCCTGTGTGTACAGGCCAGTTTTTGTTGTATGTGTAGAAGTTTTTCTGCTGTGATTTATGTGCATGGTGTGGATTCATCAAGCCGCGCTGATGGAAAAGAAAGATGGCGAGTCCCCCAGACTGAATTTAGATAACTTATCTTCTCATCCACTTAGTGGTATCATCACTTTTCTCCTTTTAAACTCTGATGGATTGAGGTATATTTTTCTGCAGTAATTTGCATATTACTAATATAATTAATAAAACATTTTATTTATCTGAATTTTTTATCTCTGTCTCTTTTTTTCACATATAAAAGTTTTACTAGAAGGGTAAATATGCCAAAAAGATTATTTTCTTTGGACTGTCTGGATTACATTATTTTTTGCATTATCATTATTCTTCTGTAACTCATGTGCTGAAAAAAAAAATTTGAGAAATAATATTTTATAAAAAATCTTTGAAATTGCCAGAGAAGTAAGATAACACCAGCGACAAAAAACATGGTACATGCGGTCTTTAAATAAATGCACAAAAAAAAAAAAAAAAAAAAATCATAAAGCTGTCATTTATGTGTATTCATAAAGTCAAAAGGTAATCTAATAATGTGGTCTAAGTTTAAATGTTAGAAAAAGAAATACATTTTAAGACATCTTGTCACCAAAAGTGGACGTTTCTGTAGAATGACCCTAAACTGGGTGATCACAGAATGAGTAGTAGCAGTAGTAGTGTTCTGTCACGCACAGACAGCACAATCAATCCATCACAGAACAAAATTACCATCCAATCACAATTTGTTATCGATTAGTGAAGGCGGGATAGGCGGAATCACGCTGAATGACAGATCAGATGCGCTCTCTCGCGCGCGCGCGCGCTGTCTCTCTTTCCTTGCGCGATCACAGTTCTCTCGGACAGCGCGCGACCAGATCCGTCATTGCGCCTGAATGGTCAAATGCACACATAGTTGTCAAAATGTCCATCCTATGGAGTATCTCACGTAAATACAGTCGGTTATGGCTTAAGTGGAGGTAAACAGGTAGATGAAAACAGGATATGTGTCAGTATCCATGGATTCCGTCTTAAAGGGACATTAGCCTAATTAAATATTTGTCATTAATGTTAATAAAACAACAAAAGATGTTAAATAAATGTATGCATGGTAAATAAACCTACTGTATCTGAAAAACAAGTTTATTTAATTTGTATCTCTATCGTATTTGTTGTTTGTAATTTGTTTGTAAATTAATTTTTTTATATAACAACAATTCACACTAACTCAAAAACTTGCGTACACGAGCTGAGACCTGACGCAAGATTTGACCGCCACCGCTCACATCCATATTGATAAATATCAAGTTTTGCATGGAAACGACCGTACGCCCAGTTTTCTGTCATACGTTCATTTTGTAAATGAGGTCCTTTGTGTTTTAGAGCCCGTCCACATGGAGACGCGTTTAGTTGTATATGTAAAAATTTTGTATAGTATATGCGTTTCGTCCAGACGGATCCGGTGTTTTGGGAGCCTGAAACCGCTATTTTTTGAAACCGGGTCCCAGAGTGGATAAATCTGAAAACGACACCCTTGTGTTTCGTGTGTACAGCCAATCCGTATATTTAGTGAAACGATGATGTCATCACCCCACGTCTCGACTCTAGTCAGACATCACTACGTCACGTAACAGCAACAACAACAACAATAGCGGACTACATGCTTGTGTTTGTGCTTGATAAGTAAGTTTTAAGCGCAGCTTTGAGTCAAGAATATTTTTATATATTAATATTTTTGAGCCTGAACCCCAACCTTCTCATGTGAGCGAGAACAACATCTCAATGTTGAACCGCCATGCTCTGAGATCGAGCTAAAATCAACCAGTCGTCGATGTAATTAAAGCTCAGACCAAATTAAAATTATATCACTGTTAAGAATTAGAAAACAATACATGAAACATTTCTATACTTAAACATATTTGTTATAAATTGCACTTTTATTATAAAGCACTGAATTATGAGCACAACATGAACAAAAGAGATTCAGTGTCATTGACTGAAATACAGAAAGTAACATTTATAATCTGATGTCAGATCTATTTTTTAAATGTATGATATTGACAAAGACATACATCTACAATAACTATATGAATTATATTTAGATGTTTATTTTTCTGAATGTTTAGATTATATAATCATGAAACACTTTGTAACACTTTACTTAAACCCCTTATATATAATGCATTTTTTAAGTGTTTTAATGCAACTTGTAATGCATCGTATGATCTCATGAATAATTGTAACCATATTTATAATACATTATAAAACTTATCTATTCATTGAACACAACTTTAGAAAGCATAATGACTTAAAAAAAAAAAAAACATTTCAGAATCTGCAAATATTACAATGCATTTTAACTTTGGTTATATTTAATTATGAAAATATATAATGCATTATAATGTACATTACGAATATGTTTATAATGCTTTATACATCAGCACTTTAAGTTAATGTTACCAAATATTTTGATGAATTATGTATTTTAATACACAATATAATACATGTCTGATACTGTGAATAATGTAATCACATTATACCTCATTATAATATATCTATTCATCAAAAGTATAATGCATTAAAACACGACAAACAACCAGTTTCAGATCTAACAAGGAAACTAGAAATATTATAATGCATTTTATATTTCAATACTTTATGACAAGATATAAGGCATTATAACATGCATCCAAGTAAAGCATTACCACAATATGTAATACTAAATATAATAAAAAAATGTTGTTCTTCAATCTAATGAAACGGTCGTACAAAAACCTCTATTCCACTCGAGTGAACACAAACTCCAGCAGAGAGAGAGAAACAACACTTCAACACACTGATATTAGAAGAAACTCAGATCTTCTCAACACTCAGACATTCAGTTTGGACTAAATGTTATTATTGCTTGAAAATCAGTTGAAGAGTTTATTCATCTGCACAGATATCATTCAGTTTGACTTTATATCCTATATTTCTCATTCATTCTCTTGTTGTGTGCTGATATAACACTGTTTAAAGAAATATATTTGATGATCTGTGACCTCTGAGGTGACCTTTGACCTCTTTTATCATGGATGATGTTGTGGAGTTTCTCATAATGATCTTCAGTTCTTCATATGAAGCTCAATCATCATGATTCACAGAAAAACCTGCAGCTTTAAATAAATCAATCAATAATTCTGAACATTGTTTAATCTCACATGACCTGATTATGAGTCCTGATGAACTTCATATATGTGGAAAATGTGGGAAAAATAGGCAACATGAAAATATTTCCTAGATAGCAACATGTCAACATTGATCAAAAGACAATACTGAACTTATTTTACTTATTTATTTTTCTTAAAGGTGTAGTACATAACTGATACTCATAAAGAAATAATTATTGTGTTTGACGAATATGTTTAAAATGATCTACACTCATGATTCTCCAGTCATTTCGGCCTAGAAAAATCTTTTTTCCCTCCTTATGGTGGCCACCGTGTTGAGGTCACATGACCAGATGAATTCTGCTCACTTTATCTTGGTCACATATTATCAGAAACATTCACCTTATAATAATGAATCATGCATGAGAGTGAATAGATTATTTCTACAGCGGCACTGAAAGATGAAAATGCTTCATCCACACTGATAGATGTTCATATAAAGTCAAAGACTAGTGTCGTATCAGTCTGTCAAACATAAACAAAAATATTTTACATTTAATCAATATGAACAATTAATCACTAAATGGTTCAACAACATTCTGAAAGTAAAATCTTATATGTAGAGAGTTTATTAGTTTGTTAGCAGCTCACGCTGTTGTAAATGTGCAGGCCTGTCATCCAGGCCTGCACGTGCCACTCCCTCTAATCCCTGGTTATCTGATGTTCTTCGTGAACACCAGACCAAACTCAGGGTTGCAGAGAGGAAATGGCACAAATCAAAAGACCAATCTGACCTAGATAGCTATCAATCCCTGCTCTCATCCTTTTTCGGCTGAAATTCATGCTGCTAAATCTTCCTATTTCCACAACAAAATCAACAACGCTTCAAACACACGCTCACTTTTCAAAACATTCAACTCTCTCCTCTGTCCCCCTCCACCACCACCCACCTCCTCCCTAACTGCTGATAATTTTGCTAATTTTTTTCACTAACAAAACCGCTACCATCAGCAGTCAGTTCTCCGCTCCACACACACAGGAACTCAGACCATCCACATACACAGCCACACACCTCTCTTCGTTCTCTCCTCACAGAGACAGAAGTATCCAAACTCCTTCTCTCTAGCCATCCCACCACCTGCCCTCTTGATCCCATCCCTCACACCTTCTACAAGCCATCACTCCTACAATTGCACCAGCACTTACACACATTATCAACACATCTCTCCACACTGGCACTTTCCCTAACACATTCAAGCAGGCTCGGGTAACCCCACTGCTGAAAAACCCAAATTAAACACGCCACTTGTAGACAGCTACAGACCTGTTTCTCTCCTACCATTCATAGCAAAAACACTTGAATGAGTTGTTTTCAACCAGGTGTCATCTTTCCTCTCACAGAGCAATCAATTGGATGTCAATCAATCTGGTTTCAAGAGTGGTCACTCAACCGAGACTGCACTACTGTCGGTCACTGAATCCTTGCGGATTGCAAAGGCTGATTCCAAATCATCAGTTCTCATTCTGCTCGATCTATCTGCTGCCTTTGACACGGTGAATCATCAGATCCTCCTGTCCACCCTCTCATCACTGGGCATCACAGGTACTCCGCTTCACTGGTTTGAATCCTATCTCACAGGAAGGTCTTTCAGGGTTGCCTGGAGAGGGAGGTATCCGAAGCTCATCAACTGACCACGGGGTTCTTCAGGATTCAGTTCTTGGACCCTCCTCTTCTCCATTTACACTACATCACTTGGTCCCATCATACAGGCACATGGTTTCTCCTACCATTGCTATGCTGATGACACACAACTCTTCCTTTCATTCCAACCAGATGATCCCACAGTACCTACACGAATCTCAAGCTGTCTGGCGGACATCTCGGCATGGATGAAAGAACATCATCTGCAGCTCAACCTGGCTAAGACTGAGCTTCGCCTTCCCTGCCAAATCGACTCTAAATCATGATTTCAGCATTCAGCTAGGTACATCCTCAATTACCCCATCAAATTCGGCCAGAAATCTTGGAGTAATCCTTGATGACCAACTGACCTTCAAAGACCACATTGCAAAGACAGCTCGGTCATGCAGATTTGCACTATACAACATCGGGAAAATCAGGCCCTTTCTAACAGAACATGCAACACAATTCCTTGTCCAGGCCCTGGTCATTTCTAGGCTTGATTACTGCAATGCTCTTCTGGCTGGACTGCCATCATGCACAATCAAGCCTCTTCAAATGATTCAGAACGCTGCAGCACGCCTCGCCTTTAACGAGCCCAAAAGAGCCCACGCCACGCCTCTCTTCATCTCTCTGCACTGGCTACCACTTGCTGCTCGCATCAAATTCAAGGCGTTGACGCTTGCTTACAGATCTACCACGGGCTCGGCACCTCCTACTTCCACTCACTCTACGAGTCTACACTCCAACCAGAAGCCTACGCTCACTAAAGGAGCGAAGGCTCGTGGTACCATCACAGAGAGGCACAAAATCACTCTTCAGGACATTCTCGCTCACTGTCCTCGCTGGTGGAATGATCTTCCTGCCTTCATCCGCAATGCAGAATCCCTGGCAATATTCAAAAGACAGCTGAAAACTCATCTCTTTCGTGAGCACTTATCCTCATCCTAAAAAAACAACAAAAAAACTTTTCTATACCTATCCCTTCACTTCCTTTAATCCCTCTCTATTGTAGCTTATGATACTCTGAGCACTGCCTAAAACTTGTATTGTGAGCACTTCTTGTCCCTATTTGCCTCGTCATGACGACTAAACACTGTATTCCTCACTTGTAAGTCGCTTTGGATAAAAGCGTCTGCCAAATGAATAAATGTAAATGTAAATGTAAATCCTGCCCACTTGTTTGCATTGTCACACATGCTTCAGTGCTCTGAGAGTGTTTATAGTGCTGTGAGTTTAACACTTCATGACTGAGAGCAGAACAGAACACAATCTTCATCATCACACAAGACAAAAGAACAACAATGAACAAAATCACCTTCTTCATCTGGACTCTCACACTGTTTATTCAAGGTAAGACTGATAAAAACTGACTCTGGTTTTGGTGTTCTTGTAAAAGTATATGATGGTAGTAGTTTTAAACAATAATTGTTTTTCTTTTCTCTTTTTCAGAATCCAGAGGAGTGACTCTGACTCAACCTGAAGTTAAAACTGTCCAACAGGGTCAAACAGCTACAATACAGTGTCATATAGATGCAGGAATATTAAGCAGCTACTTAGCCTGGTATCAGCAGAAACCTGGAGAAGCTCCTAAACTCCTGATTTATCAGATCAACACCCTCCAGTCAGGAACTCCATCTAGATTCAGTGGCAGTGGAACAGCAAGTACTGGACGAGATTTTACTCTGACCATCAGTGGAGTCCAGACTGAAGATACAGGAGATTATTACTGTCAGAGTTTACACAGTGGTCCAGTGTTCACACAGTGATAAAGAGTCGTACAAAAACCTCGGTCAGTCAGACGTCACAGTGATGCACTGATACAGCTGAGAGATACTGCAGCTGCTGATGGAGGATCACAAACAACACAGTTTTAAAATTGAGTAAATATGACTGTATATGCAGTCATTTATTTTTTAGATTAAATAACAGTTAGTGCTGATGTTAATTATGGCAGCACTGGGATGTTTTATTGTTTGTGTTTCAGATCACAGTATGAGAGCGATGTGGAGTGAAGCAGAAATAGCAGTTGTTTTTAATGTGTTTTCTCTCACTCCAGGATTGACAGAAGTGGATATAAAACTTAGTCTTGTCAACATTTTTAGGGCTCGAGCACTGATGGTGTGAGGACCCTATTGTAATTGCTCGGCCAATTATTCTTCTTCTCCGAAATTAAATGCATTTTTGAGGGCCTAAATGTGCTCGAAAACTCATGAAACTTTGCACACGCGTCAGAAGTGGTGAAAATTTACATCTGATATGGGTTTCAGAATTAGATGTGGTAAAATGGCTCGATAGCGCCACCTACAAAATTTCAATTAAGCGCCCTTCACGCTGTTTCACGTACAGGTGTGAAATTCAGTAGACACATGTAACATCTCAATACCTACAAAAAAAGCCTCCTGGTGCAAAATCTGAAAACCCAACAGGAAGTGAGATATTTCCTCTGCAAAATTTTGGCAGTTTTTGCCATTTCCAGACGTTGTACTTTAACAAACTCCTCCTTGAGCTTTAATCAGATCAACATCATATTTGGTCAGTCTAATCTAAAGGCCTTTGAGACAATTGTGCAGATCTTGAGTTTTCATTGAAGGGCGTGTTCGTGGCGGCCTGACAAAGTTCGATGTTTCGCCATGAAAGAGGAAGTTGTTGTAACACAGGCATACAATGTCTGATCTGCTCCAAACTTCACATGTGTGATAATAGTCCTGACCTGAAGACATCTACATGGCAATATTCAGTTACAGTCAAAGCGCCACCTGTTGGCAGCAGGAAGTGTGGCACTTTGAAATTCCCTTGTATTCGCTTACATGCATGTCGCCCACTGTTCACTGTTTTCCTAAGGCCAACGGGTGATGGTGAGCCCGGGTTCGAGGGCCCTTTTTTTCTCTCTTGTGGACTCTATGTAAACAACTGAAATAGTTTATTAAGGACAGTACTAAATAATAAATAACATGCAATTTTCATGATCCTTCTTATTTTGTTCAAATGATTCACATTTTTCTAGATTCTGCAAAGGGTATGTAAACTTTTGAGCACAACTTTATGTATATATATATATATATATATATATATATATATATATATTATAGCTGTATATCACTGTCATATGGACATTACTTTGACATACTTTTCTCTGACTGATAACTGAATATTGCCTAAATTGAAACATTGGAACAAGCATTTTCTGTAAAGTTGCTTTGAAAAAAAAAAAAAAGACTGACAAAAGACATTTTAAATTGAGAGAGACAAATTCAATAGAAATGCAAAATAGTTGCATTTATTTGTGAGATGACGTCTCAAAGCAGAAGTCATCTCAAGCTGGTTTTGTGAGCTTGACAATTTCCATCCACTTTTTGAGCTGTTTTGTTAGTGACAAAGTGAATATGTGTAAAAAAAAAAAAAAAAAAAAAGCATTGTGAAATTTGCTTTCTTCCATCCAATCGGCATTTTACCGATAAAATGGTGTGCGTGGTGATGTCACGAATGACAAAAGTTTTGGTGTATTGCAAAAAAAAAAAAAAAAACCTGTCCTTGAGCCGTTTCCATACATTTTTTGTTTTTTTATATCGCAAATTCTACCTGTTTTGGTTTGGAAAGTATTGTTTATTGAAATTTGCCAGCTTACTGTCATTTCAATTTCACAAATAATTGCAAATGTCTGTAATATCTGAAGACGACGACAGAATGAAGCAGTTGCTCAAAGTAACAACCCTTATGCGTCGAAGCCCAAGGGTCTGGGAGAGACACACAGTGAGGCCTTCTGGGAGGAAGTGGTGGAGAGACACTTTACAGAAAGTCTCTGCTGCAACATTTTAGAATGACACGTTTGAGATTCTGTGTGGACTCATTGGTCCTGATGTTGCGCCCATCCCAGGTTTCCAACGACCACCGGTTCTGACAGGAAAGCGGATTGCCATCGCCCCGTACACGTAATGGGTATAGAGTAATGGGCAAAACTTTCGGGGTTAGTAAAACAACTGTCCATCGATGTGTGTATGCTGTGTGCACGTCTATTAAAGAAAAATTAATGCGCCGTTATATCAGGATGCTGAATGTAGCGGAGGCCAACGAAATTGCATACCGTAATTCACATTGGTACACAATTGGCACATCTTGTGCCACAGGTTTAAGGTGCGTCCATACACTTCGAAAAAGTGCGAGGAGCTAGGGACAGCCCGAACGGAAGGACTGTGTATTGATACGCCACTCCCTCGAAGGCGAATCTCAAGAGGCGCCTGTGATGGGGGGCTACCTGGATGTGAAAATAAGCGTCCTTCAGATCCAGAGAAAAGAACCAGTCCCCTGGGCGTACTTGTGAGAGGATCTGTTTCACAGTTATTCATTCTGAACGAGCGCTTTATCAGGGCCCGGTTCAGATGTCTGAGTTCGAGGATGGGTCTGAGACCACCATCCTTCTTTGGGACGAGGAAGTAACGGCTGTAGAAGCCTGACTCGCTCTGAGCTGGAGGAACCACTTCTATGGCTCTTTTTGAACGTCCTGGTTCTTCATGGAGGTGGGTACCACACCGTTGAATAACGGGGCCCTTTGAGCGAACTGGAGTACATAACCTCGTTTTATTATACCCAATACCCATTTTGACACTCCGGGGATGGCCAGCCAGGCCTCAGCCCATGTGGCAAGGGCTTAAATTGGTTCGAGCGATGGGTCGCTGCGAGGGGATATGTTTGTTTTATCTTGTTGCTATGACAGGGATTAGTTGCATGAGCGCGGGAACTTGAGGGGGCCCAGTGCTTACAAACACATTGTCTCCAGCACCCGGAACTGAAAGGGGTGTCAGGTGGCATAAAACCTGACGGAATACGTGTGCGATCAATTGAAGAAGAGCAGGCGCTGTTATATTCGCCAAACCGTGGCAGGGGAGGCTCTGACACAAGCGCTCTCAACGCTGCAGGCGGCTCGTGAGCGAAGCGCTGATCGGGCTGCTTGAGATCGGCGAGCTGATCCGCTGGTCAGCGGCGAGAGTGAGATCGCTGAGTCAGCTTCATCCAGCTGCTTGTAGGCGAAAACGGCTTGAAGTCTCGTAGATCCAGCAAAGAGAAATGATCGTCATCGCTGAAGGAGAATGAATCAGTCTGCCTAGGTGAGACGCCTGCTTATATAGCCAGATGCCCCGCCCCTTTTGGTTTGTTTTATTACAACTACACGAACCAATGGCTGTGCAGTTTCACTGCGTGATTAAAAAAGGCTTCAGAAATCAGACAAAAAGGAGTTTTCCCCATAGCGTCTAGCCTAAAGGCAAACGACACAGTACAAGTGTAGTATCGAAAGGGAACTATAATTCATTACGTAAACAAGGCTTTGTACTTCACTAGTGTTCAAATATCCACGTTAAAAAAAAAAACATGGGGGGGGGGTAATGTGTTTTTTTTTATGGGTCACAGACACCCATCTATTCAGCTAATTTAATTTAATTTTAGATATGACATTCTAATCTTAACGGTTTATGATCGACTAATAAGCTTCGAATGTCAGTCAGGAAAATAATCTAAATGATCAAAATTCTCCAGCAGATTTACTGTGTTGAACTAGGGTGACCAGATGTCCCGTTTTTCCCGGGACAGTCCCGTATTTCAGCTCTACTTTTAGTGTCCCGACTTATTAAGAAAATATAATGTTTTGTCCCGTATTTCATCTTTCCTTAAATTTTGTTACAGGGTCATTCTACAGAAACGTCCACTTTTCTGTCCCTAGCCTTTACAGAAATATTACACTTGAAAAACACTTTAGGATTACATTTTTTTCTTTTTAATATTTTAAAATGAAACAATATAATATTTGAGCAATTAAACCCTCTTGAGCCATCAATGTGGCAATATTTGTTTTATAATTAGTTATAAAAATTCAAGCGCCACAGAAGTGCTCGTCCCCACAGTCATATACAGAGGGAAAGTGCTTTATTTTGAGGCACTCTACCATTTAAAATACAATAATGTATACATAACTATCAAATATATGATGTAAATGACATAAAAAACAAAACAAAATGCTGAATAAATATTATAAAATCTATAATGAAAGTAGTGGTCCTCTGGAGTTGTGTCACTGGTGTTACCTTTAACAAAAATCTCTTATTTTGAAATAATAAAAATCCCACTGATGACATCACTTGACTTCCATTTTCCTATTTCTTGAATATCAATGAAGAAAGGCCAATGGAAAGTCCACTATCTCTTTTCAGTTATCAGAAATTTTAATTAGAAAATCATAATTTCATATGAAGCTTTTAGTTGAAGTCACTGGTATGACCTACTTTATTGTTAGGGAATTTTAAAAAACTAGAATACAAGTGGATTAAACTACTTAATTTAGTGAGTTTACCATGATTGACAACATGTGGTTTGATACCTTGCAGCAGCCATTTTGTAAAATGCATTTCTCATGAAAATTGTCACTGGTGTTACTGTCACTGGTGTCTCCCATTTGATAAACTTTATTCAAAGCAATTATTTTGCATAAAATAGCACTAAGATTACATGATTATAGCTTTTCTTTCTCATTGTTAATCCTCTTTTGGGCAGGAATGGCTAAATTGAGTGCAGCTGAGAAGCAGCGACTTTACAGACGGCATATTACAGACATTTTTAAAATGTTGTTTATGATCTTTTACTGACTGCTTTCACTAAGAGTCAATGATAGTCTTTGATTGTACACCAAATGTAAAAATTTACTTCATTATAGTTTAAGAATAAGGATCTTTGCTCTTATGTATACGTCACTGGTGATTCATTGTGTCACTGGTGTTACTGTTTTCTGTCTGTCACATTAAATAAAATGTGTCATATGTGACATGATAATAATTTTACATCATTGAATTCTGCTACACTCAAGAATTGAGATTTAAAGGATTGCATCATTACTTGTTTATAACTGTTTTTCAAATATTTTCATTGTTAATACATGCTTGTGCAAATGAACTAACATCATTCAATCACACTATTAACTAACCTGATTAAAATTAAAAAAAAAAACAAATCTCCTTATTTTTTGCATTATCATTATTTTTCTGTAACTCTGACTGCATGTGCTGAAAAAATTGAGAAATAATATTTCATAAAAACCTTTACAATTGCTAGAGAAGTAAGATAACACCAGTGACAAAACATGGTATATGTTTAAAAAAAATAAAAATAAAAAAATCATTAAGCTGTCATTTATGTGTATTCATAAAGTCAAAGGGTAATCTAATAATGTGGTCTAAGTTTAAATGTTAGAAAAAGAAATACATTTTAAGACATCTTGCCACCAAAAGTGGACGTTTCTGTAAAATGACCCTAAACTGGGTGATCACAGAATGAGTAGTAGCAGTAGTAGTGTTCTGTCACGCACAGACAGCACAATCAATCCATCACAGAACAAAATTACCATCCAATCACAATTTGTTATCGATTAGTGAAGGCGGGATAGGCGGAATCACGCTGAATGACACAGACCAGATGCGTCATTGCGCCTGAATGGTCAAATGCACATATAGTTGTCAAAATGTCCATCGTGTAAAGTATCTCACGTAAATACAGTCGGTTATGGCTTAAGTGGACGTAAACAGGTGGATGAAAACAGGATATGTGTCACTATATTAAATAATACATCCATGGATTCGGTCTTAAAGGGACAGTAGCCTAATTAAATATTTGTCTGTCATTAATGTTAATAAAACAACAAAAGATGTTAAATAAATGTATACATGGTAAATAAACCTACTGTATCTGAAAAACAAGTTTATTTAATTTGTATCTTGTGAAGTAATGTTTGTTACATTAAAGGTATCGTCATTGTGCATTCTGCTCTTTTGGATCGTTTATACATGCTAACTGTGACAATAACCTATATTTCTCATTCATTCTCTTATCATGTGCTGATATAACACTGTTTAAAGAAATATACGTATTTCATGAGATGTGAAAACTACTTCATTCCTCCAAAGCACAAGAGTATATGATTTAAATAGAGAGAGTCACTTTGCATTGTCACACATGCTTCAGTGCTCTGAGAGTGTTTATAGTGCTGTGAGTTTAACACTTCATGACTGAGAGCAGAACAGAACACAATCTTCATCATCACACAAGACAAAAGAACAACAATGAACAAAATCACCTTCTTCATCTGGACTCTCACACTGTTTATTCAAGGTTTGTGCAGCTCCATAATTATTCCCTTGAAATATTAAATGTTTATAATTTTAGATAATAATTTTTTAGAATTTATGATTGTATTATTATTATTATTTCTTCTTCTTCTTGTTCTTTCTTTCAGAGTGTAGAGGACAGATCACTGTAACTCAGAGTCCATCAATAGCAGCAGCTCAACCAGGACAAGAAGTCAGAATAAACTGTAAAACCAGCAGTGCAGTGTATGATGGTAATGAGTTAGCCTGGTACTTACAGAAACCTGGAGAAGCTCCTAAACTCCTCATATATGAAGCAACAAGCCGTTATACTGGAACTCCATCTAGATTCAGTGGCAGTGGATCTGGCAGTGATTTCACTCTGACCATCAGTGGAGTCCAGACTGAAGATACAGGAGATTATTACTGTCAGAGTTACCACAGCGGTGGAGTGTTCACACAGTGATAAAGAGTCGTACAAAAACCTCGGTCAGTCAGACGTCACAGTGATGCACTGATACAGCTGAGAGATACTGCAGCTGCTGATGGAGGATCACAAACAACACAATGGTGTATCAAACCTTTCAGAGACTTTATTTATCATGACATATTCATATGTTTTATCCCTTACTAACTGAACTAAAATGTAGAGAAAATATGTGTGGTGCTTGTTCCAGCAAAACTTGTCACTACAGTGTCATCTAAGGCCATTTTTATGTCTGGCTCATTTGTAGAGTTCAACAAACCAGGAATAAGTTTAAAGGAAACAAATACATTGTGACACGTACAGTTGTGACAGCCTGTTTCGCTGGTCCATTGAGTCAGATTCACTACAACTGAACTGATCCAGAGTTTGTTTTCCAGTGGGATGAGACCAGGTGATCTCAGACAGATTTTTTTTTTTTTATTATTATTATTTTATTTTTTTTTTGATGCAGATCTGAGCATGATTTCCATGTTCATATATGCCTAAACAAACCAAACTAATGGAAAAATGCACCACGTTCTGAAACAATTGCTCCAAACACAAGTGGTGCTCACTGCAGAACCAAATGATATCCAGCTCCACCTATATGGAGATAATGGGTGAAGATATGTTCAGTGATAGGGTTATGGCTGTGGTTAGGGTGTGGTTGGACTGTCTAGCTCCACCCGTTATATCCAGAGAAGGGGAGCTGGACATCAAGCTCCACCCAAAGACAATACAAGCCGAGTTACTTTGAGCATATAGTCCTAAAAGCTGTGTGTGTTTGTGGAAAAAGTGAGTTTATAATGAAAAAATGAGGGGGATTTTACAAGATCCTCCATTAAACTGAGGAACCTATTCTTTCCTTTCTCGGCTGGGCTTCTTCTCTTCTCTCTTTTGTCTCTTCATATCGTCTTCTCTCTCTCTCTCTTTTCCAACTCTTTTGCTCTCTGCCGGGCTTCTTCCTCTCTCTTTACCTCTCTTTCTTCCATCTCCCTGAGGTTTGTCAAAAGTTCAAAAACTACTTACTTTGTACATTTTTTTTGTTTGTTTGTTTTTGTTTTTTGCAAGTGGCACTTTCACATACACTATTAGAGATGCAGACATGTTGTTGAAAAGGTTCTGTGCATGAGTCAAGAAAAGTTTAAATGTCAAGCTCACTGTATTGCATTCACTTATTCTGAGCCTAACAGAAGTGCATTTTCCCATTGCACAGGTGATTTATGGAAGCATATGTGTAGCAATTTTCAATTTAAAATAGTAATATGAAAAATGTCAATGCAATATGTACAATGGCAATGTATTTCTGTATTTAAATGTACATTTTTCATACCATATGTGCAACATTTGGAGCAAGATGATAATTCAAATTCAATAATATAATTTACATGTGGTATTTCAGACAATACTTTAAACATATCATTTAAACACATTCGTGCACCTTATCGTGAGCGAGTGAGCGGTGCTTTATTACAACAGGTTCCTTTACTCATAGAAAGCTGTTTGAGATTATTGCTTGCTCTATCAGTATGGTTGTATGTTTTTCCTCTTTTATCATTCTAATTATTGTTTATGCATCAATTATATTAATAAAACGATGTGTAGCCTATCTGGATGCTGAGTGTTATTTATAATAATAATAATAATAATTTTTGTTCCCAAAAATAACTCTGGTGATGTCTTAGCACATCTTTCACATCTGCACTTTGGTCTGATGTGAACAGGTGCTGGTGGTGTGATGGTGTGGAGGATATTTTCTTGACACAGTTTGGGCCTTTAGTACCAATTGAGCATCATTTAAACACCACAGCCTACCTGAGTGTTGTTGCTGACCATGTTTCATCCCTTTATGATTGTACCACATTGTACCTTCTTCTGATGGCTACTTCCAGCAGGATAACGCACCATGTCTCAAAGCTCAAATCATCTCAAACTGGTTCTTGAACATGACAATGAGTTCACTAAACTCAAATGAGCTCCAGGTCACCAGATCTCAGTCCAGTAGAGCGCCTTTGGGATGTGCTGGAGCTGGAGATTTGTGGCATGTTGAAAAACATTAGAAAGTGAGAAGTTTTAAATAAAAAAAATAATAATAAAATTATGTGAAATGAAAAAAATGATGTGAAATGGTTTCATAGAAGGAAAAAAAAAAACAAGATTTAAAAAAGAAGAAAAAGAAATAGGCCTATGTAATTCGTTGCTGTGACCCAGAAGAATGACCCTACTCTGTGTAGCTGTCCAAATGTTTCTAAAATAGAGAAGAGAGAAATTTAGACATCACCAGAGTGAATTTTAGGAGCATTAGAGATGGTCTGGGGTGCTTTCTAGTGTGTGAAAGAGGAGTTTAAACATCAGAGTTATTTTTGGGTAGAGTTACAGTAATATAGTTGGTGCTACTGTACCTTAAACACTTTTATTTACTGGTTTAAAGAGTAGAAAAATAGGCATTATTCATTAAATTATTTATATCATTGTAGTATTGGATGAGTGACCACCAGCACAAGTGACCACCACAATCCATCCCTTTATATACCTAAAATGTTGCCTTTGGAGGGCACTGAAGTTTTTAATCATTATCAACATATATTTTTAATAAAAATAACTCTATGAACGAGTTCCAAATGACACTTATTTTTAAACCTCACACTTTTCAGCGCCCCAGAGCTCTAACACTGGATAGTTTAGACAAAAATAATTTAATTTTCTGAACTCTCTGGAGTTCTTATATCGAACAATCAGTGGTACAGACTTTGTTAGTTGTGTCTTGAATGGATGGTTCATGCAGTTTTACACAGTGAAGTATGAACAAAGGCCATAGATTTACTTAAATAAAATAAATAAACACAAATACATGTAGCTATAACATGCATGTGTGCATTATTACCTCGATGATGACATTCACTGTCAATAATTCACCTTGACAACGATCCCTTACGGCATCACTTTAGGCATGTTCGTTATTCGTTCTAAGATATGATATCAAAGTAATATCATACCTTCTGTTCTTTTCTTTTTAAAGAACATTAAAAGATGCGCTCAAATCGTTCTCCTGATTCTTTTGAACAAGCGCGAAAAATGAAGAAAGCTTGCTTGAATCAGAGCTCTGGAGTGACTGTGCGCAGCGTTACAATACTGAGTTCTGATTGGTCAATCTCTGTTATTTATAGTTTGTTAATTATCATACAGAGAATTTTAATATTACATAAGTACATAATACATAACACTGTTAATCTAAAGGGGATGGTGGCTTTACAGAGGGGATGCTGTCATTTTTTCAACAAGGGGCATCCTCCCTCTAATGACTGACGGAAGTGCATAATCTTCAGGAACAGTGACATTTCCCTGTTCTTGTTCAGCTTCATCTGCCTGTAAATGCCTTTCATAGCTCTGCTGCCGCCATGTTTCCAACACCTGGCCCCGCCTTGACGCAGTGATTGACAGGGCAAGGCGGGGATGTGATCGGCTCGAAATGCATTTTCAAATCCACATTGAATTTTGCTACATTAATTGTGGAACATACACACACTGACAGGTGAAGTGAATAACACTGATTATCTCTTCATCACGGCACCTGTTAGTGGGCAGCATATATTAGGCAGCAAGTAAACATTTTGCCCTCAAAGTTGATGTGTTTGAAGCAGGAAAATGGGCAAGCGTAAGGATTTGAGTGAGTTTGACAAGGGCCAAATAGACGACTGGGTCAGAGCATCTCCAAAACTGCAGCTCTTGTGGGGTGTTCCCGGTCTGCAGTGGTCAGTATCTATCAAAAGTGCTCCAAGGAAGGAACAGTGGTGAACCGGCGACAGGGTCATGGGCGGCCAAGGCTCAATGAGGCTGGCCCGTGTGGTCCGATCCAACAGACGAGCGACTGTAAGCTCAAATTGCTCAAGAAGTTAATGCTGGTTCTGATAGAAAGGTGTCAGAATACACAGTGCATCACAGTTTGTTGCGTATGGGGCTGCATAGCTGCAGACCAGTCAGGGTGTCCATGCTGACCCCTGTCAACAACGAGTTTGAGGTGTTGATTTGGCCTCCAAATTCCCCAGATCTCAATCCAGTCAAGGTTTTTCCAGCTCTGCTCCATTTTAGTGCAGCTATGTACAGGAGGAACTGCATTGATGCCACGTTCTGAATACTGTGCTGTCTGGTACAGTGATGCAACAATAGAGAACAACACAAGAACAGGCTGGGAATCCTGTGAAGATAATTCAATTGGGTTACATATTGAATTCATATACATTTTGAATTACTTTTATTTGTATTTTAAATTTTGTTACATTGTAACTTATCACAAACATTTTATTATAATATTTCAAAGGATGTCCCTCTCCCTCTTGATCACTTCTGATCTTGATTGTTTTTTACTTTACAGCTTCACCATGTTTGTGTTAGAGATCCCTGGGAAACTGATCTATTAAATACGACGATCAATTCAAACTTCAGGTTACAGATAATAAAAATCATTGAAAATATGAGTATGAACTGTCAGAAACAGAGACTTGAGGTGTATTACGATACATGGCAATCTAAACATGGGAACAGTGTTTAAAATACTGTCTGTCAAGTGAAGACCTTCATATCACAGCAAACCAAACGTGGATTACCTGTTGTTATTGCTACTGTCTCTTAGGAGTCATAAACTTGAGGTGAATGGTGTTTAAATCTGAAATCTATTTAAGTGCTGATCAGATCAGAGCAAAAGTTGTGCAGCGTTATAGTCTTATTAACTAGATTTGCTAGTAGACCATAGCACAATACTCACCCTAAAGTTGTTGATGTAACTTGACTCGCAACGTGATGATCATTTAAAGCTCTGCATAAGAAACAAGACTTCCTTTTAGTTTTTTAGCAGATTGCAATCATGACTTATCAGGTGCATAGCTCCACCTACTGTACAGGAGTATGTAGCAGTGGATTATGGTCCGATAAAACTACTTTACATAATATTAATATCTTAAACAACAAGAAAAAGACATCCAATGCTGCATCAATGTAAATAGGCTGCCTGAGGAAAAACATGGAAGTGACCGTGTCCAAGAATGGAATTAAAGTGCAATTAAAGTGACGGACTTCCCTGCTGTGAGATTACATTGTAGTGGAAGTTTTACAGGGCCAAGCACCTGTAAAACACTAGATGGCGTGTCTGTTACATAACTGAGTTCTCTATCTGTCAGTCACTTTGACGTTGTGTCGATGTGATGACACTAGTGTAGTGTTTCTCAACCTTTTTTACTCGATGGCCTCCTTCTGCACCAAATCAATACTGCAATACTTTTTGCTGTTCTTGTTTCATTCATGTGGCTTTAACCAGCAGATGTCCTCAGCATGCTATGTTTCGAGTGAATAGCTGTAATCGATCTAACAGATCTAACAGTGAATTTAGCTGATGAAGTCAATATAGTGGAATAAAAACAACACCGGTTGCACTTTATGTGTACTTACATGTACTACAGTGTATTTACCTATTAAAATACTGAGTAATATAAGGTAACTACAAGGGTTAAGTTTAGGTTTAGGTGTAGGTTCGGGGTTAGTACCTAGTTATTACCCAGTTATTATAATTTCTGTAATAAGTACAAAGTATGTACATGGGGAACAGGACTGAAAAATAAAGTGCTACCACAACACCTTCAAAGGAAGCAAGACAATGTTGTTGAAACTAGCGCTGGATACCTGAGGTCATTTTATATTACACTGTTTGCTAGTCTGGCAATATGATCTCATTTTTTGACTTGTCAAACAGTGGTGGCTTTTTCTGGACCTCGGCCATTAACTTCTCCACAATGTCGTCTGCCATTTTAAATGCGTGAGCCCTTGAATCAGAATGGATTCTGATTGGCTGTCAGTGTTTTATCATTCAACAGCTGGAGAAAAAATATTTCTGAAAGTGATCCCAATGATATCGTT
This sequence comes from Hypophthalmichthys nobilis, assembly GCA_037950665.1. Lineage (NCBI taxonomy): Eukaryota > Metazoa > Chordata > Actinopteri > Cypriniformes > Xenocyprididae > Hypophthalmichthys > Hypophthalmichthys nobilis. The sequence continues at coordinate 1,621,076 of CM075486.1, forward strand.
TCTGTATATCGTCTTAGCTGTGGTGTGGACAGTGCTATTCATTTATATCTAGAACTATTTTAAAAATCTTTCTTGGTGTAGTTTGCCATACCAAACAGGTCCACAGGAAGAAGCCAAAAGACCACTAAACCTGCCACTTTGACCTGACTGAATATACAGAATCAGGGAATCTTTTTTTCTTTTTCTGAAGTGGAAGATTCACCTGGGCCTCTCCATCAGGGGTGGCTGCACAGACTGAGTCTGACGCTGAGATGGCTGCTGTGTTTGCCCGGGCTGCTGCAAACATTGTGCTCATGTGGACGCTGCACTGAGCGTTCTTCCCAGAGGTGCATGAGGAGCTCATAGTTGTGGAAGACATCTTTTACTGCCAGTTCCACCTTCACTGCCCTCAATGTTGGGGCAGTCAGGGAATAATCTGATGTTACCCAAGTCGAGTGATTGCATCTGTGCCAACAGAACGATTGAGACTCCCATCTAAAGCCTGTCGGTTCACGTCGTCCCTGATAACAAGAACTTAATGCTGTTGGACAGACTGTCTCTGATATACATGCCACGGACATGAAGCGAGGATAGTCCTGACCCAGCACACATGCAGGAACTATGCTCTTCAATCAATTTATTAATAATTAATAACCATAAACTGTGAAGTAAGATTAGTATACACACATCAGAAGGCCTACTCTCTCATCCCTGCATAGAAAGACACGTGCAAATGATATGCTGAAATTCAATGGTTAAAAGCAGCACTTTAAAGGAAAATTCACTGATCACATCTAACATCATAAATACAGCGATTATGATATAAAGAAACAGTAAAGCAAATACGGGATAAATGTGAAACAGCAAAATGACCTCTGCTTCCCCGTCGACATACAGCATGAGCGCAAATGCTTAAAGGGGAACGATAAATCTTCCTATGGTGTCCCAGTAATTGTTCCCGATTAAACCACTGAAAATACAACATTACATACAAGTTTTGCTGAAGTTAACTCACTTATAAAATTGTTTCTTTATTCCTCTATGGCATGGTGTCGCCCTCAGGCAACATAAAACGTTTTTGGACTTCACACCGGATCTATATACGACACGTCTGTTCAATGAAATGAGGGGCTGAAGTGGAATCAATGGACCAATCAGCCTGAGTCATTTGGTATTGATGTGATTGCTTACAGACTGCATGTAAAGGACCGATCGAAGCCTGTGCCATCTTCAGTTTCATGACTGAACTAGATTTCTGACATGACAATTCTTGGAGAGTTTGTCATGGTAATGAATATGACAATGTGAATGTGTTTGGTCTGCTGCTGTTGATTATATCTGCTGTAGAGTACAGAACTTTCCACTACCAACAAACACAACATGCTGCTGCTGTACGAGCAAACATGAATCACCCCATAGCAGATCTGGACAGGTGGAGCTGGGGGAGGTGGAGGGTTTCTGAAAGTACACTGCACTGCTACAGCAAACAATAGACAAGTGTTTGAATGTTGAGCAGCAAGATCATTGACTACTGATACAGCAGGAATCATTCAGTTGTGTCCTGTAGAGAATGATGTGTAAATGTGTATGTCTGACTCTGTATATTTACTGTTACTGTGATTTGGTGATGTAAAGCCTTTCTTTTAACCCTGTCAGTAAAACTATTGGACTCTGAATGTATATCGTCCTGATCTCTCTTCTGTCTTTTGCATTCAGAGGGTGTTTTACATGAGCGGCACATGCTTCACTGCTCTGAATGTGTTTCTAGCTCTATGAACTGAACATGACATGATCAAGAGCTCTTCTTCATCAACCAACAAACATGACTTTCAGCTGCAGCTGCTCAAACAACACAATCACACACAACACTGATCACAGACAAACACTAATAACACTAGATCATCTAAATCAACATCAATCTTGTGTTTATGAAGAGAATGAGTCAGTGTTTAATATGATCATCATGTTTTAGGTGTAATATATGATCCCTGTCAATCAAACTGAACGGACTGAATTCAGTCACTTCTGCTGTCTGGACGTGATGCTTTCCATTTGAGCCACAGAAACATTTACATTCTTACACATAATTTGTGATCATGTATTTTTAAATGATTTTCATGACATTTTCATATATATTTTCATCAGCACATTTTCAGCAGAAGTGAAACTGGTGTGTTCCAGTCCAGATCATGTGACTGAAAAGCCCATTTGCATTGTCAGGGTGGAGTGATTCTGATCCTCTCAGAATAGAGCAGCTCTGTCTCCAGAGACCATGTTCAAACCCCAAGAGCTTTATTTGACATTTACTGCTACATCAAGCTTGTGAAAAGCACCTGCATCTTCATCTGTTAGTTGAATGATGTTGTCAGACACAAAGTGAACTTGTTGAGAAGCTTTATTGAATGTTACAGCAGACTGAAAGATCACACAGTGCTTTGACACGCCAGCTCTCTTTCAGTATTGAGTTGTAAATCACTACAGCTGCAGCACTAGACTCATGTGAATCCTGCCTGACACAGGACACTCAGATACGCTCATCTTCAGGAGAGAAACATCAGCACTCAGAGCTCTTGTGGAACGAGACCTCATGAGGAGCTCCATCATGTGTTACTCTGCAGACGTACACCTCTCCCTTTTCCCAGCGTGCTTTGCTGAGGGTCAGGACGCTACTGCGGCTGTAGCGGCCGTCCCGCTGGCTCTCTGCGCTGGTCACGACCCCCTCGGTGACCTCTGACCCGTCCAGTGTCCAGCTCACCTGCGCCCCCTGTGGAGAGTAAGAGCTGGCGGTAATAGTTTTTATAGGGTACAAAGCAGAATTTAACTTATTAATCCATGAAAATATGAATCCGGCTTCTCTCCATGAAGGCGCGACACTCATTTCAAATGTCAATCCACTGAAACACGCCATGTCGCCATCTGTGACGAAGCAGGTGAGAACCAATGAGCGTTCGATATCAGTGCCGTAAACCATGTCGTAATGGTTCTTCTTCTTCTTTTAGTTTTATGGCGGGTTACAGACCATCGTTAAAGGTTCATACCGCCACCTACTATATTGGAGTGTGTAAAATCATGGCTTCATTGATCTTTTCAGTTCTTCTACCTATACAGTTTCCTGCATAAACTTCATTAATGCCTCAACAACTTCGCTTTGAGAATTTCCTATATCTAAAATACCTTTTATATCCCATTCCTCCCTATTTTAATAATACATTCTTTACATTTTCCTCTCTCTTCCTGGAAATTTTCTACATTTTATTCAAATTTCTTTACAATCACATACCTCACATTTATCTGTTTATTTTACTCACAATAAATAACGTATTATTAATTCTTGTTTGTCCTAACCGTAGTCTTGTGTAGATTATTTCCTCTCTTCTATTTCTACAACCCCTGGCAAAAATTATGGACTCACCACACTTAGAGGATGTTCACTCAGATTTTTTACTTTATAGCAAATAAACAAATCACAGATATGACACAAAAAGGTTTTGTTCAATAGCTTAACATTCTGGCTTCAGGAAACATACCTCAAACAAATCCACTTTTGTTAGTATTATTAATGGCATGTCTTTTCCAGAGCAAGTAGAGGAAAAAGTCTGGAATCACTCAGTGTTGAGGAAAAATTATGGAATCATCTGTTAATTTCCATTTTAAACAAATACTGGGACAAGTCTAAAAATGCTAATTAGTCAGTAGTTAAAAGGGAGTGCTTGCACCTTAATGGGTTGTTTGACTCGGCTAATTGAAATGAAATATGGCCCCAAGAAGAGAGTTCTCAGTTGAAACAATGGAAAGGATTATAAAACTCCTTCAACAAGGAATTTCAATACGGAGTATGGCCAAAGAAGTTGGTTGCTCCCAGTCAGCTGTGTCTAAAATTTGGTGCAAGTATAAACTAAATGGGAAGGATATAAAGCAAGACATACGGGCAGACCAAGGAAGACGTCAAAGCGTCAAGATAGAAATCTCAAAGCAATATGCCTTTACAATAGAAAACACACAACAAAACAAAAGAAAAACAGACAGAATCAGGAGCCAATTTTCGGGACAGAACAGTAAAAAACCAGCTTGAACTTACATATAGAGCTGACTGAGCTTACATATAGAAAAGCCAAATGAAAATGAGTACTAACACTTAAACAAAAGAAACGTCCTCGGTTACGTATGTAACCCTCGTTCCCTGAAGGAGGAACGGAGACGTCGTCAGTAGTGACCGACGAATTGGGATATCGCTAGAGAGCCCTATCAGCTTCGAGTGAACTACAACAGGCCAAAGGAGTTGGCGTGCGATATTTGGTATAAATAGGGGAGCAGATGCCATCGCACTCTGTTTTTCGCTGAGGAGACAACCTAGTCCGCACTACAGCGAGGGTACAGCAACTGTGGCGACGGGACGTACGTCTCCGTTCCCTCCTTCAGGGAACGAGGGTTACATACGTAACCGAGACGTTCCCTTTCAGTCGGTCACGTTCGACGTACGTCAGTAGTGACCGACGAATTGGGATCCCAAATAAAGTGCCACAGTATGAACCCCTTCCAGTGCCCAGTGCAAGCTCTAGCCACGCCTAGAGAGTCTACTGCTGTTCCGACAAACCCACTAAGTAAACTAGACTACACTGGGGAAGCGAACCCGTAGGGGACGCTGCGGAGACCACTACCCACCCGTAGGGGAGGAATTTACATGGAGAGTACACATATGGACTGGCCGTGGGCAGGCATATGGAGTCCCTGGGATGGCTCCACCTGGGTAGGGGAGAGTCATCTGACAGGTGACAGCAGAGCTGGCTCTGCTAAGGGAAAGACACGGGCTCGCCGTGAGGGAGTTGACCGTGGACAAATACACACATGGGACCACTCACGTGGAGGGGTCACGACATGTGGAACCCAGCCAAACATCAACGTCGGTGACGGAGGTTTGGCCTGGCATCAGACACTCCGCAATGTCCGAGCCGAAGGGGAGGCGGAGGAACTCGACAGGGTTCGCCAAGCGGGAACTTCGACTGGAGTGAAAAGGATGCACGTATCCGGCCCAGGGGCGGGAGTGGCATTGCAAGCCAACACTAGAACGGGCTCTTCGCGTCTACCGGCTGGTGGAAGCGAGTACACGGAAGATACCGGTTCTACACGAAGGCTATAGAATCTAGCGAACGTGTTAGGTGTCGCCCAGCCCACAGTTCTACAGATATCTGTCAGCAGGCGCCGTGCGCCAGCGCCCAGGAAGAGGCCACTCCTCTGGTGGAGTGGGCTCTCAACCCGAGCGGGCAAGGCACGCCCTGGAATTCGACACGCCCTGGAATGGACACTTGCATAGAGGTTCCTCATAGAAGGAGCTCTAGCGGAAGTGATAGTGTCTGCGACTGCTGCGGGAGATCACTCAGAACCTCCGCGTCCCGTCCAGGGACCACACATGGAGTTTCCACAGGTCGGGACGCTGGTGCCAGAGGGTGCCCGTCTCTTAGTCAGGAGGTCCTTCCTCAGAGGAATGGGCCAGGGAGGTGCTGTCGCGAGGAGCGCGAGGTCCGAGAACCAGGTCCGAGTGGGCCAGTATGGAGCCACTAACAAGACCTGCTCCTCGTCCTCCTGACCTTGCACAGGAGTTGTGCAAGAAGGCTCACTGGGGAAATGCATATTTGCGTAGGCCCGGGGCCAGCTGATTGCCAGGGCATCCGTGCGAGCGTGCCGCCGGTCAGGGAATAGAACAACTGGCAGTGAGCAGTCTCCGGGAGGCGAACAAATCTACCTGTGCCTCGCCGAATTGCTGCCAGATCAGCTGGACCACCTGGGGATATAGTCTCCATTCGCCCGAAGCGGAGGCTGCCGTGAGAGCTCGTCGGCTGCACGGTTGAGCACGCCTGGGGCGTGAATGGCACGGCGACCTCAGATGTTTCTGACTCCATAGCAAGAGATGGCGGGCGAGTTGCGACATACGGCGGGAGCGTAGACCACCCTGATGGTTGATGTACGCAACGGCCGCAGTGCTGTCCGAGCGGACCAGTACGTGCTTGTCTGTCAACAGCTCCTGGAAGCGGTCCAGTGCAAGACGTACTGCTAGCAACTCGAGGCAATTGAAATGCCAATGCAGTTGGGGCCCCGTCCACAGACCCGACACTGCATGCCCGTTGTACGTGGCCCCCCACCCCGTGGCAGAGGCATCTGTGTGGACCACAGCATGCCTGGACACTTGTTCGAGGGGAACTCCAGCCCGCAGGAACGAAGGGTCCGACCACTTGGTGAGGGTGCGACGGCAGTTCGGTGTCACGGGGACACGGAACGTACCGCGCTGCCACGCCCATCTCGGGACCCGGCCGCGGAGCCAGTGTTGAAGCGGCCTCATATGAAGCAATCCGAGCGGCGTGACTGCGGCTGCGGATGCCATATGCCCCAGGAGCCTCTGAAAGAGTTTCAGTGGGGCCGCTGTCCTGCGCTTGAGCGTACTCAGGCAGGTCAACACTGACTGGACGCGCTCCTCGGTGAGGCGCGCAGTCCGGGCGACCGAATCCAGTTCCATACCGAGATAAGAGATCCTCTGCCCGGGGTGAGTTTGCTCTTGTCCCAGTTGACCAAGACCCAACCGACTGAGGTGAGCTAACACCATGTCCCTGTGTTCGCACAACTGCTCTCGCGAGCTGGCCAGGATGAGCCAGTCGTCGTGGTAGTTGAGGATGCGTAACGCCCTGTTCCTTGAGCGGAACAATGGCCGCCTCCGCAACCTTCGTGAAGACGCGGGGCGACAGGGCCAGCCCGAAGGGTAGGACTTTGTACTGATATGCCCGACCCTCGAACGCAAACCGTAGGAAGGGTCTGTGACGAGGCAGAATCGAGACATGAAAGTACGCGTCCTTCAGGTCGATCGCTGCAAACCAATCCTGGGGACGGATGCATTCGAAAATGCGCTTCTGCGTAAGCATCTTGAACGGCAGCCTGAGAAGGGACCGGTTCAGGACACGCAGATCCAGGATTGGCCGTAGCCCACCGCCCTTCTTGGGTACAATGAAGTAGGGGCTGGAGAACCCTGACTCCATATCGGCTGGAGGGACCGGCTTGACTGCATCCTTCGCCAGGAGGACAGCAATCTCCGCCCAGAGAACAGGTGCATTGTCCAGGGACACATGAGTGTAATGGACACCCCTGAACACCGGGGACCGCGGGGCCTCGCGCACTGCCAGCCGTGACCTCTTGGGACCTGGAGAGTTAGAAAACAGTTCTACCGTGGGTACTCTCCGGAGTCCAGCGGTGGAACAACCAAAATTCTCCACCCGGCCCTCCTCCGGGAGGGAGCGATGTGGGCATCGTCTCCCGAAGAACTGTTTACCTCAGCTCCAGGTCACCCGTTTCTCCAGGACTGCTTCTCGCTAGCCAACTGGCTTGGCTGCGGGCTGAGCGGGCTGGATTTTAGGCCAGCTTGTGAGATGAGAACATCGAGAAAGCGCATTAGACGATGACACACCTCTGCAAGGCTAGCCAGGGTGTTTCCGGACCACCATGGTGGACATTGTCTGGCCAGGGCCTGCGCTATGACTTACATCATGCGTAGCTCAACCCGACTCAGAACTACCCGTATGCGATGAGTGCTTTGGCCTTCCAAAGACTTGCCGGGGCCAAGACCCATGCAGGGCAGAGGTGGTGTGCCCGTAGCACTGCCACCCCACCACAGAGGGTAGTGAGAGAGAAAAACGTAATGCAGATTATGACCCTTTTGGCGTTCCATATTTGGCACCAGAAAAGGCTTCCAAACTGCCAAGTTTTTCATGCACGTCCGGGCTAAAGACAGGGGGCGGGGCAAGGCGAGTACGCGTCGCACCACACCCCCAGGGGCCCGGGAAAGCATGGTCGTTAACTCTGAATCTGATTCAGCATGAGCACATCACAACCGTGGGACGCTCAGCCTCCTCTTCATGTCCAGAGCCCAACAACCCTCTCTCCAATGTAGCAGTCAACATCTGACCCTCTGCTGGAGCCCTGACTAAGACGCTAGGTCCCCCATGAGAAGGACCAGCAATCCACCCAGAAGCTACCAGCCATGTGGGACAGTGAACGTGGCCGTCTAACTGAACGACACACGGCGCTGAGCGCCGACGTGGCCATGTTGTTACCAAACATAAACCACCCACGAACACAGTCACAACATGTTTGCGATGCATTAGAGGAGTGGGGGGCCCACGGAGATTGGCTCGGCGGGTATTGCCCCACTGTGATCCTCTGGTCACCCTGGCTTATTCACCAAAAGTAGTACTTTTCTGATTCAGAAAGAGAAACTAGATCGGGGAATAGGTGAGGGGACTCCACCTCATTTGAGGCACTCGAGTCTCGACCACGCATCTAGAGCGCCGAACAACGCGCTGGGTTGCCATGGCAACGCGCGCTGTCAGCCGGCAGCTCGACGGCACACGGCGCGCTGAGCGCTCAAGCCCTTACGCCGACGTGGGCATGCTCTCCTTTTTACAAGAGAACATGAACCACCCACAAACACAGTCTCAGCACGCTAAGCAGACATGAGAGAAAGTGATTGTGGCCGTCAGTGAGGATAGGAAACGACCGCCTCCAGAAACGCACAGACAGAATGACGTCTTGAAAAAGACGCAGTGTCTGTCTGTGAAGCTCTTTAGAAGCTCTTGTTCTTTGTGCCGAAGCACACAGGGAACAGCCGCGATGTGACTGCAGGTACACTTTTCACTCCCTGAGTCACAGACACAGAGGAACCGCCCAAATCGCAAACCAAAACGGGGCAAATAATGCTGTGAAAACAGCGGTTGAAAGCTGTATAACAGCTCAAGAAGCTCACTCTGGCAAAGCTTGCGGCCTCGCTGTAAGGTGCCATAAAGCCAGCACTGTAGAACAAACGCTCTTCAAAGGCTTTCATAAGTCACTCTCAGACTAATAGCAGGAACACACAGGTTGGCTCCGAAACGAAAGACAGAGTGCGATGGCATCTGCTCCCCTATTTATACCACCTGAGGGCGGTGCGCATTATGCAAATATCGCACGCCAACTCCTTTGGCCTGTTGTAGTTCACTTTCCGAAGCTGATAGGGCTTTCTAGCGATATCCCAATTCGTCGGTCACTACTGACGACGTCGAACGTGACCGACTGAAAGGGAAACAAGGTTACAGTGGGATAAAGAGAAGCAATCATGGATTCTGGATGATTGGATGAAAGTGTTATTCAGTGAAGAATTGCAAATCTGCATTAGCCAAGGAGATTAATTGATCGATCTTTAGTGATGGAGGTTCATCTAGTGGAAGTGTAGCAGTGATGATGGTCACATGACTGAATATGGACACAGAGATGGACGTTCATCTGCACATCCTCAGTGTCTCAGTGGGCAGAATTAAAAAAACTACTGAAATAACTAAAAATAACAGTCAGAATGTAAATGATCATTCTGTAACTCTAGTGTATATTAGTTTGTCTGTTGTAAATCCTGCCCACTTGTTTGCATTGTCACACATGCTTCAGTGCTCTGAGAGTGTTTATAGTGCTGTGAGTTTAACACTTCATGACTGAGAGCAGAACAGAACACAATCTTCATCATCACACAAGACAAAAGAACAACAATGAACAAAATCACCTTCTTCATCTGGACTCTCACACTGTTTGCTCAAGGTTTGTGAAATACAGTTTTTTTTTTTTTTTTTAATTATTATTATTCTATTAAAATGTCAAATATCATTTTCATTTTTGTTTCTGTTTTCTCTCAGAGTGTAGAGGACAGTACACTGTAACTCAGACTCCATCGATACTAACAGCTCAACCAGGACAAGAAGTCAGAATAAACTGTAAAACCAGCAGTAGAGTGTATGATGGTGATGAGTTAGACTGGTACTTACAGAAACCTGGAGAAGCTCCTAAACTCCTCATATATGAAGCAACAAGCCGTTATACTGGAACTCCATCTAGATTCAGTGGCAGTGGATCTGGCAGTGATTTCACTCTGACCATCAGTGGAGTCCAGACTGAAGATACAGGAGATTTTTACTGTCAGAGTTTCCACTGGCCGGGCAGCACTAGGGTGTTCACACAGTGATAAAGAGTCGTACAAAACCTCGGTCAGTCAGACGTCACAGTGATGCACTGATACAGCTGAGAGATACTGCAGCTGCTCATTCAACACAATCACACACAACACTGATCACAGACAAACACTAATAACATATATGATCTAATTGAACATAAATTAGCTTGAAGTATTTTTGCACATAACATGAATATTTTGTTGATGTGATCATGGCTTTTATTACAGTAAGGACTGTTATTGTTTTATTAGTGTTTAATAGGAAGGACTGATTGCTCTCCTCAAATATGTCTCAACATCGTCTCAAACTTTGCTCAGATTTGCCAAAGTCTGAAAAAGTCCATTTAAATTCGTACAAGGCCAAATGATCTGAGCTTAAGTTATCTTCATTGTTCATTCTGTTTGTCACGGAGCAGAAATTTGTCTTTGACACTGGTGTCATACATATACATTAATACATCCACAGAAGTGCTTAACAACACAACACACACACACTGACACACAAACACAGAAATAAACAGAATTACACAATCCACATCATTCCTAATATATTTCCAAACATCCCACAACAATAAAAATTCATCTAAACAATCAATTAAAAAGCACTATAATGTCAACCGTTCTCTTGCATTATTTCAGAAAATAGTGTGATTTATAATAATCACTGCCATTGGGACAAATAATGTTTTATACGCATTACTTCTGGCCAAAGGAATTTTGAGTGAAGGGGGTGAGTATGGCCTTTAAAAACCACAATTGACTTTTTCTCCCTTCATAAAATGATCAAACAAGTCCTTTGCCAGCAGCCATATCACCCTGTAGCCCAAGACTGGTTGCCCACTGAAGCTAAGCAGGGCTGAGCCTGGTTAGTACCTGGATGGAAGACCTCCTGGGAAAACTAGGTTGCTGCTGGAAGAGGTGTTAATGAGGCCAGCAGGGGGTGCTCCTGTAGTCTGTGTGGGTCCTAACGTCTCAGTATGATGGGGACACTATACTGTCAAAAAGCACTGTCCTTCGGACGAGACGTTAAACTGAGGTCCTGACTCTCTGTGGTCGTTAAAAATCCCAGGATGTCCTTTGAAAAGAGTAGGGGTGTTACCCCAACATCCTGGCCAAATTTGCCCTTTGGCCTCTGTCCATCATAGCCTTCTAATCATCCCCATATACTGATTGGCTTCATCACTCTGTCTCCTCTCCACCAATCAGCTGGTGTGTGGTGGGCGTTCTGGCGCAATATGGCTGCCGTCGCATCATCCAGGTGGTGCTGCACTTTGGTGGTGGTTGAGGAGATTCCCCCTTCAATATGTAAAGCACTTTGAGTGCCCAGAAAAGCACTATATAAATGTAAGGAATTATTATTAATTAAATTATTAGAGTAAGTGTTGTTTATGTCCAGTGATCTTATTTGCCTGATTGGTAACACTTTAGAATACTGATCCTTTATTAATGAATAACTACACAGGAACAAATGAGTAATGCATTATTAACACTCTATACTACTATACTTACTAATTCATTAATCAGAGTTTCTTGTTAGTTAATAGTAGTTACTAGAGTGTTAATAATGCATTACTCATTTGTTCCTGTGTAGTTATTCATTAATGAAGGATCAGTATTCTAGTATTTCTAGCAGTACAGATATTCTACAAACACTCTATACAAGTATTAAATAAAGTAAACATTAAAGAAAAGTTCTTCGGTCAAGGCAATATCAGTGATGGTTCTGGTGCCGGAGAAGCTCTTCAGGTGGTCACGAAGCAGCATCTGCTGTAATCTTCACATTTCAGCCTTTTCTAGACAATCTGACCTCTTGAGGTCATCTTCTTTGGATTTCCCCTCATAACTTAAGTCTTGAGGTGTCATGAGCTCCAGGAATTTTTTCAGGACTCGTCTATATAAAGCCTTTTGCCTCCTTTGTTCTCAGACGTCTCCCATGTCTCGTCTTGCAAGACATCATCTAACGGTAATTACCTGCTTTTCTACTTTATTTAACAAAGCTCTTTATAATACATGTTTTTTTTTCCTCTATTCTACCAGCATGTTCTTAATAAATGCTTAAAACAACAGACTTGTAGCGTTTTTCTTAAGATCTTAATAAATCAATTACAATAACAGTTGTAATGTATTTTCTTATTAAAAGCTTTTACAACAATAAAGTGTGTTGTCTCTTTTCTTAATAAACATATTCTTAATAAATGCTTTTACAAAACAGTTGTATTGTTTTTCTTAATAAACACATATCTCACACACAGAAGAGGTATACTTGTAACAGGACATATTGCATATTTTCCACAACAATATCAACAGAAAGAGTCAACAATGAAAATATAAAAGGTATTTTGCATGTTTTACACAGTCAAGCATGTTTTCATATTCAGGTCTGTTATAAAAGTATCTGGACTCATTATGAATCTCCACACAAGATCATGAAACGTGAACAAGCTCTAATATGTCTCCATCTTTAACAGCCTGTTTCTTCTCCATTTGATGATTTCAGACACACATGAGGCTTCATGATAGATGGAGTGACACCATGAACTCTGATTAGAGATTCACAATCAGTCCTGATACTTTCTGAACAGACTCATGATTCATGATCGATCTTTAGCGATGGAGGTTCATCTAGTGGAAGTGTAGCAGTGATGATGGTCACATGACTGAATATGGACACAGAGATGGACGTTCATTTGCTCATCCTCAGTGGGCAGTAAAATGTATTTAAAAAGAAATAAAATAAATGAAACTCCAGTTGTGTTTGTAACCCCTGATTATCCATTAGTCAGAATCATTCTGACCAAGGCTGTATCTCAATATTAGTTTTAGTTGATCTTAGGTCTGTGTTCGACACTATAGATCATAAAATACTCTACAACTACAAAATTACACTGGAATTCAAGGACAGGCATTACAGTGCATTATATTACTGATTATAATCAATGGGTTCTATTGTAGACACAGTAGTATGATAATCACTTTCACACCAAATTTACTTTAAAACAAACAATAGAGAAGCTTAGACAAATGTTTCACGTGCTGAGAAAGCTAACCTAACATATAAATAAAGCTCATAAATGTTTAAGCACAGACTCGCCTCAGAAAAACAACTGCAGCTCTGTAATTGGCCGAAATGCTCCGTTCGACTTTTCTGAGACCCTCTACTCTTCCCTGCCGATGGCCTCTAACCTACTTTCTGTACGATCTGAATTTCTGCGCTTTTAATTTACAATATTGAATTTGATGTTCTGAATTTCTTCTTCATCTTGAAAACTTGAAGCTGTATTTTTAAAAACTGGATATTTGCAGTCTAAAATTTCAGAAGGAAAAATCTGCTGTTTGAAAATACACGTCTATGAAATGCTGCCATGAAAACATTTCAGTTGTGTTCAATTTCAAATGTTTAATATTCAAGTTTTAAAAATCAAATTCAGAACTATGTAAAATGTCACATAATATTCAATTTTATTAAATTACACTCGTCTATAATTCAAATTTACACAATTCAGATTCAAATCTTATTGTCATATTTCTAGCTCCATACAGCGTCAGTCTCATGCCATTTAGGTGAAGTGAACATTTAAAAATAAATAAATAAATAAAACCCTAGATCCCAGCAGCCTTTTCGCTGGAGGAAAACGTCTGTAATGTGATGAGGGTGAACGCAGCAAAAATGTATTACAATGGATGGGAATGGAAAAAACGTCTTGTAATAATAATAAGTTTTATTTATATAGCACCTTTCCAGGGCTCAAGGACGCTTTACAATGTACATTTAACAAAGAGAGAAAAACACTAGTAAACAATGATGACAAACAATAGAAACAATAGAAACAGTAAAAGAACATAATATAGACAGGGCAGAATACAGCAGAATAGAATCAAGCACAACGAAATACAAAACACAACTTAAGGATGAAAACATTCAGAAAATAAGTGAGTTTTGTGTAATGATTTAAATTCAGAAATATTATTAACACAACAGAGTGAGCGGGGGAGAGAATTCCAGAGTTCAGGTGCAACAACACTGAATGATCTGCTCCCCGTTGAAGAGAGGAGATGCCGAGAAGACCAGAGTCAGAAGATCGTAGTGAGCGAGTCGGGGTGTAGGGGACGAGCAGGTATTACAGTAATCAAGGCGTGATGAGACAAATAGTTTCAGCGTCTTTGACACTGATAAAGGGACGGAGCTGGGAGATGAATGAATGCTGATTTGATGATAGAGTTAATATGAGCCTGAAACGAGAGAGTGGAGTCAAAGATTGCACTTAAATTTTTAACAGTATTGATGGTTTGATGTCTTAAATACATGGAGAGACATAGTGATTGACAGGTGAAAGTAATCAGTAACCATGGGAACAAACTAGGGAACTCCATGATAAAACAGAACAAAGCAGAACAAACACGTTACAATGGGATCAGTTTATAATGTGTTTCCTTGTTATGGTGAGCAGCTGTCTGATGGGAAACAACATAAAAAATAAATGATTAAGTGATGATTAAATGGTGACAGAGTGTTAATTTATTTTTTACATTTTAAAGTTCAGGCTTGGATGAATTGACGGAATGTCTCAAAACGAGTTGAATACGGCACAAGAAATCTCACACAGAACAGAATAAAATCGTTAGAATGTAAAATAAGGTAAATGTGATGACACACTGAACATATTTGATCAATCTTATTCACTAAATAGAATAAAATCATCCTATTAATTTAGTGAATTCAATATTCTATGATCCTAAAATACTTTGTTAACATTTTTTACGTCTTTAAAGTTGTTCATATGTAAAACTATGATTTAGATTGAAGCACGTACATACAGTACGTCCTTGTTGTAAATTAGTGTTTGGCAGACCAGGGACTGAATCTCCATTAGCATCCCACTCTCTTGACTGCAATTTTAAGATGGAGCTGATGTAAAGTTCTTCCCTGATGTAGGACGTGATGAGAGGCAATGTTGACAGAGCAGAAGATGGACTGCCCTGTTGGAAAATCCAGCATTGCTGGTCAGCATAAGGTGTGTTTTGCATGCTGGGGCCAACATGGGATGCTGGTTTATATATAAATATATATTATTATACATACATTATATTATTTGTTTATTTATTTATTTATTAACTAAAATGTATTTGAAATACATTTATTTTGTGCTAAATAGATTACTTTTGGTAATCTAACTGGTAAGATCAGTAGATAGTTCCGGTTCCGGTTGAGTGAACACTGTGCGCATTGTCTGCCGCTGCTCGCCGATCCTGTTTTATCAGTTTGATTTTATTTTATTGGGATTTCGAGCTGTGAGAACGGATATTTCGTACTAAACGAGTCATCTCAATCTCGATCTGAGCTACAGTATTATAATTAATTCAAGCTGGTGCTAAAGCCGACCTGGGAATTTTGTTCCACTGCTGTTGCCGGGCTGCTGGAGTTTGGACGTCTTGGTGAATCAGCGCTGTTGTTCACCTCGTCATCTGGATGTCAGGGATCTGGCGTCATATTGGCGTCTTCGGACTCATCGACGCTGAATCTCCATTGGATCCTGCATGCTTTCCGTGGCCTGTATGTTTGGATTATTATCACCTGACTTTCACCTGACTCTTCATCGTTACTTGTCCCTTATTTCGACAGAATAACGCCCGGACCTGACTCTCGGTGAGTGACGATCCCTATGGGACTTCAAAAATGAATTTGTTCTCCGTCTGCTGGTTTCTTCTGTCTGTTAAAAGTATCGTCTCATGGAATAGTGAACGATATTTCTCTCATGTTTTCTCATCTCTACCGAGTATGGCAATTACTTTTCCTCTGAACTCATGCGATTGAACAACCGGTCAGTAACACACTTGTCATCAGACATTTATCTACGGTGTGCTGATCGAGGATTCTTCGTCGTTCACGTTATGTCCACCGTGGTGCTCGCCTTGCGCGGCTTACACGATCAGCGACTGCATTACCGGGCAATATTCCTGTAATATTGTCCAATGAGCGACTGTTCTTGGCGCCGCTGTTCGTCTCAGTGCGGGGTGAACTTCAACTTACTTCGCTCGTTGCCAGAGATGCCTCAGTCCGACTTCGCCCGCGAGAATCTAATCAGCCAGAGGTTAAAATGGCCTTGTTAAATGCAAGATCAGTATCAAACAAAACATTTCTGTTAAATGACTTCTTTAAACAAACACTTCTTGTTCATCACTGAAACCTCGCTCACAGAAAATGACTTGAGCCCTTTATCTGAACTTTCCCTGTACACTGTAACTATTATAGATGCTCAAGAACCTCTAGTCGGGGTGGGGGTGTTGCTGTCATTTTTAAGGACTGTTTCAAATGTGAGATCTTACCAGTTGATGCTTACACTAGTTTTGAGGTTGTAATGTGTAAAGTAGAATTTACTAGCCCATTGCTTTTATGCTTTTGATTTATAGACCACCAAAAGTTAACAAGGACTTTTAGGAGTTTTCAGATTTTCTAACCTATGTGGTCTCAAGTACTGACAAGTTGTTGATTCTTGGTGATTTTAATATGCATCTTTGTTGTCCTCAAAACCTCTTGTAAGAGATTTCGTTCAACTTCTAGACTCTTTTAACCTCACACAACACATATTGGGTCCAACACACAAACTGGGTCACACGTTTGATCTAGTTTTATCATTAGGCCTTGACATTAGTAATATATCTGTAAGTGATGCTGGGCTGTCTGATCACTGGCCGGTTTTGTTTGACAGCGTGATTTCCTGTCCTTGTCACAGTTCCCCTCTGTGCTGGACTCCATTTCCCATCATCCTCCTTGTTTCCACACCTGCACTCACTTCCTTGTCATTTCCCCATCATCACGGATTACCTGCACCTGCTCCTGATCATCTGCACTACCTTTATATTGGACTCACTTCCCTGCACTCCTTATCTGTTCTTGTTGTTTGTTTGGTGATTTAACGTGTTCGCTGTTCTGTTCCTTTGTTAAATAAATACTCTATTTATGTAGCGGTCCATTTACGACTCATCCCTGCTGCAGCAACACCAGCTTGTCCTAGTCCTGTAAACCAGCCTTCTACCTACTGTTCAAGGTCTATAAACCCCTCCACTGCTTTGCAATTTATGGATGCTTTTTTGGCCCTCCCAGTGATGTGATATCATCGCAGGATCAAAATGTTGAAGAGCTGGTAAATTGTTTTAACTCCTCATGTTCAGAAATTTTAAATATAGTTGCCCTTATAAAACCAAAAACTGAAATCACATAATCAACCATGGTTTAATAGCAACATACAAATTTTAAGGAAAAAGTGTAGAAGAGCAGAAAGACAATGGAAGAAAGACAAATTACAAATTTCATATCAAATCTTACAGAGTAACTTGTCTAACTTCCAAGAAGCAGTTTACTTGGAAAGGGCAAAACACTTCTCTAACATGATCTCAAAATATTCTTATTGCCCAAAGATACTGTTTTCTACATTAAACTCAGTATTAAACCCTTCTAGACCGGTCGGTCCAGAGCCTAGCCTAGACTTATTTGAGAAGTTTTGTAACTTCTTTATAAACAAAATTACTGAAATAAGGGCACAGATCTCTAGTAATTTAACCCAGAGAAGAATTATCAATACGTGAATATTTGCCCCTCTGCTTTTTCTTATTTTCAGACTATTTCACACACCAACACTTGCTCTCTTGATGCCATTCCCACAAAGTTACTAAAGGATGTTCTGTCTTCTGTGTTGCCAAGTCTTCTTTCTATTATCAATAGCTCCTTACAAACAGGTACTGTTCCATCTTGCCTTAAACAGGCTGTTGTCCATCCTTTACTCAAAAAAGCTGATCTTGATCCTCTGATTTTAATAACTATAAGCCCATTTTGAAACTTCCATTTTTGCACAAAGATAACATTCATGATAAAGTTAAAAATCTGGGAGTTACCCTTGACCTGAGTTCAAATTTGATAAACAAATCAATTCTGTAGTTACAGCCAGTTTTCTGCAGCTTAGGGAATTCAAGCTTAAAAATATTCTGAGTTTTAGTGATTTGGAGACTTATATTTATCCTTTCATCTCAACCAGGTTTTGTATTGTAACGCTCTATACGCTGGAATAAATCAGTCCTCGCTCTCACGATTACAACTGGTACAGAATGCTGCGGCTCGTTTTTTGATAGGGACAAAAAAGAGAGAACATATTACACCTGTGTTGGCATCACTTCATTGGTTACCTGTTCGATTCAGAGTTGATTTTAAGGTTTTAGTATTTGTATTTAAATCACTTCATAGTCTTGCACCTTCTTATATTTCAGACCTTCTCCACTCCTACTCTCCTGTGAGAACGCTCAGATCTTCCACCCAGATGATATTAAATGTTCCAAAATCTCGACCTCAATCCAAAGGTGACAGAGCTTTCTCAGTTCTTGGTCCTAAGCTCTGGAATTCCCTACCTTTGTCTATTAGACTATCCCCTACTCTATCTACATTTAAATCTTCTCTTAAAACATACTTTTTTTCTCAGGCATATGCTTAATTGGATAATAAGTTTCGTTTTAAATTGTTTTATTTTGCATGATGTTTTGTCTTAATTTTATTAATTTTGTTTTGTTTTCTTTCGATATATTTTATTAGTATTTAAATTGTGTTGTATGAGGATGTTTTGTCTTGTATGTTGTGCAGCACTTTGGTCAGCATTTTATGTTGTTTTAAAAGGCTATATAAATAAACTTGACCTTGATTGACCTTGACCTTGGTATACTTAAAGTCTGCTAAATTGGCTAAACTAATGTTGTATTTAATGCACTTTAATTGTGTGGAAGTAGTGCTGAGGTCCAACTAAATATATACTGAAGTATATTTGATTTGTGCTAAAGTGGAACTATTGCAAATATACTTTAACTACACTTTAAATATTAAAATAAAATATCATACAATATTAAAACACTTTTAGGCATGATATTAAGAAATACTCCAAATAAAGTTTAATTATAATTTTATATCAGTAAGTTCTAAGTGATCAACAGAGATGTCAATAAATATGTTAACGGATTTGAAGGATACTTGGTTTGAAATGAATGTATTTTAAATAGATTTGAAGCACAGTTTTTCTTGACCAGTTAGACCAGCACTAAACCAGTCTGGACCAACATGGCATTCATGCTGGTTTATGCTGGATTTTTCAGCAGGGTGAGTTGACATTATCGTCCCACTCTCTTATCTGTCACCTTCCTCCAATGCATTAAGTATGGAGGTGATATTAATATACTTCCCTCATAATTCAGGAATGGGTGGATTGTCAGAGCAGAAAGTGGACTTTGTCGCCATTAGAGTCCCACTTTCTTATCTGTCGCCCTCCAGCACAAGTCAGTGATAGTGTAGACGTGGAGCTGAACTCTACAGGCCCTTCAGGAGCAGGTTTGGACACTAAACGAATGAGACAAACATTATAGTCTTTATCCACCTTGTTTTTAACATAAGAGCAGCTCGGCCATTTGTAAATTGAATGTGTCTGACTTCTGGTGTCATTCACTTCTGAAGACTTTGGGAAGAGAAGATACAATATGCTTATTCTTTGTCATTTATTTATGAGTGTTTCATCAACTTTGAGCACATAATATCCCAGGTGTTGAATTCTACTAAAATATAACAGATATAACTTTTGTCTTTTTGATATAATCCTTTAACCAGACTATCAATGAGAAACAAGAAGTTAAATCAGACTTTGTAAACATTGTATTTCAAGCTTGTCAATTCTTTGGAGCCCCTAAAGGGACATGGTGAAGGGAAAAAATAATAAAGTCAATGCTTTTGCGTTCCACCAAGAAAATTTGCATTCGCCTGCAAAGAGCTCAGCAAAATTTATCGGGCATTGACTTATTATTTTCCTTCCATCTTATATTTGTTTGTTCCATGTTCCCTTTAGGGGGGTCCATAGACTTCACATATGAATGCTGGGTGAGAGAAAACACATTGACACTGAATTTCAAACCTGCTTCTCCTTGGAATACCATGCAATGAAATGTTTATTTTGGGAATTGTCTTTGAAATGTCTTTGCGAATGAGCTGCAGTCTTCAGGATAATGATTTAAATAGAGAGAGTCATTTTGCATTGTCACACATGCTTCAGTGCTCTGAGAGTGTTTATAGTGCTGTGAGTTTAACACTTCATGACTGAGAGCAGAACAGAACACAATCTTCATCATCACACAAGACAAAAGAACAACAATGAACAAAATCACCTTCTTCATCTGGACTCACACTGTTTGCTCAAGGTTTGTGGTAAAATATTCATAATGATTTATCATTTCTTTTAAAATGTGAAATATATTTAATTTTCTTTTCTTTTTTCTTTCTCTCAGAGTGTAGAGGACAGATCACTGTAACTCAGAGTCCATCATCAATAACAGCTCAACCAGGACAAGAAGTCAGAATAAACTGTAAAACCAGCAGTGGAGTGAGTAATGGTGATCGTTTAGCCTGGTATCAGCAGAAACCTGGAGAAGCTCCTATACTCCTCATATATTATATAAACAGACTCCAGTCAGGAACTCCATCTAGATTCAGTGGCAGTGGAGCAAGATATGGAACTGATTTTACTCTGACCATCAGTGGAGTCCAGACTGAAGATACAGGAGATTATTACTGTCAGAGTGAACACTATCTAAACAGTCAATATGTGTTCACACAGTGATAAAGAGTCGTACAAAAACCTCGGTCAGTCAGACGTCACAGTGATGCACTGATACAGCTGAGAGATACTGCAGCTGCTGATGGAGGATCACAAACAACACAATGGTGTATCAAACCTTTCAGAGACTTTATTTATTTATTTATTATGATGTATTTAGTAAACATGTGACGGTAACACTTTACATTAAGGTTCCCTTTGTAAAGGGTTTATAAAGATGTTTGTTGATGAGTAATAAGTCACTTACAAATGCATTACAAATCAATAATGCAGTTATAACTGCATGAATAAAAAGGCGACTTTAATGCAATACCTGCCAAATAGTGAGCCGTTTTTAACTCACATGTTATAAATGCGTAATAAATGTATTTATTAACACTTATTTAACCCAAAACCAGATTTCTGGTTTATTTCATGATGCAGCAAATATTGACTATCATAATTAGACTGAAGGGTGTTGTATTTGTGCTTTTCTTATTAATATCTCATGACTGACACTTTTCTTACTATGTTGCTTACCAGAAGTTTCCCATGATACTCTCCAAAAGGTCATGATGCCTATCCACAGCAGTGTGTAAAAACTGATTTCTTGTTTTTAAAGATGAAATTCCAACTTTATTTTGAAAATAAAACAAAAGATAATAACCATAACTTGATGAGATATTAATAATGAAAAATTTAATTCCAGTATTAGTTACCTGTAAACCTTACTGTAAAGTGGAAACCTGTGAACCATTTATTCATGAGTTATAAACATTAATAACCTGTGAAACTGAACCTTAATGTAAAGTGGAAACCTGTGAACCATTTATTAATGAGTTATGAACATTAATAACCTGTGAAAGTGAACCTTAATGTAAAGTGAACACATGTTAATGTACACACAGAAGATTTTATTTTTTCTGATGAAATATTTTATTTTTGATGCATGTATCAGTAAACACAACTTTAAACTTGAAACAAAAAAAGTTTAAACTTTTCTTTTACAGCACAAAATTACAGAGCATGACTTCTCATGAAAAGTGGCTTATGCAAGTAAACTCAAATTAAAACATTCAGAGAAACAATCAAGTATTCCAAAAACAGATAATAAGCATCACACCTATAAGTCAAACATATTTGATACAAGCTGAATAAAGGCACCTAAATATGTATTATTTTAACAGTTGTGCAAATCATTAAATCAATGACCAAATGCACCGTTACAGAACATTAGCATATTAATATGCATTCAATAATTATTTTTGATATCATGATAAAGGCCACCATAACTTGAGGATATTTGGCTTTGGCCATCCGCACTTGCAGTACCTGCGCGGGAGCGCGGAGCGGTTATAACACAGCGATTACACATATAATATAAACACTAGAAAAACATAGTCTGCGATTTCACCTCAGTTAGCTTACCCATCAAATCAGTAAACACAAATTTTCACTTCAAAGCAGAACTGTGTAACTTCGTCTCGTGAAAAGTGTCAAGGCTTTATTGGATGCTCACTAGCGCCAACTCCTGTCACACGCCAGAATTAACACGCATAGTGATGAGAACCTTAAAGAGTATAATAAAGTATATAGCCTACTACTACAACTACTTATTATTATTATTATTATTATTATAAGAAGAAGAAGAAGAAGAATACATTGCTTATTACACATTATTGTCACATTTGTGAAGAGCAGTTAGGAAGCAGGAATTAGATGCAGCATTTTTATTATGAAGATAACTGAACTAAAAATGTAGGAGAACAAACTATAGTAAGCTATAGTAATAGAAAACTAGACGTGACAATAATATATTAGGCTATACTTTATACACTCTTTCAGGTCACATCACTCTTTCAGGTTACATCACTAAGCATGCGTGTTCTGGCGTGTGACAGGAGTTGGCACTAGTGAGCATCCAATAAAGCTTTCATGAGAAGAAGTGCCGCAGTTACCAGTACTGTTGGTATTGTTCCAACATGCTCTGAAGTGAAATTTTGTGTTTTATGTTACTGATTTGATGGGTAAGCTAACTGAAGTGACATTGCAGACTATGTTTTTCAAGTGTTTATATTATAATCGCTGTGTTAGTTTGTATATTATATGTGTAATCGCTGTTTTAGTTTGTAGTTATATTAAACAAATAACTGCTCCAGCGCAGGTACTGTAGGAATGGCCAAATACTAAAGTTACAGTATCCTTTATCATGATATCAAGAATAATTATGAATTGCTTATTAATATTTCAACAATAAAATATGTCACCAGGAAAAAAAAATGATCTTCTGTGTGTGCTTTAATAAATACATGATTCACGTGTGTTCACTTTACATTAAGGTTCACTTTCACAGGTTATTAATGTTCATAACTCATTAATAAATGGTTCAAAGGTTTCCACTTTACATTAAGGTTCACTTTCACAGGTTATTAATGTTCATAACTCATTAATAAATGGTTCAAAGGTTTCCACTTTACATTAAGGTTCACTTTCACAGGTTAGTAATGTTTATAACTCATTAATAAATGGTTCACAAGTGTCCACCCTACCTTAAGGTTCACAGGTAACTAATACTGAAATTAAACTTTTCATTATTGATATCTAATCAAGTTATGGTTATTATCTTATGTTTTATTTTCAAAATAAAGTTGGAATTTCATCTTTAAAAAAACAAGAAATCAGTTTTTATACACTGCTGTGGATAGGCATCATGACCTTTTTGGAGAGTATCATGGGTAAGACAGAAACTCCTGGTAAGCAACATAGTAAGAAAAGTGTCAGTCATGAGATATTAATAAGAAAAGCACAAATACAACACCCTTCAGTCTAATTATGATAGTCAATTTTTGCTGCATCATGAAATAAACCAGGAATCTGGTTTTGAGTTAAATAAGTGTTAATAAATACATTTATTAAGCATTTATAACATGTGAGTTAAAAACGGCTCACTATTTGGCAGGTATTGCATTAAAGTCGCCCTTTTTATTCATGCAGTTATAACTGCATTATTGATTTATAATGCATTTGTAAATGACTTATTACTCATTAACAAACATCTTTATAAACCCTTTACAAAGGGAACCTTAATGTAAAGTGTTACCCATGTGACATACAATCTTATATCCCTTAGTAAACTGGACTAAAATGTGGAGAAAATGTGAGCAGTGCTCGTCCCTGCAAAACTTTCCACTACAATATTATCTGTATTATTTACTGTAGGAAAGTCAATCCCTCTAACTGCACTTCCATACTTCACCACTAGAGGGTCACATGTCTTTTACATAACTGAGTTTTACACACCTTTCCTTTAAGACTGTGGCTGCATCCAATATCACATACAGCTGCATCTCAATAAATTAGAATGTCGTGGAAAAGTCATTTATTTCAGTAATTCAACTTGTGTATCAAATAAATTCAGTGCACACAGACTGAAGTACTTTAATCCTTTGGTCCTTTTAATTATGATTTTGGCTCACATTTAACAAAACCCACCAATTCACTATATCAAAAACTAGAATACTTCATAAGATCAATTAAAAAAAAAAAAGAGGATATTTTAAACAGAAATGTCAGGCTTCTGAAAAGTATGTTCACTCAATACTTGGGCCTCCTTTTGCATGAATTACTGCATCAATGCGGCGTGGCATGGAGGCAATCAGCCTGTGGCACTGCGCAGGTGTAATGGAAGCCCAGGTTGCTTTGATAGCGGCCTTCAGGTCATCTGCATTGTTGGGTCTGGTGTCTCTCATCTTCCTCTTGACAATACCTCATAGATTCTCTATGGGCTTCAGGTCAGGTGAGTTTGCTGGCCAATCAAGCACAGTAACACCATGATCATTGAACCAGCTTTTGGTACTGAGCAATGTCGTGGCAGATTTGATGTCTCTTTGTCCCTTCAGTTCTTGGTCTCAGCAGAGACCAATCAGCCTGAGTCATTTGGTATTGATGTGATTGCTTACAGACTGCATGTAAAGGACCGATCGAAGCCTGTGCCATCTTCAGTTTCATGACTGAACTAGATTTCTGACATGACAATTCTTGGAGAGTTTGTCATGGTAATGAATATGACAATGTGAATGTGTTTGGTCTGCTGCTGTTGATTATATCTGCTGTAGAGTACAGAACTTTCCACTGCCAACACACACAACATGCTGCTGCTGTACGAGCAAACATGAATCACCCCATAGCAGATCTGGACAGGTGGAGCTGGGGGAGGTGGAGGGTTTCTGAAAGTACACTGCACTGCTACAGCAAACAATAGACAAGTGTTTGAATGTTGAGCAGCAAGATCATTGACTACTGATACAGCAGGAATCATTCAGTTGTGTCCTGTAGAGAATGATGTGTAAATGTGTATGTCTGACTCTGTATATTTACTGTTACTGTGCTTTGGTGATGTAAAGCCTTTCTTTTAACTCCTGTCAGTAAAACTTTTGGACTCTGAATGTATATCGTCCTGATCTCTCTTCTGTCTTTTGCATTCAGAGGGTGTTTTACATGAGCGGCACATGCTTCACTGCTCTGAATGTGTTTATAGCTCTATGAACTGAACATGACATGATCAAGAGCTCTTCTTCATCAACCAACAAACATGACTTTCAGCTGCAGCTGCTCAAACAACACAATCACACACAACACTGATCACAGACAAACACTAATAACACTAGATCATCTAAATCAACATCAATCTTGTGTTTATGAAGAGAATGAGTCAGTGTTTAATATGATCATCATGTTTTAGGTGTAATATATGATCCCTGTCAATCAAACTGAACAGACTGAATTCAGTCACTTCTGCTGTCTGGACGTGATGCTTTCCATTTGATTTTCATGACATTTTCATATATATTTTCATCAGCACATTTTCAGCAGAAGTGAAACTGGTGTGTTCCAGTCCAGATCATGTGACCAATCAAACAGTGAGACTGAAAAGCCCATTTGCATTGTCAGGGTGGAGTGATTCTGATCCTCTCAGAAT
The DNA here is from genome assembly GCA_037950665.1 of Hypophthalmichthys nobilis. Taxonomy (NCBI): domain Eukaryota; kingdom Metazoa; phylum Chordata; class Actinopteri; order Cypriniformes; family Xenocyprididae; genus Hypophthalmichthys; species Hypophthalmichthys nobilis. The sequence goes on from CM075486.1 coordinate 1,646,658, forward strand.
AGAGCAGCTCTGTCTCCAGAGACCATGTTCAAACCCCAAGAGCTTTATTTGACATTTACTGCTACATCAAGCTTGTGAAAAGCACCTGCATCTTCATCTGTTAGTTGAATGATGTTGTCAGACACAAAGTGAACTTGTTGAGAAGCTTTATTGAATGTTACAGCAGATTGAAAGATCACACAGTGCTTTGACACGCCAGCTCTCTTTCAGTATTGAGTTGTAAATCACTACAGCTGCAGCACTAGACTCATGTGAATCCTGCCTGACACAGGACACTCAGATACGCTCATCTTCAGGAGAGAAACATCAGCACTCAGAGCTCTTGTGGAACGAGACCTCATGAGGAGCTCCATCATGTGTTACTCTGCAGACGTACACCTCTCCCTTTTCCCAGCGTGCTTTGCTGAGGGTCAGGATGCTACTGCGGCTGTAGCGGCCGTCCCGCTGAATCTCTGCGCTGGTCACGACCCCTCGGTGACCTCTGACCCGTCCAGTGTCCAGGTCACCTGCGCCCCCTGTGGAGAGTAAGAGCTGAGCAGGCAGAGCAGTGCGGCTGAGTCTCCAGAGATCTGCAGAGAAGAGGGCGGCAGCAGAGACACTGAGGGCTTCACTGTGGGACCAGCTGCAGGAGACAAACACAACACATTCACAAACACAAAGAAAACACACTGTTTCACTCACAGCATTTCAACAGCTGCAAAAATCATGACAATCTGATCCTTCATGTCATTCAACATCACTAGAGCTGATATAATATACAATATACAAACTACACAATCACTATATACATTTAAATCAAACCTCAGAAATGAACTCAATATACTAACACACTGACTATAAAGTACATTTTTACTTACGTGAGATATTCAACTCAAAATGTAACTCAATTTCAAAGTTTGACTAAAGCTCAGGCCAAATGATGATTATATCACTGATAAGAACGAGAAAACAATAACATTTGTAAATTGTACTTGAATTATAAAGCACTGAATTATGAGCACAACATGAGCAAAAGAGTTTCAGTATCATTGACTGAAATACAGAAAGTAGCAACATTTACATTCTGATGTCAGATCTTTTTTTTTCGCCATGTATGATATCTACGATAAAAATGAACTACATATGAACACAGTATAGAAATAAATAAAGGGAAATTAAACCTGTAATAAACTGATTAAACTCATAGTGAGACACATTATGGAAATGCATTTGGATTTTTTTTTTTTTTTTTGAAAGGAATAATGCTGTTCTTCTGAATGAATAAACATGACAATATCATTGTTTTAGATTAAATAATTATTAAACAATATCAGTAACACTTTACTTAAAGCCTTCATACACAATACGTTATAAAAGTAATTTTAATGCATTAATTAAGCTTTCTTTTATACATTATAATGTGTGTGATCTCATGAATAATTATAACCACAATTATAACACATTATAATATTATCTATTCATTGTTACATTGTTACACAATGCATTAAGACACATGACAAACAACCATTTTCAGATGTAATAACGAATTTGCAAATATTATATTGCATTTTTGCATTTTATAATGCATATTTTAATGCACAATTATTTATGAAAATATATAAGGCATTATAATGTAAATTATGAATACCTTTAAGGCTTCAAGTAAAGTGTAACACAATATCCAATAATAATTGCCATTAATGTTTTTCTTGTTTCAACTTTAAATCATTTTAACTCTAAATTGTTCTTTTTTACACTTTATTGTATGCTGACATAGTTACATTGTACTACTCAAATAAGTACTGAGTAATATTAATTAACTGCATGTACTTACTGTAGAGTTACAGTTAGGGTTTGGTTCAGGGTTAGTTACTTGTATTTATGCATAATTTACTGTTATTACTATAATAAGTACATGTAGTAACGTGTAACTTCTTCACCTTAAAATAAAGTGTTACCTTTTTTTCTTAAATAGGAATTAAAAAACAGACTTACAGACCACCAGTTTAGTTCCTCCACCGAAAGTCAACCACAGTGATACAATCTAATGAAACGGTCGTACAAAAACCTCTATTCCACTCGAGTGAACACAAACTCCAGCAGAGAGAGAGAAACAACACTTCAACACACTGATATTAGAAGAAACTCAGATCTTCTCAACACTCAGACATTCAGTTTGGACTAAATGCTTCTCAAAGGAACAACAATCACTCTTTCACACATTTATTGATCTCATTTTCAACAGACATGATTCATTTTGGCTTTATATCCTATATTTCTCATTTGTTCTCTCGTTGTGTGCTGATATAACACTGTTTATAGAAATATATTTGATGATCTGTGACCTTTGACCTCTTTTATCATTGATGATGTTGTGGAGTCTCTCATAGTGATCTTCTGTTCTTCATATGAAGCTCAATCATCATCATTCACAGAAAAACCTGCAGCTTCAGACTTCAATCTTCAGTGAAAATCTGTTCAAATATTGAGTTTACTCAATAGCCAAAGTCAATAGAAAGTGTCAACAATGAAAATATAAAAGGTATTTAGCATGTTCTACACAGTCAAGCATGTTTTCATATTCAGGTCTGTTATAAAAGTATCTGGACTCATTATGAATCTCCACACAAGATCATGAAACGTGAACAAGCTCTAATATGTCTCCATCTTTAACAGCCTGTTTCTTCTCCATTTGATGATTTCAGACACACATGAGGCTTCATGATAGATGGAGTGACACCATGAACTCTGATTAGAGATTCACAATCAGTCCTGATACTTTCTGAACAGACTCAGGTCAGGCAGCGGCTTGTTTACATACAATGTCTATATTACAAGCCTACCAAGCCGACCTGCTGGGGGAAATCGATGACAGTGGGGAAGCGACATTTGAAACCATTCAAGAGCTCAGGAAAGCGACCGACCTGGCTCTCCGTGCCACCAAGGAGACGGCCAAGTCAATAGGCCGTTCTATGGCAGCCCTGGTGGCCACGGAGAGACATTTATGGCTCAACCTCTCGGACATCAAGGAAAAAGATAAGAGCATCCTGATGGATGCGCCGCTGTCTCCTGTGGGCCTCTTCGGCGACTCTGTTACATCGGTCGTCGAGAGGTTCCAGGAGACACGTAAGCAATCAGCGGCATTCCAGAGGTTCCTTCCCCGCCGTTCTTATCCCCCCGAGACTGCTGAGCGGGAGCAGTCTCGGCCGTCGACCAGCTCCTCGGCGCACAGAGCGCAACAAAAGCTTAGTGTTGCCACCCGTGCTCCCCCGCAGAGAACTTGGGGTCCGGGGAGGTCAACACAGCCGAAGTCCTCGAGGGGTAAGGCGGATCTGCGGACCGTCATTATCGCCAAGAGGGCTTCGAAGAGGTCCTGACGCCAGGGGCTCAGGACCTGTGAGGGCAGCCCCCTCCGGAGAGGGTCCTGTATTAAAATCTATAAAATTAACTTCTCTCCGGTGCCCTCAGGGGGCCGTTCTGCCAACCCTGCCACCTCGTGTGTTTCAGGGCGCAGCGGTCCCCACCGACCCTCCGAGGAGGGCTGGTCATCACTTGATTCGGCTGTTCCCTGCCGGGTTCGCCGCTTCAGGGCACCGAGTCAAGTGCTCAAAAAACACCAGAGGCCAGTCTCGAGAGACTGGTTCCCTTAGTAAATTTTCTGGCAGAATGGAAACTTCTCCCAAACATCTCGAAATGGGTGCTGCTCACAATAGAAAAGGGTTACAAAATTCAGTTTGGGTCTCGCCCGCCTCAGTTCAACGGGGTCCTTCCCACGGTGGTGGCCCCCGAGCAGTCTCTGGTGATGGAACAGGAGGTTATGACGCTCTTGCAAAAAGGAGCTATAGAAAGGGTTTCTCCTTCCAGCAAGCTGTCAGGGTTTTACAGCCGTTACTTCATAGTTCCAAAAAAAGGATGGAGGGTTGCGTCCCATCATAGATTTACGTGTACTAAATCACTCTGTGCAAAAACTCAAGTTCAAGATGCTCACACTCAAACAGATTATCCCACAGATCAGGTCCGAGGACTGGTTTGTGGCGATAGACCTGAAGGACGCTTGTTTTCATGTATCCATCCATCCTCAACACAGGAAGTTCCTCAGGTTTGCTTTTGGGGGCGAAGCTTACCAATACAGGGTTCTTCCTTTCGGCCTAGCACTATCACCCTGCACGTTCACGAAATGCGTGGATGCAGCTCTGGCTCCGTTAAGACTCCAGGGCATCCGCATACTGAACTATATCGACGACTGGTTGATTATAGCTCAAACCAAACATCTGGCAGCTCAACATCGAGATGTTGTTCTGTCCCATATGAAGAGGCTTGGGCTGAGGCTCAATGCCAAGAAGAGTGTGCTTGTTTCAGCTCAAAGTACCAACTACTTAGGGGTAGTTTGGGACTCCACCACGATGCAGGCACAGTTGTCCCCTGCTCGTGTGAGTTCCATTCTCAGGGCTATGAATGGGGTGAAACTAGGCCAGTCACTCACTGTAAAACAGTTTCAGAGACTGTTGGGTCTTATGGCAGCTGCGTCCAACGTGATACCTTTCGGCCTGCTGTACATGAGACCCTTACAGTGGTGGCTCAGGACCAAGGGGTTTTCTCCAAGGGGAAATCCTTTTCGCACGATCAAGGTCACGCGGCGATGCCTTCGTGCTCTGGTTATGTGGAAGAAGCCCTGGTTCCTGTCCCAAGGTCCGGTGCTGGGGGCTCCTTGTCGTCGTGTAATGCTAACGACGGATGCTTTCCTCACAGGCTGGGGGGCGATCATGAGTGGTCGCTCAGCTCAGGGTCTCTGGGAGGATCATCAACTTCTTTGGCACATAAATCGGCTAGAAATGATGGCAGTATTTCAAGCATTAAAATACTTTCTCCCAGACCTGAGAGGCCACCATGTGTTGGTCCGTACAGACAACATGTCGGTGGTCGCATATATCAACCATCAGGGGGGTCTGCGGTCTCGCCAACTATACAACTTGGCCCGTCGGATCTGTGGTCCCAAGGGAAGCTTCTCTCACTGAGAGCAGCTTATATCCCAGGGCATCAAAATTTGGGAGCAGACGCCCTGTCGAGGCAGGGGCCGAGGCCCGGGGAATGGAGACTCCACCCCGAGGTGGTGGAGCTCATTTGGGAAAATTTCGGTCGTGCAAAAGTCGACCTGTTTGCTTCAGAGGAGTCAACCCAGTGTCCACTATGGTTCTCTCTGTCACATCCAGCACCATTGGGCCTGGATGCCATGGTACAGACGTGGCCGAGGCTCCGTCTGTACGCATTTTTTCCGTTCGCTCTGCTCCCGGGAGTTCTGGAGAGGGTGCGCCGGGGCCAGTCCGTCTAATACTGGTAGCCCCGTTCTGGCCAACGAATTTGGTTTTCAGACCTAGTGTCTCTTCTGGACGGCTCTCCGATGGAGATTCCCCTCAGGCGGGATCTTCTGTCTCAAGCGGGCGGCATGATACTTCATCCTCGCCCAGAACTATGGAGACTGTGGGCCTGGCCTCTGAGGGGGCCAGGCTCATAGATGCTGGTCTCCCAACTGAGGTTGTGGAGACCATACTCCACTCCAGAGCTCCCTCCACAAGGAAGCTTTATGCCTATAAATGGAAGCTATTTGCTACTTGGTGTAGACAACGTCATGTGGACCCTGTCCATTCTTCTATCAGCTTAGTACTGCAGTTTCTCCAAGACAAGTTCTCGGACGGTTTATCCCCTTCAACTCTGAAGGTTTATGTTGCGGCCATATCGGCCTATCATGCCCCTCTGGGGGATTCCTCGGTGGGTCGAGACCCCCTTGTTATACGCTTCCTTTGTGGTACTCGGAGGCTGAGGCCAGCTGTTCGTACAAGAACTCTGGCCTGGGACTTGGCCGTGGTATTGGAAGGGTTAGCTGAGGCTCCCTTCGAACCACTGGAGGAGGTTTCTGAGAAGTTTCTCACTTTGAAAACAGTGTTTCTACTGGCTATCTCGTCTCTGAAGAGAATAGGAGATCTTCAAGCACTATCAGTTGCTCCTTCGTGCCTAGACTTTGCGCCTGGTATGGTTAAGGCTTTTCTTCACACTAGACCCGGCTATGTGCCAAAGGTCCCCACCAATGTCCCAGGGCCCATTGTGCTTCAGGCCTTCTGTCCTCCTCCATTTGCTAATTCGGATCAGGAAAAACTCAATCTGTTGTGCCCAGTAAGGGCTTTAGACACGTATGTCCACAGAGCTGCCCTGTGGCGTAAAACAGACCAGCTGTTTGTATGCTATGGGTCTCCTAAGAAAGGAGGCCCGGCGTCTAAGCAGAGGATGAGCAAGTGGGTGGTTGAGGCCATCTCACTCGCTTATGAAGCGGCCGGGCAGCCATCTCCCTTAGCTGTCCGTGCCCATTCGACTAGGGGTATGGCGGCCTCCAAGGCGTTAATGTCAGGAGTTTCCATCCACGACATATGTGATGCGGCTGGGTGGTCCTCCCAGCATACATTTATTAGGTTTTATAACCTCGATGTCGGCTCCACTCCGGGGTCAGTTGTGCTGTCTCAAGATAACAGACAGGTACTTGGCACTACGGTGTAGTTGGGATAGCGTTCCCAATGCGTATTACGCAGCGTCGACAGTTCCCATGAAAGGGAACGTCTCGGGTTACGTCTGTAACCCTGGTTCCCTGAATAGGGAACGAGACGCTGCGTCGCTTGCCGTACCCCCGGCGTACCTGTGAGCGTCTTGCTTCAGCCATATTTCAGAAGCTAGCGTTCTTTGTTCTGGGTATGCTTTATAGTTTCCTGGTCCGTGACGTCACCCGCTTCTGACGTCTCGTCATGTTATTGGTTAGATTCACGAGTGCTTCACGACGCAATCATGCAGAGGCGTTCCCAATGCGTATTACGCAGCGTCTCGTTCCCTATTCAGGGAACCAGGGTTACAGACGTAACCCGAGACGTTCATCTAGTGGAAGTGTAGCAGTGATGATGGTCACATGACTGAATATGGACACAGAGATGGACGTTCATCTGCAGATCAAAACGTAAATCATCATTCTGTAACTCTAGTGTATATTAGTTTGTCTGTTGTGAATCCTGCCCACTTGTTTGCATTGTCACACATGCTTCAGTGCTCTGAGAGTGTTTATAGTGCTGTGAGTTTAACACTTCATGACTGAGAGCAGAACAGAACACAATCTTCATCATCACACAAGACAAAAGAACAACAATGAACAAAATCACCTTCTTCATCTGGACTCTCACACTGTTTATTAAAGGTTTGTGAAATACAGTTGTCGTTTTTTTTTTTTTTTTTTTTAATTCTATTAAAATGTCAAATATCATTTTAATTTTTGTTCCTGTTTTCTCTCAGAGTGTAGAGGACAGTACACAGTAACTCAGAGTCCATCAATAACAGCAGCTCAACCAGGACAAGAAGTCAGAATAAACTGTAAAACCAGCAGTAGAGTGTGGAATGGTAATCGTTTAGCCTGGTTCTTACAGAAACCTGGAGAAGCTTCTAAACTCCTCATATATGCAGCAACAAGCCGTTATACTGGAACTCCATCTAGATTCAGTGGCAGTGGATCTGACAGTGATTTCACTCTGACCATCAGTGGAGTCCAGACTGAAGATACAGGAGATTATTACTGTCAGAGTTACCACTATCCAAACAGTCAATATGTGTTCACACAGTGATAAAGAGTGGTACAAAAACCTCGGTCAGTCAGACGTCACAGTGATGCACTGATACAGCTGAGAGATACTGCAGCTGCTCATTCAACACAATCACACACAACACTGATCACAGACAAGCACTAATAACACTAGATCATCTAAATGAACATAAATTAGCTTGAAGCTCATCAGTATTATTGCACATAACATGAATGTTTTGTTGATGTGATCATGGCTTTTATTACAGTAAGGACTGTTATTGTTTTATTAGTGTTTCATAGTAAGGACTGATTACCAAAACCAGTTTAATAATATGATTGTCATAATTTAGTTATATATATATATATATATATATATATAATTTTATTATTATTATTATTTTTTTTTATAGAATGATTGTAGTGATGTTTTCATTTTGTCACAGACACGCCAGGCTCCAGCACCATCCAATCACAACGCACTCCCTCACTGATTCCATTTGGACCCAAAATAATCCTGTTAGTCAGTCATATTCCAGCTTTGTCAACCACTTCAGAGAAGTCTTCGGAAAACCCGCCTGGGATTCGTCTATCAGTGAGAAACTTTACAATTTGAAGCAAGGCAAAATGACTGTGACTGAATATGCTCTTAAGTTCAGAACCCTCGCTGCCACGAGTGGATGGAACGAACAAGCCTTACTGACTACATATCGTCAAGGGTTGGATCCTCGAGTGCGGTTGCATCTCGCTGCATACAAGGACACCATCGGGCTTAAATGCTTCATACAGCTCTCCATACGCTCGTATGCAGTCGTGTCTCGAAGAGTACCAGGGCCAGCCTCAGCACAACACCTCCCTCTGCCGACCAGAATCCGTCAGCCCTCCAGAACCAGCCCATGAACCCATGCAACTTGATTCAACTCGGCTAACTATAACTGAACGGCAGAGGAGGCTGACCCAGAATCTGTGCCTGTATTGTGGATCTCCGGGGCATGTAATCTCCACATGCCCAATACGTCCTCCTCGTCCCATGGTGAGTGCCATCTTTCCTTCCATAAATAAGATGAAGCCACTCACCATTGTTGTAAAACTTACTGCTGCTGATATTTCCATTCTGGTTACCGCACTCCTCGATTCTGGGTCAGCAGGCAACTTCATCTCTGGCGCCCTCTGCCGTCAGCTCAACCTCAAGACTACGGCAATGCTGTCTACCTACCAGATCCACTCAATAACTGGAAATCCCCTCAGTAAGAGACAAGTTCGCCGTAGTGTCGGCCCACTTCAACTACAAACTGGTATACTTCACGTGGAGAAGATCCATCTGCTGGTTTTGGAGGAATCCACCGCTGACGTGATCCTAGGGCGTCCGTGGTTGGAGCAGCACAATCCTGTCATCTCCTGGAAAACTGGCGAAATCCTGAAGTGGGGCAACACTTGTTTCATGGACTGTTTTTCCGAGTTTCCAGTTCCTCCATCTCCGCGTCCTGAACACCTCTCTGTCTGTGCAACATCCATCGAGAGTCCGATTGAGAAACCCTCAGTGGATGTACCATCGTGTTACGGCCCCTTCAGTGATGTTTTCTGCCCTAAAAGAGCCTCCAAGCTGCCTCCACACCGGCTATGGGACTGCACCATTGATCTGCTTCCGGGTGAGTCAGTGCCAAGAGGAAAGATCTACCCCCTTTCCATCCCGGAGGAGAAGGCCATGGAAGAGTACATCGAGGAGGCTCTGGCTCAAGGCTACATCCATCCATCAACTTCCCCTGCTGCTTCTAGCTTCTTCTTCGTGGCGAAAAAGGACGGAGGCTTGAGGCCATGTATAGACTACCGTTCCCTCAACAACATAACTGTCAAGTTCAGATATCCTCTTCCTCTCGTCCCAACGGCCCTGGAACATCTCCGTGGTGCCACTGTATTCACCAAGTTGGACCTCCTTAAACACAGAGCGTATAACCTCATCCGGATACGTGAGGGGGACGAGTGGAAGACCGCCTTCGTGACACCTACTGGACACTACTGGAGTTGGCTTTGCCAACTTCTACCGTCGTTTCATCCGGGATTACAGCTCCATCGCCAGTCCACTTACAAAGACACGCCAGGCTCCAGCACCATCCAATCACAACGCACTCCCTCACCAGAGTACTGACACACACACCTGCACCTCATCAGCACTCCAATCACTGGCACATAAAAGACACTCACACACACATTCATCGTCCGGTCTCGTTCGCATTAAGGACTTACCTCCATGCTTACCTCAAGGACTTCCAGTGTTATACTTACCTGTCTCCTGCGTCTCCAAAATACCTCCTGTGTTTTCCGTGTGTGTGTGCGTGTCGTCATCCTCCAACGTCTCAACTCTACAACTGCCACTTGGATCTTCAAAACACAAAGGACAGTATCACTATTACTTCATTCATCATTCACCTTAACAACTTCAGTTTGACTCACCTGTGATCTTCCGTCTCCAACCTGTCTGTATTGTAACACATTTGTTGTATGTAGAGATTGTGGATCTCTTCTGTTGTGTTTGTCTCTTCTCCATCTTCACTCTCAGTTTTTTTTTTATCATCTCTCTGTCCCACATGATGTTCACTTGAGTTTCTCTGTAAATTATATTCAATGTTCTGAATTCAATCCAAACATGTTCTCAAGCTCAACTCTTCAACAGTGAATGTAAGCCACATCTTCAAATCTCACACCACTGAATGATTTACTGTCAGAGACTGGGTTGCTCTCCTCTAATATGTCTCAACATCGTCTCAAACTTTGCCAAAGTCTGAAAAAGTCCATTTAAATTCGTACAAGGCCAAATGATCTGAGCTTAAGTTAACTTTATTGTTCATTCTGAGGAAAGGAATTTTGAATCTTTGTGAAGGGGGTGAGTATGGCCTTTAAAAATCAGAATTGTCTTTTTTCCCCCCTTCATAAAATGATCAAACAAGTCCTTTGCCAGCAGCCATATCACCCTGTAGCCCAAGACTGGTTGCCCACTGAAGCTAAGCAGGGCTGAGCCTGGTTAGTACCTGGATGGAAGACCTCCTGGGAAAACTAGGTTGCTGCTGGAAGAGGTGTTAATGAGGCCAGCAGGGGGTGCTCCTGTAGTCTGTGTGGGTCCTAACGTCCCAGTATGATGGGGACACTATACTGTCAAAAAGCACTGTCCTTCGGACGAGACGTTAAACTGAGGTCCTGACTCTCTGTGGTCGTTAAAAATCCCAGGATGTCCTTTGAAAAGAGTAGGGGTGTTACCCCAACATCCTGGCCAAATTTGCCCTTTGGCCTCTGTCCATCATAGCCTTCTAATCATCCCCATATACTGATTGGCTTCATCACTCTGTCTCCTCTCCACCAATCAGCTGGTGTGTGGTGGGCGTTCTGGCGCAATATGGCTGCCGTCGCATCATCCAGGTGGTGCTGCACTTTGGTGGTGGTTGAGGAGATTCCCCTTCAATATGTAAAGCACTTTGAGTGCCCAGAAAAGCACTATGTAAATGTAAGGAATTATTATTAATTAAATTATTAGATTGAGTGTTGTTTATGTCCAGTGATCTTATTTGCCTGATTGGTAACACTTTAGAATACTGATCCTTTATTAATGAATAACTACACAGGAACAAATGAGTAATGCATTATTAACACTCTAGACTACTATACTACTATACTTACTAATTCATTAATCAGAGTTTCTTGTTAGTTAATAGTAGTTACTAGAGTGTTAATAATGCATTACTCATTTGTTCCTGTGTAGTTATTCATTAATGAAGGATCAGTATTCTAAAGTGTTATCAATACAATCAGTATTTCTAGCAGTACAGGTATTCTACAAACAGTATTAAATAAAGTACACATTAGTGTTGTAGTACTCGAGACCGGTCTTAAGACCATTTTTTGAAGGTTTTGGTCTTGTCTTGGTCTCAGACTAAAAGGACTTTATTTCAAGACTGCGGGGATATGACTAAATTGCTGTTGCATTGTCTGATTTCTTTGTTAACATCATTAATTTGATTGGATGTAAAGATGCAATCAATAACTTATTTCTAATTTCATTTACTTTGTTACTGTTGTGTCGGGTCAGAAATCAACAAGGGATTGTGTCAAAAATGTCACCAAAATTAATACAAATGCCCACAAAATTCAAGATATGTTTGCAAAAAAGTACTTGATATTTATATTATGACATATGACATAATTAAGCAATATCACAAGAAAGTGGGCTGTTTTCAGAAACATGAGCACAATTGCAAACGTGATATAGATTTTTTTACAAATGTTCAATAAACAAAATGTTATTTTTAAAACATTAAATCTGAACATTATTTATGCATTTGTAATTGTAGCAATTCTGATGCAACTTCTGTTCCACCTCTGCAGTGTAAAGATGAATTTTCTTGTTAGTGATTTCAATTGATTGGTAACAGCTCTATATAATGTCTTATTATTCTAATTGTAATTTGTACGACATTTCTCAGGCAGTAAATGTGGATTTTTCAGATTTGAGGAGTGCTAGTCTGGTCTTGGTCTCGACTTGGTCTCAGTTTAGGTTGTCTTGACTACAACACTAGTACACATATTAAAAAGTTCTTCGGTCAGGGCAATATCAGTGATGGCTCTGGTGCCGGAGAAGCTCTTCAGGTGGTCACGAAGCAGCATCTGCTGTAATCTTCACATGTCAGCCTTTTCTAGACAATCTGACCTCTTGAGGTCATCTTCTTTGGATTTCCCCTCATAATTTAAGTCTTGAGGTGTCATGAGCTCCAGGAATTTTTTCAGGACTCGTCTATATAAAGCCTTTTGCCTCCTTTGTTCTCAGACGTCTCCCATGTCTCGTCTTGCAAGACATCATCTAACGGTAATTACCTGCTTTTCTACTTTATTTAGCAAAGCTCTTTATAATACATGTTTTTTTTTTTTTTCTACCAGCATGTCCTTAATAAATGTGTGACCGTATGAACCAGGTAAGGGTGAATGACACTCGGGATTACCAATCAGCAGCGAGTGTGCACTATTTTAGGGCTGGTTAATTTTAGCCTGGGATGCGTCATGTCCGGATCCTCCCCTTTTTTTGTTGCTACAGTGGTGACAGGTATGTGCTGTTAGCACGTAGCGTTGTGCTAATTTTTCTTTATTACTGTTCGTTGTACTAATGGCTCGTTTGTTGTACCCCAGCCTGTCGTTCATCGGTGTGTATGTGTTTCCATCGGATGCTGTATTGGATTTGATTACTGCCCTCCTTTCAGGTATGAGAGTTTTGTTGTACTCAACGTCTAGCTTTACGGAGGGGCGGGTGGTTTGAGTAATGTGCAGTCCCTGTACTCCAGTTTAACAGCGGGTTATTTGAAGGCTGCGTATCCGGAGCGGTGAACTGATTGTAAAACTCATCTATCCGCATTTTGGTAAGTTTTTGCTTGGGTTTGTTTGGGGGGGATTTTCAGCATGTGATGCGCAATTAGTAGTAACCCTGTGTATGTATTTGTATTATTTATATTTGTTATAGGATTCTCCTTTTCGTCTTGGCGATTACTATTGCAACTCTGTTCTTTCTCCGCTGCGTGCCGCACGAACAATATTGGATTACAACTATCTAAGGGGACTTTTGCTGCTGCCGTCTGGTTTCTGTGATCGTTCTAATTTACATTTATTGGTTTACTTTGGGGTGGAGGATCGTGTGTTTATTGGAGCTGGCCTAAGGACGTCGTGGCCGCTCCTTACGAGTCCTGTTTTTCTCCTGGTTTTAACCAAGCTCTTTTGTTGTGTTTATACTTTCTTTTGAATATTTGTATATTGTTAATTGTGCTGTGTTGTGGTGACTGTTGTCCATCGATTTACGGTGGAAGTGTGATTTATTTTGATTTTCATTTATTTCTGTTTGAGATTTATGTATTTTGTTTTTGATTTCTTTCAGGAGCTGGGGTCCCACGGGTGAAAGATCTCTTGTGGCGGTGGTGGTGGTGGTGCTGCTTCAACGTTTGCCGTGTGACACTTTTGAAGCGTACGAGTGTGTGATCTGAGTTCACGGTGGGGTGTGTGTGGAAGTGTGCTTTTGGATAACTAGCGCTGGTGATCACTCCGGTGGGTAACCTCAGCCCTGTAATTAAGTATACATTTTGTTTTGTTTATTTGGAAGTTGTATAAATTTGTTTTGTTTAACGTCTTTTCTTTTGGTTTTCTTTTTGTTGTTTGTATCGCTGTCTGTCACTGGATCTTTTAACAGTGAGGATATTTTCTTTTTGTTTTTGTGTAATTGTTTTTCTTTGAGTTGTTACTGGAGCCATATCATTGAGGCTGTTTTAAGAGATTTTTCTATTTTGAATTTGTGAATAAAGTTTGTCCTTTTTTATATGATGCCCACGTTTCCTGCCTACACTTTTTTGCAAGAGAATTGAACCTGTGTGACCTAATAACTAAACTTTGGGGTTTATTTCTATTTCCTGGGTGAAACCCTCCCAGGTGGCGTAGTCGAATTTTCTACAAGTAGATAAACTTGGGCTTGTGTGTGTTAACCTGTACCGCTCCCCGCCACAAATGCTTAAAACAACAGACTTTCTTAATAAACTATCTTAATAAATGCTTTCACAAAACAGTTGTATTGTTTTTCTTAATAAACAATTATCTTAATAAACACACATCTCACACACAGAAGAGGTATACTTGTAACAGGACAATTGCATATTTTCCACAACAATATCAATAGAAAGAGTCAACAATGAAAATATAAAAGGTATTTTGCATGTTCTACACAGTCAAGCATGTTTTCATATTCAGGTCTGTTATAAAAGTATCTGGACTCATTATGAATCTCCACAAGATCATGAAACGTGAACAAGCTCTAATATGTCTCCATCTTTAACAGCCTGTTTCTTCTCCATTTGATGATTTCAGACACACATGAGGCTTCATGATAGATGGAGTGACACCATGAACTCTGATTAGAGATTCACAATCAGTCCTGATACTTTCTGATCAGACTCATGATTCATGATCGATCTTTACCCTGCAAACAAGCCTGCACTGGCCCTTTACGGGCCCACTTAGGGCTAGCGTAAGGGCCCCAGCAGGCTGCCATCATTGGGCCCGAGAATTTGCTCAACGTTTTGCCGTTGGCCCCTTAGCTCTCAGGCCCTGCACGGGCAGCCCTCCCTTAGCCCCCAGGAAGCCCTCACTAGGCCCACACAGGGCCACACTATTAATCTACAACAATAAATCTGGCAGCACAGGGTGCCACACGTTTACCATTAATGAAAACAACGGTTAAAGATCACTAAAAAAGAAATGACTGGCAGAAGCGTCTGCCAAACAAAACTGTAAAATTCTCTGTAAAACGTAAATATCTTTTAGTTAACAATTAACTAGCAACAGTACATGAGCATGAGCTGATATAACTATCACTGCGTCAGCAGCTACACAGTTATTGCCTTTAAATAAAGCAACATGCAGCATAACATCAATGTTTCTGGGCTCTGCATTGACTAAAGCACTGGCTCTACTCTTCATCACAATCCTCAAAAACTCAGACAACAGAACATTAAACACTAACAGATCTGTCTAGATCGCAGCATCTTCACTTATTACAATCCAGTATGACTTTTTTCTTTCATTCAAAGCTTCTTATTAAGAATTAACTGAGGTTTAGATGTTTTTGTTTTATTGAAATAATAAGTTTGACGTCACAGTTATGGAGGTAAGCTTTGCTTTAGTTGGGTTCTTGACTTTTTATCTTAAATTTTTCTGAAGCACATTTTTTTTTTTTTTTTTTTTTTTGGGAAGAAAACTGATCAGATGGTGATTCACTGATCTCATCCAGAGTCTGATCTCTGAGGACATAATTTAGATTTAATAATTTCACATTATAGTAGCCCTAGAATACCACTGCATGAAATTTTGTCCTGCTTTAATATTTTGAATGTTTTAAGTCATTATGCAGAAATTATTCAGACAGGATCATGTAGACTCACACAGACATCAAGATTCAGCGTATGAACCTCAACAATGGTGACAACATTTTCAGTTCAACAGATCAACTCTGAACGTCACCAAAAAAAGCTTTTTGTTGATTGTCACCATTGTTGAGGTTCATAGCTGCTTCTTGATGTTTGTGTGAGTCTAAAAGACACAGCTGAAAACACTTTCTACAAATGAACTTAAACTCAGAATATCTGATTTCTTATCTGATAATTTCATATCACAAAACTTCTGTGTAGCTGCAAAACTAACAGCTAATATACTCAGAGATCAGACTCTGGGTGAGATCAGTGAATCAGGCCGATATGACGACTGAATCAAGTAACCATCATAATCTAATCTTTTTTTTTTTTTTTTTTTTTGCTATAACTAATGTGCTTCAGAAACATACAGTTACAACAGCCAGAGAAAAAAAATCTAGTAAAAAAAAAAAGAAGTCAAGGGACAAGAGCCCAACTAAAGCAAACGCTTACCTCCAACTATACTATTTTCAATAAAACATCAACATCTAAACCTCTGTTAATTATCATTAAGACGTTTTGTATGAAAGAAATCAAGTCGTACTGGATTGTAATAAGTGAAGATGCTGAGATGTAGACAGATCTGTTAGTGTTTAATGTTCTGTTGCTGTCAGTCATGTGACCGTGTTTTCAGCTTATTTAAGTAAGGAGATTTTACTTTCATTTTATGGTTTTGTTTGGCAGCCATTGCTGCCAGTTATTTGACCATTTTATCATCTGACTGTTTTGTGATTGTATTAATTACAGATTATTTTTGTAATTTTACATACATTTGTATGTAATTAAAAAAAAACTGAAAAATACTGTATAAAATAATTAAATAGTAAATAGTATAGATAGTATAAATAGTAATTTTTCTGTATAAAAAATGTGAATTACTGTAATTTGTCATTATTTTTTTATTCCTTCTTTGCAGAGTTATAAATGGAAGGTCTTATTGAATTCCAAAATTACAAAAGTTGCTCTGGGCCCGAACAGGCTGACCCACACTGGGCCATCGTGGGCTTTCTGTGGGCAGTTCGCTAGTGTGTCACAGAGAGCCCGCACTGGGCCTGTTTAGGTTTGATGTGGGCTGGCCCTAGTCCACTGTCCCCGCAAAAAGCCAACATGGGCCCCGCAGGGGCATGTTTGCAGGGTAGTGATGGAGGTTTATCTAGAGGAAGTGTAGCAGTGAAATACATTTACATTTATGCATTTGGCAGACGCTTTTATCCAAAGCGACTTACATTGCATTATACTATACATTTGTATTTGAGTATGTTCAATCCCTGGGATCGAACCCATGACCTAGGCATTGCTAGTGCCATGCTCTAACCACTGAGCTACAGGAAAGCAGTGATGATGGTCACATGACTGAATATGGACACAGAGATGGACGTTCATCTGCTCATCCTCAGTGTCTCAGTAGTCAGAATAAAAATAAACTAGTGAAATGACTAAAGTAACATTCAGAATGTAAATCATCATTCTGTAACTCTAGTGTATATTAGTTTGTCTGTTGTAAATCCTGCCCACTTGTTTGCATTGTCACACATGCTTCAGTGCTCTGAGAGTGTTTATAGTGCTGTGAGTTTAACACTTCATGACTGAGAGCAGAACAGAACACAATCTTCATCATCACACAAGACAAAAGAACAACAATGAACAAAATCACCTTCTTCATCTGGACTCTCACACTGTGTATTCAAGGTAAATGTTTCAATAAAATTTTACATTAAAATATTATAATATTATTAACAGTGAATGTTACATCCATCCTGCTTTTTCTATCAGGTTTCAGTGGACAGGTGACTGTGACTCAAACCCCTTCTGTAAAAATGGTTCAGATTGGTGAATCAGTCACTATAAACTGCAAAACAAACACAGTAGTGAGCAATTACTGTACAGGTACATATACTTGTATGGCCTGGTACCAGCAGAAACCTGGAGAAGCTCCTAAACTAATGATTCATTCTGCAAACCAAAGAGTTTCAAACACTCCATCTAGATTCAGTGGCAGTGGATCCAGAACTGATTTCACTCTGACCATCAGTGGAGTCCAGACTGAAGATACAGGAGATTATTACTGCATGGGTAGACACTGTTCTGGTAGCTGTGTGTTCACACAGTGATAAAGAGTCGTACAAAAACCTCGGTCAGTCAGACGTCACAGTGATGCACTGATACAGCTGAGAGATACTGCAGCTGCTGATGGAGGATCACAAACAACACAATGACAATGTTTAGCAAAGTTTCTAAAGACTTTTAAAATTAATATAGTAAATGTATATGTAGTCATTTATTTTTATATGAAATAACAATTAGTGCTGATATTAATTATGGCAGCACTGGGATGTTTTATTGTTTGTGTTTCAGATCACAGTATGAGAGCGATGTGGAGTGAAGCAGAAATAGCAGTTGTTTTTAATGTGTTTTCTCTCACTCCAGGATTGAAAGAAGTGGTTTCTTTCACCAGATGTTGTGGGGGAAAAATATGCATACTAACTAATCAGATTTAGTCTGAAAGGTAAGGTAGAAAGTTCTTGCTTATAGAACTGTTATATAAAAGTAATATGACATTCACAGTCGTGCTGCTCTTCATGTCTATGGTCGAATCACAGCTGTGCTGATATTCAGTATAACTGCACTCTTGATCATGTGAAACTGATTAAATGTGACAGGATGAAAAAAACAGCACAACACCTTCAATCTTTTAAACACAACTTCAGTAAGGGTGTGTAACACTAATAAAAATATGGTAGTGTCTATTTGTGTCACAGCGCTGTGTTGTTAACACACACAAACATGAAGAGAAACAGGCATAATAATAAATCCACAGGAATATCATCAACCAGAGAACAGCAATCCAACAAAACTGAACCATAGACAAGATCCGACAGCAATGAACAGAAACAAAGGAACTGAAGAACACCGGAAAACAAGGATAATTAACGACACACACCTGAACTGAATGATGAATCAAATTAACAACCATGACAACAAACTCAACAGAGGGAAAGTGCAAACTGAAACAAAGTCCAAACTAAGTGAGACTGTGACAGTACGCCCCCTCCTGGACAGGTGTGACTTCACACCAACAGATGAATGGAGGAGGCTTCGGTGGAGGATGGAGATCCAGGAGAGGGATGAACAAACAGAAAGTCCAGGTGGTGCAGGTGGAGGAACTGACCAGGGGATGGTCTTGAACAAGAACAGGCAAATTTGCCCTTTGGCCTCTGTCCATCATAGCCTTCTAATCATCCCCATATACTGATTGGCTTCATCACTCTGTCTCCTCTCCACCAATCAGCTGGTGTGTGGTGGGCGTTCTGGCGCAATATGGCTGCCGTCGCATCATCCAGGTGGTGCTGCACATTGGTGGTGGTTGAGGAGATTCCCCCTTCAATATGTAAAGCACTTTGAGTGCCCAGAAAAGCGCTATGTAAATGTAAGGAATTATTATTAATTAAATTATTAGATTGAGTGTTGTTTATGTCCAGTGATCTTCTTTGCCTGATTGGACACTTTAGAATACTGATCCTTTATTAATGAATAACTACACAGGAACAAATGAGTAATGCATTATTAACACTCTAGTAACTACTATACTTACTAATTCATTAATCAGAGTTTCTTGTTAGTTAATAGTAGTTACTAGAGTGTTAATAATGCATTACTCATTAGTTCCTGTGTAGTTATTCATTAATGAAGGATCAGTATTCTAAAGTGTTATCAATACAATCAGTATTTCTAGCAGTACAGGTATTCTACAAACAGTATTAAATAAAGTACACATTAGTGTTGTAGTACTCGAGACCGGTCTTAAGACCATTTTTGGAAGGTTTTGGTCTTGTCTTGGTCTCAGACTAAAAGGACTTGGATTTTATTTCAAGACTGCGGGGATATCACTAAATTGCTGTTGCATTGTCTGATTTCTTTGTTAACATCATTAATTTGATTGGATGTAAAGATGCAATCAATAACTTATTTCTAATTTCATTTACTTTGTTACTGTTGTGTCGGGTCAGAAATCAACAAGGGATTGTGTCAAAAATGTCACCAAAATTAATACAAATGCCCACAAAATTCAAGATATGTTTGCAAAAAGTACTTGATATTGATATTATGACATATGACAATTAAGCAATATCACAAGAAAGTGGGCTGTTTTCAGAAACATGAGCACAATTGCAAACGTGATATAGATTTTTTTTTTTTTTTACAAATGTTCAATAAACAAAATGTTATTTTTAAAATATTAAATCTGAACATTATTTATGCATTTGTAATTGTAGTAATTCTGATGCAACTTCTGTTCCACCTCTGCAGTGTAAAGATGAATTTTCTTGTTAGTGATTTCAATTGATTGGTAACAGCTCTATATATAATGTCTTATTATTCTAATTGTAATTTGTACGACATTTCTCAGGCAGTAAATGTGGATTTTTCAGATTTGAGGAGTGCTAGTCTGGTCTTGGTCTCGACTTGGTCTCAGTTTAGGTTGTCTTGACTACAACACTAGTACACATATTAAAAAGTTCTTCGGTCAGGGCAATATCAGCGATGGCTCTGGTGCCGGAGAAGCTCTTCAGGTGGTCACGAAGCAGCATCTGCTGTAATCTTCACATTTCAGACTTTTCTAGACAATCTGACCTCTTGAGGTCATCTTCTTTGGATTTCCCCTCATAACTTAAGTCTTGAGGTGTCATGAGCTCCAGGAATTTTTTCAGGACTCGTCTATATAAAGCCTTTTGTCTCCTTTGTTCTCAGACGTCTCCCATGTCTCGTCTTGCAAGACATCATCTAACGGTAATTACCTGCTTTTCTACTTTATTTAACAAAGCTCTTTATAATACATGTTTTTTTCTACCAGCATGATCTTAATAAATGCTTAAAACAACAGACTTTCTTAATAAACAATTATCTTAATAAACACACATCTCACACACAGAAGAGGTATACTTGTAACAGGACAATTGCATATTTTCCACAACAATATCAATAGAAAGAGTCAACAATGAAAATATAAAAGGTATTTTGCATGTTCTACACAGTCAAGCATGTTTTCATATTCAGGTCTGTTATAAAAGTATCTGGACTTATTATGAATCTCCACACAAGATCATGAAACGTGAACAAGCTCTAATATGTCTCCATCTTTATCAGCCTGTTTCTTCTCCATTTGATGATTTCAGACACACATGAGGCTTCATGATAGATGGAGTGACACCATGAACTCTGATTAGAGATTCACAATCAGTCCTGATACTTTCTGAACAGACTCATGATTCATGATCGATCTTTAGTGATGGAGGTTCATCTAGTGGAAGTGTAGCAGTGATGATGGTCACATGACTGAATATGGACACAGAGAGAATAGTCAGAATCATTCTGACCAAGGCTGTATCTCAATATTAGTTTTAGTTGATCTTAGGTCTGTGTTCGACACTATAGATCATAAAATACTCTTAGAACAACTACAACTAAAATTACACTGGTATTCAAGGACAGGCATTACGGTGGATTAGATCATACCTAGCAGACTATTAACATTTTGTCTATTATAAATCCAAGTTATCACCAGTAAATGATGTGGTTCAAGGATCTGTGTAAGATCCTCTGTTGTTTTCAATATACAATACATGCTGCCATATGCAGTATTATTAGAAAACATGGTATTAGTTTCCACTGTTATGCCAACAATGTTCAGTTATATATTTCATCACAACCGGATATAGGCTACTAAATTTCATTGCTTTCCATGTTCAAGGACTTTGTATCATTTCTATCTTAATGCACTTTAAAAGCATTTGTACAAAACGGACTTGCTTCTGTTTTCCTGTTTTTTGCACGAGACACACTCATTGCTCGACGATCGATAAGCTTTATTGATTTCTAGGGGAGGATCCCTAGAAATCTTTGCTCTTTGCAGCGGTCACTACAAGCCGTTGTGACGCGGCGCGGTCGCGTCCGGCATAGACACGGTGTTGGGCCACGCCGCCTGCATCCAGTGCAGACATTATATTACTGATTATAATCAATGGGTTCTATTGTCACGTCGCTCACGTCCTGTGTAGACACAGTAGCATGCTAATCACTTTCACACCAAATATACTTTAAAACAAACAATAGAGAAGCTTAGACAAATGTTTCACGTGCTGAGAAAGCTAACCTAACATATAAATACAGCTCATAAATGTTTAAGCACAGACTCGCCTCAGAAAAACAACTGCAGCTCTGTAATTGGCCGAAATGCTCCGTTCGACTTTTCTGAGACCCTCTACTCTTCCCTGCGGATGGCCTCTGACCTACTTTCTGTACGATCTGAATTTCTGCGCTTTGAATTTACAATATTGAATTTGATGTTCTGAATTTCTTCTTCATCTTGAAAACTTGAAGCTGTATTTTTAAAAACTGGATATTTGCAGTCTAAAATTTCAGAAGGAAAAATCTGCTGTTTGAAAATACACGTCTATAAAATGCTGCCATGAAAACATTTCAGTTGTGTTCAATTTCAAATGTTTAATATTCAAGTTTTAAAAAATCAAATTCAGAACTATGTAAAATGTCACATAATATTCAATTTTATTAAATTACACTCGTCTATAATTCAAATTTACACAATTCAGATTCAAATAGTATTGTCATATTTCTAGCTCCATACAGCGTCAGTCTCATGCCATTTAGGTGAAGTGAACATTTAAAAATAAATAAATAAATAAAACCCTAGATCCCAGCAGCCTTTTCGCTGGAGGAAAACGTCTGTAATGTGATGAGGGGTGAACGCAGCAAAAATGTATTACAATGGATGGGAATGGAAAAAAAAAAACGTCTTGTAATAATAATAAGTTTTATTTATATAGCGCCTTTCCAGGGCTCAAGGACGCTTTACAATGTACATTTAACAAAGAGAGAAAAACACTAGTAAACAATGATGACAAACAATAGAAACAGTAAAAGAACATAATATAGACAGGGCAGAATACAGCAGAATAGAATCAAGCACAACGAAATACAAAACACAACTTAAGGATGAAAACATTCAGAAAATAAGTGAGTTTTGTGTAATGATTTAAATTCAGAAATATTATTAACACAACAGAGTGAGCGGGGGAGAGAATTCCAGAGTTCAGGTGCAACAACACTGAATGATCTGCTCCCCGTTGAAGAGAGGAGATGCCGAGAAGACCAGAGTCAGAAGATCGTAGTGAGCGAGTCGGGGTGTAGGGGACGAGCAGGTATTACAGTAATCAAGGCGTGATGAGACAAATAGTTTCAGCGTCTATGACACTGATAAAGGGACGGAGCTGGGAGATGAATGAATGCTGATTTGATGATAGAGTTAATATGAGCCTGAAACGAGAGAGTGGAGTCAAAGATTGCACTTACATTTTTAACAGTATTGATGGTTTGATGTCTTAAATACATGGAGAGATATAGTGATTGACAGGTGAAAGTAATCAGTAACCATGGGAACAAACTAGGGAACTCCACGATAAAACAGAACAAACACATTACAATGGGATCAGTTTATAATGCGTTTCTTTGTTATGGTGAGCAGCTGTCCAATGGGAAACAACATAAATAATAAATGATTAAGTGATGATTAAATGGTGACAGAGTGTTAATTTATTTTTTACATTTTAAAGTTCAGGCTTGGATGAATTGACGGAATGTCTCAAAACGAGTTGAATACGGCACAAGAAATCTCACACAGAACAGAATAAAATCATTAGAATGTAAAATAAGGTAAATGTGATGACACACTGAACATATTTGATCAATCTTATTGACTAAATAGAATAAAATCATCCTATTAATTTAGTGAATTCAATATTCTATGATCCTAAAACACTTTGTTAACATTTGTACGTCTTTAAAGTTGTTCATATGTAAAACTATGATTTAGGTTGAAGCATGTACATACAGTACGTCCTTGTTGTAAATTAGTGTTTGGCAGACCAGGGACTGAATCTCCATTAGCATCCCACTCTCTTGACTGCAGTTTTAAGATGGAGGTGATGTAAAGTTCTTTCCTGATGTAGGACGTGATGAGAGGCAATGTTGACAGAGCAGAAGATGGACTGCCCTGTTGGAAAATCCAGCATTGCTGGTCAGCATAAGGTGTGTTTTGCATGCTGGGGCCAACATGGGATGCTGGTTTATATATAAATATATTATTATACATACATTATATTATTTGTTTATTTATTTATTTATTAACTAAAATGTATTTGAAATACATTTATTTTGTGCTAAATAGATTACTTTTGGTAATCTAACTGGTAAGATCAGTAGATAGTTCCGGTTCCGGTTGAGTGAACACTGTGCGCATTGTCTGCCGCTGCTCACGATCCTGTTTTATCAGTTTGATTTTATTTTATTGGGATTTCGAGCTGTGAGAACGGATATTTCGTACTAAACGAGTCCTCTCAATCTCGATCTGAGCTACAGTATTATAATTAATTCAAGCTGGTGCTAAAGCCGACCTGGGAATTTTGTTCCACTGCTGTTGCCGGGCTGCTGGAGTTTGGACGTCTTGGTGAATCAGCACTGTTGTTCACCTGCGTCATCTGGATGTCAGGGATCTGGCGTCATATTGGCGTCTTCGGACTCATCGACGCTGAATCTCCATTGGATCCTGCATGCTTTCCGTGGCCTGTATGTTTGGATTATTATCACCTGACTTTCACCTGACTCTTCATCGTTACTTGTCCCTTATTTCGACAGAATTACGCCCGGACCTGACTCTCGGTGAGTGACGATCCCTATGGGACTTCAAAAATGAATTTGTTCTCCGTCTGCTGGTTTCTTCTGTCTGTTAAAAGTATCGTCTCATGGAATAGTGAACGATATTTCTCTCATGTTTTCTCATCTCTACCGAGTATGGCAATTACTTTTCCTCTGAACTCATGCAATTGAACAATCGGTCAGTAACACACTTGTCATCAGACATTTATCTACGGTGTGCTGATCGAGGGATTCTTCGTCGTTCACATTATGTCCACCGTGGTGCTCGCCTTGCGCGGCTTACACGATCAGCAACTGCATTACCGGGCAATATTCCTGTAATATTGTCCAATGAGCGACTGTTGCGGCGTCGCCGTTCGTCTCAGTGCGGGGTGAACTTCAACTTACTTCGTTGCCAGAGATGCCTCAGTCCGACTTCGCTCCGCGAGAATCTAATCAGCCAGAGGTTAAAATGGCCTTGTTAAATGCAAGATCAGTATCAAACAAAACATTTCTGTTAAATGACTTCTTTTAACAAACAGTCTGGACTTCTTGTTCATCACTGAAACCTCTCTCACAGAAAATGACTTGAGCCCTTTATCTGAACTTTCCCCTGTACACTGTAACTATTATAGTTGCTCAAGAACCTCTAGTCGGGGTGGGGGTGTTGCTGTCATTTTTAAGGACTGTTTCAAATGTAAGATCTTACCAGTTGATGCTTACACTAGTTTTGAGGTTGTAATGTGTAAAGTAGAATTTACTAGCCCATTGCTTTGCGTTTTGATTTATAGACCACCAAAAGTTAACAAGGACTTTTTAGGGAGTTTTCAGATTTTCTATCCTATGTGGTCTCAAGTACTGACAAGTTGTTGATGTTGTCCCTCAAAACCTCTTGTAAGAGATTTCGTTCAACTTCTAGACTCTTTTACCCTCACACAACACATATCGGGTCAAACACACAAACTGGGTCACACGCTTGATCTAGTTTTATCATTAAGCCTTGACATTAGTAATATATCTGTAAGTGATGCTGGGCTGTCTGATCACTGGCCGGTTTTGTTTGACAGCGTGATTTCCTGTCCTTGTCACAGTTCCCCTCTGTGCTGGACTCCATTTCCCATCATCCTCCTTGTTTCCACACCTGCACTCACTTCCTCGTCATTTCCCCATCATCATGGATTACCTGCACCTGCTCCTGATCATCTGCACTACCTTTATATTGGACTCACTTCCCTGCACTTGTAGCACACGTGTCAAATAATATTGCACTTGTTACTAATATTACCATAGGCCAGTAGGTTCGACTACAGAGATGTAATAAAGACAACACTTGTTAAATAATAAAGCAAATCTTTGTATTAAGATGAACTATTAAAGAAATTGCTGATTTTTGAAAGGAAAAAATGAAGTAAAATGTTAAATCAACAATTTGTCACAATTTTTTGTTCAGTAGCAACACGGTGTGTTAAGACTTTTCAATTAAATTCAATTGAAAGTACGTGAACAATTTCGCCTGACTCTTTCTGTTTGTTCATTCAATTATTCTGTTGGATGCACCCTCTAGGCTATATGTATTTCCTAGAATACTACACCAATTTCAATTTTCAAATAAACATTTACAAAGTTCACAGTTGTGAAATTGAACAGTTCACTCAATCACATTTAAAAAAATAAATCATTGGAATTGAACACAAGGCAAAATAACTGTTCAGAAGAAAACAGTTCAATAAATCAGTTCAAAAAGACTTGTTGAAAGGATCAGTTCAAAAAGATCCGATTCAAAGATCCAGTTCGGGGAATCCAAAGTTCTTTAGAATCGCGGAAAAAACAATTCTACAGTTCCAAAGCAAAAACTTGAGCAGTTACTCAAAAACAAAGCTCAGTTCCGTTTAAGAAAAAAAGTAGCAGGCAATTAAAACTTTCCTACCCAATTCCACAGGTGTTGGTCTGAACTCAATCTCAATCAACGTTCATCTCGCTGGAGGCTCGCCATCTTAAATAGTCACGCTGAAATGAACGCAGTTCCAGCGTAGGACAAAAAAACCTGACCTGCATGTGTAACAGGCAGTATTTAGTTCACAACACACATTAATTTGATCTAATAACAGTAAACGGTAGCACTTATTATCCTGTTCAGCATTTACAGCTACATTTCCATCATAATTCAACAGGTTAGATAATATTGCGCTACATATACAACATAAAACCATTCGTTCAATATCATAACACAATATGAACATTAAGAACTCATATACACATCTTTTAACCATTAAACTCTCTTAGCTTATTAAACATCAGATTTTATCAGCATTTCATTCTGATAAAGAAATACGTTTCACTCTCTCTCAATTTTCGACAGTTTACACATCTCAAAATGTGTACTCACCAAATCCAAAGAAAATATGCCATATAAACTTATCTGGTTTAATCTTCTCTGACGATTTTGACTTTTACTCAAAGTTACACTGCTGCTCGTTTCATGTCACGCAGAGAAAACTAACATGGCTTCCCCCATACAGCAACTAGCGTGGTGGGGCGGGACTTCAACATACACCTCACATAATTGGACAATTACTGAAATGTCAATCATCACACTGACATGCAATTCACTTTGATTTTATAATTTGTCTTACTCTTTTTACTCATTTCTGGTTAGTTTATTATTTGAACAAACTCTTAAATTATTTCCATTTAATAATTAATTTGTTAAATTATACAGGGTTACATCCTCCTTGTCCGTTCTTGTTGTTTGTTTGGTGATTTAACGTGTTCCCTGTTCTGTTCCTTTGTTGAATAAATACCCTATTTATGTAGAAGTCCGTTTACGATCATCGTATCCTGTTAAAGAGATTAGACCTTGAAGTTGGCATTCGTGATGTTGCATTAGATTGGTTTGCATCATATCTCACAAACAGGAATTTTTTGGTGGAAATTGGAGAAATTTCATCAAGCTCAGTTCCCGTCACTTGTGGGGTGCCCCAGAGCTCAATTCTGGGTCCAATCTTATTTTCTCTATATTTACCCCATCTTTGTTTAATTTTTGAGTCCCATAAAGTTTCATATCACATTTATGCCGATGACACTCAGCTCTTTTTTCCGTTAAAATCAGGTACTGATTCAGTGTCCTCTCTGCTAGCTTGTTTAGAGGACATTAAGGTTTGGATGGACAATAAGTTCCTCCAGTTAAATCAGAAAAAGACTGATGTTATGTTGTTTGGCCCTTCACACCTTTTAAATAATCTAAGTTCTACCCTGGGCCCCCTTCAAGATAACATTCATGATAAAGTTAAAAATCTGGGAGTTACCCTTGACCCTGAGTTAAAATTTGATAAATCAGTTCTGTAGTTAGAGAAATCAATTCTGTAGTTCTGTAGGTTTTCTGCAGCTTAATTTTTTGTTTTCTTTCGATATATTTTATTAGTATTTAAATTGTGTTGTATGAGGATGTTTTGTCTTGTATGTTGTGCAGCACTTTGGTCAGCATTTTATGTTGTTTTAAAAGGCTATATAAATAAACTTGACCTTGATTGACCTTGACCTTGGTATACTTAAAGTCTGCTAAATTGGCTAAACTAATGTTGTATTTAATGCACTTTAATTGTGTGGAAGTAGTGCTGAGGTCCAACTAAATATATACTGAAGTATATTTGATTTGTGCTAAAGTGGAACTATTGCAAATATACTTTAACTACACTTTAAATATTAAAATAAAATATCATACAATATTAAAACACTTTTAGGCAAAATATTAAGAAATGTGCATTGTGCAATAAAGAAATACTCCGAAGAAAGTTTAATTATAATTTTATATCAGTAAGTTCTAAGTGATCAATAGAGATGTCAATAAATATGTTAACGGATTTGAAGAATACTTAGTTTGAAATTAATGTATTTTAAATAGATTTGAAGCACAGTTTTTCTTGACCAGTTAGACCAGCACTAAACCAGTCTGGACCAACATGGCATTCATGCTGGTTTATGCTGGATTTTTCAGCAGGGTGAGTTGACATTATCATCATTATCATTGTCGCCATTAGAGTCGCCCTCCAGCACAAGTCAGTGATAGTGTAGACGTGGAGCTGAACTCTACAGGCCCTTCAGGAGCAGGTTTGGACACTAAACGAATGAGACAAACATTATAGTCTTTATCCACCTTGTTTTTAACATAAGAGCAGCTCGGCCATTTGTAAATTGAATGTGTCTGACTTCTGGTGTCATTCACTTCTGAAGACTTTGGGAAGAGAAGATACAATACGCTTATTCTTTGTCATTTATTTATGAGTGTTTCATCAACTTTGAGCACATAATATCCCAGGGGTTGAATTTTACTAAAATATAACAGATATAACTTTTGTCTTTTTGATATAATCCTTTAACCAGACTATCAATGAGAAACAAGAAGTTAAATCAGACATTATAAACATTGTATTTCAAGCTTGTCAATTCTTTGGAGCCCCTAAAGGGACATGGTGAAGGGAAAAAAAATATATGATAGGAGATATAAAAAAAAAAAAAAAGTCAATGCTTTTGCGTTCCACCAAGAAAATTTGCATTCGCCTGCAAAGAGCTCAGAGGGCTTTGTGAGCAAATGCAAAATTTATCGGGCATTGACTTATTTTCCTTCCATCTTATATTTGTTTGTTCCATGTTCCCTTTAGGGGGTCCATAGACTTCACATATGAATGCTGGATGAGAGAAAACACATTGACAATGAATTTTAAACCTGCTTCTCCTTGGAATACCATGCAATGAAATGTTTATTTTGGGAATTGTCTTTGAAATGTGTTTGTGACTGATCTACAGTCTTCAGGATAATGATTTAAATAGAGAGAGTCACTTTGCATTGTCACACATGCTTCAGTGCTCTGAGAGTGTTTATAGTGCTGTGAGTTTAACACTTCATGACTGAGAGCAGAACAGAACACAATCTTCATCATCACACAAGACAAAAGAACAACAATGAACAAAATCACCTTCTTCATCTGGACTCTCACACTGTTTATTCAAGGTAAGACTGATAAAAACTGACTCTGGTTTTGGTGTTCTTGTAAAAGTATATGATGGTAGTAGTTTTAAACAATAATTGTTCTTTTTTTCTCTTCTTCAGAATCCAGAGGAGTGACTCTGACTCAACCTGAAGTTAAAACTGTCCAACAGGGTCAAACAGCTACAATAGAGTGTCATATAGATGTAGGAATATACGGCAGCTGCTTAGCCTGGTATCAGCAGAAACCTGGAGAAGCTCCTAAACTCCTGATTTATTATATAAACAGCCTCCAGTCAGGAACTCCATCTAGATTCAGTGGCAGTGGAACAGCAAATACTGGCAGTGATTTTACTCTGACCATCAGTGGAGTCCAGACTGAAGATACAGGAGATTATTACTGTCAGAGTGTACACTATATCAACAGTAAATATGTGTTCACACAGTGATAAAGAGTCGTACAAAACCTCGGTCAGTCAGACGTCACAGTGATGCACTGATACAGCTGAGAGATACTGCAGCTGCTGATGGAGGATCACAAACAACACGATGACAATGTTTAGCAAAGTTTTTAAAGACTTTTAAAATTAATATAGTGAATATAAAATTATATATAGTCATTTATATGAAATAAAGGTAACACTTTACAATAAGGTTCATTAGTTAACTACATTATTTAACATGAACTAATAATGAACTGCACTTATACAGCATTTATTAATCTTTGTTAATGTTAATTTCAACATTTACTAATTATTAAAATCTTGTTAACATTAGTTAATGCACTGTGAACAAACAATGAACAACTGTATTTTCATTAACTATCGTTAACTAAGATTAGTAAATACAGTAACAGATGTATTGCTCATGGTTAGTTCATGTTAGTTAATACATTAACTAATGTTTAACTAATGAACCTTATTGTAAAGTGTTACCGAAATAACCATTAGTGCTGATATTAATTATGGCAGCACTGGGATGTTTTATTGTTTGTGTTTCAGATCACAGTATGAGAGCGATGTGGAGTGAAGCAGAAATAGCAGTTGTTTTTAATGTGTTTTCTCTCACTCCAGGATTGAAAGAAGTGGTTTCTTTCTCCAGTGGTTGAGGAAAAATATGCATACTAACTAATCAGATTTAGTCTGAAAGGTAAATTAGAAAGTTATTGCTTATAGAACTGTTATATAAAAGTAATATGACATTCACAGTCGTGCTGCTCTTCATGTCTATGGTCGAATCACAGCCGTGCTGATATTCAGTATAACTGCACTCTTGATCATGTGAAACTGATTAAATGTGACAGGATGAAAAAACAGCACCTGGAGATCATGTGACCCTTCGGCAGCAATTCACGCATAGTTCTTCGCTCGTCTCACTTTGTCAGATATTGTATAATCCTGTCAGTAAATTCTAAACCACTCTTTATCTAGCCCACTATGAGTACACCAGCGGGCAAGGACGATCGGAAAAGAGAGATTGAACAATCGCCAATAAAGATAAAATTCAAAGATCCCACCATCTCCAGAGAGGATCTCGACACTGCTGTTGCTAACGGTATCAAGCTAGCGCTCAAAGAGCAACAAAATACTCTCGATTCGGTTGTGGCTTCAACAGTAAGAGAAGCGATAGACTCTGTACTGATCCCAGCACTCTGTGATCTACATTTAGAAATACAAACGACCAACAATTCTGTTAAAGAACAAAAAGCAGAAGTTGAAAAGCTAGCCAACACGGCAAAACAGACACGTGACCGGATCGATTCTGTTCAGGCTGCTGCACGTGAGGATAGGAGGACAGTCAAAAACTTAAGAAATCAGCTGGAACAACTCACCGGAAAAATGACGGACATTGAAGACAGGAGCAGGAGAAATAACGTACGACTGGTGGGTCTGCCGGAGGGGGCGGAGGGCTCCGATGCAGCTGGCTTCCTCAGAGCTCATCTCTCCAAGTGGATCTCTTCACTGAAAGGCCGTGACATCGAGATTGACCATCGCCTGTATGACTGAAGGAAAAACTCTGATCGGCCGTGTACTCTCATCTTCCTGAAGGGTGCTCAGCAGGTGTATCCGGTGAAATATACACAGGACAATGTCACACCGCTATTTTTTCCCGACTTTAGTCCAGCCACAACTACCAAGAGAAAGAGCTTTAATCCAGTCTTGAAGAAGATGAAAGCACTCGGTCTCCAGCCCTTCCTCATCTATCTGGCGGCAATTAAACTACGGCACAAAGGTGAGCAGATGATGTTCGTCTCTCCTCAAAAGACTGAGGATTTTGTCAGTTCCTTCACAGAAGATATTTTGCTTTTCTTTTAAAAGGATTCTGTAACACTGTATCATCAGGAACTTTTCTCCACATGTTTTGGTAATGTTCAATTGTTGTCAATCTATGGACTCATGTGAATTCTGTTTTGTCCTTTTACTACAAATTAATTACGTCTCTAATCCAAGTTTATGTCTTCTCAATGGCGATTCTAACTCCTGTATAAGTTCATTAAAGAAGAGAATGTTGTTTGCTGGTTTTACAGCTGTAAAGAAGACAATAATACAGAACTGGTTTACTCCGCACATGTGTGCAAAAACATATTGGATACAACAGCACGAATCAACAAGGATAAACCCAGTACCATTGATGCATGGCAATGTTTTTCTTCCAACATACTGGACTACAGGTGCTGGTCATATAATTAGAATATCATCAAAAAGTTGATTTATTTCACTAATTCCATTCAAAAAGTGAAACTTGTATATTATATTCATTCATTACACACAGACTGATATATTTCAAATGTTTATTTCTTTTCATTTTGATGATTATAACTGACAACTAAGGAAAATCCCAAATTCAGTATCTCAGAAAATTAGAATATTGTGAAAAGGTTCAATATTGAAGACACCTGGTGCCACACTCTAATCAGCTAATTAACTCAAAACACCTGCAAAGGCCTTTAAATGGTCTCTCAGTCTAGTTCTGTAGGTTACACAATCATGGGGAAGACTGCTGACTTGACAGTTGTCCAAAAGACGACCATTGACACCTTGCACAAGGAGGGCAAGACACAAAAGGTCATTGCAAAGGGGCTGACTGTTCACAGAGCTCTGTGTCCAAGCACATTAATAGAGAGGCGAAGGGAAGGAAAAGATGTGGTAGAAAAAGTGTACAAGCAATAGGGATAACTGCACCCTGGAGAGGATTGTGAAACAAAACCCATTCAAAAATGTGGGGAGATTCACAAAGAGTGGACTGCAGCTGGAGTCAGTGCTTCAAGAACCACTACGCACAGACGTATGCAAGACATGGGTTTCAGCTGTCGCATTCCTTGTGTCAAGCCACTCTTGAACAACAGACAGTGTCAGAAGCGTCTCGCCTGGGCTAAAGACAAAAGGACTGGACTGCTGCTGAGTGGTCCAAAGTTATGTTCTCTGATGAAAGTAAATTTTGCATTTCCTTTGGAAATCAGGGTCCCAGAGTCTGGAGGAAGAGAGGAGAGGCACACAATCCACGTTGCTTGAGGTCCAGTGTAAAGTTTCCACAGTCAGTGATGGTTTGGGGTGCCATGTCATCTGCTGGTGTTGGTCCACTGTGTTTTCTGAAGTCCAAGGTCAACGCAGCCGTATACCAGGAAGTTTTAGAGCACTTCATGCTTCCTGCTGCTGACCAACTTTATGGAGATGCAGATTTCATTTTCCAACAGGACTTGGCACCTGCACACAGTGCCAAAGCTACCAGTACCTGGTTTAAGGACCATGGTATCCCTGTTCTTAATTGGCCAGCAAACTCGCCTGACCTTAACCCCATAGAAAATCTATGGGGTATTGTGAAGAGGAAGATGCGATATGCCAGACCCAACAATGCAGAAGAGCTGAAGGCCACTATCAGAGCAACCTGGGCTCTTATAACACCTGAGCAGTGCCACAGACTGATCGACTCCATGCCACGCCGCATTGCTGCAGTAATTCCAGGCAAAAGGAGGCCCAACTAAGTATTGAGTGCTGTACATGCTCATACTTTTCATGTTCATACTTTTCAGTTGGCCAAGATTTCTAAAAATCCTTTCTTTGTATTGGTCTTAAGTAATATTCTAATTTTCTGAGATACTGAATTTGGGATTTTCCTTAGTTGTCAGTTATAATCATCAAAATTAAAAGAAATAAACATTTGAAATATATCAGTCTATGTGTAATGAATGAATATAATATACAAGTTTCACTTTTTGAATGGAATTAGTGAAATATATCAACTTTTTGATGATATTCTAATTATATGACCAGCACCTGTATATATAGGAATGACAATATGATGTAATTTTTCTCTCTCTTCCCCTTTCAGATTGTAAAATTATTGATAACATGTCTGTTGCTCCACCTTTCCCTGTTTGTTTGTTTAAATGGATGTTTTGTTAAATCTATAGACAATAAAAAATTGATCACAAAAAGAAAAAGAAAAAAAAAACAGCACAACATCTTCAATCTTTTAAAGACAACTTCAGCAAGGGTGTGTAACCCTAATAAAAATATGGCAGTGTCTATTTGTGTCACAGCGCTGTATTGTTAACACACACAAACACGAAGGGAAACAGGCAATCTTTAACCCTCTATGGTACAGCAATGTACCAACAATTAATTTCTACTCATTTCCTTGTTATTCAGAAAAAAAAACAAAAAAAACAACAAAAAAAAAAAAAATATATATATATATATATATATATATATATATATATATATATATACATAGAGCCCTTTGAAGCTGCACTGAAACATTTGAACCCCACTGAAGTCCACTATATGGAAAAATCCTGGAATGTTTTCCTCAAAAGAAAAGAAGAAAACCATGAACATCTTGGATGATTAAAAGATCCTTTAAAAGACACAAATTCAACAGAAATATAAATTACCTGCATGAATTTGTGAGATGATGTGTCAAAGCAGAAGTCGTCTCAAGCTGGTTTTGTGATCTTGACAATCAGTTCAATGTCCTTCAGTGGCCTTCAAGATCACAGATCTAAATCCAATAGAAAACCTTTGGAACAATAAGAGATCTGCAGATAATATGGGATTCAGTCATGTCAACATGGAGCAGAATCCAAAAACCATCTTGGAAACCTTTTATCACGCCTTCATCATTAGTTTTTACTACTTTGTAAATATGTTTTTATATAATATCTTAGATTTTTTTACACTCTTGTCTAGGGTTGGGAACCGAGAACCGGTTCTCATCCGGAACCGGTAGTGTTTTTTTAAAAGAACCGGAACCGTGCAAGATTTCTAAGTTTCGGTTCCGAAAACGGTTCTGGTGTGATGGGTGGGCGAAGTGCTGGGAGTATCCTTTAATAGAGACGTCTCACCTCATGAATATTATAGCAATGAATGTACTGAAAAGCCCTCGCGCTACTCATGTACATCAGATATCAATGCAGAGAGAGAGAGAGAGAGATGCACAAAGCTGCACGATTAATCTTTAAAAGATCGCGTTCTCGATTTCATCACCCACATGATCTAATTCCTAAATGACAGCAGTTCACCAATGTATATTAAACCTTTGACAAAAATAAAATCGCGACATTCAAATCTGTGTTTATATGTTTAGATATAAACAGCTTCACAAACAATCTTTTCAAACGCACAGTATCATTATTTCTGTGACAAATATTCCAATTATAACAGAAGTATACAAAAGTTTATTATTCAGATAGAAACGCTGATGTTACCGATCAAAATATAATAAATTACCTTCTGAAAGTAACTGGACTTCAAATAACGACTGTATTGATCGCATTGTTACGCCACTAGGTGGCAACAAATTACTGTTAAAAATCTGTCTATCACTGAATCATTCTTTCAGAAACAAGTCTTTATGAATCCAACTTACAAAAATATTCTGTTTCACCTGTCTGAATCTTACATGTGTTCAAGCATCTTATCTAATTTGTGGTAACACTTTACAATAAGGTTCATTTATGAACTAACCATGAGTAATACATTTGTTACTGTATTTGTTAATCTTTGTTAATGTTAGTTAATAAAAATACAGCCATTCATAGTTTGTTCGTGTTACTTCACAGTGCATGAACTAATGTTAACTAATACAACTCTTGATTTTAATAATGTATTAGTAAATGTTAAAATTAACATTAACAAAGATTAATACATGCTGTAGAAATGCAGTTCATTATTACTTTGTGTTAATGTAGGCCTAGTTAACATCAGTTAACTAATGAACCTTATTGTAAAGTGTTAGCGAATATGAGATTAGCAGTCTGTTAAATTCATTTTACAAGAATAATAAACACAAAAAGGACTGTTTGAGTCGAGTACTGTGCATTTTTCCCTTACTACTATTTTTAATTAGTTGTTTAATTATTTTAATGGAACCGGAACCGGAAC
This sequence comes from Hypophthalmichthys nobilis, assembly GCA_037950665.1. NCBI lineage: Eukaryota > Metazoa > Chordata > Actinopteri > Cypriniformes > Xenocyprididae > Hypophthalmichthys > Hypophthalmichthys nobilis. The sequence goes on from CM075486.1 coordinate 1,682,301, forward strand.
CGTTAGGCAGAACCGAATCGAAACCGAAAATTTCTTACGGTTCCCAACCCTACTCTTGTCCCAGACTCAAGCGTTCAGTCTAAGCCTGTGAAAATCCATCAAAGATATCCTAATATTACTACATTTTAAATCTATGATGACCTAAATAAACAAAGAGTGAAATAAACTAAACAATTATTCAAAAATGATGACCAAAAATGCAGCATCATTTCCAACTGTTTAAGAGACAATAGTGTCAGTGGAGATGATTGAGATTAAATATGAGACATGTGATGTATGTGGAAAACAAAGAGAAATAAACATAAATATCAGTTATGAATGCAATATTTGTACTGATTATGATCATAATGAAAAATGAGGTTTATTGCAAAATTAACAGTGATTAACAAAACATCTAAACTAAATCTGCAAATGATTCTATTAATTTCCATAATAATATACTGGATAATGAATAATAATCCTGTACATGCAAATATATTACAATTTAGCAGTAAATGTACACTGTTCTTAAAGAGACATCTTCCCTATAGTTGTTACGGTACACAGAGCACGGAGACAGGAAGTTGAGAAAGATGGTTTATTAACACAACCAGCAGAGGTAATGGTGACACAGGTGAGTGAATGAAGGTTGAGTTGTCGATATATAGATGTAGATGATGATATAGTCTTTGTTATAGTTACAGATACGCTGGAGAATGGAGTCGCTGGAGAATGGAGTTGCTCACACACGAGGATTTCACACACTAGGAGATGCTGGAGGTAGGTAAGTATTCAGGTAAGGAGTCCTTGAGCAAAGCATGTGTAGCACTTGACTCAAACGAGACCGGACAATAAGTGAGGGTGTGTGAGTGTCTTTTAAGGTGTGCTGATGAGTGAGTAGATGAGGTGCAGGTGTCGGTGATCAGTATTCAGGGATTGAGTGCGCAGTGATTGGATGGAACCTGGCGTGTCTGTGACAATAGTGTATATGATTATGATTTTAATGCCATCACTGATCAGTCTGACAGTTGAACTGAGTTTGTTATGAACTGTAACATGGCGACACATTCAGTCAGCTGCAGTATCTCAGTAAAGGCTGTTGAACTGAACTGTTAGACGCTCCATTACTGACACTGCAGTTCCACACAGTAGAAGAGCACAGTGTGTTTTAATGCTGCTGGAGCTCATGGATGTTGTTCAGTACCAGAGAACTGAGAAATCTTCCACCCTGAACACTGATATTGTGTCATTCAGAAACACAATTAAACCAAAGAGCTGCTGCAGTTTATTACATGAACTAATAATGAGCCCAGAACAGTGAAGAATGAATGATAGAAAGTGTTCAATGACCTTACAAAATATTAATAATGACCAAATCAATAAAATATATGACTCTGTCAAAAGACTTCAGAAATGTGTGTATAATTGTTTGACGTTTCACAACATGAGGAAGTTGTTGGAAAATGTGTTTGTGACTGATCTACAGTCTTCAGGATAATGATTTAAATAGAGAGAGTCACTTTGCATTGTCACACATGCTTCAGTGCTCTGAGAGTGTTTATAGTGCTGTGAGTTTAACACTTCATGACTGAGAGCAGAACAGAACACAATCTTCATCATCACACAAGACAAAAGAACAACAATGAACAAAATCACCTTCTTCATCTGGACTCTGTCCCTGTGTATTCAAGGTAAATGTTTCAATAAAATTTTACATTAAAATATTATAATATTATTAACAGTGAATGTTACATCCATCCTGCTTTTTCTATCAGGTTTCAGTGGACAGGTGACTGTGACTCAAACCCCTTCTGTAAAAACGGTTCAGATTGGTGAATCAGTGACTATAAACTGCAAAACAAACACAGTAGTGAGCAATTACTGTACAGGTACATATACTTGTATGGCCTGGTACCAGCAGAAACCTGGAGAAGCTCCTAAACTAATGATTCATTCTGCAAACCAAAGAGTTTCAAACACTCCATCTAGATTCAGTGGCAGCGGATCCAGAACTGATTTCACTCTGACCATCAGTGGAGTCCAGACTGAAGATACAGGAGATTATTACTGTCAGAGTTTCCACTATCCAAACAGTCAATATGTGTTCACACAGTGATAAAGAGTCGTACAAAAACCTCGGTCAGTCAGGCGTCACAGTGATGCACTGATACAGCTGAGAGATACTGCAGCTGCTGATGGAGGATCACAAACAACACAATGTTTTATCAAACCTTTCAGAAACATTATTTATGTATTTTGATGTACTAAGCATGTAACATAATCTTTATATTAAATAAATGTTAGTGGTGCTTGGCCCTGCAAAACTTTCCACTACATCATAATCTAACAGCAGGAAAGTCCGTCACTTTAATTGCACTTCCATGCTTCATCACTAGATGGCGTGTCTGTTACATAACTGAGTTCTCTATCTGTCCAGTCACTTTGACGTTGTGTCGATGTGATGACACTAGTGTAGTGTTTCTCAACCTTTTTACTCAATGACCTCCTCCTTCTCCAAATCAATACTGCAGTGAAGATGCCTGACATTTCCTCTTATACTGTACTTCCACAGCAAAGAGAGGAAAGTGTTTGTGTTTAAGCCTTTTAAGTCAAAATGACCTCTGCTTCCCGTCGACATACAGCATGAGTGCAAATGCTTAAAGGAAACAATAAATCTTCCTATGGTGTCCCAGTAATTGTTCGATTAAACCACTGAAAATACAACATTACATACAAGTTTTTCTGAAGTTAACTCACTTATAGAATTGTTTTTATTCCTCTATGGCATGGTGTCGCTCTCAGGAAACATAAACGTCTTGGACTTCACACGGATCTATATACGACACGTCTGTTCAATGAAATGAGTGCAGCCTTTTCTGTTGATCCACATTTCATGATGGATATATTATCAGGGACCCCAAGGGTTAAATAAAAACAAACAAAACAAGCCCTATAATTTAATAAAATAACACATACTATGAAGACACTTCATATTTAATGGTATTAGATGATTTGATAGTTGCATTTAATAGATTACAACTTCAATAAAACATTTGCATTTTGTTTGTGACATTGTATTTGAAATGGTAAAACATTGTTGAATTATCTTAAGTGTCTGAATTTCTGAGGAACTCTTATAGCGCTGCAGGACTAGCCTACAGCAAACACTGAACCAGACTATTAAATGTTGAGCAAGGGATCTCATTGGCTGCAGGATCAGCAGAGACCAATCAGCCTGAGTCATTTGGTATTGATGTGATTGCTTACAGACTGCATGTAAAGGACCGATCGAAGCCTGTGCCGTCTTCAGTTTCATGACTGAACTAGATTTCTGACATGACAATTCTTGGAGAGTTTGTCATGGTAATGAATATGACAATGTGAATGTGTTTGGTCTGCTGCTGTTGATTATATCTGCTGTAGAGTACAGAACTTTCCACTGCCAACACACACAACATGCTGCTGCTGTACGAGCAAACATGAATCACCCCATAGCAGATCTGGACAGGTGGAGCTGGAGGAGGTGGAGGGTTTCTGAAAGTACACTGCACTGCTACAGCAAACAATAGACAAGTGTTTGAATGTTGAGCAGCAAGATCATTGACTACTGATACAGCAGGAATCATTCATTTGTGTCCTGTAGAGAATGATTTGTAAATGTGTATGTCTGACTCTATATATTTACTGTTACTGTGATTTGGTGATGTAAAGCCTTTTCTTTTAACCCTGTCAGTAAAACTATTGGACTCTGAATGTATATCGTCCTGATCTCTCTTCTGTCTTTTTGCATTCAGAGGGTGTTTTACATGAGCGGCACATGCTTCACTGCTCTGAATGTGTTTATAGCTCTATGAACTGAACATGACATGATCAAGAGCTCTTCTTCATCAACCAACAAACATGACTTTCAGCTGCAGCTGCTCAAACAATACAATCACACACAACACTGATCACAGACAAACACTAATAACACTAGATCATCTAAATCAACATCAATCTTGCGTTTATGAAGAGAATGAATCAGTGTTTAATATGATCATCATGTTTTAGGTGTAATATATGATCCTGTCAATCAAACTGAACAGACTGAATTCAGTCACTTCTGCTGTCTGGACGTGATGCTTTCCATTTGAGCCACAGAAACATTTACATTCTTACACATAATTTGTGATCATGTTTTTTAAATGATTTTCATGACATTTTCATATATATTTTCATCAGCACATTTTCAGCAGAAGTGAAACTGGTGTGTTCCAGTCCAGATCATGCGACCAATCAAACAGTGAGACTGAAAAGCCCATTTGCATTGTCAGGGTGGAGTGATTCTGATCCTCTCAGAATAGAGCAGCTCTGTCTCCAGAGACCATGTTCAAACCCCAAGAGCTTTACTTGACATTTACTGCTACATCAAGCTTGTGAAAAGCACCTGCATCTTCATCTGTTAGTTGAATGATGTTGTCAGACACAAAGTGAACTTGTTGAGAAGCTTTATTGAATGTTACAGCAGATTGAAAGATCACACAGTGCTTTGACACGCCAGCTCTCTTTCAGTATTGAGTTGTAAATCACTACAGCTGCAGCACTAGACTCATGTGAATCCTGCCTGACACAGGACACTCAGATACGCTCATCTTCAGGAGAGAAACATCAGCACTCAGAGCTCTTGTGGCGAGACCTCATGAGGAGCTCCATCATGTGTTACTCTGCAGACGTACACCTCTCCCTTTTCCCAGCGTGCTTTGCTGAGGGTCAGGACGCTACTGCGGCTGTAGCGGCCGTCCCGCTGGCTCTCTGCGCTGGTCACGACCCCCTCGGTGACCTCTGACCCGTCCAGTGTCCAGCTCACCTGCGCCCCCTGTGGAGAGTAAGAGCTGAGCAGGCAGAGCAGTGCGGCTGAGTCTCCAGAGATCTGCAGAGAAGAGGGCGGCAGCAGAGACACTGAGGGCTTCACTGTGGGACCAGCTGCAGGAGACAAACACAACACATTCACAAACACAAAGAAACACGGATTAAACTCATAGTGAGACACATTATGTAAATATGTTTAGATTTTTTTTTAAAGGAATAATGATGTTCTTCTGAATGTACAAACATAATATCATTATCTTAGATTAATAATTATAAAACAATATTAGTATCACTTTACTTAAAGCCTTTATACGCAATATATTATAAAAATATTTTAATGCATTAATTAAGTATTGTTATACACATTATGCATGTATGATCTCATGAATAATTGTAACCACAGTTTCACTTGCATTCAGCTAATTTGCTCCAGTTAAAATTAACTTAAATACTTTTGTTCATCTAATGACTCTTTTGAACTTCTTGTCAAGGCAACTAAAGAATATTTAGCAATGCAGTCCTTGTTTTTTCATCTCCATGTTTTATTTTCAAAGCTATACGACATGAACTTCATTTGACTCTTAAATCTAGATTTTATCCAATTTCACACAGAGAAACAAGTTGCAAAAGTTGCAGTGAGAAGAACATAAACCTCAACACACAAATCTCAAACATGGTGATGATCAACAATTGTAATTCAGTAAAAATATGAACTCTGAACCATATGACAGCTGAATAACAGTGACAACAACAGCAGCATAAATCAGACCAATTATGTTTTAAATAATAATTACCTCATATTTTTTCAAGTTAGCTTTGACAATAAAACATGGAGATGAAAAAAAAACAAGGATTATAGCTGCTCACATTGATAAATATTCTTTAGTTGCCTTGACAAGAAGTTCAAAAGACTACCTGCTACTCATTAGATGAACAAAAGTATTTACATTGATTTTAACTGGAGCAAATTAGTTGAGTTAACTTAAAAAGTTGAATGCAATAAGTTGCCTTAATTTTTTGAAGTTAGCTCAAATATTTTTTTACAGTTCTACTCATTGTTACACCTTTAGAAAGTATAATGCATTAAAACTCATGACAAACAACCAATTTCAGATGTAGCAAGAAATTTGCAAATATTATAATGCCTTTTAACTTTAGCTACAATTATTTATGAAAGATATGAGGCATTATAATGTACATTATTGACATCTTTATAATGCATTATACACAAAGGCTTCAAGTAAAGTTTCAGCACAATATCTAATAATTAATATTGTTTTTTTTTTTTTAAAAAAAGGCTGCTCTTGTTTAAACTATAAAGCACTTTCTGAAATCTAAATTTTATTTATTAATTTATTTATTTATTTTAAATAAAAAAGACTTACATTTGATCACCAGTTTAGTTCCTCCACCGAATGTGTACCACAGTGATACAATCTAATGAAACGGTCGTACAAAAACCTCTATTCCACTCGAGTGAACACAAACTCCAGCAGAGAGAGAGAAACAACACTTCAACACACTGATATTAGAAGAAACTCAGATCTTCTCAACACTCAGACATTCAGTTTGGACTAAATGCTTTCTGATATAACACTGTTTATAGAAATATATTTGATGATCTGTGACCTCTGAGGTGACCTTTGACCTCTTTTATCATGGATGATGTTGTGGAGTTTCTCATAATGATCTTCTGTTCTTCATATGAAGCTCAATCATCATGATTCACAGAAAAACCTGCAGCTTCAGACTTCAATCTTCAGTGAAAATCTGTTCAAATATCAAAATTATTGAATACTAAATATTGTTTTATGGTGCATAATCAAACACCTTACCTTATTCTTTATTATTCTCAGGTTAGGTAATAAATCATTTCTGATCTTAATTATTAGCACTTTAAAATACTAACAATCAGACAGAAGACTTCTCTGTGCCTGTTAAGATTCAAAGACCTAAATTAATGTCACATGAGGCAGAGTTTAGTTATAAAGTTATAGGTTCATTTATTGATTACAATTAGTATTTCTAGCAGATATTCAGATATACAGATATTCTACAAACACTCTATACAAGTATTAAATAAAGTAAACATTAAAGAAAAGTTCTTGGTCAAGACAATATCAGCGATGGTTCTGGTGCCGAGAAGCTCTTCTATTTCTTTGAGATCTTCTCTCCAGATGAGTTTTATTGCTTTATTGCAGGGCACTTGATCTCAGTTTTGTCTTAGCAGGAAAATCAAGTCTTACATATTAACAATCAGCAAGCAAAATATTGTAAGATAAAGTTCTTTGGCGTGACGGGCGTCCGTAGCTCACATCCTATAGGGTTGTGGACTCTGCTTTTCCTGCCTGAAGATGAAGGCAGGGGCATAGCCGACCCCTGGGGTGGATGAACAGGGACCATCCTGGTGGTGGTGGGGAGGATGGAGGTGAAGGTTGGCGTCAGCATCTGCAAACTCAGACATGTGTAAGTACCGATCTTTTATACTCCAAGTGTTAGATAATGATTGGTTAGATCTAAACTAATAGGTGATGTAACATTGAGTCTTCCTGGCAAAACTTATGCTAGAACTTTCATTTTTGGTCTTATTTAGGTCCTTCTATCATGTTTACTGAATGTTTTCAGAAAAACCAAGTAAACCAAACTGTTATCATTGAATTCATATACATTTTGAATTACTTTTATTTGTATTTTAAATTGTTACATTGTAAATTTAAATATTTTAAATTAAATTATAAATAATTAATAGACAATCACAAACATACCGATACACTGTAAAAAGTGTTCAGTAATATTTCAAAGGATGTCCCTCTCCCTCTTGATCACTTCTGATCTTGATTGTTTTTACTGAACAGCTTCACCATGTTTGTGTTAGAGATCCTGGGAAACTGATCTATTAAATACAAACAATCAATTCAAACTTCAGGCTACAGATAATAAAAATCATTGAAAATATGAGTATGAACTGTCAGAAACAGAGACTTGAGGTGTATTACGATACATGGCAATCTAAACATGGGAACAGTGTTTAAAATACTGTCTGTCAAGTGAAGACCTTCATATCACAGCAAACCACATATCAGAGCCACATGACAGATACAAATGTAGCTTAAATCGTTTAATGATCTTCTTCATTTAGGTGTGACAGCTGACAGACTCGCAATGTGATGAACATCATTTACAGTAATCCAGGGAGGTTCTTGTAAGCTGAGAAGTCATCTTCTCCTGTTCTTTTGAAAGCTCTGCATTAGGAACAAAATGACTTCCTTCTTCTTCTTCTTTTATTTTTTGGCAGATTGTAATAATGACTTCTCAGGTGCATAGCTCCACCTACTGTACAAGAATATGTAGCAATGGATTATGGTGCGATAAAACTACTTTACATAATATTAATATGAAAAACAATGACTTTTGATGCTGCACCAATGTAAATAGGCTGCCTGAGGAAAAACGTGGAAGTGACCGTGTCCATTTGGGCGTATATGCCGCCCAGGACCTTTTAAGGTTTAAAGAAATGCCAGGTACCCAATGGTCCACAAATATAGGGAAATTACAGACAGTAAGGATTTACTATTTGATTGTAATTTATTTTCACCTATAGGTGAAATGGGTGCTTCTTAAACGATGTTTCCAAATGGGTCAGGAGCAGCACAGTCCCGAATGAAACATCCCCATCTGACTAACAGAGAACCGTATGAACGTTCTGTTAATGTCCCAAATGTCCTCTTTGTAACGTTCTTATGTGACCATAGAATAACCAATATGGAACGTCCCCTAAAGTCATATAAGGAAACTTGAACTGCAGCACTTTCAAACCAAAAGAGGATGTTTACAAACACCCCTAACGCTCTGTAAAATTTCAGGATTTCCGTCACCAGAACTTTTAGGGAACGGTGCACAAGGTCACGAGAACGTCTCCTCCTACATGGGATGGACGTTCATCTGCACATTCTCAGTGTCTCAGTAGTCAGAGTAAAAATAAAACTACTGAACTAACTAAAAATAACATTAGTGAGAATGTAAATGATCATTCTGTAACTCTAGTGTATTTTAGTTTGTCTGTTGTAAATCCTGCCCACTTGTTTGCATTGTCACACATGCTTCAGTGCTCTGAGAGTGTTTATAGTGCTGTGAGTTTAACACTTCATGACTGAGAGCAGAACAGAACACAATCTTCATCATCACACAAGACAAAAGAACAACAATGAACAAAATCACCTTCTTCATCTGGACTCTGATCTGTATATCAGGTATACAGTGAAACTCTGACTTGCTTATAACTAAAAATACTAAAGTATGTATATTTTATGAGTATGATATCTATTTCTAATATGACACATAATTTTTCTATCACTTTCATGTACTTTTAATTTGAATCTATTCATTTCTCTTCAGGCTCCAGTGGACAGATCACAGTTACTCAAACTCCTGTAGTTCATACAGTCACACCAGGAGAAACTGTTGTGATGAGATGCAGCGCCAGCACTCCTTTAACAGGCTGTAGTCCACCCTGTCTGTCCTGGTACTTACAGAAACCTGGAGAAGCTCCTAAACTCCTGATTTATTGGACCAACAGCCTCCAGTCAGGAACTCCATCTAGATTCAGTGGCAGTGGATCTGGCAGTGATTTCACTCTGACCATCAGTGGAGTCCAGACTGAAGATACAGGAGATTATTACTGTCAGAGTTTACACTATATCAACAGTAAAGATGTGTTCACACAGTGATAAAGAGTCGTACAAAAACCTCGGTCAGTCAGACGTCACAGTGATGCACTGATACAGCTGAGAGATACTGCAGCTGCTCATTCAACACAATCACACACAACACTGATCAGTGATGGAAGGGGTTCATCATAAAAGACAACTGCCTTAACAGTTTTGTATTTTGTTTCTGTTTTTTCTTCCGCAAAATTAACAAACTTTAATCTTTACTTATTCATTTGGAAGACACTTTTTTCTCAAAGTGACCTGAAATGAGGATCTACACAAGCATGTGATCATCAATGAGTCAGAAATACTGCTCATGTTTGTTTGAATGTAATAAAGTAAAGGAGATGATTAACTACACAGACCACTATTTTTAATCTGGTTATTCTCAAACTTTTCATTTTCCAACATCTGAAAAAATCTCATCACCCTAATTCATATAAGCGGAGAAAAATTAGACCTCGATAACTACATCAGTCTAGGAAAACGTTTCTACAACATCCTAAACAACTTTTTCACAGACAGAAATATTCAAATTGGCTTCCAAACAAAATATCACACATGAGACCATAAAAACACTCCTGAAAAGATCAACATGACAACTTTAAATTAGACGACATGCCTTCAACACACAGTCAGAGCTACACACACCTCAGTATCCACATTATTCTGTAACACGGAAGAGCTCAAGGATTTTTTTCTTAACGTCATCTGATCTGCAAAGTAGTGCCAAATATATGAAGATAGTGAGGGACTTTCATCTGGTGGTAAATTGCTGAGATTATAATACACAGCACAGATTTTGTGCTTTTTTCTAGAAAGTCATGCGGGTTTCAATTTTCAAATACACATTCAGCAATATTCGTAACTCATTACACAATAAAAAAAAGCATTGCTTCTGAAATGCATACCATCACGATAAGATGCATATACTAATGTTTCTTGTCCAACTTCTGACATGAGTATCTAAAGTGTCAGTAATATATTTGTTACTCAAAAGCAGTTGTAAAATCTTCAGGATTGGGACGTACTGTATTGTTCTTTTGCATTTGTATCTTATGTTTGTGACTTTTGTGACACTTGAAAGTACTGTATACATTGAATTTACAGTCACAGCCTTTAAACATACATGTGACAGTCTCGCTATTTCTGAGATGACGACCAGCGGCGATTCTAGGATTTCAATATGTTTCAATTTCCATATTGTTTTGATTTTGGATTTCTTATAAAATATTTATTATAACAAATTTGAACAATTTTATTGTACTGAAGTATGAAGTATAGCAAGTGTAGGAAAAGTCACAAAGCCTCATGACATTTAGGTGAAGTGAACATTTAAAATTATAATAATAACTAGATTTGTACATTTTGTTTTACTTAGCATTGTTGTATATTTTAACCTTCAGATGATTGTTATTAGCATGTAGGTGTTCACTGCTAGCATGACTAGCATGTTGAAAGTCCTGTTTGCTAGCATGAGTCAAATGAGCCAAACACCATTTCTCTACAATGTTCTGATGCAGAGATATGTCTTGCTAAACAGTTGCTAGGGTACTCTATTTGGTTGCTAGGGAGTGGCTTGTCAGCTGCCAATAATGATACTATGAAGGCTGATTGTCAGTATGAATGATATAAAGTAACCCCCATGCCTCGATGACATTCAGATTTGAAGATATTCCACATGGGTTTGGGTTGCTAGGGTGCTCAACCATGGTTGCTAGGGAGTGGCTAGGAAGTGTTGAAGGTGATTCATGATTGGCTGTTTGCTGCCCGAGTCAAATGAGAGCACCCTCATGTTTCAATGACACTGTGCTGCAAAGATGTCCATCAGGGCCTTTCATAATGGCAGTCTATGGAATCAGTTGCTAGGGTGCTGTAAATGGTTGCTAGGGCGTGGCTAGACTGTTTCCATGGTGATAATTAAAGACTACTTGCCATTTTGAGTCAAAAGAGGCAATCCGCTTGTCTATAAGATGTTCTGATCTACAGATATTTCTCTCATCTTTTTCATTGGAAGTTCACCCCGATTTTTCATCTGCTGTCTGAACATCGTACTCCCAATCACTTATAAAAGCAATAGCAGCGATGTCCTTGATCTGACACCTCATTCATGGCTCTATGACAAATGCTGTGGAATAAAGAAGAAGAAGAAGAATATGTGAGATAGTAACAGTGTGCTTCGTCTTTCAGGAAAGCACCACTAATAATAATCCCAGATCCTAACAGCCTTTTCACTGGAGGAAAACAGCTGTAGTGGGATGAGGGGAACGCAGCAAAAGTGGATGGGACTTGGGAAACTTTCCTGTATTATTCCCGCATCTCATTATGTAAACTGTATCTATGACAAAGATCATAAATACATAAGATAAATACATACAACCATAAATACAAAGATCTATAACAAAGAGTTGTCATGTTATGATAATCAGATTAAACATATTGGTGCTGCGCTGCTGAAGAGAATGAATAATGAAGAGACGAGAATACTTTCTGTGCTCAAAAACAAAACAAAAATAATGTCTTTATTCAACAATATCTTCTCTTCTGTGTCATTCTCATATGCTGTTTACGTCCAGCGCTTCCAGGTTCTACATCAGAACGCCGACTCAGTAATGTAAAAACATTTCCTTGTTATGGTGAGCAGCTGTCCCATGGGAAACAAAATAACAATAAAATGATTAAATGATGGCAGAGTGTTAATTTATTTTTACATTTTAAAGTTCAGGCTTGGATGAATTGATGGAATGTCTTGAAACGAGTTGAATACGGCACAAGAAATCTCACACAGAACAGAATAAAATCATTAGAATGTAAAATAAGGTAAATATGATGACACACTGAACATATTTGATCAATCTTAGCAGCTCACGCTGTTGTAAATCCTGCCCACTTGTTTGCATTGTCACACATGCTTCAGTGCTCTGAGAGTGTTTATAGTGCTGTGAGTTTAACACTTCATGACTGAGAGCAGAACAGAACACAATCTTCATCATCACACAAGACAAAAGAACAACAATGAACAAAATCACCTTCTTCATCTGGACTCTCACACTGTTTGTTCAAGGTTTGTGAAATACAGTTGTTGTTTTTTTGTGTTTTTGATTGTTTGTTTGTTTTAATTCTATTAAAATGTCTAATATCGTTTTCATTTTTGTTTCTGCTTTCTCTCAGAGTGTAGAGGACAGTACACTGTAACTCAGAGTCCATCAATAACAGCAGCTCAACCAGGACAAGAAGTCAGAATAAACTGTAAAACCAGCAGTGCAGTGCATGGTGGTAATGACTTACACTGGTACTTACAGAAACCTGGAGAAGCTCTAAACTCCTGATTTATTGGATCAAAACCTCCAGTCAGGAACTCCATCTAGATTCAGTGGCAGTGGATCTGACAGTGATTTCACTCTGACCATCAGTGGAGTCCAGACTGAAGATACAGGAGATTATTACTGTCAGAGTTTACACTATATCAACAGTAACTGGGTGTTCACACAGTGATAAAGAGTCGTACAAAAACCTCGGTCAGTCAGGCGTCACAGTGATGCACTGATACAGCTGAGAGATACTGCAGCTGCTGATGGAGGATCACAAACAACACAATGACAATGTTTAGCAAAGTTTCTAAAGACTTTTAAAATGAATATAGTAAATGAAACACATTCAAATATCAAATAACACATACCAGGCCCGGCGATCTCAAGCCCTTCTGCGATGATCTGAATGATGATGATGATGATGATCATTAGGTTACTTTTAGAATTAAATTAATAATTTAATTTGCCCCCAAAAATTTGCATCACGCATAACCGACGCTGTAAGATTAGCTAACTCCTCATTTAAAAAAACAACTTGTTTAACACCTACATCTCTTCTCATTTTTGTTTTCAATACGTATGTGCCACAAGAGAAATATTAATAAATAAATTAAGGTTAAATAGTGTTATCAGAACATGTTGAAGTAGTGCTCTCATCACTGAGTTTTTAGTTTTACTTTCTGCAGTGAATAATTGACTGAGATTTGAGACATAAAATCAAGTAAAAAAAATATATGATTTATTATTAATAATTTACTAATAATATTTTTAACAGAAAATAATACCCCCAAATCGTTTGTCCTGGCGCGGGACTGGCACAGACCACGACGAAAATGTTATAAGGGAACACAGTGACGAACCTGTCTGGGACCGCTGGGATTGTTCAGTGTTTACTCTTCAGTGGTGTGCACCTGATAGGGAGTTTTTGTTTATCTTAACATTCTGATCGTATGTGCATTATGAGCAGGCCTATTTGTGTTGTGGACTTTTGCAGCGCATGTGTTGTCAAACTGATGAAGATGATTCTTTATTTGCTGGTCTTTTTCTATTTGCATGTGTTTCCTTCATTTGCTGCACGTTGAGCTCTCTCGGCCACCGTACCAAACCCAATGCAGCCCTCTAACCCAGGCCACAGCAGGACTGTGTAGGAACCGTGGACGAACCAGACAAATGAATCATTCAGAGGATTCTTTCAAAACATAATTCTAATTCAGAATCTAAGTTCCGGCTCCAGTCCGTCTACAGGAAAACCCATGCCAAGTACTTTTATGGCACCCATGTTTCCTGACAAAGGAGAGGTGACCAACTGAAGCTATTTGTGACAAATGGTCACCAGAAGATAAAGAGTCTTTGATCTCCAGATCAAAAGAGACAGAGAGACAATGCAGACCTCTTTTGTTTCTCTGAGGACCTAACTTTACAGAAAAACCAACGAAGACTGTTCTACAACTAAAACTGTGTCAAAATTGTTCCAAACAATTTTAAATGGACTTATTTTAACTGCATAGATTTTACATCATGTCCACAAATACTACCTGTAACCAGTTATGCTTTAGAACACCCACAATTCATGTAAATGTGATAACTCTTGAATGACTGATTGAAAGTGTGCCTTATTTGGAATGAATTTAATTCTCTTTCTCTCTTCTTAATCATGGCTTGAATGAAATCTGTGTAAAAGTGTATCATATTCCATTTAATAGAAATTATGTCTAAACGGTACTCTCTGCCAAAGCAGAGACCGGAGGTAACACCTATGTATGATTGGGGCAGAGAAAAGCCACCTTTTGAAGCGGGACGATATCTGATTGGCCAAAACTCCTCTCAGAGGTGGGACAAACACCTAAGTTTAAATAGTCATATCGCAAGACAAAGAACAAGAAGTGAACAAAAAAAAAAAACAACAACTAGAAAAAGAACCGGTCAGCAGTGACCAGAGTAAGCAGAACAAAGAATAACTATGGAGTAACAAGAAGAACAGACAAGCAGCTCATTCAAGCCGTCCAACTTTCACTCACTTTTCTTTTCTTTTACTTAATTTCTTTTCCGTTGAGTCTCGTGTTCTAAGTTTTGCGCAAAGTTCAACCAACGACTTTTGCCGCTTCAACTTCAACTCCAGCGACAAAGAGACTTCCTTTCATTTTCCAGCAAGCTAAAACGTGATTGGTTTTACCTAACCACCATCTGGACCTGAAAAGACAAATCATCGACTTGGAAAACCCTTCGCTGCACTCCGACGAGAAGATGCACATTTAAAGTCGACTCAAGCAAGTACCTCCAGATTCTATTAACTGAACTGGTGCATTTAAATGAATGATTCATGGATTCGTTCAGGTCAGATCTTCTGAAGTGCATATTTTTGCTAGGAAACTTGTTCATCACATCACTCTCTCTCTTAAAACTCTTTCTCTCTCATTTCCTTTCGTTTACTGCAACGCGTATGAATGTGTGTGTATGTGTGTGTTTGTGTTAGATTAGTTTGTGTTAGAATAAATAAAGTCTGTAGATTTTTAAAGAAAGTGTCTTGTATTATGTGCTTCTAAGATTTAATGTCTTAAATTGTCGATCCTGTTACTTAGTTATTAATTAGTGTTTTCACAATAGTTGAATATTCACATCCGCTACAAGAACTTATCACGGTCCGAGCAGATGAACGCTGGGCGATTCAGTTGCTCGGTCGTAAATAAATGACTCGTTATAATTCCCTATGAATTAATTATTTCATTTGAGCTAATTTTACTTCTGTAGTTCCCTACAACTGTAAGTTTCATCTAAATTCAAATGTTGAATATGACTCCACACATACACCACATATATTATGATTACATTCCTTACATCAGTAAAGGTTTTCTTAACTTCTCTTTTAATGTAACACACAGTAAGAGGGAGTGATTTGTTTTGAGAGTCAGTTGTTCTTTTGACACCTGTGTGTTGCTGTAACCTGTTTCATCAAACATTAACTTCTCAGTAAAAACCACATCATAAGATTCATTTCATTCGGATTGTTAATCATCCACATGAACATTGGTGCTTGGACCCTGATGATTGCCGCTTAGGGCTGTATTTTCAACTACAAATGATAAACCACTAAACCGTTTAGTTCCTGTGTGTTTAACCGATCTTCTATCACGCTACAGTCCATCACGCTCTTTCAGGTCATGAAACCCTGTGGAGAGTAAGAGCTGAGCAGGCAGAGCAGTGCGGCTGAGTCTCCAGAGATCTGCAGAGAAGAGGCGGCAGCAGAGACACTGAGGGCTTCACTGTGGGACCAGCTGCAGGAGACAAACACAACACATTCACAAACACAAAGAAAACACACTGTTTCACTCACAGCATTTCAACAGCAGCAAAAATCATGACAATCTGATCCTTCACGTCATTCAACATCACTAGAGCTGATATAATATACAATATACAAACTACACAATCACTATATACATGTAACTCAGTTTCAAACTGCAGTTTTGTGACTAAAGCTCAGACCAAATTAAAATTATATCACTGTTAAGAATTGGAAAACAATAAATGAAAAATTTCTATACTTAAACATATTTGTTATAAATTGCGCTTTTATTATAAAGCACTGAATTATGAGCACAACATGAACAAAAGAGATTCAGTATCATTGACTGAAATACAGAAAGTAACATTTACAATCTGATGTCAGATCTATTTTTAAATGTATGATATTGACAATGAAATACATCTACAATAACTATATGAATTATGTTTTCTGAATGCTTAGATTATATAATCATATAACACTTTGTAACACTTTACTTAAACCCCTTATAATTTTTTTATTATTTTGTAATGCACCTTATAATGCTTTGTATGATCTTATGAATAATTGTAACACTATTTATAATACATTTTAAAATGTATTCATTGAACAGACCTTTATAAAGTATAATGACTTAAAACAAAGGATTTTCAGAATCTGCAAATATTACAATGCATTTTAACTTTGGTTATAATTATTTATGAAAATATATAATGCATTATAATGTACATTACAATTTATAATGCTTTATACATCAGCACTTTAAGTTAATGTTACCAAGTGGTATTGATAAATTATGTATTTTAATACACAATATAATACATGTCTGATACTGTGAATAATGTAACCACATTATACCTCATTATAATATAATCTATTCATTGTTATAACTTTAGAAAGTATAATGCATTAAAACACGACAAACAACCAGTTTCAGATCTAACAAGGAATCTAGAAATATTATAATGCATTTTATCTTTCAATACTTTATGACAAGATATAAGGCATTATAACATGCATTCAAGTAAAGCATTACCACAATATGTAATACTAATTATAATAAATAAATGTTGTTCTTGTTTTAAAAATCTAAATTGTATTTTTTTTTTTAAAAATAGTTAAATAAAAAGACTTACATTTGTGACCAGTTTAGTTCCTCCACTGAAAGTCCACCACAGTGATACAATCTAATGAAACGGTCGTACAAAACCTCTATTCCACTCGAGTGAACACAAACTCCAGCAGAGGGAGAGAAACAACACTTCAACACACTGATATTAGAAGAAACTCAGATCTTCTCAACACTCAAACATTCAGTTTGGACTAAATGTTATTATTGCTTGAAAATCAGTTGAAGAGTTTATTCATCTGCACAGATATCATTCAGTTTGACTTTCTATCCTATATTTCTCATTCATTCTCTTGTCTTGTGCTGATATAACACTGTTTATAGAAATATATTTGATGATCTGTGACCTCTGAGGTGACCTTTGACCTCTTTTATCATGGATGATGTTGTGGAGTTTCTCATAAAGATCTTCTGTTCTTCATATGAAGCTCAATCATCATAATTCACAGAAAAACCTGCAGCTTTAAATAAATCAATCAATAATTCTGAACATTGTTTAATCTCACATGACCTGATTATGAGTCCTGATGAACTTCATATATGTGGAAAATGTGGGAAAAATAGGCAACATGAAAATATTTCCTAGATAGCAACATGTCAACATTGATCAAAAGACAATAATGAACTTATTTTGTTTATTTATTTATTTATTTATTTTTCTGGTTTACTCTAAATACAGTAAATTTGATTTATTTAGTACTTGATTTCTCATTGTTAACATCTTTTTAAAGGTGTAGTACATAACTGATACTCATAAAGAAATAATTATTGTGTTTGATTTAATATGTTTAAAATGATCTTTACTCATGATTCTCTGGTCATTTCGGCCTAGAAAAATCTTTTGTCCCTCCATATTGTCACAGACACGCCAGGTTCCAACATCACCCAATCACAGCGCACCCGTCTCCTGAGTATTAATCACCCGCACCTGCACTCCATCAACTCACTCATCACCACCAGCATATAACACACTCACACACATTCAATCACTGTCCGGTCTCGTTCGCATCAAGATCTCCTTTATGCTTACCTCAAGGACTCAACCCGAACTACTTACCTGTCTCCATCGTCTCCAAGTCTCCTCGTGTCGATCCAGTCTGTGTGTGAGTGTCTCCAGTCTTCCTCGTCAGCCATCTCCACTCGTCTCCACGGATCATCACCCCTGCAATCACCAAAGGACAGTATCATTGCTTATCATCACAATACGACCAAACTTCACTCATCTCTACTCACCTGCACTGCCATATTCTCTGCTGTGTGTGAAATAAAGTCTCGTTATCTGTTACCTCTGTCTCTGCCCGTCAGTACTGTAACAGAAGACCGGACCTGAAAACAGCGTCTTCACACACAGCATGAGTCAACGGATCCCATTCAAGAGCTCGTCGTTGTCCTTCGACGAGCTCTCTCCACCACTCCGACATCACCTCATCCAGCGATCACTTCTGCAAACACGGCGTCCTCTCCTTCACCTCCCGTGCACGCCAGTCCCATGGCGAAACCGGCGCCCTACTCTGGTTCGGCGGAGGACTGCAGCGGATTCCTTCTGCAGTGCTCGCTGGTCCTGAAGATGCAACCGCACCATTTCCCCACCGAAACCTCGAAAGTGGCGTTCATCATCTCCCAACTGCAAGGCAAGGCGCTCCAATGGGCAGATTCTATCTGGTCCCAGAACCATCCATCACTCAATCATACTCCGGTTTTGTAGCCCACTTCCGGGAAGTTTTGGAAAGCCCATCTCTGATTCTTCCGTTAGTGAGAAACTTTATAATTTGAAACAAGGTTCGATGTCTGTCAATGAATATGCCTTGCAGTTTAGAACACTCGCTGCCTCCAGCGGCTGGAATGAACAAGCATTGATCACGACATACCGTCAGGGATTGGATCCTCGCGTGCGGTGGCATCTCGCTGCATCACGAGGACTCCATCGGCCTGGAACGATTCATCCAACTCTCCATCTGTTTCGCCACTCGTATGCAGTCGTGTCTTGAAGAACACCAGGGCCAGCCGCTGTTTCCCATCTCAGCCCGCCGACCAGAATCCGTCAGCCCCCAGAACCAGCCAACGAACCCATGTCTCTGGAAGGCACTCGGCACTCCCCAGCTCAAGTCGGCCTCCTACACGTCGAAAACCTCCATCTGCTGGTTCTGGAGGATCCACCGCTGGCGTGATCCTAGGGCACCTGGTTGGAGCAGCACAATCCCACTCTCTCTTGGAAAACCGGCGAAGTCCTGAAGTGGGGCGAAACCTGTTTCCATGACTGTTTTCCTGGGCTTCCAATTCCTCGTTCTCCACGCTCCGAGCCTCTTCCTGTCTGTGCCAACGATCCGTCAATATCCCAGAATGTTACGCCCCCTTCAGCGACTTTTTCTGCCCTTAACGAAGCTTCCAAGCTGCCTCCACACCGGCCATGGGACTGTGCCATCGATCTGCTTCCGGGTGAACCAGTGCCCAGAGGAAGGATATACCCTCTATCCATCTCGGAGGAGAAGGCCATGGAGGAGTACATCAAGTAGGCTCTGGCTCAAGGATACATCAGATCATCTACTTCCCCTGCTGCTTCAAGCTTCTTCTTCGTGGCCAAGAAGGACGGAGGCTTGAGGCCCTGCATTGATTACTGCGCACTCAATAATATCACCATTAAGTTCCGTTATCCTCTTCCTCTCGTCCCTTCAGCCCTAGAACATCTCCGTGGTGCCACTGTCTTCACAAAACTGGACCTCCGCAGCGCGTACAACCTTATCCGGATACGTGAGGGGGACGAGTGGAAGACCGCCTTCGTGACACCTACCGGCCACTATGAGTACCTCGTTATGCCGTATGGCCTGGTCAACACCCCCTCCGTATTCCAGGATTTCATACATGAGGTGCTCCGGGAGTTCCTCCACCGATTCGTCCTTGTCTACATTGATGATATTTTGATCTACTCCCGGAGCCTGGCCGAACATCGCCACCACGTTGCGGAGGTCCTGCAACAACTCCGGAAATTCCATCTCTTTCTCAAAGCAGAGAAATGTTCCTTCCATCAGTCTTCAGTCCATTTCCTTGGATACATAATCGACAGCAGTGGCATCCGGATGGACGAGAGGAAAGTGGAAGCCATTAAGAACTGGCCAACTCCCTCTTTCATCAAGGAACTTAAACACTTTCTCGGATTCTCCAATTTCTATCGCCGCTTCATACAGAATTACAGCTCTCTCGCCAGCCCACTCACCAACTTGCTCCGTAACAAGCCCAAGTCTCTGTCCTAGACCCCTGAGGCCACGGAGGCCTTTCAACTCCTGAAGGAAGCCTTCACCACCGCTCCTCTCCTCGTCCACCCCAACCCAGAGCTGCCCTTCGTTGTCGAGGTGGGCGCTTCCACCACGGAGTAGGAGCGGTGTTGTCCCAGCAGCAGGGGACCCCAGCAGACTCCATCCATGTGCCTTCTTCTCCCGCAAGCTCAACCTGGCGGAGAAGAACTACGACATCGGAAACAGGGAACTCCTTGCTGTGAAGCTCGCCCTAGAGGAGTGGTGGCATTGGCTGGAGGGAGCCAAACATCCCTTTCTGGTCCTCACCGATCATAAAAACCTCGAGTACTTAAGATCTGCCAAAAGACTCAACCCCAGACAAGCCCGATGGGCCTTATTCTTCACCAGATTCGATTTCACCATTTCCTACCGCCTGGCCCAAAAAACATTAAGGCAGATGCTCTCTCCCGTCTCCACGCTCCAGAAGAAAAATCCGAAGATCCCGAACCTATCCTCCCTAATGACCTCATCGTCAGCCCCATCTCCTGGTCTGAAGAGACCTTACCCTCCTCCAATGCCTCCTCCAACGCTCCGCCGGGTTGTCCACCAGGCTTGCGCTACACCGCGAGAACACAATGCACTCCTCTCATCCACTCAGCCCACACGTCACTTGGCACTGGTCACCCGGGGCCAATGAAACCCTCTCGCTGCTGAGGGAACGCTTCTGGTGGCCCAACATGGCAGCCGATGTCAGAAGGTACGTGCAGGGCTGTAAGGAATGCGCCATCTCGAAGAGCCCACGCCACCTACCATCCGGCAAGCTCCTACCTCTGCCCGTTCCCAACCGACCCTGGTCACACCTAGGAGTCGATTTTATCACCGACCTCCCTGCCTCCAACGACAACACCTGCGTCCTGGTAGTAGTGGACAGGTTCTCGAAGTCCTGCCGCCTAATTCCCTAAGAGGCCTACCCACTGCTATGGAGACAGCTGAACATCTCTTCAACCACGTTTTCTGATACTTTGGTATCCTGGAAGACATAGTCTCCGACAGGGGACCCCAATTCATCTCCAAGGTATGGAGAGCCTTCTTCTCGCTCCTAGGTGTGACCGTCAGCCTCACTTCGGGATACCACCCCAGTCGAGCGGGCAGGCGGAGAGGAAAATCCAGGAGATCGGCCGCTTCCTCCGTACCTTCTGTCATAGCCACCAGGACTCTTGGAACCAGTACCTGGGTTGGGCGAAATGCGCCCAGAACTCCCTACGTCAGCCTTCCACCGGTCTTACACCATTTCAATGCGTGCTCGGCTACCAACCCCACTGTTCCCCTGGTCCGGGAACCCTCCGACGTGCCATCTGTGGATTACTGGTTCCGAGAGAGCGAGAGGGTCTGGGACTCAGCACATCACCAACTGCAGCGAGCCCTGCGCAGACTCCCTCCTACCAACCCGGTCAGAAGGTCTGGCTGTCAACCCAGGACATCCGCCTGCGTCTGCCCTGCCGGAAGCTGAGTCCCAGGTTCATTGGTCCATTCACCATCTCCAAGCAGATCAACCCAATCACGTACCAACTCAAGTTACCTCCTCAATATCGTATTCACCCCACATTCCATGTCTCCTTACTCAAACCTCACCACCCTTCTATTCCTCTCTCCACAGGACCTGGCGTGGCAGCCTCCGAACCCCCTTCCACTCATCCTGGGCAGCGGCGCCGCGTATGAGGTTCGTGAGATCTTGGACTCCCGCCGTGGTGGTCATCTAGAATACCTGGTCGATTGGGAGGGCTACGGCCCCGAGAGCGCTCATGGGTCCCCAGGGATGACATCTTGGACCCTAACCTTCTCCAAACCTTCCACTCCAACCATCCTGACAGACCAGCCCCGTGGAAGAGGCCGACCACCACGACGTCGGGGTCCTCGGCCCTCAGGAGCGGGCCGTGGAGAGGGTACTGTCACAGACACGCCAGGTTCCAACATCACCCAATCACAGTGCACCCGTCTCCTGAGTATTAATCACCCGCACCTGCACTCCATCAACTCACTCATCACCACCAGCATATAACACACTCACACACATTCAGTCACTGTCCGGTCTCGTTCGCATCAAGATCCTCCTTTATGCTTACCTCAAGGACTCAACCCGAACTACTTACCTGTCTCCATCGTCTCCAAGTCTCCTCGTGTCGATCCAGTCTGTGTGTGAGTGTCTCCAGTCTTCCACGTCAGCCATCTCCACTCGTCTCCACGGATCATCACCCCTGCAATCACCAAAAGGACAGTATCATTGCTTATCATCACAATACGACCAAACTTCACTCATCTCTACTCACCTGCACTGCCATATTCTCTGTTGTGTGTGAAATAAAGTCTCGATTACCTGTTACCTCTGTCTCTGCCCGTCAGTACTGTAACACATATGGTGGCCACCGTGTTGAGATCACATGACCAGATGAATTCTGCTCACTTTATCTTGGTCACATATTATCAGAAACATTCACCTTATATAAATGAATCATGCATGAGAGTGAATAGATTATTTCTACAGTGGCACTGAAAGATGAAAATGCTTCATCCACACTGATAGATGTTCATATAAAGTCAAAGACTAGTGTCGTATCAGTCTGCAAAACATAAACAAAAATATTTCACAATTAATCAATATGAACAATTAATCACTAAATGGTTCAACAACATTCTGAAAATAAAATCTTATATGTAGAGAGTTTATTAGTTTGTTAGCAGCTCACGCTGTTGTAAATCCTGCCCACTTGTTTGCATTGTCACACATGCTTCAGTGCTCTGAGAGTGTTTATAGTGCTGTGAGTTTAACACTTCATGACTGAGAGCAGAACAGAACACAATCTTCATCATCACACAAGACAAAAGAACAACAATGAACAAAATCACCTTCTTCATCTGGACTCTCACACTGTTTGCTCAAGGTTTGTGTAATACATTTTTACAATCATTATTAATTGTCTTAAAATGTGTAATATATCAGTTTTCTCTCTCTCTCAGAGTGTAGAGGACAGTACACTGTAACTCAGAGTCCATCAATAACAGCAGCTCAACCAGGACAAGAAGTCAGAATAAACTGTAAAACCAGCAGTGCAGTGTATGGTGGTAGTTACTTACACTGGTACTTACAGAAACCTGGAGAAGCTCCTAAACTCCTCATATATTATGCAACAAGCCGTTATACTGGAACTCCATCTAGATTCAGTGGCAGTGGATCTGGCAGTGATTTCACTCTGACCATCAGTGGAGTCCAGACTGAAGATACAGGAGATTATTACTGTCAGAGTGAACACTGTCCTAGTAGCTGTGTGTTCACACAGTGATAAAGAGTCGTACAAAAACCTCGGTCAGTCAGACGTCACAGTGATGCACTGATACAGCTGAGAGATACTGCAGCTGCTGATGGAGGATCACAAACAACACAATGTTGTATCAAACCTTTCAGAAACATACATTTATTTAAGTAAACATGTGACATTTAATCTTATATCCCTTGCTTGTTCCACCAGGTGAAAAAAAGTACACTTTCATAATGTACTTAAAGTGCTCTATTTTTGCGCACTAATTTTGTACTTAATATACTAAACATTCTTCTTTAGTACTTCTTAAGATAATCTTAAGAACATCTAAGTGTACTTAACTATTATTTTGAGACACCATGAATATGAACTAAAATGTGCTTTTAACATACTATCTCTGTATTAAAAAAAAAAAAAAAAATGTATTTAGTTACCACTTACACTTGAACCCATAAGTGTACTACAAGTGGTAACTAAATATATATATTTATACTGAAAGCTCCACTATGAAGGAACATTTCTAGTGTGAGCAAGAACAGTTGGAACTAAAGCTCTTCCTGACTGACTGTGAACGAACTCCCAGCTAACAGGGAACCTTTTTATGAACAAACGTTCTTCCAGTAACGCTAACAGAACATTCGTTTAATGTTATGTGGTCTTTAATAACGTTATTTATATATTCATTCATTTATATACTGCAACAACGACTCAGGTTGATTGGGATCCATAAGCGGTTTATTGGTAAACAAGCTCACAGTACAGGAGGCGGGGCTCTTATCACAGTGTGAACAACAGTGTCAGACGCAGCACAATGATCGTAGTCATAACCAGGTAAACGATCAGGGCAGACAGCAAACAATCAGAGTAACAGTCCAGGCAAACGACAGGGTAACAGGCAACAAACAATCAAAGGTCAGTAATCCAGACAAGGTCGATACATGGGTAGACAGTAACAGGAATCAAACGCTCAGAATTGTAGCAGGGCAAACAATACTTCGCAAGGAGTGTGTGTGTGTGTGTGTGTGTGTGTGTGTGTGAAACAGGTGCACAGTGGGATTTGTAGTCCAGTTAATACTCGGGAGAGTGTGACCTCCAGTGGCCGATCAAGGGATTTGAAACGTTTGTAACATATACATTCACATAAACACATTTTTAAAACATTTTAAAAACTGGACGTTTTTAACGATCAGAGAACATTCAGAAATAACTTAATTGGAACATTAGCAAGACATTCTGTTTAACATATTTTAACAAACATTTTCTTTAACATATTTTTGTTAGCTGTGCTGAGAGACGAGACACAAGAGCTTTTATACTATAAAGAATAACATCAAAATTGACATCAAAATCAGAATGTATCTGTCCAGAACAAACACTTCAGATATAGAAAGACGTTACGCTCATATTACTATGAATGAAGTGGTGCAGGTGTGTGTGTGTGTGTGGTGTGTGTGTGTGTGTGTGTGTGGTGTCTGTGGTGTGTGTGTGTGTGGTATTAATACAATAATTCATGTTCAATTTCAACTGTACATTGAGTTTAATTTATCAATAAATCCTGTTTAATGTAATAGTTTCATCCTTAAAATCTACTATAATACACTATATTGTTAGTCCTGAGATTCTTCACATCTCTGAATAAATACATAAATCTGCTGTAACTGTTTGTGTGCCCTCATGGTCTAGTGGTTGAACTTTTGTTAAGCGTGTCAGAGGTTCTGGGTTGTAATCCGCCCTCGTATAGATTTTTAGAGTTGTAACTGGCGTTAATCAGCAGATTGAAGCGCTCGTCTGTGTGAAGACTGAACCCGAGCCTGATAACAGTGACAACGAACACTCAGCATCATTTCAAAAACAGCACATTCCAGAGCTTATTTAATGAAATTAATATTCTGCTAGTCAACTGGAGATGTTTCATTAGTATTATGTACATCCATGGCGAGATGTTTCAAAAAGTGGTGGGGACAACATGTTCTATCTGTCCCACACAAATTACACCTATGGGTGAGTAATTTACTTTGTAGAACAAAACATCAAAGTATAGTCAAGTTATGTTTACCACAGACCTTATTTTACTCATAATTTTGAAAAAAAAAAAAAAAAAAAAAAAAAAAAACACATAATAAAACCTCATTGTAAAATCTTAGACTGGGTTCTGATGTCATACCTGCACCACTCTATGAGAGAAATATGGTGGAATAAGTCCGCCTTCTAAATAAAGAGCCAATCGCTGATTGATAAAGCCATTGGGTCACTGCAGCTGCCATTAGAAGCTCCGGTTGCTATAGAAACAGTCAGTGTTCTGAGACTTGTGCTTATAACAGCACATGCACATTGGCTAGTCCGGCCTGAAAAATACAGATTTTTTTTTTTTTGGTCATGATTTGAGCGTTTAGAAGCAAAACTGATGAGACAGTTGATCTCAGATTTCTTTGTTGATTTAAAATATGCAATTTAATCCTCAGCTTGGTGAACAGCTTTGGAGATGTAAGATTGAAAATATCTAAAAGATATTTTAAAATGAACAAAGACATTTGCTTTGCTGTTTCAACCCCTCTCTCTTGCTGCAAGGGCCATTTGGAAGTCAAAGAGGTGTTGATAGTGATCAAGCCCTGTAGGCCAAGATGTGTGTACATCGGGGTCTACAAATTGTCACACCTTTAGTACAGTGGGGGAAGTTTTAATTTCCTGATTGGTCAGTTTGAATGTCTCATATTTGGGTTTCAGTCACATGGTCAAGGAAGGGATAAAAGAAGATTGTAACTATTGCTCTGTCTCTTTGATTCTTGGCTTTTCTTGGTTGCACTCTCTCTCCCCTCTCTCTCTCTCTCTCTCTCTCTCTCTCTCGTGTGCGCGTGCGTGGGCGTTTGCTGAGTGAGTGCGAAGAGTGCGTGGTGAGTTCGAATGAGTTTCTGCCCGCTGTGGCTCTTTTTTTCTTTACTTTTTTCTTGTATGATTATTGCTTTTTCTGACGTTTAATCTGTATTGAGTAGATAAAACATTATATTGTTTTTGGGCGTTTTTTCGCCAGTGTTTCACTGAGGGCATGGCGGCCCAAGGTGTTGACTCGTTCGGTTCGTTAACACGGCGCCATGGAGTTAAAGTAGTGGCTGCTGCAAGTGTGGAAGATTGTATCTTGGCTATCGGAGAGGTTGTTGGACATAAGAGCATTTTAGCAGCGTCAAGGATGAGTAATGCAGTTGTTTGTTTTTTAAACACTGTAGAAAATGCCAATGATGTTGTAGAAAGAGGAGTTGTAATTCATGGCCTTTTTACACCTGTGCTTCCTCTTTCAACCCCTGCGAAAAAAGTTATTCTGTCAAATATCCCACCTTTCATTAAGGATGAGGCTTTGGTTAAAGAATTGTCACGTTTTGGAAAATTGGTTGCTCCAGTGAAAAAGATCGCGATTGGGAGCAAATCTGAGTTGATCAAACATGTGGTGTCTTTTAGGAGATTCACATACATGATTTTGAGTGAGAATAGAACAGAACTGAATTTAAATCTGAAATTCAGATTTGATGATTTCGATTATACTGTTTATGTATCTACTGATACAATGAAGTGTTTTGGATGTGGCAAAACTGGACATTTGGCTCGTGCCTGTCCTGAGAATGGGGGTACACGCACAAAACAAGATGTGATAGATGAAAGAGTGGTGCAAGATGAAGAAAGCGCTGCTAGTACATCTGTGTCAGTACCTATGAGTCCAATACAGAGTGTAAGGTGTATAGCAAACAAGGTGCCTTGTGAGCAAACTGTTCAAACCATGATTGAAATCATGGAGGATAATGATTCGGCTGGTAAAGTTCAAGTAAGGTCGAATGTGAGCTTGCTTAAAGAAGCTGTTGTTACAGAAATGATGGAGACACAAAACAGTTCAGTGAATCGCTTATCTGATATAGAGTCTATACCTGATAATGTAAATTTGTGTGTAGTGGATATGGATCAAGCTGTCTTCAAAACTCCTCTTAAAAGGAAAAAGAAAGACAGAGAAGAAGAATCAAAACAAGCAAGAAAAGAACAAAGGAATGATATAGATAATATTGAAAGTGAAAGTGAACTTTCTGACTCTAGTACTTCAAGTTGTTCACAAAGTGAATGGAAATGTGACAATTACAGTGCTGATGAAATTAAGAAGTTTTTGAAGGTGACAAAAAATCAGAGAGGAGTACAGATTGCTGATTTCTTCCCAGACCTGAAACGGTTTGTGGAAAGCACTAAGAGTCTAATGAGTGAAGGTTGCTTTCTGGATAAAGAAGTATATCGACTGAAAAAATTTGTTTCAAAAATCCAAAACCGGCTGAATAATAATGATGAAAAAGTGGCATAATTCTTTTATCCTGAATGGCTATGTGTTTCTGTATGGCTTAATTTTTGTTTCCTTTTTTTCTTTACTCATGGCAAATATCCGTATTGCATCTTTAAATGTAAACGGAGCCAGGGATGATGTAAAGAGGATGCAAGTGTACGAAATAATGAAACAGAAACAACTTGATGTTCTTTTATTACAAGAAACGCATAGTGATGATAAAAATGTTACAGATTGGATAAAAGAATGGAATGGTCATATTTTTCTAAGTCATAAAACTTCACGTAGTGGAGGAGTTGCTATCTTGTTTGCGAAAAATTTTACTCCATGCTCTTTTAAAATAGAGGAAATTGTGAAGGGAGACTTTTGAAAATTCAAGCCCTTTTTGAAAAATATGTTTTGGTTTTTATTTGTGTGTACGCCCCCACTTTACCAATAGAAAGAATGGCTTTTTTGGATATTTTATGTTCAACGTTGGACAAATGCAATAGCGAAGAATATCTATTTCTAGGTGGGGATTTTAATTGTGTTGAACAAAATATTGATCGCAATCATATAGAACCACATATGCCTTCTATAAGCGACTTTGTGAAATAATTGAAAGAAATGACTTATGTGATGTCTGGAGAAATTTAAATGGAAATTCAAGACAATATACATGGGCTCATGCCCATGAAAATCTATTGTCTTTAGCAAGACTAGATAGATTTTATAGTTTCAGACACCATCATAATGTTTTTAAGAGTTGTATAATAAACCCAGTTGGTTTTTCTGACCATAGTTTAATTATATGCTGTGTTTTTTTCAATTCTGTGTCACCAAGGAGTGTGTATTGGCACTTTAACACTGCTCTGTTAAATGATGCTTTTAAAGAGACTTTTAAATTTTTTGGGAAAGTTTTAGAAATGAAAAGAATTCTTTTTCTTCTTTGCAGAGTTGGTGGGATTTTGGGAAGATTCAAATCAAGCTTTTTTGTCAACAGTATACTCAAAATATCACAAGAGAGACCGTTAAGTCTATAAGAGTTTTAGAAACTGAAATTTTGAAACTTCAAGATTTGGCACAATTAAGTGGAAATCAAGCTTATATTGATTCTCTTTTTTTAAAGAAAACCGCTTTGTCTGACCTGCAAGAGATGAAGGCACAAGGTGCACTGGTCAGATCGCGTTTTAAGACTGTAGAGCAGATGGATGTACCATCTAAATTTTTTTTCAGTTTGGAAAAAAAGAATGGCCAAAAACGTTTTATCCATTCATTATTTTCTGAGTCTGGATCTTTGTTGTCAGACTCTAAGGAAATAAGAGAAAGGGCAGTTAGTTTTTATGAAAAACTTTATAAGTCTGAATATAAAGAAGATAAAGATGTAGAACAGGTTTTTTTTGAGAAATTACCTAAAGTGTCGAAAAAAGCAAATGTGACGCTCTCAAAACCAGTTGGCTTGGGAGAATTGTTTAAAGCTCTTCAAGGCATGGAAAATGGCAAAGTCCCTGGAATAGATGGAATCCCGGTTGAGTTTTACAGAACTTTTTGGTCAGTTATAGGAGAAGATTTGTTAGTTGTTCTTAATGATAGCTTAACCAAAGGACTTTTACCAAAGAGCTGTAGAAGAGCTGTTTTGACCCTTTTGCCTAAGAAAGGTAATTTGAGTGATATAAAAAATTGGAGACCCGTGTCTTTATTGTGTTGTGATTATAAACTACTATCTAAAGTACTGGCTACCCGGCAGGCGAAGTTTTAGCTGAAGTCATCCATCCTGACCAGTCGTATTGTGTGCCGGGTAGGTCAATTTTTGATAATATTCATTTAATTAGAGATTTGTTTGATGTATCTAACATGTTTGGTCTTGACATAGGCTTGATTTCCTTAGATCAAGAAAAAGCCTTTGATCGTGTAGAACACAATTATTTGTGGAAAACTCTTCAGGCTTTTGGTTTTAACTCAAATTTTTTAGCTTGTATTAAAGTCTTATATTG
The DNA here is from genome assembly GCA_037950665.1 of Hypophthalmichthys nobilis. Lineage (NCBI taxonomy): Eukaryota > Metazoa > Chordata > Actinopteri > Cypriniformes > Xenocyprididae > Hypophthalmichthys > Hypophthalmichthys nobilis. Next base: position 1,712,386 of record CM075486.1, read on the forward strand.
TGATATTGAGAGTATTCTGAAGATTAATGGTGGCTTATGTGCACCTTTTAAAGTGTGTCGTGGAGTAAGACAAGGTTGTTCTTTATCAGGGTTATTATATACTCTGATAGAACCACTTTTAAGTGTTTTAAGGAGAGTTCTAGAAGGGGTGTCTTTACCAAATTGTAATACTACTTTATGTCTGTCTGCATATGCAGATGATGTTGTTATAATGATTAACAAACAGAATGATGTAGATTTGTTACTAAAGATTTTAAAAGATTTTGGTTTAATTTCCTCTGCAAAAATTAACTGGAATAAAAGCGAAGCAGTCTTGACAAGAGAATGGAAAAGTAGAGTACCAAATCTTCCAGATGGTTTATGTTGGACAAGAGATGGTTTGAAATATTTGGGAGTCTTTTTAGGTAATGAGACAACAGCTCAAAAAAATTGGATGGGAACAGTTGAAAAGCTTAAGAACCGACTTGAAAAATGGAAATGGGTTGTACCAAATTTATCATATAGAGGGCGTGCTTTGGTTATTAACAACTTGGTGGCTTCCTCTTTGTGGCATCGGATGGCTTGTATTGATCCACCAGTTTATTTACTTGGAAAAATCCAGTCTGTTTTATTGGACTTTTTGGGACAAGTTACACTGGATACCACACAATATTTTGTATTTGAAGAAAGAAGAAGGAGGCCAAGGACTTATTCATGTACAAAGTAGGACTGCGGCATTTCGGCTACAATTCATACAACGGTTTCTCACCAGTTCAGAGAATTTTGCTTGGAAATCAGTGGCCTGTGCAATTCTTAAATCTGTTGATGAACTCTGTTTAGATAAGCAGTTATTTTTGATGGATCCAAAAAGAATTAATACATCGAGGCTTCCTGTTTTTTATAAAAATCTGTTTAAAATATGGGACCTTTTTAAAGTGAAAAGATTTGAGAGTATGGATTCTCTTTTTTGGTTATTGGAAGAACCCCTGATTAACGGTGCTCGTCTGGATTTTTTAGATACATGTGGACTATCAAATGATGTTTTTATTAAAACCAAGATTGCAACATTAGGGCGTTTAATTAATGTGTCTGGTTTAAACTTTAAAAATGTGGAAAATGTTGCTACTTCTTTAGGTATTAAATCAGTTCGAATTGTTGAAAAATTTCTTCAGAATTTGCAAGCTGTGTTTACAGTAAAAGAAATGAACATGCTTGACTATTTTTTTGTCAAAAAACTTCTGCCTGATGATAAAGATACTTTTCCAAAGTGTTTTTTGTCCCCAAATATAGGGGAATATTCTGGGGTGTTTTTAGAGAATGTACCAGATATGGATTTGTATGAAGTTGGGGGGAAAAATATGTATAATGCTTGTGTAAAAGTTTTCAACAAAAAAGGTCTACATAAGAGAGTTGATTCGCCCTGGCGTACCATCTTTGAATTTCATGATGTAAAACTAGAATGGAGGGCACTCTATAAGCCACCATTAACAAAAAGAATTGGAGACTTGCAGTGGAGAATTATACATGGCATAGTTGCGGTTAATTCTTTTATTTCTATTTTAAATCCAAATGTTAGACAAGATTGTCCTTTTTGTTCTCAAAGAGAGACTATTTTTCATGTGTTTATGAATTGCTCAAGACTTAAGCCCTTATTTGACTTGTTGAAAGATATATTTATTTGTTTTGATGAAAAATTTACATTTCCGGTTTTCATTTTTGGTTTTAAATATATCCGAAGAAGAAAATATGAATGTCAATTGATAAATTTTATTATAGGCATGGCAAAAATGGCAATATATGTTAGCAGAAAGAAAAAAATTGAACAAAAAGGTGATTATAATGTTGTAATGATGTTTACAGCTATGATTAAATCGAGATTTGTAATTGATTTTTATTTCTATAAAGCTACAAATTGTCTAGAAGTGTTTGAAAATATATGGTGTCATAGAGAGGCATTGTGTTATGTTGTTGAAAATGAAATTTACTTTTCACAACTTTTATAAATATGATGTGATTTATATTTTAATGTTTTAATTTTTTTCAAATATTTTTTGTAATAAATGTTTTTTGAAAAATCAAAATTCTCTCTCTCTCTCTCTCTCTCTCTCTTTCACTCTCTCTCTCTCTCTCAGGTAACTTTTTACATACATGCTGGGTACGATTAATGGTATAAGATTTTATCATCTCATTCATCTCTTTTGTAACTATTTTAAGTGTAACCATAACCAGATATTGTCATTAAACCCTTTTTATTACAAATTATGTGCTAACTAGTTTTGATTTAGTATTAACATTAATGTGCTCCCTATTGTAATATAATATCGTCACACTATAGCAACGCTCTCCCACATATTTTGCTATTATAACTGCGCTTATTTCCGTCGTTGGTATAAGTTGCAGTGGGTGGTAATAGACAAGAAATTTACAGTTTTCTACGATCTTGCTGATAAAGTTTCTTTAGTCGCTCGGCAACCCTACAGCCTGAACCCCTGTAGGAGTTCCACCCTTACATATGTCAGTTCTGTTGCTCTCTCCAGCCCTTTGTAGAGCAGACTGAAGGATGGGCGTAGACTATGTCTGTTCGTTCTCTAGGAGAGCCCTGCTTCATGATTACATGCTGCTGCTGCAGAGGCTTCGGACCGGGAATGAGTGTTTGGCAGACCAGGGACTGAATCTCCATTAGCATCCCACAATTTTAAGATGGAGGTGATGTAAAGTTCTTGTAAGTATACTAAAAATACATTTACATATTTATGTGCTTAATAAAAATACCCTGCAATTGTACTTTTAGTAATCTAAACTGGTAAAGTTTGCTAAACTAGAACAACTAATTTTGTAAAGTAAAATATCATACAATATTAAACACTTTTAGGCATGATATTAAGAAATGTGCATTGTCCAATAAAGAAATACTCCAAATAAAGTTTAATTATAATTTTATTTCATTAATTTCTAAATGATACGTTAATAAATATGTTAACGGATTTGAAGGATACTTAGTTTGAAATAAATGTATTTGAAATAGATTTTGGTACAGTTTTCCTTGACCAGTTAGACCAGCACTAAACCAGTCTGGACCAACATGGCATCTCATATTTGTTCCCTTTAGGGGGTCCATAGACTTCACATATGAATGCTGGGTGAGAGAAAATACATTGACAATGAATTTTAAACCTGCTTCTCCTTGAAATACCATGCAATGAAATGTTTATTTTGGGAATTGTCTTTGAAATGTCTTTGAGAATGAGCTGCAGTCTTCAGGATAATGATTTAAATAGAGTCACTTTGCATTGTCACACATGCTTCAGTGCTCTGAGAGTGTTTATAGTGCTGTGAGTTTAACACTTCATGACTGAGAGCAGAACAGAACACAATCTTCATCATCACACAAGACAAAAGAACAACAATGAACAAAATCACCTTCTTCATCTGGACTCTGATCTGTATATCAGGTATACAATGAAACTCTGACTTGCTTATAACTAAAAAATAAAGTTGGTTCATGTTTTATGAATATGACATCTGTTTCTAATATGACACATCATTTTTCTATTGCCTTGATGTACTTCACATTTGAATCTATTAATTTCTCTTCCAGGCTCCAGTGGACAGATCACAGTTACTCAAACTCCTGTAGTTCATACAGTCACACCAGGAGAAACTGTTGTGATGAGATGCAGCGCCAGCACTCCTTTAACAGGCTGTAGCACACCCTGTCTGTCCTGGTACTTACAGAAACCTGGAGAAACTCCTAAAGTCCTCATATATGTGACATCAAGCCGTCATACTGGAACTCCATCTAGATTCAGTGGCAGTGGATCTGGTAGTGATTTCACTCTGACCATCAGTGGAGTCCAGACTGAAGATACAGGAGATTATTACTGTCAGAGTCACCACAGTGGTCCAGTGTTCACACAGTGATAAAGAGTCGTACAAAAACCTCGGTCAGTCAGACGTCACAGTGATGCACTGATACAGCTGAGAGATACTGCAGCTGCTGATGGAGGATCACAAACAACACAATGGTGTAAAAAGAACTGCAGTATTCAAGTACCAGAGACTTTATTTATTATGATGTATTAAGTAAACATGTAACATATAATGTTATATCCCTTACTAAACTGGAAAAATCACATTCTTCCCTATTATATAGTAGGTCAAAAACAGTATGTGACAAAAGAAGTATGTGTGAATTCACAGTACTCTACTTCGGTGAGATTCTGAAGTGTGCATCTGATGGACACTTTACTATCCCATGAGGCCACGGGAGAGGATTTATGAATGACAATGAAGTGAGCAACTGACACTGGTAGGTCACATGATAATGACATCATGGCAGATGTAGTACGTCTAGATTACATTCATACTACTGTAAGACAAATCAGCTCAAATGAAATTATTAATTAATTTATAGGGAATTATAAAGAGTCACTTAGTTTACGATCGTCCAGTGTTCATTTGCTCGGGCCATAATAAGCTCTTGTAAGCGGATATGAATATCCAACTATCATGAAAACACTATTTAGTAGCAAGTAACATTAGATCGGCAGTTTAAGACAGTAAATTTATAAGCACATAACACAAGACACTTCTTTTAAAAATCTACAGGAGACTTTATTGATTATTCTAACACACAAACTAATATCTAACACAAACACGCACACACAAACACATTCATACACGTTGCTGAAAGAAAGGAAATGAGAAAGAAAGAGTTTTAAGAGAGAGTGAAATGATGAGCATGATTAGCAAAATATGCATTTCATAAGACCTGACCATGAATCACAGTAATTTAATGCACCAGTTCAGCTTCAGGATCTGGAGGTTCTTGCTTGTTGTTTGTCTTTGAATGTGGATCCCCTTTTTGGCGTCCTTGGCTTGGAGAAAAGGGTTTTTCCGAGTTAGTTGATTTCTTGCAGGTCCTTTTAGGTCCGGATTGATGTCAGATAAAAACTAATCATGTTTGGGCGAGCTGGCAAACGAATGAAGTCTCTTGTCATGACTGGAGTTTAAAGTTGAGGCGGCAAAAGTTGTTGGTTAAACTTTGCAGCAAAACTGAACTTAGAACACGAGACTCTCAACGCAAAAGAAAAGGAAAGTGAGTAAGAAATTGGATGGCTTGAATCAGCTGCTTGTCTGTCCTTCATAGTCTGTTATTTTCCTAAGCCATATTATTCTGTTGTCTTCTTCTTTGCTCTTACTTCAAGTCTCTTTTGTCTTAGTGATGTGACTATTTAACCTTAGGTGTCTACCCGCCTCTTTGAGGAGTTCTGACCAATCAGATATCATCTTTGTTTTAAAGGTGACTTTCCTCCCTCCATGATCATACTCTAAAGTGTTAATGCCAACTTTTATTTTCATACTTTTGGAGTTTGAAAGTGTGACTTTTAATATGGTACTTTGATATTAATTAATTCAGTATAATTTTTCTTTTAATATGTCATGAAAGTTAGGGATGAATAGGGAGAGGATGAAGAGGAAGGGGAAAAGGATGGTAGTCAGGTTGATCTGGCGTCTGGTGTTGGCGGCTCAGAGTCTCAGGGTGAGGACATCATCTCAGTTAAATGTTGGCAGTGATTAGGACCCCGACACAACCTGGAAAGGAAGAGAAGAGGGGATGATAAGGATGGTTGAGCGGATGAGAGAGGGAGGAAGGGAGGGTTCAAGAGAACGAGACAAACAGTACTGTAGGTTTTGAGAAGTCAGGTGATTGGTTGAGGCGCGGCCCGCTCCCAAACCTCAGCTAACTAGTTAACCTCCTAAAGTTCATAGATATTTGTAACACAGTTCATTGTTGTGGGAAGAAGGAGGTGGGAACAGGTGAATGTTCAACATTACTTTAATACAAAATAAATACAAAAGGAAAGTAAAATGGCAGCAGTCCTTCACGGCGACTGCCACCCACACAAACATAACATAAAGTCCAGGCCTGGTCCTCTCTCATCCTTCACTGTCGTCGCTCCTCCATTTATGCTTCTGGAGCTCCTCCGTGAGATACGAGATCGGTGCAGTGCGCAGGTGACGCTCCTTAGCAATCACGCCACCCGGCCTGGTGCTGTTCTCTCACGGCTCTCGCCCGCCCTGCTCGGCACAATATTATTCTGATATAGTAAATAGTATGTATGTAAATTTCACAATATGTAGCAGAGACTTGGTCACATGATTCCTCATAAATTTCTCAGCGCTGATGATGAATAAACCAATTACAGTTCTGTTATTACAGCCGTGGTCAAACTGTCAGTCAAACTGGTCACATGACTGAATATGAACACGGATGGATGTTCATCTGCACATCCTCAGCATTACAATATTGTGTTACTCCTAAAAGTAACTAATTGTTGAAAGTAATGCATTACATTACTTTTGTGTTACTTTCTCACCTGGGCTGGGCTTACTTGTTTTTAATAACAACAAAAGTTTCATTTCACACCAAAAGTGAAATGAATAAGCCTCAGGCTGAAGGAAATGCAAATTCCCAGCTGTACAGTAGAGGCGCAGCTCAAACAAACCTTCAGGCTGTGCTGCTATTCTGGATTGCAGAAGAATAGGATACAGGAGAAGAAAGTTCAACACTCTTATTTCAGCAATAAAATTTATTTATTGCTCTTATTTCAACAATAAATACATTTCAAGATTGCATTTCAATGTTTTTATTTATTTTGAGGAATACTGACTCTGATTTTGTGTAAGTGAGAGTAAATGCATGTTCACATTTAGTCTATACAATAAACATCGTTCACACACAACACCTCTGCACTTTATTTCTCTCAACATGAGGACAGGAGAGCTGACAGTCAATAAATGGGAAAACAAGTAACTTGAGTTACTTATTTGAAAAAATGAAAGAAATTTTGTTGTAAATTTAAAAGTAATGAGTTACTTTACTAAATAAACTAACTAAAAATAACATTAGTCAGAATGTAAATGATCATTCTGTAACTCTAGTGTATATCAGTTTGTTAGCAGCTCACGCTGTTGTAAATCCTGCCCACTTGTTTGCATTGTCACACATGCTTCAGTGCTCTGAGAGTGTTTATAGTGCTGTGAGTTTAACACTTCATGACTGAGAGCAGAACAGAACACAATCTTCATCATCACACAAGACAAAAGAACAACAATGAACAAAATCACCTTCTTCATCTGGACTCTCACACTGTTTATTCAAGGTAAGACTGATAAAAACTGACTCTGGTTTTGGTGTTCTTGTAAAAGTATATGATGGTAGTAGTTTTAAACAATAATTGTTCTTTTTCTCTTCTTCAGAATCCAGAGGAGTGACTCTGACTCAACCTGAAGTTAAAACTGTCCAACAGGGTCAAACAGCTACAATAGAGTGTAGGATGGATGTTGCACTAACTTCTAATGACTTAGCCTGGTATCAGCAGAAACCTGGAGAAGCTCCTAAACTCCTGATTTATAATATAAACACCCTCCAGTCAGGAACTCCATCTAGATTCAGTGGCAGTGGAACAGCAAGTACTGGACGAGATTTTACTCTGACCATCAGTGGAGTCCAGACTGAAGATACAGGAGATTATTACTGTCAGAGTTTACACTGTATCAACAGTAAAGCTGTGTTCACACAGTGATAAAGAGTCGTACAAAAACCTCGGTCAGTCAGACGTCACAGTGATGCACTGATACAGCTGAGAGATACTGCAGCTGCTGATGGAGGATCACAAACAACACGTTTTATCAAACCTTTCAGAGACTTTATTTATTTATTATGATGTATTTAGTAAACATGTAACATACAATCTTATATCCCTTACTAAACTGGACTAAAATGTGGAGAAAATGTGAGTGGTGCTCGTCCCTGCAAAACTTTCCACTACAATATTATCTGTATTATTTACTGTAGGAAAGTCAATCCCTTTAATTGCTCTTCCATACTTCACCACTAGAGGGTCACATGTCTTTAACATAACTGAGTTTTACACACCTTTCCTTTAAGACCGTGGCTGCATCCAAAATCACATTCTTCCCTACTATATAGTAGGTCAAAACAGTATGTAACAAAAAAGTATGTCTGAATTCACAGTACTCTAGGGCTGTGTCCGAAATTGCCCCATACCCTTAAATAGGGCACTATTTGAGGAGACAGCCATTTGTAATGGTGTCCGAAACCATAGTGGGCGTTACCGAGTGGACTCATTCAATCCCACAATGCATCAACAGCTAGAGAATACCCACAATGCAATGTGAGAGTCGCCAAATAAATGACTGTGTCTGACCAGAGGATGGCGACCGCAGCTGAATCATCCATCCACCCATTTGTGTGGCTTATTGTCTATATGGTAATATCATACAGGTATAAATTAATTTTTACTTGATTATTAAAATGTTTAATTAAGGTTTATACATGCAAGTTTTCATGACAGAGTTAAATATACATGTTTCATTACTACTGGAGCTGTCAGTTTGTTAAGTTTCAAATGATTAATAAACATCAAACACAAACTATGTAAGCGGCAGCCCTTCCGCGCACTCAGTGTCTGAATTCACTCACTCATTTTCATTCACTCCTTCAAGTGGACTATATTAGTGGACTAATGTAGGGAATAGTGAATGAGGGTATAGGAGCGATTCGAACACAGCATAGGTGTTCTCTGGGCATGTTTGTTGTGTTCCTACGGTAATGCTGGCACTTTAAACTAATAAACGCTGACTGCTTTGGTAAACCGAATTAATAATTAAAGACATGTTTACATAAATGTTTTATTGGAATTTTTCAGGAGGTTATGTACAGTTATTAACTGTATTTGTATTTTTTGTCATTTAAATGTAAGTGCTTCAATTAGCATTAGCTTGTGGACATGCCCTGTTTTACATGTAAATGTGCATTATGTGTGTCTTTACAGGTATGTTTGGGCTTGCTTTTAAGTCCATATATGTTTAATTATATAAATAAAAATAAAAGAAATACAAATAATTTTTATCTTTGTTTTTTTTTGTACCATGGGTGTATATCATCAAGGATGGCACTCTTAGTGTTTATTCATATATTAGTTAAAGCTGCTGTCCGTAACTTTTTTTGGTTAATAATTATCCAATATCAATTTTTGAGCAAGTACATAATCATCCAGTGTTCAAATCTATCTCCTTACCTTAGCCCGATTCACAACGGTGAGCTTGTTATAATGTTTTAAATTTCGGATGGTACTGGTGGGTTTCCACAAGAAATTCGAGCATGTCGCCGTTCATCTTCGTCATTACGTCACGCCTATTTACATAAAGAACGAGTCCCAGCTAGTAGACTATATTGCATGTGAGGCGGATCATTTATAGCCTTTTCTCACAGCAGCTGCAATAACTAAACTTATCATTTTGATGGTGGATTGAATGGTTTGACAAATTAACGTTAGAGATTAGACTGTACAGAAATTGAAATCTACAGAATACACACTAAATACACAGTCACGTAATGCTGATGTTGTTAACATTAACAATTTGAGAATAAAGTATAACAATAATAATAATTTGCGGTTTGACGCGTGACCCGATCTAAGCGTTCATTATATTTAATCACCACTGGCAGCGCAATTTAGTTTTTTTTATGTTTTTTTTTTCTCAGTTGGTCAGAACAGAAGTGGCAGACATGTTACTAAATTCTTACTTTGGTCATACTTCAAGACTACAATCTGTGATTCTGAAGTACAGTTTTCACACCGGTGTCTTGACTGACACCAAACATTAGATTCATCTGCTCTGAGGAGCCGTGCCGAAGCACAACTCACATAAAAATGATAATTCCACAAATAACTGCAATTGCAGGTTTCAAACAGAGATGGCGACAAAGAGGCAAAAGTCATAAAGTCACAAAGAGGCTTTTCATAAAGTCAGAGAATGGAGGTACAGTATCATCACGGCCTGCGTCTGGATGGAGAGTGAACTGTACTGATATCCAGCCAACGTTCCCTCACCTTAGTGTGTGTTTCCTGTTTGGTTATTTTTTTGGGAACCGATTCCTCAGGAACTGATGTAAGTCACAGTAGGTTTAGTTTGATGGGAAAGAATATCACAAAACAGATTAAGACCTTTTAACATAAATTATTAGTTGATTTAGTATTTTTTAGGATCAGTGAAAATAATGACAAACTAATCCTGTGCCTTTCAGTAATGTTTTTAATGAAGCTGTTGATCTCAGTAGTTTACATTATGACAATAATAAATTGTTTAAATTTATTTCAAAGTCCAAATATTTTTTATTCCTTCTCATAGAGACTGTTTGATTTAGTTTACCCTAAATGTTAATTAATGCATTAATTATCAAACATGTATTAACGTGTAGTTAAGGCTGCTGTTTTCATGCATGAATCCTTATGACTCCTGTCGTAGTTTAGGATAGCTCTTCATTGGTTCATGATTAGTTCATATCTTCATTAATCATGAGTTCATGTTGAAGTAGTTCATGTCCTGTTATTGTAAAGTGTAACCAAGTTCATCAATAATATTCTGATATAGTATATAGTATGTATGTACATTATATATCAGAGACTTGGTGAAATGTTTTCTCATATATTTTTCAGCGCTGGTAATGAATAAACCAATCATAGTTGTGTTATTAAAGCCGAGTCAAACTGTCAGGCAAACTGGTCACATGACTGAATATGGACACAGAGATGGACGTTCATCTGCTCATCCTCAGTGTATCAGTAGTCAGAATAAAAAAATAAATAAATAAAACAACTGAACTAACTAAAGATAACATTAGTCAGAATGTAAATGATCATTCTGTAACTCTAGTGTATATTAGTTTGTCTGTTGTAAATCCTGCCCACTTGTTTGCATTGTCACACATGCTTCAGTGCTCTGAGAGTGTTTATAGTGCTGTGAGTTTAACACTTCATGACTGAGAGCAGAACAGAACACAATCTTCATCATCACACAAGACAAAAGAACAACAATGAACAAAATCACCTTCTTCATCTGGACTCTCACACTGTTTATTCAAGGTAAGACTGATAAAAACTGACTCTGGTTTTGGTGTTCTTGTAAAAGTATATGATGGTAGTAGTTTTAAACAATAATTGTTCTTTTTCTCTTCTTCAGAATCCAGAGGAGTGACTCTGACTCAACCTGAAGTTAAAACTGTCCAACAGGGTCAAACAGCTACAATAGAGTGTCATATAGATGTAGGAATATACAGCAACCACTTAGCCTGGTATCAGCAAAAACCTGGAGAAGCTCCTAAACTCCTGATTTATTATATAAACACCCTCCAGTCAGGAACTCCATCTAGATTCAGTGGCAGTGGATCTGGCAGTGATTTCACTCTGACCATCAGTGGAGTCCAAACTGAAGATACAGGAGATTATTACTGTCAGAGTGAACACAGTAGTTATGTGTTCACACAGTGATAAAGAGTGGTACAAAAACCTCGGTCAGTCAGACGTCACAGTGATGCACTGATACAGCTGAGAGATACTGCAGCTGCTGATGGAGGATCACAAACAACACAGTGGTGTATCAAACCTTTCAGAGACTTTATTTATTAAGACATATTCATGTTTTATCCCTTACTAACTGAACTAAAATGTAGAGAAAATATGTGTGGTGCTTGTTCCAGCAAAACTTGTCACTACAGTGTCATCTAAGGCCATTTTATGTCTGGTTCATTTGTAGAGTTCAACAAACCAGGAATAAGTTTAAAGGAAACAAATACATTGTGACACGTACAGTTGTGACAGCCTGTTTCGCTGGTCCATTGAGTCAGATTCACTACAACTGAACTGATCCAGAGTTTGTTTTCCAGTGGGATGAGACCAGGTGATCTCAGACAGATTTTTTTTTTTTTTTATTATTATTATTATTTTTTTTTATGCAGATCTGAGCATGATTGCCATGTTCATATATGCCTAAACAAACCAAACCTAATGGAAAAATGCACCACGTTCTGAAACAAATGCTGCAAACACAAGTGGTGCTCACTGCAGAACCAATGATATCCAGCTCCACCTATATGGAGATAATGGGTGAAGATATGTTCAGTGATAGGGTTATGGCTGTGGTTAGGGTGTGGTTGGACTGTCTAGCTCCACCCGTTATATCCAGAGAAGGGAGCTGGACATCAAGCTCCACCCAAAGACAATACAAGCCGAGTTACTTTGAACATATAGTCCTAAAAGCTGTGTGTGTTTGTGGAAAAAGTGAGTTTATAATGAAAAAATGAGGAAAAAAAAAAAAAAAATGATTTGACAAGATCCTCCATTAAACTGAGGAACCTATTCTTTCCTTTCTCGGCTGGGCTTCTTCTCTTCTCTCTTTTGTCTCTTCATATCGTCTTCTCTCTCTCTCTCTTTTCCAACTCTTTTGCTCTCTGCCGGGCTTCTTCCTCTCGCTTTACCTCTCTTTCTTCCATCTCCCTGAGGTTTGTCAAAAGTTCAAAAACTACTTACTTTGTACATTTTTTTTGTTTGTTTGTTTTTGTTTTTTGCAAGTGGCACTTTCACATACACTATTAGAGATGCAGACTTGTTGTTGAAAAGGTTCTGTGCATGAGTCAAGAAAAGTTTAAATGTCAAGCTCACTGTATTGCATTCACTTATTCTGAGCCTAACAGAAGTGCATTTTCCCATTGCACAGTTGATTTATGGAAGCATATGTGTAGCAATTTTCAATTTAAAATAGTAATATGAAAAATGTCAATGCAATATGTACAATGGCAATGTATTTCTGTATTTAAATATACATTTTCATACCATATGTGCAACATTTGGAGCAAGATGATAATTCAAATTCAATAATATAATTTACATTTGCTATTTCAGACAATACTTTAAACATATCATTTAAACACATTCGTGCACCTTATCGTGAGCGAGTGAGCGGTGCTTTATTACAACAGGTTCCTTTACTCATAGAAAGCTGTTTGAGATTATTGCTTGCTCTATCAGTATGGTTGTATGTTTTTCCTCTTTTTATCATTCTGATTATTGTTTATGCATCAATTATATTAATAAAACGATGTGTAGCCTATCTGGATGCTGAGTGTTATTTATAATAATAATAATAATTTTTGTTCCCAAAAATAACTCTGGTGATGTCTTAGCACATCTTTCACATCTGCACTTTGGTCTGATGTGAACAGGTGCTGGTGGTGTGATGGTGTGGAGGATATTTTCTTGACACAGTTTGGGCCTTTAGTACCAATTGAGCATCATTTAAACACCACAGCCTACCGGAGTGTTGTTGCTGACCATGTTTCATCCCTTTATGATTGTACCACATTGTACCTTCTTCTGATGGCTACTTCCAGCAGGATAACGCACCATGTCTCAAAGCTCAAATCATCTCAAACTGGTTCTTGAACATGACAATGAGTTCACTAAACTCAAATGAGCTCCAGGTCACCAGATCTCAGTCCAGTAGAGCGCCTTTGGGATGTGCTGGAGCTGGAGATTTGTGGCATGCTAAGACATTAGCAGTTGAGAAGTTTTAAATAAAAAATCATGAAAAAAATTATGTGAAATGATTTCATAGAAGGAAAAAAACAAGATTTAAAAGAAAAAAAAAGAAATAGGCCTATGTAATTCATTGCTGTGACCCAGAAGAATGACCCTACTCTGTGTAGCTGTCCAAATGTTTCTAAAATAGAGAAGAGAGAAATTTAGACATCACCAGAGTGAATTTTAGGAGCATTAGAGATGGTCTGGGGTGCTTTCTAGTGTGTGAAAGAGGGGTTTAAACATCAGAGTTATTTTTGGGTAGAGTTACAGTAATATAGTTGGTGCTACTGTACCTTAAACACTTTTATTTACTGGTTTAAAGAGTAGAAAAATAGGCATTATTCATTAAATTACTTATATCGGTAACACTTTACATTAAGGTTCCCTCTGTAAAGGGTTTATAAAGGTGTTCGTTAATGAGTAATAACTCATTTACAAATGCATAATAAATCATTTATAACCAGTTATAAATACATGAATAAAAAGGCTGGCTTTTACTCAATACTTGCCAAATAGTGAGCCAATTTTAACTCACAAGTTATAAATGCTTAATAAATGTATTTATTAATACTTTTTTCTCCCCTCAAAACCAGATTCAGGATTATCATAATGTTAATTGTTATATGTAATTGTTGACTGTTATAGTGAGGCCAAAGGGTGCTGTATTGTTTTTTTCCTCATTATCCTAATATGTCTTGTCTTTTCATGCATGCTGATGCTGGTCATGATGCTGAACCACAGCAATTCATAAAAGTTTTAGATGTATTGGTCCATCTTTATATCCTCCAAAACACTAAATGCAAAAAATTAAATTTTATTAACGAATCAATTTCTTCCAATAGTAGTTGTACAAGCGAACCTCAGGGTGGACACCAGTGAACCATTTATTGATAAGCTAGAAACATTAGCAATCTGTGAAAGTGTGCTTGAATACAAAATGGGCACCCATGAATCATTTATTTTTAAGTTTAATTTTTGGCATTTATGTCTTTACTGCATAGGATAGTATAGATGTGACAGGAAAGAGGAGAAGGGAATATGATTAGCAAAGGACCTCAAGCAGGGATTCAGACTTGGATTATCTGAAGTGAAAGTGCGCTGTATTGGAGAGCTTGCCCACAAGCCTGTGGCTCTGACATGAACCATTTATTTATTTATGAACTATTAACAATAATAACCTGTTAATCAGTACCTGTAAAGTGGACATCTGTGAACCATTTATTCATGATTACAAATGTTAGTAACCTGTTAAAGTGAACCTTAAAATTGACATTTGTGAACCATTTATTAATAAGTTATACACATTAATAACCTCTGAAAGTGTATCAATGTAAAGTGGAAACTTGTGAAACATTTATTCATGAGTTATAAATGTTAGTAACTGGTGAATGGGAACCTTAATGTACAGTGAAGACCTGTGAACCATTTATTAATGAGTTATAAATGTTAGTAACTGGTGAATGGGAACCTTAATGTAAAGTGAAGACCTGTGAACCATTTATTAATGAGTTATAAATGTTAGTAACTGGTGAATGGGAACCTTAATGTAAAGTGAAGACCTGTGAACCATTTATTAATGAGTAATAAATGTTAGTAACTGGTGAATAGGAACCTTAATGTAAAGTGAAGACCTGTGAACCATTTATTCATGAGTTATAAATGTTAGTAACTGGTAAATAGGAACCTTAATGTGAAGTGAAGACATGTGAACCATTTATTAATAATTTATGAACATTAATAACCTCTGAAAGTGAACCTTAATGTAAAGTGAAGACCTGTGAACCATTTATTAATGAGTTATAAATGTTAGTAACTGGTGAATAGGACCCTTAATGTAAAGTGAAGACCTGTGAACCATTTATTAATGAGTAATAAATGTTAGTAACTGGTGATTGGGAACATTAATGTAAAGTGAAGACCTGTGAACCATTTATTAATGAGTTATAAATGTTAGTAACTGGTGAATAGGAACCTTAATGTAAAGTGAAGACCTGTGAACCATTTATTAATGAGTTATAAATGTTAGTAACTGGTAAATAGGAACCTTAATGTGAAGTGAAGACATGTGAACCATTTATTAATAATTTATGAACATTAATAACCTCTGAAAGTGAACCTTAATGTAAAGTGAAGACCTGTGAACCATTTATTAATGAGTTATAAATGTTAGTAATCTGTGAAAATGAACCTTAATGAAAAGTGAACATCAGTGAACTGTAATTCAAAGGAAACCCCAAAGTATAATTTATTTAACATTAATTTAATATTTGTTAAAAATAACTCCTGCAAAAAAAAAAAAAAAAAAAAAAAAAAGCTTCAATGGGTTAATGAAGATGCCTTGTGTGCAATTATTCCAATAATTCCAATATAATTTATTTTCATATATTGTCATTCCATTTTCACTTTTTCACAAAATATTCTGTTACAGTTTTATATAGCTGCATACAAGTACATCAACTTACTACTGGATTTACATTGCTTTTGTTTGTTTGATGTAGAATATTGGCAAAGTGTACAGATCTATACATCCATGAGTCTTTTTCAGCAAAGACAAGACAAAATTATAATCAATAGATGAGAGTTGAAATGTCATTGTGTATAAAGCCACAATTGTATATTATAGAAAAAACTTTTTAACATCACTAGTAAAATGGAAGGGGGTGGGGTGTGTGCTTTACAACGGATATGCATGCAAAATATCTTTGAACAGCTGCCCTAGTATCCCATCAGGATGTTTTCTTCCTGCCCAGTATGACCACTCAATAACCGCAAGATGCTCTGTTAACAACGCCTCAGTTCTGTTTCCCCTTTGTCTCCAGATGTGTTCCTTAAAAGTTGACCATGCTCTTTCTAAATGTTGTGTATGACTACCTGATTGAGGATCAACAAAACACTGACTGTGATTCACAGTACAGTGAATGTATTCCATATTTCCTAAGGCATTCCTGTATGTCCTCCATTGGTCACTTATGATGGTACTGCCTTGCTTCACATGCTGTCTAATCAGAGGCAATAGGTGGTGTCTTGACCTTCTTTCCACAAGTTTCAGCACTGGTCTTCTTCTGTCCTTTTTAACTCCCATCATTCCAAGACCCATTTCTTTCTTTTGCCAGGTTCTTCCAAACATTTCCAGAAAAATTAAATAAAACAAATAAGCAAATATATAAATAAAACAAGTCGTTTTGTAGTAAAACTCTATAGGGGTGGGTGATAAAGCATTTAAATCAGTTTACTGCTAAAAACATTTCTGTTAGTAACTTCACTAAGAGCATTCATGCTCTCTATCTCTCTCTCTCACACACATACACAGTGAGATATTTTAGAGTTATCCATCAAAGTTTTAATAAAGAATTTTTGGTGTGGAACTGCCTCTTCAGGTGAGCCCCAAGCCTCTTATTTTCTGTTTCTAGCAGCGTTTTGGAATCACATTTCCTTAAACTGGTGTATACGGAGATTTTTAATGACCAACAATTCAATAATATTGTGATTTTTTTTTTTTTTTTTTAGATTATATCACTCACCCCTATACCTTAATATTTAAGGAAATTCAATTACAATCATATGCATGTGCAACAAAAATTACTGAATATAAACATTTGAATTCAATCATTTTTAAAAAGAATAACTCAGCCAAGAATTAAAATTTTGTCAGCAACATTGTTAAACAACTAACCTTTCGCTTATGTCGGAAGCTGCTTTCATCTATTATGACAAATTCTCTTCTTCCACCCACACAAACTTTATTCCTTGCTCGCAGTGTTTCCATTGAAATAATGCAGGCGTTCCTTAATTTTTGCCATTCTGCTTAGTGTTCTACTGCTTCCAGCAATGCCATCACTGATTAGGTCAATCTGCCTGAGCCTGAGCCCTTGTGAGAACCTGATAAAGAAATAATTACATAATAGTTCTCAGTTCATCAACAATAGTTGAAGACTTCAGATTCAAAAGCCTGTAAGTGCCATCTGAAATTTTCTTCTAAAATGAGCATTTTTATCAAGCTCGTATGTTTAGGTTCAGTAATTTCACTTTAATGGCAATTAATAGGTCATTTTCATTGCCATTAAAGCGAAATAACTGAACATAAACATACAAGCTTGATAAAAATGCTCATTTCAGAAGAAAGTTTCAGATGGCACTTGCATCTGAAGTCTTCAGTTATATTTATGGCATCAGGCATTCACATTCAGCAGAGACAGACAGAGAGACAGAGAGATATATTAGATAGATAGATTACATAGATAGCAATTAATAACAACTATTGTCATGTCTGTGGGGGTGCATTCAATTGGAGAAAATAAGAACACATGAAATAGTACCTGTAAATAAATTTCAACCACTGGAATAGAGAGCACCTCGAACTCTCAAAAATTGACCCTGTTCTGACAGTCCGATTACAGGTTTGTCCAGGATGTCTTGAACTTTTACAATTCCTGTAATGAAAAAGGTCACTGTTTTGTATGTTAATGCATTAAGGAATTCTTCAACTCCTAAAGAACATGATAGATAGATAGACAGAATTTCATATCACATAACCTTTGAAGCATCAGTTATTTACCATAAGCAGTAGTCATTTTTACTGGTAGATTTTAGCTTCATGTTTCTCTTGCAAAGAAGGCACTTCATCCTCTTCTTCAGGTGTTTTTCTTCTGCAGCCACTTAATCAACTTTATTGTTTTCTTTTTGTTTGTCTTCCCTCAACATGGCAAAGTAACTTTCTTGGTAAAGACATGGTATCTTGAAAAGTAAAACAAAAAGACAAAAACACTTATTCAGCCTCATGTTTTTACAGTAATGGACATATTTTTGTAATTTATTTAGTATTATGACTTATTAAATGTTACCAATCTAATTACAGTCTTAATATAATGCTTAACTGACAGTGTCGAGAAAGAATAAAACAAGATGGACCCACTTTATATTAAGTGTTCCCATGATTCAAAAGATAAATAATAATTTTTCGCGAGCTCATAATGCAATTTAAAAACAACTTACGATCCAGTGGAGTCCGTCTCTGCAGGTGTAAAGTAGATGGCTCTTCAGTGTCAATTTTAATTAAGTAAAGCTGGACTAAACACTAAACTTGTGCACAATCAGAATTAGTGCGCTCAATTCTACCCATCCCCAAAGGTTTCGTTAAAGGGAAAAAAAAAAAAAAAAGAAAAAGAAAAAAAAAAAAAGCAAACGTCTGATTGGCCCATTGCATGCAATCAGTCATTCCCATAAGACATTTTACTGGTTGTAAGATTTCAAACAGAGAAATGCAGATCATTATACAAATGTAAATTCCAAGCCAACATTTATATTTGGGCCATATGGGTTATATTAAAGTGGCATTCCAAATTGTAAAAGTTACACAGAAAGCAAAAATATCAATATATCAAGTTTATACGACAAGAATATTCGCCTGTTAAGGAGGGATAATGATACCTCATTGGTCCTCATCACGTTAAGTCCACCAATAGGCGACTCTCATGAATACGTCACATATTCTCAATTTTCAACTCAGAGCCGTTAACAGTCAGTTGTTTCAACTGAAAGGACAAACGGCGCGCATTTGCCTGAAGTCATCCTCGTTGTCTGTCGTTAAAGTTTTCAGGTAAGTTGGACTGTAAGCAATAACGGAGAAAGCAACAGGCGTTTTAAGCATGCTATTGCAGAATTCAGCTTACACTTTTAGTCATTGTTCATTTAATATAATACTTATCTTTTCCGAAAGAGCCAGCATAAAGGCAATGGATGAGGCAAGTTCAGTCGGCACGCCTGGCCCTTCCGAAAATGAACGTCCAAAGCGAACAATTAAAAAAAGAGATTCCAGATCATTTGATGACCAAATCTAAAAAGTCAAGACGGAAGGTACGTACAAGGGTGATAGTTTACCAATGAGATGTAGGGATTCAAAAAATGCACTGAAATTGTCACTTTACATACGTTTTAAAATATGTGTAAATAAGTGTAACGTTAGTTTTTATCCGATTTCTACAGCCTGCCGTAGGGCAACCATATATTTTTATACGCAGTTTTAAATGTTCCGAAAGTTCCACCATCACACACATTTTAACTATACCACGTGGGTGAAAGTACTACGATATATGCAGAAAGCATACTTTTTGTGCTCAAAAGGACTTTAAAATACAAAACAGTAAGTCTAACTAGGGATAGATCCATTTCCCACACCATAAAAATAGAATAACATTTGAAAAGTTTAAAAGGCCTACTGCATGCAGTGTAGACTTGTTCAGTTTGTGAAAATGATAATATTAAAGACAATTACAAAATGTTGTATTTGTTAAATAGTTTGTTTGTAAATATGTTTTGCAACATATATTATTTTGTTATTGTTTATTATTTGCAATTGTTACTATTTTGTGTTTTTCATAGGGAGATTATTCTTGAATTGTATTCAAATCAGCAGGGTTGTTTCAACATAAAAACATCAATTGAAAAACAAAAAAATACAAAAATGTATTTTCATAGATAATCATATTTTGACCATTTTGACACACACACACACACACACACACACATTTTTCCTAATTTAATGGATCAAAGTTTTAAGCTATTTTCTTAATTTTATATTTAAACTGTAGATTGCTCAAAGAAGTTGAGCCAACTGCTGAACTGCTGAACAACTGATCAACAAACACAAAAGGGAGATTGACCTCTTAAAGGAGGCGGGTCGAAGGTCAGAACAATGTAATCAAGGAACTGCAGTCTGAGCGAGATTTTCTGAGGCAGCAGGTTGCATCTCTTACAGCAGGTGAGTTATGATGAGTAATATGCATGGTGATAAATGAGTCATATAATGCAATGATGTAAATAAGATTTTAATTTTTAGATTCATTGCTTATAATAGGACTTTCAGTGTGAGTGAGCTCAGTCAGTTGCACCATAAATGGAAGTGTTCTTTTCACAATTGGAAGAAAAGCTTGTTCACATGTACTGCAAAGTTTCAGGAGTGACAAATGCATAAATACTAAATTATTCACTTAGCGATTCCTGTAGTAACTATGCTTAAAAGTGATAACTGTAGCAAGTTAGCAACGGACCGGACAAGCCTATGTCAAAATAAGTATTATAGTGTAAATGCAGAGCAACACACCTGCAACAGTTACTTTAAACAAGAATAAGAAAAAGGTCTGTTGGCTGAATATGTTTTTCATGTGTCCTTTATAAAGCAATGTTTAAAAATAGGTATCTGTGCTTTTTGTCTCTCAGCTAAACCAAAAGAGGAGAAACCCAAAAAGGAGAACCAATCACTGTGGAAGACAGTGACTCTTCCACTGATGATACAACCCTGTCCACTTCTTCCACCACGTCATCTTCCACACCGTCCTCCTCTAAAAAAAAAAAAAGATATAAAGAAGATGAAGAAAAGATACAAAAGTAAATTGTCCTCGAAGAGTATGCGGCGCAGTAAGTTACAGCAGCAACAGTATTATCATGTCATACATGTATTGCTTGGTACTGAAGTCATCAAATGTATCAGATGAGTCCTCCCCCTTTAACCCAGGGAATTCCACTTTAACAATATGAGAACATGCCTAGAAAGGGCTGTTAAATAAATTAAAGTTAATATAAACTGGAGGAGGTTTGTCAGTGGATTTATCTGAAAGACTTGTGAGAATTCAGACAAAAAATAGAGCATTTAATTGTCAACACATGGAAGACAAAATTGTAATAAAATTAATGAAATTTATTAACTATACACATACAGGAGTAAATACTACAACTAAAGATTCTGATAAATAATATTTAGTCTTTGTTGCTTTTCTTTTTCTTTTTATATTCTCATTTTTATAGTAGTCCTGGCCTAAATTTTAAAACTGATTTTGGTGATCAGGGTCAAATTGTAGTAAAATGGGAAGACTTCTTACAGAGAGAGATACAGCAGGCAGCTGTCTTGGCAGTCTATCTGATGTTGCTGGGTATTTGTTTTTTTAATTGACCAAGGTCCAATCATAAAGTGGCACATTTTACAGTGATCCTCCACATTTGTTTTTGAGGAGATCTATATTTGTAGAGGGGCATAAACTGGGCCTAGGAATACAATCTCAAGCGCTGTTCACGTACGGCATGTTGGCGTAGAGGTTCCCGTTTTGGATAACTGGAAAATAATTCAAAAATGAAGTTCAATTAGTTTTCTCTGAATCAAGCCAAAATACAATTATTTTATTTAAATTTATGATTATACTTTTGATAATGAAATTTAGGGCTTCCCATAGAGCTTTCATGCTGCTTTTGAAAAACTTTTAGAAATTTGAAACAATGAATATTTAGTAAGAATATTTTCTGCATACCATTAAATAATAAAACAATCAATACTCATAATCCCTTTTTCTCTGTTCTCTTTCTGTTTATCTAACAATCTGCCTTCCATAATCTATCTTTTAATTTATCATATTCTTTTTCTTTTTGCAGTTAGTACAGCAAAAGACGCAGTTCAGCGTTACACTTCAATCCTGAAGACTTTCAAGAAAGTTGGTGTTATGTCTAAGGCATTCGATAAACACAGAGTTGACAGAAATACGGTGGTTTCAACTGCAGCAATTGGAGAAGTGGCAATTGCTGCCCCTGACCTGTTTAAAGATTTAACTGACAGTGCACCACGAAGGAAACTGTGCTAAACTTCGCAAAACGTTGCCAGGCTGTTATCGAGGGGACCTAAAAGAAAAGGTAGAAGGAATGAAAGCAGAGGGGGAACTTCTCCCCATTGGGAGGGCCAAGTGAAAAAACAAAGTTTGATGTAGGTCTTGAAGACTTTTTCTTTTCATTCAAATTTTTTTTTTTTTTTTTTTTTTTTTTTTGCTACAGGGAT
Organism: Hypophthalmichthys nobilis; assembly: GCA_037950665.1. Taxonomy (NCBI): domain Eukaryota; kingdom Metazoa; phylum Chordata; class Actinopteri; order Cypriniformes; family Xenocyprididae; genus Hypophthalmichthys; species Hypophthalmichthys nobilis. The sequence continues at coordinate 1,734,628 of CM075486.1, forward strand.
TATTTGTTAAGTGCACTTAATTTTTTCCATAGTGCATATGTATCTCTGCATTTGCAGCGTTTTCTTTGTTTTGTTTTAGTTTCTATTCAAAACTGTGTGTTCTGTATTTCCAAGGAGCTCCATATTTGTAGATTTCCTTTACATTTCTGTTCAAGGTTTGTTTGTATTTAACAACACTTTAAAAGTACACCAAGTTTTTGAGGAGCTCTACATCGAAAACTAGGTTAAGTTGTTAAGATCACTGTAATGTTCCTGTATTTTGTTTCTCTGCAGTATTTACCACCCAGTTGTATTGTTTATTTTACAAAAGTTAGTTTTATTAAAATTTGTACTAAAGAAAACTTAACCTTGCTTCAGTTTTATTAGTAAATCAATTTAGTAAAACTATTGATGATTTTCCAACAAGAGTCATAAATATTAAGCTTGTTACTCAATTATATAGTCGTCTTCGCTTTGTATTTACGTACACTTCCACAGGTTACTAATGTTTGAATAAATGGTTCACGTGTGTTCACTTTACATTAAGGTTCCTATTCATCAGTTACTAACATTTATAACTCATTAATAAATGGATCACATGTGTTCACTTTATATTAAGGTTCCTATTCACCAGTTACTAACATTTATAAATTATTAATAAATGTCCACTTTACATTAAGGTTAACTTTCAGAGATTATTAATGTTTTCAACTCATTAATAAATGGTTCACAGGTCTTTACTTTACATTAAGGTTCCTATTCACCAGTTACTAACATTTATAACTCATGAATAAATGGTTCACAGGTCTTCACTTTACATTAATGTTCCCAATCACCAGTTACTAACATTTATTACTCATTAATAAATGGTTCATAGGTCTTCACTTCACATTAAGGTTCACTTTCAGAAGTTATTAATGTTTTTGACTCATTAATAAATGGCTAACAGGTCTTCACTTTACATTAAGGTTCCCATTCACCAGTTACTAACATTTATAACTCATTAATAAATGGTTCATAGGTCTTCACTTTACATTAATGTTCCCATTCACCAGTTACTAACATTTATAACTCATTAATAAATGGTTCACAGGTCTTCACTTTACATTAAGGTTCCCATTCACCAGTTACTAACATTTATAACTCATTAATAAATGGTTCACAGGTCTTCACTTTACATTAAGGTTCCCATTCACCAGTTACTAACATTTATAACTCATTAATAAATGGTTCACAGGTCTTCACTTTACATTAATGTTCCCAATCACCAGTTACTAACATTTATTACTCATTAATAAATGGTTCATAGGTATTCACTTCACATTAAGGTTCACTTTCAGAAGTTATTAATGTTTTTGACTCATTAATAAATGGCTAACAGGTCTTCACTTAACATTAAGGTTCCCATTCACCAGTTACTAACATTTATAACTCATTAATAAATGGTTCACAGGTCTTCACTTTACATTAATGTTCCCATTCACCAGTTACTAACATGTATAACTCATTAATAAATGGTTCACAAGTTTCCACTTTACATTGATACACTTTCAGAGGTTATTAATGTGTATAACTTATTAATAAATGGTTCACAAATGTCAATTTTAAGGTTCACTTTAACAGGTTACTAACATTTGTAATCATGAATAAATGGTTCACAGATGTCCACTTTACAGGTACTGATTAACAGGTTATTATTGTTAATAGTTCATAAATAAATAAATGGTTCATGTCAGAGCCACAGGCTTGTGGGCAAGCTCTCCAATACAGCGCACTTTCACTTCAAATAATCCAAGTCTGAATCCCTGCTTGAGGTCCTTTGCTAATCATATTCCCTTCTCCCCTTTCCTGTCACATCTATACTATCCTATGCAGTAAAGACATAAATGCCAAAAATTAAACTTAAAAATAAATGATTCATGGGTGCCCATTTTGTATTCAAGCACACTTTCACAGATTGCTAATGTTTCTAGCTTATCAATAAATGGTTCACTGGTGTCCACCCTGAGGTTCGCTTGTACAACTACTATTGGAAGAAATTGATTTGTTAATAAAATATAATTTTTGCATTCAGTGTTTTGGGGATATAAAGATGGACCAATACATCTAAAACTTTTATGAATTGCTGTGGTTAAGCATCATGACCAGCATCAGCATGCATGAAAAGACAAGACATATTAGGATAATGAGGAAAAAAACAGTACAGCACCCACAATTACATATAACAATTAACATTATGATAATCCTGAATCTGGTTTTGAGGGGAGAAAAAGTATTAATAAATACATTTATTAAGCATTTATAACTTGTGAGTTAAAATTGGCTCACTATTTGGCAAGTATTGAGTAAAAGCCAGCCTTTTTATTCATGTATTTATAAGTGGTTATAAATGATTTATTATGCATTTGTAAATGAGTTATTACTCATTAATGAACACCTTTATAAACCCTTTACAAAGGGAACCTTAATGTAAAGTGTTACCGATATAAGTAATTTAATGAATAATGCCTATTTTTCTACTCTTTAAACCAGTAAATAAAAGTGTTTAAGGTACAGTAGCACCAACTATATTACTGTAACTCTACCCAAAAATAACTCTGATGTTTAAACCCCTCTTTCACACACTAGAAAGCACCCCAGACCATCTCTAATGCTCCTAAAATTCACTCTGGTGATGTCTAAATTTCTCTCTTCTCTATTTTAGAAACATTTGGACAGCTACACAGAGTAGGGTCATTCTTCTGGGTCACAGCAATGAATTACATAGGCCTATTTCTTTTTTTTCTTTTTTAAATCTTGTTTTTTCCTTCTATGAAATCATTTCACATAATTTTTTTCATGATTTTTATTTAAAACTTCTCAACTGCTAATGTCTTAGCATGCCACAAATCTCCAGCTCCAGCACATCCCAAAGGCGCTCTACTGGACTGAGATCTGGTGACCTGGAGCTCATTTGAGTTTAGTGAACTCATTGTCATGTTCAAGAAACCAGTTTGAGATGATTTGAGCTTTGAGACATGGTGCGTTATCCTGCTGGAAGTAGCCATCAGAAGAAGGTACAATGTGGTACAATCATAAAGGGATGAAACATGGTCAGCAACAACACTCAGGTAGGCTGTGGTGTTTAAATGATGCTCAATTGGTACTAAAGGCCCAAACTGTGTCAAGAAAATATCCTCCACACCATCACACCACCAGCACCTGTTCACATCAGACCAAAGTGCAGATGTGAAAGATGTGCTAAGACATCACCAGAGTTATTTTTGGGAACAAAAATTATTATTATTATTATAAATAACACTCAGCATCCAGATAGGCTACACATCATTTTATTAATATAATTGATGCATAAACAATAATCAGAATGATAAAAGAGAAAAACATACAACCATACTGATAGAGCAAGCAATAATCTCAAACAGCTTTCTATGAGTAAAGGAACCTGTTGTAATAAAGCACCGCTCACTCGCTCACGATAAGGTGCACGAATGTGTTTAAATGATATGTTTAAAGTATTGTCTGAAATAGCAAATGTAAATTATATTATTGAATTTGAATTATCATCTTGCTCCAAATGTTGCACATATGGTATGAAAAATGTATATTTAAATACAGAAATACATTGCCATTGTACATATTGCATTGACATTTTTCATATTACTATTTTAAATTGAAAATTGCTACACATATGCTTCCATAAATCAACTGTGCAATGGGAAAATGCACTTCTGTTAGGCTCAGAATAAGTGAATGCAATACAGTGAGCTTGACATTTAAACTTTTCTTGACTCATGCACAGAACCTTTTCAACAACATGTCTGCATCTCTAATAGTGTATGTGAAAGTGCCACTTGCAAAAACAAAAACAAACAAACAAAAAAATTTACAAAGTAAGTAGCTTTTGAACTTTTGACAAACCTCAGGAGATGGAAGAAAGAGAGGTAAAGAGAGAGGAAGAAGCCCGGCAGAGAGCAAAAGAGTTGGAAAAGAGAGAGAGAGAGAAGACGATATGAAGAGACAAAAGAGAGAAGAGAAGAAGCCCAGCTGAGAAAGGAAAGAATAGGTTCCTCAGTTTAATGGAGGATCTTGTCAAATCATTTTTTTTTTTTTTCTCATTTTTTCATTATAAACTCACTTTTTCCACAAACACACACAGCTTTTAGGACTATATGTTCAAAGTAACTCGGCTTGTATTGTCTTTGGGTGGAGCTTGATGTCCAGCTCCCCTTCTCTGGATATAACGGGTGGAGCTAGACAGTCCAACCACACCCTAACCACAGCCATAACCCTATCACTGAACATATCTTCACCCATTATCTCCATATAGGTGGAGCTGGATATCATTGGTTCTGCAGTGAGCACCACTTGTGTTTGCAGCATTTGTTTCAGAACGTGGTGCATTTTTCCATTAGTTTGGTTTGTTTAGGCATATATGAACATGGAAATCATGCTCAGATCTGCATCAAAAAAATAAAAATAATAATAATAAAAAAAAAAAAAAAAAATCTGTCTGAGATCACCTGGTCTCATCCCACTGGAAAACAAACTCTGGATCAGTTCAGTTGTAGTGAATCTGACTCAATGGACCAGCGAAACAGGCTGTCACAACTGTACGTGTCACAATGTATTTGTTTCCTTTAAACTTATTCCTGGTTTGTTGAACTCTACAAATGAACCAGACATAAAAATGGCCTTAGATGACACTGTAGTGACAAGTTTTGCTGGAACAAGCACCACACATATTTTCTCTACATTTTAGTTCAGTTAGTAAGGGATAAAACATATGAATATGTCTTAATAAATAAAGTCTCTGAAAGGTTTGATACAACATTGTGTAGTTTGTGATCCTCCATCAGCAGCTGCAGTATCTCTCAGCTGTATCAGTGCATCACTGTGACGTCTGACTGACCGAGGTTTTTGTACGACTCTTTATCACTGTGTGAACACATAACCACTGTGTTCACTCTGACAGTAATAATCTCCTGTATCTTCAGTCTGGACTCCACTGATGGTCAGAGTGAAATCACTGCCAGATCCACTGCCACTGAATCTAGATGGAGTTCCTGACTGGAGGGTGTTTATATAATAAATCAGGAGTTTAGGAGCTTCTCCAGGTTTTTGCTGATACCAGGCTAAGTAGCTGCTGTATATTCCTACATCTATATGACACTCTATTGTAGCTGTTTGACCCTGTTGGACAGTTTTAACTTCAGGTTGAGTCAGAGTCACTCCTCTGGATTCTGAAGAAGAGAAAAAGAACAATTATTGTTTAAAACTACTACCATCATATACTTTTACAAGAACACCAAAACCAGAGTCAGTTTTTATCAGTCTTACCTTGAATAAACAGTGTGAGAGTCCAGATGAAGAAGGTGATTTTGTTCATTGTTGTTCTTTTGTCTTGTGTGATGATGAAGATTGTGTTCTGTTCTGCTCTCAGTCATGAAGTGTTAAACTCACAGCACTATAAACACTCTCAGAGCACTGAAGCATGTGTGACAATGCAAACAAGTGGGCAGGATTTACAACAGACAAACTAATATACACTAGAGTTACAGAATGATCATTTTACATTCTGACTAATGTTATCTTTAGTTAGTTCAGTTGTTTTATTTATTTATTTTTTTTTATTCTGACTACGGAGACACTGAGGATGAGCAGATGAACGTCCATCTCTGTGTCCATATTCATTCATGTGACCAGTTTGACTGACAGTTTGACTCCAGCTTTAATAACACAACTATGATTGGTTTATTCATTACCAGCACTGAAAAAATATATGAGGAAACATTTGACCAAGTCTCTGATATATAATGTACATATACTATATACTATATCAGAATATTATCGATGAACTTGGTTACACTTTACAATAACAGTACATGAACTACTTCAACATGAACTCATGATTAATGAAGATATGAACTAATCATGAACCAATGAAGAGCTATCTAAACTACGACAGGAGTCATAAGGATTCATGCATGAAAACAGCAGCCTTTACTACACGTTAATACATGTTTGATAATTAATGCATTAATTAACATTTAGGTAAACTAAATCAAACCGTCTCTATGAGAAGGAATACAAAATATTTGGACTTTGAAATAAATTTAAACAATTTATTATAGTCATAATGTAAACTACTGAGATCAACAGCTTCATTAAAAACATTACTGAAAGGCACAGGATTAGTTTGTCATTTTTTCACTGATCCTAAAAATACTAAATCAACTAATAATTTTTGTTAAAAGGTCTTAATTTGTTTTGTGATATTCTTTCCCATCAAACTAAACCTACTGTGACTTACATCAGTTCCTGAGGAATCGGTTCCCAAAAAATAACCAAACAGGAAACACACACTAAGGTGAGGGAACGTTGGCTGGATATCAGTACAGTTCACTCTCCATCCAGACGCATGAGCCGTGATGATACTGTACCTCCATTCTCTGACTTTATGAAAAGCCTCTTTGTGACTTTATGACTTTTGCCTCTTTGTCGCCATCTCTGTTTGAAACCTGCAATTGCAGTTATTTGTGGAATTATCATTTTTATGTGGGTTGTGCTTCGGCACGGCTCCTCAGCGCAGATGAATCTAATGTTTGGTGTCAGTCAAGACACCGGTGTGAAAACTGTACTTCAGAATCACAGATTGTAGTCTTGAAGTATGACCAAAGTAAGAATTTAGTAACATGTCTGCCACTTCTGTTCTGACCAACTGAGAAAAAAAAAACATAAAAAAAAATAAATTGCGCTGCCAGTGGTGATTAAATATAATGAACGCTTAGATCGGGTCACGTCAAACCGTGCAAATTATTATTATTGTTATACTTTATTCTCAAATTGTTAATGTTAACAACATCAGCATTACGTGACTGTGTATTTAGTGTGTGTTCTGTAGATTTCAATTTCTGTACAGTCTAATCTCTAACGTTAATTTGTCAAACCATTCAATCCACCATCAAAATGATAAGTTTAGTTATTGCAGCTGCTGTGAGAAAAGGCTATAAATGATCCGCCTCACATGCTATATAGTCTACTAGCTGGGACTCGTTCTTTATGTAAATAGGCGTGACGTAATGACAAAGATGAACGGCGACATGCTCGAATTTCTTGTGGAAACCCACCAGTACCATCCGAAATTTAAAACATTATAACAAGCTTACAGTTGTGAATCGGGCTAAGGTAAGGAGATAGATTTGAACACTGGATGATTATGTACTTGCTCAAAAATTGATTTTGGATAATTATTAACCAAAAAAAGTTACGGACAGCAGCTTTAACTAATATATGAATAAACACTAAGAGTGCCATCCTTGATGATATACACCCATGGTACAAAAAAAAACAAAGATAAAAATTATTTGTATTTCTTTTATTTTTATTTATATAATTAAACATATATGGACTTAAAAGCAAGCCCAAACATACCTGTAAAGACACACATAATGCACATTTACATGTAAAACAGGGCATGTCCATAAGCTAATGCTAATCGAAGCACTTACATTTAAATGACAAAAAATACAAATACAGTTAATAACTGTACATAACCTCCTGAAAAATTCCAATAAAACATTTATGTAAACATGTCTTTAATTATTAATTCGGTTTACCAAAGCAGTCAGCGTTTATTAGTTTAAAGTGCCAGCATTACCGTAGGAACACAACAAACATGCCCAGAGAACACCTATGCTGTGTTCGGAATCGCCCCCTATACCCTCATTCACTATTCCCTACATTAGTCCACTAATATAGTCCACTTGAAGGAGTGAATGAAAATGAGTGAGTGAATTCAGACACTGAGTGCGCCGGAAGGGCTGCCGCTTTTACATAGTTTGTGTTTGATGTTTATTAATCATTTGAAACTTAACAAACTGACAGCTCCAGTAGTAATGAAACATGTATATTTAACTCTGTCATGAAAACTTGCATGTATAAACCTTAATTAAACATTTTAATAATCAAGTAAAAATTAATTTATACCTGTATGATATTACCATATAGACAATAAGCCACACAAATGGGTGGATGGATGATTCAGCTGCAGTCGCCATCCTCTGGTCAGACACAGTCATTTATTTGGCGACTCTCACATTGCATTGTGGGTATTCTCTAGCTGTTGATGCATTGTGGGATTGAATGAGTCCACTCGGTAACGTCCACTATGGTTTCGGACACCATTACAAATGGCTGTCTCCTCAAATAGTGCCCTATTTAAGGGTATAGGGGGCAATTTCGGACACAGCCCTAGAGTACTGTGAATTCACACATACTTCTTTTGTTACATACTGTTTTTGACCTACTATATAGTAGGGAAGAATGTGATTTTGGATGCAGCCACGGTCTTAAAGGAAAGGTGTGTAGATCTCAGTTATGTTAAAGACATGTGACCCTCTAGTGGTGAAGTATGGAAGTGCAATTAAAGGGATTGACTTTCCCAGTAAATAATACAGATAATATTGTAGGGGAAAGTTTTGCAGGGACGAGCACCACTCACATTTTCTCCACATTTTAGTCCAGTTTAGTAAGGGATATAAGATTGTATGTTACATGTTTACTAAATACATCATAATAAATAAAGTCTCTGAAAGGTTTGATACAACATTGTGTTGTTTGTGATCCTCCATCAGCAGCTGCAGTATCTCTCAGCTGTATCAGTGCATCACTGTGACGTCTGACTGACCGAGGTTTTTGTACGACTCTTTATCACTGTGTGAACACCCAGTTACTGTTTGGATAGTGTAAACTCAGACAGTAATAATCTCCTGTATCTTCAGTCTGGACTCCACTGATGGTCAGAGTGAAATCACTGCCAGATCCACTGCCACTGAATCTAGATGGAGTTCCTGACTGGAGGCTGTTTATATAATAAATCAGGAGTTTAGGAGCTTCTCCAGGTTTCTGCTGATACCAGGCTAACCAGCTGCCGTATATTCCTACATCTATATGACACTCTATTGTAGCTGTTTGACCCTGTTGGACAGTTTTAACTTCAGGTTGAGTCAGAGTCACTCCTCTGGATTCTGAAGAAGAGAAAAAGAACAATTATTGTTTAAAACTACTACCATCATATACTTTTACAAGAACACCAAAACCAGAGTCAGTTTTTATCAGTCTTACCTTGAATAAAGAGTGTGAGAGTCCAGATGAAGAAGGTGATTTTGTTCATTGTTGTTCTTTTGTCTTGTGTGATGATGAAGATTGTTCTGTTCTGCTCTCAGTCATGAAGTGTTAAACTCACAGCACTATAAACACTCTCAGAGCACTGAAGCATGTGTGACAATGCAAACAAGTGGGCAGGATTTACAACAGCGTGAGCTGCTAACAAACTGATATACACTAGAGTTACAGAATGATCATTTACATTCTGACTAATGTTATTTTTAGTTAGTTTATTTAGTAAAGTAACTCATTACTTTTAAATTTACAACAAAATTTCTTTCATTTTTTCAAATAAGTAACTCAAGTTACTTGTTTTCCCATTTATTGACTGTCAGCTCTCCTGTCCTCATGTTGAGAGAAATAAAGTGCAGAGGTGTTGTGTGTGAACGATGTTTATTGTATAGACTAAATGTGAACATGCATTTACTCTCACTTACACAAAATCAGAGTCAGTATTCCTCAAAATAAATAAAAACACTGAAATGCAATCTTGAAATGTATTTATTGCTGAAATAAGAGCAATAAATAAATTTTATTGCTGAAATAAGAGTGTTGAACTTTCTTCTCCTGTATCCTATTCTTCTGCAATCCAGAATAGCAGCACAGCCTGAAGGTTTGTTTGAGCTGCGCCCTCTACTGTACAGCTGGGAATTTGCGTTTCCTTCAGCCTGAGGCTTATTCATTTCACTTTTGGTGTGAAATGAAACATTTTTGTTGTTATTAAAAACAAGCAAGCCCAGCCCAGGTGAGAAAAAGTAACACAAAAGTAATGTAATGCATTACTTTCAACAATTAGTTACTTTTTTAGGGAGTAACGCAATATTGTAATGCTGAGGATGTGCAGATGAACATCCATATGTGTTCATATTCAGTCATGTGACCAGTTTGACTGACAGTTTGACCACGGCTGTAATAACACAACTGTAATTGGTTTATTCATCATCAGCGCTGAGAAATTTATGAGGAATCATGTGACCAAGTCTCTGCTACATAACGTGAAATTTACATACATACTATTTACTATATCAGAATAATATTGTGCCGAGCAGGGCGGGGCGAGAGCCGTGAGAGAACGGCACCAGGCCGGTGGCGTGATTGCTAAGGAGCGTCACCTGCGCACTGCACCGATCTCGTATCTCACGGAGGAGCTCCAGAAGCATAAATGGAGGAGCGACGACAGTGAAGGATGAGAGAGGACCAGGCCTGGACTTTATGTTATGTTTGTGTGGGCGGCAGTCGCCCGTGAAGGACTGCTGCCATTTTACTTTCCTTTTGTATTTGTTTATTTTGTATTAAAGTAATGTTGAACATTCGCCGGTTCCCGCCTCCTTCTTCCCACAACAATGAACTGTGTTACAAATATCTATGAACTTTAGGGGGTTAACTAGTTAGCTGCGGGGCCGCGCCTCAACCAATCACCTGACTTCTCAAAACCTACAGTACTGTTTGTCTCGTTCTCTTGAACCCTCCCTTCCCCTCCCTCTCTCATCCGTTCAACCATCCTTATCATCCCCTCTTCTCTTCCTCTCCAGGTTGTGTCGGGGGTCCTAATCACTCGGCCAACATTTAACTGAGATGATGTCCTCACCCTGAGACTCTGAGCCGCCAACACCAGACGCCAGATCAACCTGACTACCATCCTTTTCCCCTTCCTCTTCATCCTCTCCCTATTCATCCCTAACTTTCATGACATAGTAAAAGAAAAATTATACTAAATTAATTAATATCAAAGTACCATATTAAAAGTCACACTTTCAAACTCCAAAAAGTATGAAAATAAAAGTTGGCATTAACACTTTAGAGTATGATCATGGAGGGAGGAAAGTCACCTTTAAAACAAAGATGATATCTGATTGGTCAGAACTCCTCAAAGAGGCGGGGTAGACACCTAAGGTTAAATAGTCAGATCACTAAGACAATAGAGACTTGAAGTAAGAACAAAGAAGAAGACAACAGAATAATATGGCTTAGGAAAAGAACAGACTATGAAGGACAGACAAGCAGCTGATTCAAGCCATCCAATTTCTTACTTTCCTTTTCTTTTACTTTCTTTTCCGTTGAGTCTCGTATTGTAAGTTAAGTTTTGCTGCAAAGTTTAACCAACGACTTTTGCCGCCTCAACTTTAAACTCCAGTCATGACAAGAGACTTCATTCGTTTGCCAGCTCGCCCAAACATGATTAGTTTTTATCTGACATCAATCCGGACCTAAAAGGACCTGCAAGAAATCAACTAACTCGGAAAAACCCTTTTCTCCAAGCCAAGGACGCGAAAAGGGATCCACATTCAAAGACAAACGACAAGCAAGAACCTCCAGATCCTAAAGCTGAACTGGTGCATTAAATTACTCTGATTCATGGTCAGGTCTTATGAAATGCATATTTTGCTAGAAATGCTCATCATTTCACTCTCTCTTAAAACTCTTTTTCACATTTCCTTTCTTTCAGCAACGTGTATGAATGTGTTTGTGTTAGATATTAGTTTGTGTGTTAGAATAATGAATAAAGTCTCCTGTAGATTTTTAAAAGAAGTGTCTTGTGTTATGTGCTTATAAATTTACTGTCTTAAACTGCCGATCTAATGTTTCTTGCTACTATGTAGTGTTTTCATGATAGTTGGATATTCATATCCGCTACAAGAGCTTATTACGGCCCGCGCAGATGAACGCTGGACGATCGTAAACTAAGTGACTCTTTATAATTCCCTATAAATTAATTAATAATTTCATTTGAGCTGATTTGTCTTACAGTAGTATGAATGTAATCTAGACGTACTACATCTGCCATGATGTCATTATCATGTGACCTACCAGTGTCAGTTGCTCACTTCATTGTCATTCATAAATCCTCTCCCGTGGCCTCATGGGATAGTAAAGTGTCCATCAGATGCACACTTCAGAATCTCACCGAAGTAGTAGATCATCCGGTACTTTTCACCTGTTCTTTTATGAGTGCTGTGAATTCACACATACTTCTTTTGTCACATACTGTTTTGACCTACTATATAATAGGGAAGAATGAGATTTTTCCAGTTTAGTAAGGGATATAACATTATATGTTACATGTTTACTTAATACATCATAATAAATAAAGTCTCTGGTACTTGAATACTGCAGTTCTTTTTTACACCATTGTGTTGTTTGTGATCCTCCATCAGCAGCTGCAGTATCTCTCAGCTGTATCAGTGCATCACTGTGACGTCTGACTGACCGAGGTTTTTGTACGACTCTTTATCACTGTGTGAACACTGGACCACTGTGGTAACTCTGACAGTAATAATCTCCTGTATCTTCAGTCTGGACTCCACTGATGGTCAGAGTGAAATCACTGCCAGATCCACTGCCACTGAATCTAGATGGAGTTCCAGTATAACGGCTTGTTGTCACATATATGAGGAGTTTAGGAGCTTCTCCAGGTTTCTGTAAGTACCAGGACAGACAGGGTGTAGGACTACAGCCTGTTAAAGGAGTGCTGGCGCTGCATCTCATCACAACAGTTTCTCCTGGTGTGACTGTATGAACTACAGGAGTTTGAGTAACTGTGATCTGTCCACTGGAGCCTGAAGAGAAATGAATAGATTCAAATGTGAAGTACATCAAGGCAATAGAAAAATGATGTGTCATATTAGAAACAGATGTCATATTCATAAAACATGAACCAACTTTATTTTTTTAGTTATAAGCAAGTCAGAGTTTCACTGTATACGTGATATACAGATCAGAGTCCAGATGAAGAAGGTGATTTTGTTCATTGTTGTTCTTTTGTCTTGTGTGATGATGAAGATTGTGTTCTGTTCTGCTCTCAGTCATGAAGTGTTAAACTCACAGCACTATAAACACTCTCAGAGCACTGAAGCATGTGTGACAATGCAAAGTGACTCTCTCTATTTAAATCATTATCCTGAAGACTGCAGCTCATTCTCAAAGACAATTCAAAGACAATTCCCAAAATAAACATTTCATTGCATGGTATTTCAAGGAGAAGCAGGTTTGAAATTCATTTTCAATGTGTTTTCTCTCACCCAGCATTCATATGTGAAGTCTATGGACCCCTAAAGGGAACAAATATGAGATGCCATTGTAAGGAACCCCCATCGGCCCAAAAACGGAATCCGACGGCCTGGGCGAAGGTTAACGCGTGTATGTCTTTTCAGCACCTCTGTGAAGTTCACTTAATTTCACTCGTTTAATCTGACTCCAATTTCAAATGATTATTACTCTTAGGTTGTGTTTCCAGTTAGAAGTTAATCATTGGTTATGCATTAATTTAGATATTTGATTATTCTGAGTATCTTTTACTTTCAATTATTCGTTCACTGCAGTCCCGGTATCGCTTTAGAAAAGTCACTTCGGCCGATTGAGTGTTTTCTCGGACACAAACTCGTCAGTTCTGACCTTAAACATTGGATGCAGGGTAAATATCTACCTTTAAGTCGGTCGCGCTCTGCTTACTCGTAACAAAAAGCATAGTTTTTATATATTTACGAAAACTGCAACTTATTTAAGGCAGCGATAGTCAGAAATCGAAATGGACTTAATTGACGTGCCCTATGCTCCATCTATTAAACCTTCCGTATGATCTATCCTGAACACAGATTTGCGGTAATACCTTCGCTTTAATCTACTAGAAATAATGAATTAAGAATAATGCAGAATAAACCAAAAATAATATTTATTTGTCAAGTAAAAATGTATCATGCCAATTACATAGTTGGACGATTAGAAGCCAATTCAGAAAGAATATATGCATAACATCAATTGCTCAAAGAGTAAGAAATGCACATACACACAGTGGTGGATTAGTGTTTTTAAGACACTTCTCCATCACTGTATGGGGTTTCTGGTTCCAGAAGATCCCACCTGACTGCTTTGCACTTTACCTTATATACCCAGACCAGAACAAAGGATTGTAAATATTTACTACACCAACACCTGTTTTGGGGAAGAGGACTGGGTTATCAGATCTCTTGAAGAGACGAAAGGAGGACAGAATTCTCCTTAGTTTTCAAACTTCCTCATAACATAAGTGACTGCTGTGAAACTGAGACCATTTTACCAATCGCACTGAGACATTTAAAATGATACCAAACATGAAAGGGGAAAAACAATAGATACACAAGTTACATTATCCATCTTGAAGAACTTTCAGTGACTTGAGTTAGGGGAAGGGAAGGAGGGTGTGTGTGGGGGTTGCATCCTGTAGATGTTGTGAGGGCAAGGCGTTGTCCTATGCTATTTCTTTAGATCTTCTCTCCAGATGAGTTTTATTGCTTTATTGCAGGGCACTTGATCTCAGTTTTGTCTTAGCAGGAAAATCAAGTCTTACACCATGTTGGTCCAGACTGGTTTAGTGCTGGTCTAACTGGTCAAGAAAAACTGTGCTGGTGTAGCTGGTCCACAGCACTCCCACTTCCCATGCTGGCCCTATACCAAAATCTATTTCAAATACATTTATTTCAAACTAAGTATCCTTCAAATCCGTTAACATATTTATTAACGTATCATTTAGAAATTAATGAAATAAAATTATAATTAAACTTTATTTGGAGTATTTCTTTATTGGACAATGCACATTTCTTAATATCATGCCTAAAAGTGTTTAATATTGTATGATATTTTACTTTACAAAATTAGTTGTTCTAGTTTAGCAAACTTTACCAGTTTAGATTACTAAAAGTACAATTGCAGGGTATTTTTATTAAGCACATAAATATGTAAATGTATTTTTAGTATACTTACAAGAACTTTACATCACCTCCATCTTAAAATTGTGGGATGCTAATGGAGATTCAGTCCCTGGTCTGCCAAACACTCATTCCCGGTCCGAAGCCTCTGCAGCAGCAGCATGTAATCATGAAGCAGGGCTCTCCTAGAGAACGAACAGACATAGTCTACGTCCATCCTTCAGTCTGCTCTACAAAGGGCTGGAGAGAGCAACAGAACTGACATATGTAAGGGTGGAACTCCTACAGGGGTTCAGGCTGTAGGGTTGCCGAGCGACTAAAGAAACTTTATCAGCAAGATCGTAGAAAACTGTAAATTTCTTGTCTATTACCACCCACTGCAACTTATACCAACGACGGAAATAAGCGCAGTTATAATAGCAAAATATGTGGGAGAGCGTTGCTATAGTGTGACGATATTATATTACAATAGGGAGCACATTAATGTTAATACTAAATCAAAACTAGTTAGCACATAATTTGTAATTGAAGGGTTTAATGACAACATCTGATTATGGTTACACTTAAAATAATTACAAAATAGATGTATGAGATGATAAAATCATATACCATTAATCGTACACAGCATGTATGAAAAAAGTTACCTGAGAGATAGAGAGAGAATGAAAGAGAGAGAGAGTGAGAGAGAGAGAGAGAGAGAGAGAGAGGGGGCCAGAGAGTGCCCAAGAAAAGCCAAGAATCAAAGAGACAGAGCAATAGATACAATGTTCTTTATCCCTTCCTTGACCATGTGACTGAAACCCAAATGTGAGAAATTCAAACTGACCAATCAGAAGATTAAAACTTCCCCCATTGTACTAAAGGTGTGACAATTTGTAGACCCCTGATGTACACACATCTTGGCCTACAGGGCTTGATCACTATCAACACCTCTTTGACTTCCAAATGGCCCTTGCAGCAAGAGAGACGGGGTTGAAACAGTAAAGCAAATGTCTTTGTTCATTTTAAAATATCTTTTAGATATTTTAAATCTTACATCTCCAAAGCTGTTCACCAAGCTGAGGATTAAATTGCATATTTTAAATCAATAAAGAAATCTGAGATCAACTGTCTCATCAGTTTTGCTTCTAAATGCTCAAATCATGACCAAAAAAAAAACAAATCTGTATTTTTCAGGCCGGACCAGCCAATGTGCATGTGCTGTTATAAGCACAAGTCTCAGAACACTGACTGTTTCTATAGCAACCGGAGCTTCTAATGGCAGCTGCAGTGACCCAATGGCTTTATCAATCAGCGATTGGCTCTTTATTTAGAAGGCGGGACTTATTCCACCATATTTCTCTCATAGAGTGGTGCAGGTATGACATCAGAACCCAGTCTAAGATTTTACAATGAGGTTTTATTATGTGTTTTTTTTTTTTTTTTTTTTTTTTTTTTTCAAAATTATGAGTAAAATAAGGTCTGTGGTAAACATAACTTGACTATACTTTGATGTTTTGTTCTACAAAGTAAATTACTCACCCATAGGTGTAATTTGTGTGGGACAGATAGAACATGTTGTCCCCACCACTTTTTGAAACATCTCGCGCCGCTGGATGTACATAATACTAATGAAACATCTCCAGTTGACTAGCAGAATATTAATTTCATTAAATAAGCTCTGGAATGTGCTGTTTTTGAAATCATGCTGAGTGTTCGTTGTCACTGTTATCAGGCTCGGGTTCAGTCTTCACACAGACGAGCGCTTCAATCTGCTGATTAACGCCGTTACAACTCTAAAAAAATCTATACGAGGGCGGATTACAACCCAGAACCTCTGACACGCTTAACAAAAGGTCAACCACCAGACCATGAGGGCACACAAACAGTTACAGCAGATTTATGTATTTATTCAGAGATGTGAAGAATCTCAGGACTAACAATATAGTGTATTATAGTAGATTTTAAGGATGAAACTATTACATTAAACAGGATTTATTGATAAATTAAACTCAATGTACAGTTGAAATTGAACATGAATTATTGTATTAATACCACACACACACACACCACAGACACCACACACACACACACACACACACACACCACACACACACACACACACCTGCACCACTTCATTCATAGTAATATGAGCGTAACGTCTTTCTATATCTAAAGTGTTTGTTCTGGACAGATACATTCTGATTTTGATGTCAATTTTGATGTTATTCTTTATAGTATAAAAGCTCTTGTGTCTCTGTCTCTCAGCACAGCTAACAAAAATATGTTAAAGAAAATGTTTGTTAAAATATGTTAAACAGAATGTCTTGCTAATGTTCCAATTAAGTTATTTCTGAATGTTCTCTGATCGTTAAAAACGTCCAGTTTTTAAAATGTTTTAAAAATGTGTTTATGTGAATGTATATGTTACAAACGTTTCAAATCTCTTGATCGGCCACTGGAGGTCTCACTCTCCGAGTATTAACTGGACTACAAATCCCACTGTGCACCTGTTTCACACACACACACACACACACACACACACTCCTTGCGAAGTATTGTTTGCCCTGCTACAATTCTGAGCGTTTGATTCCTGTTACTGTCTACCGTGTATCGACCTTGTCTGGATTACTGACCTTTGATTGTTTGTTGCCTGTTACCCTGTCGTTTGCCTGGACTGTTACTCTGATTGTTTGCTGTCTGCCCTGATCGTTTACCTGGTTATGACTACGATCATTGTGCTGCGCCTGACACTGTTGTTCACACTGTGATAAGAGCCCCGCCTCCTGTACTGTGAGCTTGTTTACCAATAAACCGCTTATGGATCCCAATCAACCTGAGTCGTTGTTACAGTATATAAATGAATGAATATATAAATAACGTTATTAAAGACCACATAACATTAAGCGAATGTTCTGTTAGCGTTACTGGAAGAACGTTTGTTCATAAAAAGGTTCCTGTTAGCTGGGAGTTCGTTCACAGTCAGTCAGGAAGAGCTTTAGTGCCAACTGTTCTTGCTCACACTAGAAATGTTCCTTCATAGTGGAGCTTTCAGTATAAATATATATATATATACCACTTGTAGTACACTTACGGGTTCAAGTGTAAGTGATAACTAAATACATTTTTTTTTTTTTAATACAGAGACAGTATGTTAAAAGCACATTTTAGTTCATATTCATGGTGTCTCAAAATAACAGTTAAGTATCAGTTATCTTAAGAAGTACTAAAGAAGAATTTTTAGTATATTAAGTACAAAATTAGTGCGGAAAAATAGAGCACTTTAAGTACATTATGAAAGTGTACTTTTTTTTCACCTGGGGGAAAAAGCAAGGGATATAAGATTAAATGTCACATGTTTACTTAAATAAATGTATGTTTCTGAAATGTTTAATACACCATTGTGTTGTTTGTGATCCTCCATCAGCAGCTGCAGTATCTCTCAGCTGTATCAGTGCATCACTGTGACGTCTGACTGACCGAGGTTTTTGTACGACTCTTTATCACTGTGTGAACACATAACTACTAGGACAGTGTACACTCTGACAGTAATAATCTCCTGTATCTTCAGTCTGGACTCCACTGATGGTCAGAGTGAAATCACTGCCAAATCCACTGCCACTGAATCTAGATGGAGTTCCAGTATAACGGCTTGTTGCATCATATATGAGGAGTTTAGGAGCTTCTCCAGGTTTCTGTAAGTACCAGTGTAACTCATCACCACCACACACTGCACTGCTGGTTTTACAGTTTATTCTGACTTCTTGTCCTGGTTGAGCTGCTGTTATTGATGGACTCTGAGTTACAGTGTACTGTCCTCTACACTCTGAGAGAGAGAGAGAGAGAGAGAGAGAGAAACTGATATATTACACATTTTAAGACAATTAATAATGATTGTAAAAAATGTATTACACAAACCTTGAGCAAACAGTGTGAGAGTCCAGATGAAGAAGGTGATTTTGTTCATTGTTGTTCTTTTGTCTTGTGTGATGATGAAGATTGTGTTCTGTTCTGCTCTCAGTCATGAAGTGTTAAACTCACAGCACTATAAACACTCTCAGAGCACTGAAGCATGTGTGACAATGCAAACAAGTGGGCAGGATTTACAACAGACAAACTAATATACACTAGAGTTACAGAATGATCATTTACATTCTGAATGTTATTTTTAGTCATTTCACTAGTTTATTTTTATTCTGACTACTGAGACACTGAGGATGTGCAGATGAACGTCCATCTCTGTGTCCATATTCAGTCATGTGACCATCATCACTGCTACAGATAAGAAATCAGATATTCTGAGTTTAAGTTCATTTGTAGAAAGTGTTTTCAGCTGTGTCTTTTAGACTCACACAAACATCAAGAAGCAGCTATGAACCTCAACAATGGTGACAATCAACAAAAAGCTTTTTTTGTGACGTTCAGAGTTGATCTGTTGAACTGAAAATGTTGTCACCATTGTTGAGGTTCATACGCTGAATCTTGATGTCTGTGTGAGTCTACATGATCCTGTCTGAATAATTTCTGCATAATGACTTAAAAACATTCAAAATATTAAAGCAGGACAAAATTCTAGGGCTACTATAATGTGAAATTATTAAATCTAAATGGTGTCCTCAGAGATCAGACTCTGGATGAGATCAGTGAATCACCAATATCACCATCTGATCAGTTTTTCTTCCCAAAAAAAAAAAAAAAAATGTGCTTCAGAAAAATTAAAGTTAAAAGTCAAGGGTCAAGAACCCAACTAAAGCAAATGCTTACCTTCATAATGGTGACTTCAAACTTATTATTTCAATAAAACAAAAACATCTAAACCTCAGTTAATTCTTAATAAGAAGCTTTGAATGAAAGAAAAAAAGTCATACTTGATTGTAATAAGTGAAGATGCTGCGATCTAGACAGATCTGTTAGTGTTTAATGTTCTGTTGTCTGAGTTTTTGAGGATTGTGCTGAAGAGTAGAGCCAGTGCTTTAGTCAATGCCGAGCCCAGAAACATTGATGTTATGCTGCATGTTGCTTTATTTAAAGGCAATAACTGTGTAGCTGCTGACGCAGTGATAGTTATATCAGCTCATGCTCATGTACTGTTGCTAGTTAATTGTTAACTAAAAGATATTTACGTTTTACAGAGAATTTTACAGTTTTGTTTGGCAGACGCTTCTGCCAGTCATTTCTTTTTTAGTGATCTTTAACCGTTGTTTTCATTAATGGTAAACGTGTGGCACTCTGTGCTGCCAGATTTATTGTTGTAGATTAATAGTGTGGCCCTGTGTGGGCCTAGTGAGGGCTTCCTGGGGGCTAAGGGAGGGCTGCCCGTGCAGGGCCAGAGCTAAGGGGCCAACGGCAAAACGTTGAGCAAATTCTCAGGGGCCCAATGCTGGCAGCCTGCTGGGGGCCCTTACGCTAGCCCTAAGTGGGCCTGTAAAGGGCCAGTGCAGGCTTGTTTGCAGGGTAAAGATCGATCATGAATCATGAGTCTGTTCAGAAAGTATCAGGACTGATTGTGAATCTCTAATCAGAGTTCATGGTGTCACTCCATCTATCATGAAGCCTCATGTGTGTCTGAAATCATCAAATGGAGAAGAAACAGGCTGTTAAAGATGGAGACATATTAGAGCTTGTTCACGTTTCATGATCTTGTGTGGAGATTCCAACGTGATCTCATGAGAATACGTGTGTATTTTTACGTAAAGTTTGGTTCTACCACACACACATTTACTTACGTTTTCATACACACAAAAACATACAATATTGACGTATTTATAGCACTAAAATGTAAAAATACACAGCATTGTTCAACTTAGAAAGATTCTGAATAGATGTTCAGTTTAGTTGGATACCAGCACATATAGGAATCTTAGGTAATGAGGAAACTGATTAATTAGCAAAAAAAAAAAAAAAAAAAAAAAAACACATCTTACTGTTACGATTGAGATTCCTCTTGGAAAAAAATGAATTACTTTATAGCAAATGAACAATCACAGATATGACACAAAAAAGGTTTTGTTCAATAGCTTAACATTCTGGCTTCAGGAAAAGTTCAAAAGGGAAAAGTGTCCACAATTTCAATGTACACCAGTGCATTTACTGTTGAGGTAATGATTGTCATCTCCCATGGTCCTTTACCTGACATGCACCCCCATATCAGAAATGAGTTGGGAAATTTGATTGTTTTCTTCAAGCAGTCATCTTTATATGTTTCATTAGAACGGCACCTGACACAAGTTCCAGCGTAATCTCCTTGGCTAATGCAGATTCGCGATTCTTCACTGAATAACACTTTCATCCAATCATCCAGAATCCATGATTGCTTCTCTTTATCCCACTGTAACCTTGTTTTCTTTTGTTTAAGTGTTAGTGCTCATTTTCATTTGGCTTTTCTATATGTAAGCTCAGTCAGCTCTATATGTAAGTTCAAGCTGGTTTTTACTGTTCTGTCCTGAAAATTGACTCCTGATTCTGTCTGTTTTTCTTTTGTTTTGTTGTGCGTTTTCCTATTGTAAAGGCATATTGCTTTGAGATTTCTATCTTGGCGCTTTGACGTCTTCCTTGGTCTGCCCATATGTCTTGCTTTATATCCTTCCCATTTAGTTTATACTTGCACCAAATTTTAGACACAGCTGACTGGGAGCAACCAACTTCTTTGGCCATACTCCGTATTGAAGTTCCTTGTTGAAGGAGTTTTATAATCCTTTCCATTGTTTCAACTGAGAACTCTCTTCTTGGGGCCATATTTCATTTCAATTAGCCGAGTCAAACAACCCATTAAGGTGCAAGCACTCCCTTTTAACTACTGACTGATTAGCATTTTTAGACTTGTCCCAGTATTTGTTTAAAATGGAAATTAACAGATGATTCCATATTTTTTCCTCAACATTGAGTGATTCCAGACTTTTTTCCTCTACTTGCTCTGGAAAAAGACATGCCATTAATAATACTAACAAAAGTGGATTTGTTTGAGGTATGTTTCCTGAAGCCAGAATGTTAAGCTATTGAACAAAACCTTTTTTGTGTCATATCTGTGATTTGTTTATTTGCTATAAAGTTAAAAATCTGAGTGAACATCCTCTAAGTGTGGTGAGTCCATCATTTTTGTCAGGGGTTGTAGAAATAGAAGAGAGGAAATAATCTACACAAGACTACGGTTAGGACAAACAAGAATTAATCATACGTTATTTCTTATGAGTAAAATAAACAGATAAATGTGAGGTATGTGATTGTAAAGAAATTTTAATAAAATGTAGAAAATTTCAGGAAGAGAGAGGAAAATGTAAAGAATGTATTATTAAAATAGGGAGGGAATGGGATATAAAAGGTATTTTAGATATAGGAAATTCTCAAAGCGAAGTTGTTGAGGCATTAATGAAGTTTATGCAGGAAACTGTATAGGTAGAAGAACTGAAAAGATCAATGAAGCCATGATTTTACACACTCCAATATAGTAGGTGGCGGTATGAACCTTTAACGATGGTCTGTAACCGCCATAAAACTAAAAGAAGAAGAAGAACCAGTACGACATGGTTTACGGCACTGATATCGAACGCTCATTGGTTCTCACCTGCTTCGTCACAGATGGCAACATGACATGTTTCAGTGGACTGACATTTGAAATGAGTGTCGGCGCTTCATGGAGAGAAGCCGGATTCATATTTTCATGGATTAATAAGTTAAATTCGGCTTTGTACCCTATAAAAACTATTACCGCCAGAGAGGACTGCGACTGCAACTCATCATCATTTGAACTACTTTTGGTACCACTTTTGGACATTTTCACAATAAATAAATTATTGTTGTTTCGCTTGTTTTGTTTGTTATTTTATTTATAACAGTAGGTAGTTTTAAGAAATGGTTATGGGTTGGTTTAGGGGTAGGTGTAGGATTAGCGGCTCAAAATATCATTTTAATGTTATATTTTTACTAAAATTGGCATTTTCCTACACATTTCTGTCCATTATGTTTTTTTTTTTTCTTTTAACATTCTGTATAAAATAGGTCTGTTTAGGTTCGGGATGGGGTTTAGGGATCTTACATTTATCTACAAAACGATACAAGAGAAATTATACATTGTATATATTTATGACATGAAAGATTCGTAAATATTTTACTTTTTTTCACTGAAAAAATATTAAAATAAGTAGTTTTACGTTTTAGTCCTCTAAATACGTCAATATTGTACGTTTCAGCATCTTTCTAAACGTACAAAAGTGTTTTGTGTCTTGGAAAGTTACGTATTTATACCTGCGTATTAACAATGAGACCAGGCTGGGAGATTCATAATGAGTCCAGATACTTTTATAACAGACCTGAATATGAAAACATGCTTGACTGTGTAGAACATGCAAAATACCTTTTATATTTTCATTGTTGACATTAATATTCAATGTACTGCTCAATAAACTCATTATATGAACACATTTTAATTGAATTTTGAAGTCTGAAGCTGCAGGTTTTTCTGTGAATCATGATGATTGAGCTTCATATGAAGAACAGAAGATCATTATGAGAAACTCCACAACATCATCCATGATAAAAGAGGTCAAAGGTCACAGATCATCAAATATATTTCTTTATACAGTGTTATATCAGCACACGACAAGAGAATGAATGAGAAATACAGGATATAAAGTCAAACTGAATTATATCTATTTTAAATTGGATAAATAAACACTTGTTTGAGTGAAAGAGTTTTTTTTTTAAATCATTTAGTCCAAACTGAATGTCTGAGTGTTGAGAAGATCTGAGTTTCTTCTAATATCAGTGTGTTGAAGTGTTGTTTCTCTCTCTCTGCTGGAGTTTGTGTTCACTCGAGTGGAATAGAGGTTTTTGTACGACCGTTTCATTAGATTGTATCACTGTGGTACACATTCGGTGGAGGAACTAAACTGGTGGTCTGTAAGTCTGTTTTTTAATTCCTATTTAAGAAAAAAAGGTAACACTTTATTTTAAGGTGAAGAAGTTACACGTTACTACATGTACTTATTATAGTAATAACAGTAAATTATGCATAAATACAAGTAACTAACCCTGAACCAAACCCTAACTGTAACTCTATAGTAAGTACATGCAGTTAATTAATATTACTCAGTACTTATTTGAGTAGTACAATGTAACTATGTCAGCGTACTATAAAGTGTAAAAAAAGAACAATTTAGAGTTAAAATGATTTAAAGTTGAAGCAAGAAAAACATTAATGGCAATTATTATTGGATATTGTGTTAACACTTTACTTGAAGCCTTAAAGGTATTCATAATTTACATTATAATGCCTTATATCTTTTATCTTTTTATAAATAATTGTGCATTACAATATGTATTATAAATGCAAAAATGCAATATAATATTTGCAAATTCGTTATTACATCTGAAAATGGTTGTTTGTCATGTGTCTTAATGCATTGTGTAACAATGTAACAATGAATAGATAATATTATAATGTGTTATAATTGCGGTTATAATTATTCATGAGATCACACACACACATTATAATGTATAAAAGAAAGCTTAATTAATGCATTAAAATTACTTTTATAACGTATTGTGTATGAAGGCTTTAAGTAAAGTGTTACTGATATTGTTTAATAATTATTTACTCTAAAACAATGATATTGTCATGTTTATTCATTCAGAAGAACAGCATTATTCCTTTCAAAAAAAAAAAAAATCTAAATGCATTTCCATAATGTGTCTCACTATGAGTTTAATCAGTTTATTACAGGTTTGATTTCCCTTTATTTATTTCTGTACTGTGATCATATGTAGTTCATTTTTATTGTAGATATCATACATGGCGAAAAAAATAGATCTGACATCAGAATGTAAATGTTGCTACTTTCTGTATTTCAGTCAATGATACTGAATCTCTTTTGCTCATGTTGTGCTCATAATTCAGTGCTTTATAATTCAAGTACAATTTACAAATGTTATTGTTTTCTCGTTCTTATCAGTGATATAATCATCATTTGGCCTGAGCTTTAGTCAAACTTTGAAATTGAGTTACATTTTGAGTTGAATATCTCACTTAAGTAAAATGTACTTCATATTGGGATGCAAAACTGCTGGAATTAAAGCAGTCAGTGTGTTAGTATATTGAGTTCATTTCTGAGGTTTAATTTAAATGAATATAGTGATTGTGTAGTTTGTATATTGTATATTATATCAGCTCTAGTGATGTTGAATGACATGAAGGATGAGATTGTCGTGATTTTTGCTGCTGTTGAAATGCTGTGAGTGAAACAGTGTGTTTTCTTTGTGTTTGTGAATGTGTTGTGTTTGTCTCCTGCAGCTGGTCCCACAGTGAAGCCCTCAGTGTCTCTGCTGCCGCCCTCTTCTCTGCAGATCTCTGGAGACTCAGCCGCACTGCTCTGCCTGCTCAGCTCTTACTCTCCACAGGGGGCGCAGGTGAGCTGGACACTGGACGGGTCAGAGGTCACCGAGGGGGTCGTGACCAGCGCAGAGAGCCAGCGGGACGGCCGCTACAGCCGCAGTAGCGTCCTGACCCTCAGCAAAGCACGCTGGGAAAAGGGAGAGGTGTACGTCTGCAGAGTAACACATGATGGAGCTCCTCATGAGGTCTCGTTCCACAAGAGCTCTGAGTGCTGATGTTTCTCTCCTGAAGATGAGCGTATCTGAGTGTCCTGTGTCAGGCAGGATTCACATGAGTCTAGTGCTGCAGCTGTAGTGATTTACAACTCAATACTGAAAGAGAGCTGGCGTGTCAAAGCACTGTGTGATCTTTCAATCTGCTGTAACATTCAATAAAGCTTCTCAACAAGTTCACTTTGTGTCTGACAACATCATTCAACTAACAGATGAAGATGCAGGTGCTTTTCACAAGCTTGATGTAGCAGTACATGTCAAAGAAAGCTCTTGGGGTTTTGAACATGGTCTCTGGAGACAGAGCTGCTCTATTCTGAGAGGATCAGAATCACTCCACCCTGACAATGCAAATGGGCTTTTCAGTCTCACTGTTTGATTGGTCGCATGATCTGGACTGGAACACACCAGTTTCACTTCTGCTGAAAATGTGCTGATGAAAATATATATGAAAATGTCATGAAAATCAAATGGAAAGCATCTCGTCCAGACAGCAGAAGTGACTGAATTCAGTCTGTTCAGTTTGATTGACAGGGATCATATATTACACCTAAAACATGATGATCATATTAAACACTGACTCATTCTCTTCATAAACACAAGATTGATGTTGATTTAGATGATCTAGTGTTATTAGTGTTTGTCTGTGATCAGTGTTGTGTGTGATTGTGTTGTTTGAGCAGCTGCAGCTGAAAGTCATGTTTGTTGGTTGATGAAGAAGAGCTCTTGATCATGTCATGTTCAGTTCATAGAGCTATAAACACATTCAGAGCAGTGAAGCATGTGCCGCTCATGTAAAACACCCTCTGAATGCAAAAGACAGAAGAGAGATCAGGACGATATACATTCAGAGTCCAATAGTTTTACTGACAGGGTTAAAAGAAAGGCTTTACATCACCAAATCACAGTAACAGTAAATATACAGAGTCAGACATACACATTTACACATCATTCTCTACAGGACTCAACTGAATGATTCCTGCTGTATCAGCAGTCAATGATCTTGCTGCTCAACATTCAAACACTTGTCTATTGTTTGCTGTAGCAGTGCAGTGTACTTCCAGAAACCCTCCAGCTCCACCTGTCCAGATCTGCTATGGGGTGATTCATGTTTGCTCGTACAGCAGCAGCATGTTGTGTGTGTTGGCAGTGGAAAGTTCTGTACTCTACAGCAGATATAATCAACAGCAGCAGACCAAACACATTCACATTGTCATATTCATTACCATGACAAACTCTCCAAGAATTGTCATGTCAGAAATCTAGTTCAGTCATGATACTGAAGATGGCACAGGCTTCGATCGGTGCTTTACATGCACTCTGTAAGCAATCACATCAATACCAAATGACTCAGGCTGATTGGTCTCTGCTGATCCTGCAGCCAATGAGATCCCTTGCTCAACATTAATAGTCTGGTTCAGTGTTTGCTGTAGGCTAGTCCTGCAGCGCTATAAGAAATTCAGCCACTTAAGATAAGTCAATGTTTTACCATTTTAAATGTTGAATGGTCTGATGTATCACTGCATTAAAAGCCAAATACACATGTTCAAAATGTTTGCTGTAGTGATGAGAGAAATTACGTTTTTGAGAAAATTTGAATCAACCATTGCTTCGCAAAATGATTCACCTGCTGGTCAGAAAAGTGTAAATATGATGAAACTCAGCCAAACATGCATAAAAAAACGTATTCAACCGCGCCGTGCCATGGGAGGGAATGACTGAACCTATCTTGGACACCAGAGGGGTCCAGAGGATAAGTGAGGGGGCTGAAGCCATCAAACCCTTTATGTTACACTTGCTAAGAGGGAGCTAACTCCCTAAGAGTGGTATGACGGAGCTTGAAGAGGCCGTCGTATCATACTGAGAGGACCCAAGAATGCAAGGTCAGAACGTCCGGGTTATAAAGTCTGACAAAAGCGGACAACCAGGACCAGCCAGTCGCCTCACAGATGCCTTTGATCGAGACACCACTAGACCAGGCCCTCGAGGAGGCCATGCCTCTAGTGGAGTGGGCTCTTACTCCTATGGGACAATCTAGGCCCATAGACGAGTAGCATAGAGCAATAACATCGACTAACCAACGCGAGAGCCGTTGCTTGGAGACCGGAAGCCCTTTGGTGCGGCCGCCAAAGCAGACGACGAGCTGGTCAAGCTGCCGAAATGGTTATGACCGCTCAATGTAGGTCCTCAATGCCCCAACTGGGCAGAGTAAATCCAACTCTCGCTCGTCCAACGAGGGAGGCAACGCTGAGAGGGAAATGACCTGTGCTGTGAACGGGGTCGAGAGCACCTTAGGGACGTAGCCATGCCTGGGCTTTAGAATGACCTTCGAGTCGTTAGGCCCAAACTCAAGGCATGCAGGGCTCATGGAGAGGGCCTGCAGGTCGCCTACACGCTTGACCGATGCTAGAGGAAGTAGCAGAGCGGTTTTGAGCGTCAGGGGCCAGAGGTCAGCTGACCACAGAGGTTCAAAGGGAGGCCCTTTGAGCACTCCGAGGACCGTGGAAAGGTCCCAAGTGGGAACGGTAAGAGAACGTGGGGGGGGGTTTAACCGCCTAGAACCTCTTAGGAACACACAATGAGGATGTTCTGACACACTGATTGGCCAGCAATAGGAGCGCAGAACGCTGCTATGGCTGCTACATACACCTTGAGCGTGGAAGGGGTGAGGCCCTTATCCAGACGCTCCTGGAGAAATGACAGTATCGGAGATACGTCACACTCAACAGGGTCTTCACTTCCTGTACACCAGTCGACAAAAAACGACCGTTTCTGGGCGTAGAGGCGACTGGTAGATGGGGCTCTCGCCAGAGAAATGGTATTTAGCACGTCCCCTGAGAGGTTTAAAGGCTCCCATCGAGGGACCATAAGTGCAGAGCCCAGATTTCTGGCTGGGGGTGCCAGATTGTTCTGTTCGCCTGAAGAGGTCCCGTCTCAGGGGGATCGGCTATGGGGCTTCCGTGGAAAGCCTGAACAGCTCCGAGGACCAAAACTGGCTCCTCCAGAGTGGGGCCACCAGGAGGACTCCGTGTTTGTCTTCCCTGATTCGCCTGATGACCTAAGGGATCAGAGCGACTGGGGGAAAAGTGCAAAGAAGGAGGCTGGGCCAGTCGTGGGCCAGCGCATCTGTAGCGTCTGTGGTGGATCAAAATCATCAATACAACTATAAATTAAAGAAAGCTTTTGACGTTTGACCTCCTTCAGATAACTCATAGACCATGGCTCCGGCAGGTCTGGATGAAATTACCCTGGTGGCATCTTTGTTACCTCCAGTGAGGAGAAGCAGGAGGCCTTCTCACCAGCTCCAGGGACTTCAAAGAGTCACCCGTGCTCCCCCCCACAATGGTACTAAGGGCCATGTGGCATACCCAAGACGCTGTGAAAACCCAATACACATCACACACACATACAGAGACACAAACACACATTTGGAAACTGTATCTACATTTAGCCTCAAAATATGACTATACCAAAGTGTACCCGTTGCTGTATTCAAGTGAACGTGCATGTATCCCTAGTATATAAGATTAGTTATGATTGTAGCGGTGTTAGTTTTATTCTAAGCGGTATATTCTGTATAAACTGTATCCCTCACTTTTATGTGTTTGACGTCCGACAAGTTTGGTCTCATTGTAAAGCTCTCTTTATGCCCTAATTGACAATGTATGTCACATCACTGTAAAATGCATTGTTCTATTTTTAATGGTACTTTGAAGAAAATGTACTCAGATCTGACACTTCACAAACCATGCAAATGAGGCCATAAATGGAGACAAAGAAAAAGTTTGCCCGCCAAAGTTGCACCCGCACCATTGGCTGACGCACCCGAGGAGGCGTTTGGCTTGTTTGTCCTTAAAAAGACATTCACACGCATGTTTCCTTTGTCTCTCGATTGTCTCTCGCCACCTCACGTACGTCTCTCCTGGACGTCTCGGCGACCGCGCTTCCACCATTTTCCGGTTATCTTACTCTTAAGTTAAAACCTTGTTGAAAATCCCGCCGAGAACCCTGTCTCGGAAAAGGACCAATCACTCCAGCAGCACACATTGAAACTCCTTCAGAAAGACAAGCAACCGCAGCACCTGAACCTATGCAAGTATAGAACCACTCTTTTCGAAGCTTTTTAAGCTCCATGCATAAGCTGAGTTTCCTTGCTGGCTCTCAAAGGTTTAACTGTTTGTAATTTGCCATTTTCTTTGATCACCTCTGTTTTCCTGCCTTTACTTTCGCTTTTGTATATATGTGTATTTCTCTGTGTATATCTAGTCATATAACGTTAGCCCATGTAGTTGTAGTTTCGTATATTAAATACATTATATTCATGCTCGATTGCCTCTGTTGCTCATTCAACGAACCAGGTCCCTTCTACGTTTGATTCTGCAAAACTGCTTTACGCTTTAATGCTATAATAGGAAGTTATTCTCGTGGCCAGAGACTAGCTTCCTTTTATAATAGTTTATGAGAAAACTGATGGTTTGCTGGACAAACTAGGATAGTCTTTCTCAAATCACTATTGAACTAGACCTAATCATATATGTAATTAATTATAATCCGTTGTAATTAATTCAAAATATATGTGCATAATTCCCTTTTTGGTCGATCTATATTATAATTAATCATAACGCGTTATGACTTAATTATATATATATTTCACCCATAATTTGAGCTAATTGATTAAATACATGTAAATTTGTTACACATCTGTGTCCTTCGTAAAGAATATTGGGCAATGAGAGTTGCCTTCTGAGGCGAAGAGGTCGACCTCTGCCCTCCCAAAGATCTCCCAGATTCTGAGAACCGTCTGGGGGTGGAGCATCCACTCGTCTGAGGGGACATTGCTCCGAGATAGCATGTTTGCTCCCAGATTCATTCTGCCCCGTATGTGCGTCGCTCTGAGCGATCGCAGCCTGGGTAGTGCCCATTCCAAGAGGCACTTTGCCAGTGCGCAGAGGCGGCTGGACGAAAGGCCGCCTTGGTGATTTATGTAGGATACCACTGTCATGCTGTCCGACTGGACCAACACGTGGCGTCCTCTCAGGAATGTCTGAAAGGAGTGAAGGGCTCGACTCACTGCCAGCATCGAGGCAGTTGATGTGAAGAAGGCTCTCCTTGTTCGACCACAAGCCGAAGGCTGGTCTGCCCTCGCACAGAGCGCCCCAACCCCAGTTGGATGCATCTGTCGAGACCACCATCCTTCTGGACATCGCCTCCAGGGGAAACCCACGGCTGAACCACGTAGGGTCCTTCCAAGGTTTCAGGGCTGTTACGCAGCCCTGATTCACGCTGACATAGAAGCGTGAGGTGGGACCCAAAGTTTTAGCCAGTATTGCAGAGGCCGCATCCGCAGAAGGCCGAGCTGCAAAACCAGGGAGGCGGAAGCCATCAGCCCTAACAACCTCTGGAAAACTTCAGAGGGAGACAGATTCTGTTCCTGATTGAAGCCGTGAGCTGCTGAATGGCCAGGGCGTGCTCTGGCGAGACTGTAGCCCTCATTTAGACTGAGCCAAACTGCACCCAGGAACGTTATACGTTGGCTGGGGACCAGTGAGCTCTTGGCAAAATTGACCCTGAGTCCTAGGCACTCCAAGTGGCTGAGGGGCACAGATCTGTGATGTTCTAGCTCGGTCCGAGACTGGGCCAACATGAGCCAGTCATCGAGATAACTCAAAACACGGATGCCCATCTGTCTCAGAGGGGAAAGCGCCGCGTTCATGCACTTTGTAAGTGCGAGGAGCTAGGGACAGCTCGAAGGGAATGACTGTATATTGGTAAGCCACTCCCTCAAATGTGAATTTCGAAAATCGTCTGTGATGGGGGACTATCTGGATGTGAAAGTAAGCATCTTTCAGATCCAGCGAAAAGAACCAGTCCCCGAGGCAAATCTGCGCGAGGATCTGCATTGAGCTTGCTCTCTCAGAGAGCGCTCGTCCTCAATGAATGCGGCTTGCGGGTGAAACCGGCAAGCAACGCGCTGAGAAACTCCCCAAACACAACAGAAATATGCTCCTTCAGATTGAATATACATCATGAGTCTCACCTGGATCAAGGGAGAGCATCATGTCATATTCAGCTGAGTGGTGTCAGAAGTGAGACCGCTCTTCCTCAACGAACGTGGCTTGCAGGGGCGGAGCCAGCAAGTAACATATACAGAGATCCAGCATAATAAACAGAAAGCATATGTCATGTTCCGCTGAGCATAAGTGAGCATTGAATTCGCCTTTAAAGTAAGTGTATACCGTTCTCAATGAACGCAGCTTGCAGGGGCTGGCAAGCGACGCGCTGAGAGGCTTGACATTTTAAGAAAACACCAATAAAATATGCTCTTGCGTTCTCATTGTGAGAACGCTCATTCTCAATGTACGCAGCTTGCGGGACGAAACCGGAAAGCGACGCGCTGAGAAACTCAGCAAATACTGCAGAAATATGCTATATCAAGTGAATATATATAACATGGGTCTCACCCAAGACGGGGAAGAGCGTCATGTCATATTTCTCAATGAACGCGGCTTGTGGGGCGGAACCGGCAAGCAACGCATAGAGACTCAGCAAACACAGCAGAAATATGCTCTATTAAGTTGAATATATAACATGGGTCTCACCTGAGTCAGGGAAGACCGTCATGTCATATTTCTCAACGAACGCAGCTTGCGGGCGCAGACCGGCAAGCAACGTGCAGAGATTCGGCATTTCAACAAACACCGGAGAAATGCACTCTATCACACTGAATATGTATCTTAAGTCTCCCCTAAGTCAGGGAAGAACATCATGTCAAATTCAGCTGAGAGCGAGAATAAGCTCGCTCTCGTGCTCTCATAATGAGAGCACTCGTCCTCGACGAACGCGGTTTGCGGGAGCGGATCCGGCAAATGACGCGTTCGGAGGCACAGCATTCTGAAACAAACGCCAGCAAGAAAACAGAGAAAAATAAGCTCTGTATACTCACCTGATGGAAGACGGCAGGGGATGAGCTGAAATGAGTGCTCTCAGATGCTGAAGGCGGCTCGTGAGCGGCGTGGTTAAAAGCTGCTGGAGAGCGACGATCCGCAGAACGAGAGATCGCCGTGAAACGGTGGATGAAATTGCTGTTTTAAACGGTTAAAACCGCTGGAAATAGCTCTTTAAATCGCTCGCCGGATGGCGGCAGGGGAAGCGCTGAGAAACCCGGAGCGGGCGGCTCGAGAGCGGGCAGTCTCCGAGGGCGCCGGCGCTGCAGGCGGTCAGCGAGTCTCAGCTGGTCCGCTGCGTTGCCTCTTCGACGGTGAGGAGACCTCGTTCCAGCAGGCAAATGTGTTCAGCTCTAAGTCTAACAAAAATTAAAACCGCCGCTGAAGGAGAGAGATCTGAAATCCTATGGCGAAATGCTCGCTCATATAGCCAGTCGCCCCACCCATTTGGTGGGCTTTGGCGCGCTGCATCGCCATAGGCTTGCACAGCTTCGCCGCGCCGTCATTGATTCAAAAACTTTTCCAGTTTGAACCAATGGCCGTGCAGTTACACTGCGTTATTGAAAAAGGCTTCAGCATCGAGAAAAAAAAGGACTTTTTCCCCATACGCAGTACGAGTGAAGTATAGAAAGGGAACACCTTTTACAAACAAAATGCAATTGAAGTTTTTATTGAAGTTGTTCAATATCAAATCATCTAATACTATTAAATATGAAGTGTCATAGAGAAATAAAGAAAAAAATCTATAGGTGAGTTAATTTCAGCAAAACTTGTATGTAATGTTGTATTTTCAGTGGTTTAATCAGGAACAAATACTGGGACACCATAGGAAGATTTATTGTTTCCCCTTTAAGCATTTGCGCTCATGCTGTATGTCGACGGGGAAGCAGAGGTCGTTTTGCTGTTTCACATTTATCCTGTATTTGCTTTCTTGTCTCTTTATATCATAATCGCCGTTTTTGTGATGTTAGAACATTGTTAAGGGTTTCTGTCATAATGTGCATCAGTGTGATCAGTGAATTTTCCTTCAAAGTGCTGCTTTTAACCATTGAATTTCAGCATCTCATTTGCACGTGTGTCTTTCTATGAAGGGATGAGAGAGTAGGCCTTCTGATGTGTGTATACTAATCTTACCTCACAGTTTATGATTATTAATTATTAATACCAATAACATTTATATAATATACTTATGTTACATGCTTAGTACATCCAAATAAATAAATAATGTTTCTTAAAGGTTTGATACAACATTGTGTTGTTTGTGATCCTCCATCAGCAGCTGCAGTATCTCTCAGCTGTATCAGTGCATCACTGTGACGTCTGACTGACCGAGGTTTTTTGTACGACTCTTTATCACTGTGTGAACACATATTCACTGTTGATATAGTGTCTACTCTGACAGTAATAATCTCCTGTATCTTCAGTCTGGACTCCACTGATGGTCAGAGTGAAATCACTGTCAGATCCACTGCCACTGAATCTAGATGGAGTTCCTGACTGGAGGCTGTTGATCCGATAAATCAGGAGTTTGGGAGCTTCTCCAGGTTTCTGTAAGTACCAGGACAGACAGGGTGGGTTACAGCCTGTTAAAGGAGTGCTGGCGCTGCATCTCATCACAACAGTTTCTCCTGGTGTGACTGTATGAACTACAGGAGTTTGAGTAACTGTGATCTGTCCACTGGAGCCTGGAAGAGAAATTAATAGGATTTAAATTAAAAGTACATGAAGACAATAGAAAAATGATTCATAAAATATAAAACTTTAGTATTTTTAGTTATAAGCAAGTCAGAGTTTCACTGTATACCTGATATACAGATCAGAGTCCAGATGAAGGTGATTTTGTTCATTGTTGTTCTTTTGTCTTGTGTGATGATGAAGATTGTGTTCTGTTCTGCTCTCAGTCATGAAGTGTTAAACTCACAGCACTATAAACACTCTCAGAGCACTGAAGCATGTGTGACAATGCAAAGTGACTCTCTCTATTTAAATCATTATCCTGAAGACTGCAGCTCACTCTCAAAGACATTTCAAAGACAATTCCCATAATAAACATTGCATTGCATGGTATTCCAAGGAGAAGCAGGTTTAAAATTCATTGTCATTGTGTTTTCTCTCACCCAGCATTCATATGTGAAGTCTATGGACCCCCTAAAGGAACATGGGACAAACAAATATGAGATGGAAGGAAAAATGATAAGTCAATGGTTTTACGTTACCCCGATAAATTTTGCATTTGCTCACAAAACCCTTTGCAAAAAACTTTGCAGGCGAATGCAAATTTTCTCGGTGAAACGCAAAAGCATTGACTTATTATTTTTATTTTTTTCCTCACATCATATATTTTTTTCCTTCACCATGTCCCTTTAGGGGCTCTAAAGAATTGACAAGCTTGAAATACAATGTTTATAAAGTCTGATTTAACTTCTTGTTTCTCATTGATAGTCTGGTTAAAGGATTATAACAAAAAGACAAAAGTTATATCTGTTATGTTTTAACAAAATTCAACCCCTGGGATATTAGGTGCTCAAAGTTGATGAAACACTCATAAATAAATGACAAAGAATAAGCATATTGTATCTTCTCTTCCCAAAGTCTTCAGAAGTGAATGACACCTGAAGCCAGACACATTCAATTTACAAATGGCAGAGCTGCTCTTATGTTAAAAACAAGGTGGATAAAGACTATAATGTTTGTCTCATTCGTTTAGTGTCCAAACCTGCTCCTGAAGGGCCTGTAGAGTTCAGCTCCACATCTACACTATCACTGACTTGTGCTGGAGGGCGACAGATAAGAAAGTGGGACTCTAATGGCGACAAAGTCCACTTTCTGCTCTGACAATCCACCCATTCCTGAATTATGAGGGAAGTATATTAATATCACCTCCATACTTAATGCATTGGAGGAAGGTGACAGATAAGAGAGTGGGACGATAATGTCAACTCACCCTGCTGAAAAATCCAGCATAAACCAGCATGAATGCCATGTTGGTCCAGACTGGTTTAGTGCTGGTCTAACTGGTCAAGAAAAACTGTGCTTCAAATCTATTTAAAATACATTCATTTCAAACCAAGTATTCTTCAAATCCGTTAACATATTTATTGACATCTCTATTGATCACTTAGAACTTACTGATATAAAATTATAATTAAACTTTATTTGGAGTATTTCTTTATTGCACAATGCACATTTCTTAATATCATTCCTAAAAGTGTTTTAATATTGTATGTATATTGTATTGTATATTTGCAATAGTTCCACTTTAGCACAAATCAAATATACTTCAGTACATATTTAGTTGGACCTCAGCACTACTTCCACACAATTAAAGTGCATTAAATACAACATTAGTTTAGCCAATTTAGCAGACTTTAAGTATACCAAGGTCAAGTCAAGGTCAAGTTGATTTATATAGCCTTTTAAAACAACACAAAATGCTGACCAAAGTGCTGCACAACATACAAGACAAAACATCCTCATACAACACAATTTAAATACTAATAAAATACATCGAAAGAAAAAAAATTAAGCTGCATAAAACTGGCTCTAACTACAGAATTGATTTGTTTATCAAATTTTAACTCGGGGTCAAGGGTAACTCCCAGATTTTTTACTTTATTATGAATGTTATCTTGAAGGGGGCCCAGGGTAGAACTTAGATTATTTAAAAGGTGTGAAGGGCCAAACAACATAACATCAGTCTTTTTCTGATTTAATTGAAGGAAATTATTGTCCATCCAAACCTTAATGTCCTATAAACAAGCTAGCAGAGAGGACACTGAATCAGTACCTGATTTTAACGGAAAAAAGAGCTGAGTGTCATCGGCATAAATGTGATATGAAACTTTATGGGACTCAAAAATTAAACAAAGACGGGGTAAATATAGAGAAAATAAGATTGGACCAAGAATTGAGCTCTGGGGCACCCCACAAGTGACGGGAACTGAGCTTGATGAAAATTCGCCAATTTCCACCAAAAAATTCCTGTTTGTGAGATATGATGCAAACCAATCTAATGCAACATCACGAATGCCAACTTCAAGGTCTAATCTCTTTAACAGGATACGATGATCCACAGTATCAAAAGCTGCACTTAAGTCCAATAATAAAAGAATAGTATAGTTGCCAGAGTCTGCAGATAGTAAGAGGTCGTTTACTACCCTCATAAGTGCAGATTCAGTACTGTGTTTAGCTCTGAAACCACACTGAAAAGGATCCAGAATGTTGTTAGAGATTAAGTAGGGGGAAATTTGATTTAGTACACATTTTTCCAGAACTTTGTGCAAAAATGGAAGTTTCGAAATGGGCCTATAATTATTAAAATCAGAGGGATCAAGATCAGCTTTTTTGAGTAAAGGATGGACCACAGCCTGTTTAAGGCAAGATGGAACAGTACCTGTTTGTAAGGAGCTATTGATAATAGAAAGAAGACTTGGCAACACAGAAGACAGAACATCCTTTAGTAACTTTGTGGGAATGGCATCAAGAGAGCAAGTGTTGGTGTGTGAAATAGTCTGAAAATAAGAAAAAGCAGAGGGGCAAATATTCACGTATTGATAATTCTGAGTTAAATTACTAGAGATCTGTACCCTAATTTCAGTAATTTTGTTTATAAAGAAGTTACAAAACTTCTCAAATAAGTCTAGGCTAGGCTCTGGACTGACCGGTCTAGAAGGGTTTAATACTGAGTTTAATGTAGAAAACAGTATCTTTGGGCAATAAGAATATTTTGAGATTATGTTAGAGAAGTGTTTTGCCCTTTCCAAGGAAACTGCTTCTTGGAAGTTAGACAAGTTACTCTGTAAGATTTGAAAATTTGTAATTTGTCTTTCTTCCATTGTTTTTCTGCCCTTCTACACTTTTTCCTTAAAATTTTTATGTCGCTATTAAACCATGGTTGATCATTTGATTTCAGTTTTTTGGTTTTATAAGGGGCAACTACATTTAAAATTTCTGAACATGAGGAGTTAAAAAAATTTACCAGCTCTTCAACATTTTGATCCTGCGATGATATCACATCACTGGGAGGGCCAAAAAAGCATCCATAAATTGCTAAGCAGTGGAGGGGTTTATAGACCTTGAACAGTAGGTAGAAGGCTGGTTTACAGGACTAGGACTGTCACAAGCTGGTGTTGCTGCAGCAGGGATGAGTCATAAATGGACTTCTACATAAATAGAGTATTTATTTAACAAAGGAACAGAACAGCGAACACATTAAATCACCAAACAAACAACAAGAACAGACAAGGAGTGCAGGGAAGTGAGTCCAATATAAAGGTAGTGCAGATGATCAGGAGCAGGTGCAGGTAATCCGTGATGATGAGGAGAAGACGAGGAAGTGAGTGCAGGTGTGGAAACAAGGATGATGATGGGAAATGGAGTCCAGGACAGAGGGGAACTGTGACAAGGACAGGAAATCACGCTGTCAAACAAAACCGACCAGACAGCCCAGCATCACTTACAGATATATTACTAATGTCAAGGCCTAATGATAAAACTAGATCAAGCGTGTGACCCAGTTTGTGTGTTGGACCCGATATGTGTTGTGTGAGGTTAAAAGAGTCTAGAAGTTGAACGAAATCTCTTACAAGAGGTTTTGAGGGACAACAAAGATGCATATTAAAATCACCAAGAATCAACAACTTGTCAGTACGCCGCAACAGTCGCTCATTGGACAATATTACAGGAATATTGTCCGGTAATGCAGTCGCTGATCATGTAAGCCACGCAAGACGAGCACCACGGTGGACATAACATGAGCGACGAAGAATCCCTCGATCAGCACACCGTAGATAAATGTCTGATGACAAGTGTGTTACTGACCGGTTGTTCAATCGCATGAGTTCAGAGGATGTAAAAGTAATTGCCATACTCGGTAGAGATGAGAAAACATAAGAAAAGTATCGTTCACTATTCCAAAAGACGATTCTTCTAACAGACAGAAGAAACCAGCAGACGGAGAACAAAATCATTTTTGAAGTCCCATAGGGATTGTCACTCACTGAGAGTCAGGTCCGGGCGTAATTCTGTCGAAATAAGGGACAAGTAACGATGAAGAGTCAGGTGAAAGTCAGGTGATAATAATCCAAACATACAGGCCACGGAAAGCATGCAGGATCCAATGGAGATTCAGCGTCGATGAGTCCGAAGACGCATGTACGACGGCAGATCCTGACACCCGGATGACAAGGTGAACAACAGTGCTGATTCACCAAGACGTCCAAACTCCGGCAAAGAGTCCGACGAGGCTGACAGGACAACACATCGCTGACTCCCAGATGACGAGGTGAACAGCAGCGCTGATTCACCAAGACGTCCAAACTCCAGCAGCCCGGTGTCACAGACACGCCAGGTTCCACCCTATCACAGCGCACTCAATCCCCGGAATACTAATCACCGACACCTGCACCTCATTCAGTTCACTCATCACCTCAGCATAAAAGACACTCACACTTCCCCACACACTGTCCGATCTCGTTTGAGTCAAGTCACATGTATGCTTCTCTCAAGGACTCCTTACCTGCTACTTACCTGCTTCCAGTGTCTCCCTGTTACCTCGTGTGTGAGTGTCTCCATTCTCCAGTGTCTCCATTCTCCAGCGTCTCCATTCTCCAGCGTCTCCATTCTCCAGCGACGATCTGTAATTATTACAAAGACTGTATCATCATCCACTTCAAACAACCATCAACTTTACCACTATTCACTCACCTGTTTCACTGTTACCTCTGCTGTGTGTATAAATAAACCATCTCATTCTCCATCTCGTCTCCGTGATATCTGTACTGTAACAGAAGATCGGACCAGACGGATTATACACCAGCATGAGTCACCCGGATCCATTTCAGGAACTCGTCGATGCCCTTCGACGAGCACTCACCTCTCAACCACCACCATCGTCACCTGCCATCACAGCCGTCAACACACCACCGACTCCTTCACCACCAGCGCACGCCAGTCCCATGGCCCAACCGGCGCCCTTCTCTGGTTCGGCGGAGGATTGCAGCGGTTTCCTCCTGCAATGTTCGCTGACCCTGGAGATGCAACCGCACATGTTTCCCACTGACACGGCGAAAGTCGCCTTCATCATCTCTCAGCTGCAAGGAAAAGCGCTACAGTGGGCCGATTCATTATGGTCACAAGGTAACCCTATAGTCAAGTCATATTCTGGTTTCGT
Organism: Hypophthalmichthys nobilis; assembly: GCA_037950665.1. Lineage (NCBI taxonomy): Eukaryota > Metazoa > Chordata > Actinopteri > Cypriniformes > Xenocyprididae > Hypophthalmichthys > Hypophthalmichthys nobilis. The sequence goes on from CM075486.1 coordinate 1,774,143, forward strand.
CAACCACTTCCGGGAAGTGGCACAGTTTCCTCGGTTTCTCCAACTTTTATCGCCGTTTCATCCAGAACTACAGTTCAATTGCTCATCCTCTCACCAACCTGCTCAAAAACAAGCCCAAGTCTCTGTCCTGGACCCCAGAAGCCACCAACGCCTTCCAGACCCTCAAACAAGCCTTCATCACCGCTCCACTCCTCATCCATCCCAATCCTGACCTTCCCTTCGTGGTTGAAGTAGACGCATCCACCACCGGAGTCGGAGCGGTGTTGTCGCAGCAGCAGGGGACACCAAGTAGACTTCACCCATGTGCCTTCTTCTCCCGCAAGCTCAACCCGGCGGAAAAGAATTACGACATTGGTAACAGGGAGCTCCTGGCCGTAAAGCTGGCCCTCGAGGAGTGGAGGCATTGGCTGGAGGGAGCCAAACATCCTTTCCTGGTCCTAACCGATCATAAAAACCTGGAATACCTGCGGTCTGCAAAGAGGTTGAACCCCCCGCCAAGCACGTTGGGCTCTGTTTTTCACACGATTTGACTTTACCATCTCTTACCGTCCCGGCATCAAGAACATCAAAGCCGATGCCCTCTCTCGTCTACATGCACCCGAGGACAGCCTAGAAGATCCAGAGCCAGTTCTCCCTAGCAACCTCTTCGTAAGTCCCATAACCTGGTCAGAAGAGACCATGCCCTCCTCCAATGCCTCCACCAACATTCCGCCGGGTTGTCCACCAGGCTTGCAATACACTCCCAGAGCACGGCGCACTCCACTTATCCACACAGCTCACTCTTCACTCGGCACTGGCCACCCAGGGGTCAATGAAACCCTCTCGTTGCTTAAAGAACGCTTCTGGTGGCCCAACATGGCAGCCGACGTCAGAAGGTACGTGCAGGGCTGTGAGGAATGCGCCATCTCCAAGAGCCCACGCCATCTTCCATCCGGCAAGCTCATGCCTCTGCCCGTTCCCAATCGACCCTGGTCACACCTAGGAGTCGACTTCATAACAGACCTCCCAGCATCCAACAATAAGACCTGCATCCTGGTAATAGTCGATCGCTTCTCAAAATCCTGTCGTTTAATTCCTCTGAACGGACTCCCCACAGCAATGGAGACAGCCGAATTACTCTTCAACTTCGTCTTCCGCTACTTCGGCATCCCAGAGGACATCGTATCTGACAGGGGACCTCAGTTCATTTCCCGAGTCTGGAATGGTTTCTTCAAGCTCCTAGGTGTGACCATCAGTTTAACATCAGGATACCACCCTCAGTCGAACGGGCAGACGGAACGGAAGATCCAGGAGATCGGCCGCTTCCTCCGTACCTTCTGTCACGGCCACCAGGACTCCTGGAGCCAGTATTTGGGTTGGGCCGAGTACGCACAGAACTCTCTCCGCCAACCTACCACCGGTCTCACACCATTCCAGTGCGTGCTCGGATACCAACCCCCACTGTTTCCCTGGACTGGGGAACCTTCCGACGTTCCTGCTGTGGATTACTGGTTCCGGGAGAGCGAGAGGGTCTGGGACTCAGCTCATCACCAACTGCAGCGAGCCCTGTGCAGACGCAGGATGACAGCGGACCTTCATCGCTCCGACGCTCCCACTTACCAACCCGGACAGAAGGTCTGGCTGTCCACCCGTGACATCCGCCTGCATCTGCCCTGCCAGAAGCTGAGCCCCAGATTCATTGGCCCATTCACCATCACCAGGCAGATCAATCCAGTCACTTACCAGCTCCAACTACCTCCACAGTACAGAATTCACCCAACTTTCCACGTGTCTCTTCTCAAACCTCACCACCCCTCTGTTCCTCTGTCCACAGAACCTGGCGTGGCAGCAGCCGAACCCCCCCTTCCTCTCCTTGTGGATGATGGAGCTGCATACGAGGTGCGAGAGATCCTGGACTCCCGGCGCCGTGGTGGTCGACTAGAGTATCTAGTGGATTGGGAAGGCTACGGCCCCGAAGAACGTTCATGGATTCCCCGAGACGACATCCTCGATCCCAACCTTCTTCACACTTTCCATAATGACCATCCTGACAGACCGGCTCCCCGTGGACGAGGACGACCACCACGACGTCGGGGTCCGCGGCCCTCAGGAGCGGGCCGTGGAGGGGGGGGTACTGTCACAGACACGCCAGGTTCCACCCTATCACAGCGCACTCAATCCCCGGAATACTAATCACCGACACCTGCACCTCATTCAGTTCACTCATCACCTCAGCATAAAAGACACTCACACTTCCCCACACACTGTCCGATCTCGTTTGAGTTAAGTCACATGTATGCTTCTCTCAAGGACTCCTTACCTGCTACTTACCTGCTTCCAGTGTCTCCCTGTTACCTCGTGTGTGAGTGTCTCCATTCTCCAGTGTCTCCATTCTCCAGCGTCTCCATTCTCCAGCGACGATCTGTAATTATTACAAAGACTGTATCATCATCCACTTCAAACAACCATCAACTTTACCACTATTCACTCACCTGTTTCACTGTTACCTCTGCTGTGTGTATAAATAAACCATCTCATTCTCCATCTCGTCTCCGTGATATCTGTACTGTAACACCCGGCAACAGCAGTGGAACAAAATTCCCAGGTCGGCTTTAGCACCAGCTTGAATTAATTATAATACTGTAGCTCAGATCGAGATCGAGAAGACTCGTTTAGTACGAAATATCCGTTCTCACAGCTCGAAATCCCAATAAAATTAAATAAAACTGATAAAACAGGATCGGCAAGCAGCGGCAGACAATGCGCACAGTGTTCACTCAACTGGAACTGGAACTATCTACTGATCTTACCAGTTTAGATTACCAAAAGTAATCGATTTAGCACAAAATAAATGTATTTCAAATACATTTTAGTTAATAAATAAATAAATAAACAAATAATATAATGTATGTATAATAATATATTTATATATAAACCAGCATCCCATGTTGGCCCCAGCATGCAAAACACACCTTATGCTGACCAGCAATGCTGGATTTTCCAACAGGGCAGTCCATCTTCTGCTCTGTCAACATTGCCTCTCATCACGTCCTACATCAGGGAAGAACTTTACATCAGCTCCATCCTAAAATTGCAGTCAAGAAAGTGGGATGCTAATGGAGATTCAGTCCCTGGTCTGCCAAACACTCATTCCCCGGTCCGAAGCCTCTGCAGCAGCAGCATGTAATCATGAAGCAGGGCTCTCCTAGAGAACGAACAGACATAGTCTACGTCCATCCTTCAGTCTGCTCTTCAAAGGGCTGGAGAGAGCAACAGAACTGACGTAGCCTCTCTTTTTTTCTTTCTAGCTTCGCTTGTAAGTTGCCTCTTAAAGTGTAACTTTGCTGTTCCCTTTCGTGGGAACTATCGACGCTACGTCAAATGACGTGATGGGAACCCTCTGCGTGATTGCGTCGTGAAGCACCTCTGTATCTAACAAATGATGAGACGAGACGTCAGAAGCGGGTGACGTCACGGACCAGGAAACTATAAAGCATACCCAGAACAAAGAACGCTAGCTTCTGTTGTCTTCAGCAAGCGCTCTCTGTATCTTGTGTGTCTTATTTAGTGTTGTTTGTCTCGCTACACACTGTGATCTCTTCGTCTGAGGACAAGAGTTTCAAAGCACGTACACACAATATATATATATATATATATATATATATAAATAATATAATGGCGGAAAAAGAGAAAACTAACAAGCAACAGTTTGTCAAGTGTGTGCCTCCCTGCACGCGATTCATCACGGGTGGGGACACACACGAGATGTGTGTTGTTTGCCTGGGAGTTGAGCATGCACAGGCAGCTCTCGAGGGGGCTGTCTGTGTACATTGCGAACGGCTCACTCTCAGAGTGTTGAGATCGCGCCGGGCGCTCTTCGAGGAGGGCACCTCGGCGAGTGTTCCCCGCGGATCGGGTCCCGCTGCTGCCGAGGCACAGCGGAGGCTGCATTCGTGGGGATCACAAATGGATTTGGCAGAGGGGGGAGAGACGGGCCCAGCCTTATCGCTCCCCTTACCTGCCAGACCCAGTGTCTCTCCTTTGGCGGTGGAAGCACGCGCTGCGGTTTCTTCCCCCCGGAGGGAGACACCGACGCTCAACATTTCTTCCTCTGAGGAGGTTGACGTGATGAGCGTCGAAACTGGAGATGAGGACCCGCCATCCTCGTCTCCAGCTTATGAGGAGCTGCTGGAGGTAGTGATTAGGGCAGTTGATAAATTAAAAATAGACTGGCCCACGGAGAAAAGTGAAACTAAACAGAAGAGCAAGCTTGATGAGCGCTTTCTCCCCGCACGGTCACTACCCCAGCGTCGGGGTCTGCCGTTCTTTCCCGACCTCCACACCGAGGTGTCGAGGTCGTGGAATAGACCAGTACAATATCGTGTTTTCAGCCCACAAACATCATTATATAGTAACATCGTGGGGCTGAAACACCACGGCTATGGGGCGATGCCCCGGGTTGAAGAGACGCGAGCTATCTCTCGCCCGAGTCTGCATCGTCCCTCAAGACCCCGACATTGCCCACTAAGCCACTTAAGACAACATCGAGCTTGGTGGGCAAGGCAGATATGAAGGACAAAGATAAGAACATCCTCATGGATGCGCCGCTGTCTCCTGTGGGCCTATTTTTCAAAGAAAAAGTCCTGACGCCAGATGCTCCAGGACTCATGAGGGCAGCCCCGGAGGGGTCAGAGTGTCAAAAATCTAGCTCTCGTTCCCCTTCTGGGCGCAGCGGTCTCCACCAATCCTCTGAGGAGGGTCAGTTGTCTCTCGATTCGTTTATCTGCCGGTGCGCGCGTCAGAGCAACGAGCCGAGTGCTCAAAAAATCAGAGGCCAGTCTCGAGAGACTGGTTCCCTTAGTAGAATTTATAGAAGAATGGAAACTTCTCCCAAACATTTCGAAATGGGTGCTGCTTATTATAGAACAGGGCTCTTCCTTTCGGCCTATCTCTATCACCCCGCACGTTCACGAAGTGCGTGGATGCAGCTCTGGCTCCGCTGAGACTCCAGGGCATTCGCGTACTGAACTATATCGACGACTGGTTAATACTAGCTCAAACAGAACAGCTGGCAGTTCAACATCGAGATGTTGTTCTGTCACACATGAAGAAGCTTGGGCTGAGGCTCAATGCCAAGAAAAGTGTATTGGTTCCGAGTCAAATTACCAACTACTTAGGGGTAGTTTGGGACTCCACCACGATGCAGGCATATCTATCCCCTGCTTGTGTGAGTTCCATTCTCGGCGCCGTGAATGGGGTGAAGTTGGGCCAGTTACTCACTGTAAAACAGTTTCAGAGACTGTTGGGTCTAATGGCAGCTGTGTCCAACGTGATAATTTTTGGCCTTCTGCACATGAGACCCTTACAGTGGTGGCTCAGGATCAAGGGGTTTTCTCCGAGGGGAAATCCTTTTCGCATGATCAAAGTCACACGGCGATGCCTTCGTGCTCTGGTCATGTGGAAAAAGCCTTGGTTCCTGTCCCAGGGACCTGTGCTGGGGACTTCTCGTCGTGTTACTTCACGTGTTGGTCCGCACGGACAATACGACGGTGGTCTCATATATCAACCATCAGGGGGGTCTGCGGTCTCGCCGACTTTGCAACTTGGCCCGTCGGATCCTCCTGTGGACCCAGGGAAAGCTCCTCTCATTAAAAGCAGCTTATATCCCGGGGCATCAAAATGTGGGAGCAGACGCCCTGTCGAGACAGGGGCCGAGGCCCGGGGAGTGCAGACTCCACACCGAGGTGGTGGAGCTCATCTGGAAAACCTTTGGTCGAGCGGAAGTCGATCTTTTTGCATCAAAAGAGTCAACCCAGTGTCCTCTGTGGTACTCCTTAGTGCACCCAGCACCTCTGGGGCTGGATGCCATGCTACAGACGTGGCCGAGGCTACGTCTGTATGCTTTTCCCTTCTGGAAAAAGTACGCCAGGAAGGGGTCAGCGTAATAGTGGTGGCCCCGTACTGGCCAACCAGGATTTGGTTCGCGGACCTAATATCGCTGTTAGACGGCTCTCCAATGGAGCTTCCTCTCAGGCAGGACCTCCTGTCTCAAGCGGGCGGTTCGATACTCCATCCCCGCCCAGAGTTATGGAAACTGTGGGCCTGGCCTCTGAGGGGGCAAGGCTCATAGATTCTGGTCTCCAAACCGAGGTTGTGGAGACCATTCTTCATTCCAGAGCTCCCTCCACAAGGAAGCTATATTCATATAAATGGAAGTTGTTTTCTACTTGGTGTAGCCTTGTGCTTCAGTTTCTCCAAGAAAAGTTCTCGGAAGGTTTATCTCCTTCGACGTTGAAGGTTTACGTAGCAGCCATTTCGGCTTACCATGATCCTGTAGGGGGCTCCTCGGTGGGCCGAGACCCCCTTGTCATACGTTTCCTTCGTGGTACATTGAGGCTGAGGCCTGCAGTGCGTACAAGGACTCCAGCCTGGGACCTGGCTATAGTGTTAGAGGGGCTAGCTGAGGCTCCCTTCGAACCACTAGAAGAGGTATCAGAAAAATTTCTCACTTTGAAAACCATATTTCTTCTGGCAATTTCGTCTCTTAAAAGGATAGGAGATTTACAAGCACTGTCGGTTGCTCCTTCCTGTCTCGAATTTGCGCCTGGTATGGTTAAGGCTTTCCTGCACACTAGACCTGGCTATGTGCCAAAGGTCCCCACCAACGTCCCGGGTCCTATTGTACTCCAGGCTTTCTGTCCTCCTCCCTTCTTAGACTCTGATCAGGAAAAACGTAATCTGCTCTGCCCCGTCAGGGCTTTAGATGCATACATCCACAGAGCTGCCCTGTGGCGGAAATCAGATCAATTGTTTGTTTGTTATGGGTCCCCAAAAAAAGGGGGCCCAGCATCTAAGCAGAGGATGAGCAAGTGGGTGGTCGAGGCCATCTCACTTGCCTATGAGGCATCCGGACAGCCATGCCCTTTAGCTGTCCGGCTCATTCCACCAGGGTATGGCGGCCTCTAAGGCATTAATGTCAGGAGTATCTTTAAATGACATATGTGATGCAGCTGGATGGTCATCCCAGCACACGTTTATCAGGTTCTACAACCTAGACACAAATCCTACTCCGGGTTCCTCGGTTCTGTCTACAAGATTACAGACAGGTACTCGGTGACACGGCATAGTTGGGACAGCGTTCCCATCACGTCATTCGACATAGCGTCAATAGTTCCCACGAAAGGGAGCGTCTCGGGTTACGGGTGTAACCCTTGTTCCCTGAGTAAGGGAACGAGACGCTACGTCACGTTGCCGTACCCCCAGCGTACCTGTGAGCGTCTTGCTTCAGCCATAATCCAGAAGCTAGCGTTCTTTGTTCTGGGTATGCTTTATAGTTTCCTGGTCCGTGACGTCACCCGCTTCTGACGTCTCGTCTCATCATTTGTTAGATACAGAGGTGCTTCACGACGCAATCACGCAGAGGGTTCCCATCACGTCATTCGACGTAGCGTCTCGTTCCCTTACTCAGGGAACAAGGGTTACACCCGTAACCCAAGACGATTTTCAACACACTTTGTATTGTTACAATGTCGATAGTCTGTATATGTAAATTAACAATGTTTACTCTTTCTTCGTGTTACCTGGACCAGGAAATTCACATTTATTTGTCTGTAAAATCAGTGGGAAGTGGAGTTTTGAAAGCTCCAGGGCTTTGGTGAAAACTACATATACATTGAAAACTTACTACAGTCATTTACAACACTTTCTGCATCCCATAATCTAAAGTGTAAACTATTTATCACAAGTAAACATGTTTCATATCATTTACAGATCTTCCTGTTACAAATTGTGTGTGTAACGTGATCTCATGAGCGTATTAGTACATGAAGTGTTGGTCTGACATACGTACGTTTGCATAAACAGTAATTTACAACAAGGACGTACTGTATGTACGTGCTTCAATCTAAATCATGCAGTTTTACATATGAACAACTTTAAAGATGTATAAATGTTTACAAAGTATTTTAGAATCATATTGAATTCACTAAATTAACAGGATGATTTTATTCTATTTAGTCAATAAGATTGATCAAATATGTTCAGTGTGTCATCATATTTACCTTATTTTACATTCTAACGATTTTATTCTGTTCTGTGTGAGATTTCTTGTGCCGTATTCAACTCGTTTTGAGACATTCCGTCAATTCATCCAAGCCTGAACTTTAAAATGTAAAAAATAAATTACCACTCTGTCAACATTTAATCCTCACTTAATCATTTATTTTTTATTTTATTTCCCATCAGACAGCTGCTCACCGTAACAAGGAAACACATTATAAACTGATCCCATTGTAACGTGTTTGTTCTGCTTTGTTCTGTTTTATCATGGAGTTCTCTAGTTTGTTCCCATGGTTACTGATTACTTTCACCTGTCAATCACTATGTCTCTCCATGTATTTAAGACATCAAACCATCAATACTGTTAAAAATTTAAGTGCAATCTTTGACTCCACTCTCTCGTTTCAGGCTCATATTAACTCTATCATCAAATCAGCATTCATTCATCTCCCAGCTCTGTCCCTTTATCAGTGTCAAAGACGCTGAAACTATTTGTCTCATCACGCCTTGATTACTGTAATACCTGCTCGTCCCCTACACCCCGACTCGCTCACTACGATCTTCTGACTCTGGTCTTCTCGGCATCTCCTCTCTTCAACGGGGAGCAGATCATTCAGTGTTGTTGCACCTGAACTCTGGAATTCTCTCCCCTGCTCACTCTGTTGTGTTAATAATATTTCTGAATTTAAATCATTACACAAAACTCACTTATTTTCTGAATGTTATCATCCTTAAGTTGTGTTTTGTATTTCGTTGTGCTTGATTCTATTCTGCTGTATTCTGCCCTGTCTATATTATGTTCTTTTACTGTGTCTACTAACTATTGTTTGTCATCATTGTTTACTAGTGTTTTTCTCTCTTTGTTAAATGTACATTGTAAAGCGTCCTTGAGCCCTGGAAAGGCGCTATATAAATAAAACTTATTATTATTACAAGACGTTTTTTTTTTCCATTCCCATCCATTGTAATACATTTTTGCTGCATTCACCCCTCATCACATTACAGCCGTTTTCCTCCAGTGAAAAGGCTGCTGGGATCTAAGGTTTTATTTATTTATTTTTTTAAATGTTCACTTCACCTAAATGGCATGAGACTGACGCTGTATGGAGCTAGAAATATGACAATACTATTTGAATCTGAATTGTGTAAATTTGAATTATAGACAAGTGTAATTTAATAAAATTGAATATTATGTGACATTTTACATAGTTCTGAATTTGATTTTTTAAAACTTGAATATTAAACATTTGAAATTGAACACAACTGAAATGTTTTCATGGCAGCATTTTATAGACGTGTATTTTCAAACAGCAGATTTTTCCTTCTGAAATTTTAGACTGCAAATATCCAGTTTTTAAAAATACAGCTTCAAGTTTTCAAGATGAAGAAGAAATTCAGAACATCAAATTCAATATTGTAAATTCAAAGCGCAGAAATTCAGATCGTACAGAAAGTAGGTCAGAGGCCATCCGCAGGGAAGAGTAGAGGGTCTCAGAAAAGTCGAACGGAGCATTTCGGCCAATTACAGAGCTGCAGTTGTTTTTCTGAGGCGAGTCTGTGCTTAAACATTTATGAGCTTTATTTATATGTTAGGTTAGCTTTCTCAGCACGTGAAACGTTTGTCTAAGCTTCTCTATTGTTTGTTTTAAAGTATATTTGGTGTGAAAGTGATTATCATGCTACTGTGTCTACAATAGAACCCATTGATTATAATCAGTAATATAATGCACTGTAATGCCTGTCCTTGAATTCCAGTGTAATTTTGTAGTTGTTCTAAGAGTATTTTATGATCTATAGTGTCGAACACAGACCTAAGTTCAACTAAAACTAAATATTGAGATACAGCCTTGGTCAGAATGACTCTGACTAATGGATAATCAGGGATTACAAACACAACTGGAGTTTCATTTATTTTATTTCTTTTTAAATACATTTTACTGCCCACTGAGACACTGAGGATGAGCAGATGAACGTCCATCTCTGTGTCCATATTCAGTCATGTGACCATCATCACTGCTACACTTCCACTAGATGAACCTCCATCACTGAAGATCGATCATAAATCATGAGTCTGTTCAGAAAGTATCAGGACTGATTGTGAATCTCTAATCAGAGTTCATGGTGTCACTCCATCTATCATGAAGCCTCATGTGTGTCTGAAATCATCAAATGGAGAAGAAACAGGCTGTTAAAGATGGAGACATATTAGAGTTTGTTCACGTTTCATGATCTTGTGTGGAGATTCATAATGAGTCCAGATACTTTTATAACACACCTGGGATGCGTTTCCCAAAGCGAACTACGGTCGCAAGTTCCGTCGTTACCAATAGAGTTCAATGGGACTTACGACCATAGTTGGCTAATGATGCTTTCAGGAAACACACCCTGAATATGAAAACATGCTTGACTGTGTAGAACATGCAAAATACCTTTTATATTTTCATTGTTGACATTTCTTTTGATATTGTTATGGAAAATATGCAATTGTCCTGTTACAAGTATACCTCTTCTGTGTGTGAGATGTGTGTTTATTAAGATAATTGTTTATTAAGAAAAACAATACAACTGTTTTGCAGAAGCATTTATTAAGATAGTTTATTAATAAAGACGCTACATATCTGTTGTTCTGCTGGTAGAATAGAGAAAAAAAACATGTATTATAAAGAGCTTTGCTAAACAAAGTAGAAAAGCAGGTAATTACCGTTAGATGATGTCTTGCAAGACGAGACATGGGAGACGTCTGAGAACAAAGGAGGCAAAAGGCTTTATATAGACGAGTCCTGAAAAAATTCCTGGAGCTCATGACACCTCAAGACTTAAGTTATGAGGGGAAATCCAAAGAAGATGACCTCAAGAGGTCAGATTGTCTAGAAAAGGCTGAAATGTGAAGATTACAGCAGATGCTGCTTCGTGACCACCTGAAGAGCTTCTCCGGCACCAGAACCATCGCTGATATTGCCTTGACCGAAGAACTTTTTAATATGTGTACTAGTGTTGTAGTCAAGACCACCTAAACTGAGACCAAGTCGAGACCAAGACCAAGACCAGCGTGTGTCGAGATCAAGACAAGACCAAGACTTTGGGGGTTTGAGACCGAGACAAGACCAAGACCAGACTAGCACTCCTCAAATTCATCTGAAAGATCCACATTTACTGCCTGAGAAATGTCTTATTTTTAATCAATAATTACAATTAGAATAATAAGACATTATATAGAGCTGTTACCAATCAATTGAAATCACTAACAAGAAAATTCATCTTTACACTGCAGAGGTGGAACAGAAGTTGCATCTGAATTGCTACAATTACAAATGCATTAATAATGTTGAGATTTAATGTTTTAAAAATAACATTTTGTTTATTGAACATTTATAAAAAATCTATATCACGTTTGCAATTGTGCTCATGTTTGTGAAAACAGCCCACTTTCTTGTGATATTGCTTAATTATGTCATATGTCATAATATAAATATCAAGTACTTTTTTGCAAACATATCTTGAATTTTGTGGGCATTTGTATTAATTTTGGTGACATTTTTGACACAATCCCTTGTTGATTTCTGACCCGACACAACAGTAACAAAGTAAATGAAATTAGAAATAAGTTATTGATTGCATCTGAAGCAGGAAGTTTTACATCCAATCAAATTAATGATGTTAACAAAGAAATCAGACAATGCAACAGTAATTTAGTGATATCCCCGCAGTCTTGAAATAAAATCCAAGTCCTTTTAGTCTGAGACCAAGACAAGACCAAAACCTTCAAAAAATGGTCTTAAGACCGGTCTCGAGTACTACAACACTAATGTGTACTTTATTTAATACTGTTTGTAGAATATCTGTACTGCTAGAAATACTGATTGTATTGTTAACACTTTAGAATACTGATCCTTCATTAATGAATAACTACACAGGAACAAATGAGTAATGCATTATTAACACTCTAGTAACTACTATTAACTAACAAGAAACTCTGATTAATGAATTAGTAAGTATAGTAGTTACTAGAGTGTTAATAATGCATTATTCATTTGTTCCTGTGTAGTTATTCATTAATGAAGGATCAGTATTCTAAAGTGTCCAATCAGGCAAATAAGATCACTGGACATAAACAACACTCAATCTAATAATTTAATTAATAATAATTCCTTACATTTATATAGTGCTTTTCTGGGCACTCAAAGCGCTTTACATATTGAAGGGGGAATCTCCTCAACCACCACCAATGTGCAGCACCACCTGGATGATGCGACGGCAGCCATATTGCGCCAGAACGCCCACCACACACCAGCTGATTGGTGGAGAGGAGACAGAGTGATGAAGCCAATCAGTATATGGGGATGATTAGAAGGCTATGATGGACAGAGGCCAAAGGGCAGATTTGGCCAGGATGTTGGGGTAACACCCCTACTCTTTTCAAAGGACATCCTGGGATTTTTTAACGACCACAGAGAGTCAGGACCTCGGTTTAACGTCTCGTCCGAAGGACAGTGCTTTTTGACAGTATAGTGTCCCCATCATACTGGGGCATTAGGACCCACACAGACCACAGGAGCACCCCCTGCTGGCCTCATTAACACCTCTTCCAGCAGCAACCTAGTTTTCCCAGGAGGTCTTCTATCCAGGAACTAACCAGGCTCAGCCCTGCTTAGCTTCAGTGGGCAACCAGTCTTGGGCTACAGGGTGATATGGCTGCTGGCAAAGGACTTGTTTGATCATTTTATGAAGGGGGAAAAAAAGTCAGTTGTGGTTTTTAAAGGCCATACTCACCCCCTTCACTCAAAATTCCTTTGGCCAGAAGTAATGCGTATAAAACATTATTTGTCCCAATGGCAGTGATTATTATAAATCACACTATTTTCAGAAATAATGCAAGAGAACGGTTGGCATTATAGTGCTTTTTAATTGATTGTTTAGATGAATTTTTATTGTTGTGGGATGTTTGGAAATATGTTAGGAATGATGTGGATTGTGTAATTCTGTTTATTTCTGTGTTTGTGTGTCAGTGTGTGTGTGTTGTGTTGTTAAGCACTTCTGTGGATGTATTAATGTATATGTATGACACCAGTGTCAAAGACAAATTTCTGCTCCGTGACAAACAGAATGAACAATAAAGTTAACTTAAGCTCAGATCATTTGGCCTTGTGCGAATTTAAATTGACTTTTTCAGACTTTGGCAAAGTTTGAGACGATGTTGAGACATATTTGAGGAGAGCAACCCAGTCTCTGACAGTAAATCATTCAGTGGTGTGAGATTTGAAGATGTGGCTTACATTCACTGTTGAAGAGTTGAGCTTGAGAACATGTTTGGATTGAATTCAGAACATTGAATATAATTTACAGAGAAACTCAAGTGAACATCATGTGGAACAGAGAGATGATGAAAAACACTGAGAGTGAAGATGGAGAAGAGACAAACACAACAGAAGAGATCCACAATCTCTACATACAACAAATGAAAACATCACTACAATCATTCTATAAAAATGTAATTAAATTATGACAATCATATTATTAAACTGGTTTTGGCAATCAGTCCTTCCTATGAAATACTAATAAAACAATAACAGTCCTTACTGTAATAAAAGCCATGATCACGTCAACAAAATATTCATGTTATGTGCAAAAATACTGATGAGATTCAAGCTAATTTATGTTCATTTAGATGATCTAGTGTTATTAGTGTTTGTCTGTGATCAGTGTTGTGTGTGATTGTGTTGAATGAGCAGCTGCAGTATCTCTCAGCTGTATCAGTGCATCACTGTGACGTCTGACTGACCGAGGTTTTTGTACGACTCTTTATCACTGTGTGAGCACATATTGACTGTTTGGATAGTGGAAACTCAGACAGTAATAATCTCCTGTATCTTCAGTCTGGACTCCACTGATGGTCAGAGTGAAATCACTGCCAGATCCACTGCCACTGAATCTAGATGGAGTTCCAGTATGACGGCTTGTTGCATCATATATGAGGAGTTTAGGAGTTTCTCCAGGTTTCTGTAAGTACCAGGCTAAGTAATTACTACCATGCACTGCACTGCTGGTTTTACAGTTTATTCTGACTTCTTGTCCTGGTTGAGCTGCTGTTATTGATGGACTCTGAGTTACAGTGATCTGTCCTCTACACTCTGAGAGAAAGAACAAGAAGAAGAAGAAATAACAATAATAATACAATCATAAATTCTAAAAAATTATTATCTAAAATTATAAACATTTAATATTTCAAGGGAATAATTATGGAGCTGCACAAACCTTGAATAAACAGTGTGAGAGTCCAGATGAAGAAGGTGATTTTGTTCATTGTTGTTCTTTTGTCTTGTGTGATGATGAAGATTGTGTTCTGTTCTGCTCTCAGTCATGAAGTGTTAAACTCACAGCACTATAAACACTCTCAGAGCACTGAAGCATGTGTGACAATGCAAAGTGACTCTCTCTATTTAAATCATTATCCTGAAGACTGTAGATCACTCTCAGACATTTTCCAACAACTTACTCATGTTGTGAAAAGTCAAACAATTATATACACATATTTCTGAAGTCTATTGACAGAATTATGTATATTATATATTATTGATTTGACTTTGAGATCCATCTTTTCACACTGAGGACAACTGAGGGACTCAAACACGATGCATTAAGAGTCGGGGGGTGAAAACTTTTGAACAGGATGAAGATGTCAAAATTTTTCTTATTTTGTTTAAAGATCATATTTTCTCATTTTGTACTGTCCTTCAGAAGCTACAAAAGATACTTACATGTTTCCCAGAAGACAAAAAAAGAATTTATTCTGTTCATCCAATTCAAAAAGTTTACATCCCCGACTCTTAATGCGTCGTGTTTCCTTCTGGAGCATCAGTGAATGTTTGAACCTTTTTTATAGTTGTGTTCGAGTCCCTCAGTTGTCCTCAGTGTGAAAAGATGGATCTCAAAATCATACAGTCACTGCTGGAAAGGGTTCAAATATACAGAAGATGCTGGAAAACTGAAGAATCTGCAGGACCTGGAGGATTTTTTTTGAAGAACAGAGCTCAGTTTAACTGCTCAGAACAAACAAGGGACTCATGAACAACCATGAAACAAAAAAAACAGTCGTGGATCATCCAGGTAACCACACACATTTACATTTACATTTATGCATTTGGCAGACGCTTTTATCCAAAGCGACTTACATTGCATTATACTATACATTTGTATCTGAGTACGTGCAATCCCTGGGATCGAACCCACAACCTTGGCATTGCTAATGCCATGCTCTAACCACTGAGCTACAGGAAAGAATCAAGGGGATGTAGACTTTTTTTTTTTTTGTCTTGTGGACTGTATGTAAACATCTGTTATGTGAAATACTTTATTCAGGACAGTACTAAATAAAAAATACCATGCAATATGTATGTAAACTTTTGAGCTCAACTATACATCACAGGACGTGTTGTTCAGTAGTATTTGGTGTACCTTTGTGAAAATGTGTCAGGGTGTTGGTGTCTGTCTGTTTCCTCTTGCTGTATACTTTATTCCTTGATTTCCTCCACACAGATCTCTCCTGTGTCCGGGGCCCAAAAATTGTTTGACACTCTAGTTGTTTGTTGATTTGTACAGTGAAAGTGAGTTTAGTGGTTTACTTTGAGTGGTTTTGACCTGAAACCTGTTATATTTATGTGGGATGTTTGTAGGGAGGTGGATGTAATTTTGTTTTGTGAGTATGAATCTGTCACAGTCTCACTTAGTTTGGACTTTCTTTTCCCTCTGTTGAGTTTGTTGTCATGGTTGTTAATTTGATTCATCATTCAGTTCAGGTGTGTGTCGTTAATTATCCTTGTTTTCCGGTGTTCTTCAGTTCCTTTGTTTCTGTTCATTGCTGTCGGATCTTGTCTATGGTTCAGTTTTGTTGGATTGCTGTTCTCTGGTTGATGATATTCCTGTGGATTTATTAAAGACACTGTTTCCCTTCATGTTTGTGTGTGTTAACAACACAGAACTGTGACACAAATAGACACTGCCATATTTTTATTAGTGTTACACACCCTTACTGAAGTTGTGTTTAAAAGATTGAAGGTGTTGTGCTGTTTTTTTCATCCTGTCACATTTAATCAGTTTCACATGATCAAGAGTGCAGTTATACTGAATATCAGCACAGCTGTGATTCGACCATAGACATGAAGAGCAGCACGACTGTGAATGTCATATTACTTTTATATAACAGTTCTATAAGCAAGAACTTTCGAACTTACCTTTCAGACAAAACCTGATTAGTTAGTATGCATATTTTTCCCACAACATCTGGTGAAAGAAACCACTTCTTTCAATTCTGGAGTGAGAGAAAACACATTAAAAACAACTGCTATTTCTGCTTCACTCCACATCGCTCTCATACTGTGATCTGAAACACAAACAATAAAACATCCCAGTGCTGCCATAATTAATATCAGCACTAACTGTTATTTCATATAAAAATAAATGACTACATATACATTTACTACATTAATTTTAAAAGTCTTTAGAAACTAAACATTATCATTGTGTTGTTTGTGATCCTCCATCAGCAGCTGCAGTATCTCTCAGCTGTATCAGTGCATCACTGTGACGTCTGACTGACCGAGGTTTTTGTACGACTCTTTATCACTGTGTGAACACATATTGACTGTTTGGATAGTGGAAACTCTGACAGTAATAATCTCCTGTATCTTCAGTCTGGACTCCACTGATGGTCAGAGTAAAATCTCGTCCAGTACTTGCTGTTCCACTGCCACTGAATCTAGATGGAGTTCCAGTATAACGGCTGTTTATATAATAAATCAGGAGTTTAGGAGCTTCTCCAGGTTTCTGCTGATACCAGGCTAAACGATCACTGTATATTCCTACATCTATATGACACTCTATTGTAGCTGTTTGACCCTGTTGGACAGTTTTAACTTCAGGTTGAGTCAGAGTCACTCCTCTGGATTCTGAAGAAGAGAAAAGAAAAACAATTATTGTTTAAAACTACTACCATCATATACTTTTACAAGAACACCAAAACCAGAGTCAGTTTTTATCAGTCTTACCTTGAATAAACAGTGTGAGAGTCCAGATGAAGAAGGTGATTTTGTTCATTGTTGTTCTTTTGTCTTGTGTGATGATGAAGATTGTGTTCTGTTCTGCTCTCAGTCATGAAGTGTTAAACTCACAGCACTATAAACACTCTCAGAGCACTGAAGCATGTGTGACAATGCAAACAAGTGGGCAGGATTTACAACAGACAAACTAAAATACACTAGAGTTACAGAATGATCATTTACATTTTCACTAATGTTATCTTTGGTTAGTTTAGTAGTTTTATTTTTACTCTGACTATTGAGACACTAAGAATGTGCAGATGAACGTCCATCCCATGTAAGAGGAGACGTTCTCGTGATGTTCCCTAAAAGTTCTGGTGACGGAAATCCTGAAATTTTACAGAGCATTAGGGGTGTTTGTAAAACATCCTCTTTTGGTTTGAAAGTGCTGCAGTTCAAGTTTCCTTATATGACTTTAGGGGACATTTCATGTTGGTTATTCTATGGTCACATAAGAACGTCACAAAAAGGACATTTGGGACATTAACAGAACGTTCATACGGTTCTCTGTTAGTCAGATGGGGATGTTTCATTCAGGACTGTGCTGCTCCTGACCCATTTGGAAATGTCGTTTAAAAAACACCCATTTCACCTATAGGTGAACTGAAAATTTCTCATAAAAATAATAAAAAAATAAATTACAATCAAAAAGTAAATCCTTACTGTCTGTAATTTCCCTATATTTGTGGACCATTGGATACCTGGACTTTCTTTAAACCAATTAAAAAGGTCCTGGGCGGCATATATGCCCAAATGGACACGGTCACTTCCACGTTTTTCCTCAGGCAGCCTATTTACATCGGTGCGGCATCAAAAGTCATTGTTTTTAATATTAATATTATGTAAAGTAGCTTTATCGCACCATAATCCATTGCTGCATACTCCTGTACAGTAGGTGGAGCTATGCACCTGAGAAGTCATGATTGCAATCTGCCAAAAAAATAAAAGAAGAAGAAGAAGGAAGTCATTTTGTTCCTAATGCAGAGCTTTCAAAAGAAAAAGGAGAAGATGACTTCTCAGCTTACAAGAACCTCCCTGGATTACTGTAAATGATGTTCATCATTTACAAGAAGAAGATCATTGAAGAAGATCATGAAGAAGATCATTAAACGATTCAAGCTACATTTGTATCTGTCATGTGGCTCTGATATGTGGTTTGCTGTGATATGAAGGTCTTCACTTGACAGACAGTATTTTAAACACTGTTCCCATGTTTAGATTGCCATGTATCGTAATACACCTCAAGTCTCTGTTTCTGACAGTTCATACTCATATTTTCAATGATTTTTATTATCTGTAACCTGAAGTTTGAATTGATCGTTCATTTTTAATAGATCAGTTTCCCAGGGATCTCTAAGACAAACATGGTGAAGCTGTTCAGTAAAAAACAATCAAGATCAGAAGTGATCAAGAGGGAGAGGGACATCCTTTGAAATATTACTGAACACTTTTTACAGTGTATCGGTATGTTTGTGATTGTCTATTAATTATTTATAATTTAATTTAAAATGTAACAATTTAAAATACAAATAAAAGTAATTCAAAATGTATATGAATTCAATGATAACAGTTTGGTTTACTTGGTTTTTCTGAAAACATTCAGTAAACATGATGGAAGGACCTAAATAAGACCAAAAATGAAAGTTCTAGCATAAGTTTTGCCAGGAAGACTCAATGTTACATCACCTATTAGTTTAGATTGAACCAATCATTATCTAACACTTGGAGTATAAAAGATCGGTACTTACACATGTCTGAGTTTGCAGATACTGACGCCAACCTTCACCTCCATCCTCCCCACCACCACCAGGATGGTCCCTGTTCATCCCTCCCAGGGGGTCGGCTACATCTTCAGGCAGGAAAAGCAGAGTCCACAACCCTTTAGGATGTGAGCTACGGACGCCCCGTCTACGCCAAAGAACTTTATCTTACAATATTTTGCTTGCTGATTGTTAATATGTAAGACTTGATTTTCCTGCTAAGACAAAACTGAGATCAAGTGCCCTGCAATAAAGCAATAAACCTCATCTGGAGAGAAGATCTCAAAGAAATAGAAGAGCTTCTCCAGCACCAGAACCATCGCTGATATTGTCTTGATTGAAGAACTTTTCTTTAATGTTTACTTTATTTAATACTTGTATAGAGTGTTTGTAGAATACCTGTACTGCTAGAAATACTAATTGTAATAAATAAATAAATGAACCTATAACTTTATAACTAAACTCTGCCTCATGTGACATTAATTTAGGTCTTTGAATCTTAACAGGCACAGAGAAGTCTTCTGTCTGATTGTTAGTATTTTAAAGTGCTAATAATTAAGATCAGAAATGATTTATTACCTAACCTGAGGATAATAAAGAATAAGGTAAGGTGTTTGATTATGCACCATAAAACAATATTTAGTATAATATTCAATAAATTTGATATTTGAACAGATTTTCACTGAAGACTGAAGTCTGAAGCTGCAGGTTTTTCTGTGAATCATGATGATTGAGCTTCATATGAAGAACAGAAGATCATTATGAGAAACTCACAACATCATCCATGATAAAAGAGGTCAAAGGTCACCTCAGAGGTCACAGATCATCAAATATATTTCTATAAACAGTGTTATATCAGAAAGCATTTAGTCCAAACTGAATGTCTGAGTGTTGAGAAGATCTGAGTTTCTTCTAATATCAGTGTGTTGAAGTGTTGTTTCTCTCTCTCTGCTGGAGTTTGTGTTCACTCGAGTGGAATAGAGGTTTTTGTACGACCGTTTCATTAGATTGTATCACTGTGGTGGACTTTCGGTGGAGGAACTAAACTGGTGATCAAATGTAAGTCTTTTTTATTTAAAATAAATAAATAAATAAATAAAATTTAGATTTCAGAAAGTGTTTTATAGTTTAAACAAGAGCAGCCTTTAAAAAAAAAAAAAAATTATTAGATATTGTGCTGAAACTTTACTTGAAGCCTTTGTGTATAATGCGTTATAAAGATGTCAATAATGTACGTTATAATGCCTCATATCTTTCATTAATAATTGTAGCTAAAGTTAAAAGGCATTATAATTATAATTTGCAAATGTCTTGCTACATCTGAAATTGGTTGTTTGTCATGAGTTTTAATGCATTATACTTTCTAAAGGTGTAACAATGAGTAGAACTGTAAAAAAAATATTTGAGCTAACTTCAAAAAATTAAGGCAACTTATTGCATTCAACTTTTTAAGTTAACTAATTTGTTCCAGTTAAAATCAATGTAAATACTTTTGTAGCAGGTAGTCTTTTGAACTTCTTGTCAAGGCAACTAAAGAATATTTATCAATGTGAGCAGCTTCATCTCCATGTTTTATTGTCAAAGCTAACTTGAAAAAATATGAGGTAATTATTATTTAAAACATAATTGGTCTGATTTATGCTGCTGTTGTTGTCACTGTTATTCAGCTGTCATATGGTTCAGAGTTCATATTTTTACTGAATTACAATTGTTGATCATCACCATGTTTGAGATTTGTGTGTTGAGGTTTATGTTCTTCTCACTGCAACTTTTGCAACTTGTTTCTCTGTGTGAAATTGGATAAAATCTAGATTTAAGAGTCAAATGAAGTTCATGTCGTATAGCTTTGAAAATAATGATGAAAAAACGAGGACTGCATTGTTAAATATTCTTTAGTTGCCTTGACAAGAAGTTCAAAAGAGTCATTAGATGAACAAAAGTATTTAAGTTAATTTTAACTGGAGCAAATTAGCTGAATGCAAGTGAAACTGTGGTTACAATTATTCAAGAGATCATACATGCATAATGTGTATAACAATACTTAATTAATGCATTAAAATATTTTTATAATATATTGTGTATAAAGGCTTTAAGTAAAGTGTTACTAATATTGTTTTATAATTATTAATCTAAGATAATGATATTATGTTTGTACATTCAGAAGAACATCATTATTCCTTTAAAAAAAAATCTAAACATATTTACATAATGTGTCTCACTATGAGTTTAATCCGTGTTTCTTTGTGTTTGTGAATGTGTTGTGTTTGTCTCCTGCAGCTGGTCCCACAGTGAAGCCCTCAGTGTCTCTGCTGCCGCCCTCTTCTCTGCAGATCTCTGGAGACTCAGCCGCACTGCTCTGCCTGCTCAGCTCTTACTCTCCACAGGGGGCGCAGGTGAGCTGGACACTGGACGGGTCAGAGGTCACCGAGGGGGTCGTGACCAGCGCAGAGAGCCAGCGGGACGGCCGCTACAGCCGCAGTAGCGTCCTGACCCTCAGCAAAGCACGCTGGGAAAAGGGAGAGGTGTACGTCTGCAGAGTAACACATGATGGAGCTCCTCATGAGGTCTCGTTCCACAAGAGCTCTGAGTGCTGATGTTTCTCTCCTGAAGATGAGCGTATCTGAGTGTCCTGTGTCAGGCAGGATTCACATGAGTCTAGTGCTGCAGCTGTAGTGATTTACAACTCAATACTGAAAGAGAGCTGGCGTGTCAAAGCACTGTGTGATCTTTCAATCTGCTGTAACATTCAATAAAGCTTCTCAACAAGTTCACTTTGTGTCTGACAACATCATTCAACTAACAGATGAAGATGCAGGTGCTTTTCACAAGCTTGATGTAGCAGTAAATGTCAAATAAAGCTCTTGGGGTTTGAACATGGTCTCTGGAGACAGAGCTGCTCTATTCTGAGAGGATCAGAATCACTCCACCCTGACAATGCAAATGGGCTTTTCAGTCTCACTGTTTGATTGGTCACATGATCTGGACTGGAACACACCAGTTTCACTTCTGCTGAAAATGTGCTGATGAAAATATATATGAAAATGTCATGAAAATCACTTAAAAATACATTATCAGAAATCATGTGTAAGAATGTAAATGTTTCTGTGGCTCAAATGGAAAGCATCACGTCCAGACAGCAGAAGTGACTGAATTCAGTCTGTTCAGTTTGATTGACAGGGATCATATATTACACCTAAAACATGATGATCATATTAAACACTGACTCATTCTCTTCATAAACACAAGATTGATGTTGATTTAGATGATCTAGTGTTATTAGTGTTTGTCTGTGATCAGTGTTGTGTGTGATTGTGTTGTTTGAGCAGCTGCAGCTGAAAGTCATGTTTGTTGGTTGATGAAGAAGAGCTCTTGATCATGTCATGTTCAGTTCATAGAGCTATAAACACATTCAGAGCAGTGAAGCATGTGCCGCTCATGTAAAACACATCAATACCAAATGACTCAGGCTGATTGGTCTCTGCTGATCCTGCAGCCAATGAGATCCCTTGCTCAACATTTAATAGTCTGGTTCAGTGTTTGCTGTAGGCTAGTCCTGCAGCGCTATATGAGTTCATCAGAAATTCAGACACTTAAGATAATTCAACAATGTTTTACCATTTCAAATACAATGTTACAAACAAAATGCAAATGTTTTATTGAAGTTGTAATCTATTAAATGCAACTATCAAATCATCTAATACCATTAAATATTAAGTGTCTTCATAATATGTGTTTTGTTTTGTTTGTTTTTATTTAACTCTTGGGGGTCCCTGATAATATATCCATCATGAAATGTGGATCAACAGAAAAGGCTTCACCCACTTCAGCCCCTCATTTCATTGAACAGACGTGTCGTATGTAGATCCGATGTGAAGTCCAAAAATGTTGCCTGAGGGCGACACCATGCCATAGAGGAATAAAGAAACAATTCTATGAGTGAGTCAACTTCAGCAAAACTTGTATGTAATGTTGTATTTTCAGTGGTTTAATCGGGAACAATTACTGGGACACCATAGGAAGATTTATTGTTTCCCCTTTAAGCATTTGCGCTCATGCTGTATGTCGACGGGGAAGCAGAGGTCGTTTTGACAAATGTTTTGTTAATAAAAAGGCTTAAATACAAACACTTTTCTCTCTTTGCTGTGGAAGTACAGTATAAGAGGAAATGTCAGGCATCTTCACTGCAGTATTGATTTGGTGAAGGAGGAGGCCATCGAGTAAAAAAGGTTGAGAAACACTACACTAGTGTCATCACATCGACACAACGTCAAAGTGACTGACAGATAGAGAACTCAGTTATGTAACAGACACGCCATCTAGTGATGAAACATGGAAGTGCAATTAAAGTGACTGATTTTCCTGCTGTTAGATTACACCGTAGTGGAAAGTTTTGCAGGACCAAGCACCACTAACATTTATATAATATAAAGATTATGTTACATGCTTAGTACATCAAAATAAATAAATAATGTTTCTGAAAGGTTTGATACAACATTGTGTAGTTTGTGATCCTCCATCAGCAGCTGCAGTATCTCTCAGCTGTATCAGTGCATCACTGTGACGTCTGACTGACCGAGGTTTTTGTACGACTCTTTATCACTGTGTGAACACACTTTTACTGTTGATTTCATGGTAACTCTGACAGTAATAATCTCCTGTATCTTCAGTCTGGACTCCACTGATGGTCAGAGTGAAATCACTGCCAGATCCACTGCCACTGAATCTAGATGGAGTTCCAGTATAACGGCTTGTTGCATAATATATGAGGAGTTTAGGAGCTTCTCCAGGTTTCTGTAAGTACCAGTGTAAGTAACTACCACCATACACTCCACTGCTGGTTTTACAGTTTATTCTGACTTCTTGTCCTGGTTGAGCTGCTGTTATTGATGGACTCTGAGTTACAGTGATCTGTCCTCTACACTCTGAGAGAAAGAACAAGAAGAAGAAGAAGAAAAAATAAATAAATAAAATTATAAATTCTAAAAAATTATTATCTAAAATTATACACATTTAATATTTCAAAAGAATAATTATGGAGCTGCACAAACCTTGAGCAAACAGTGTGAGAGTCCAGATGAAGAAGGTGATTTTGTTCATTGTTGTTCTTTTGTCTTGTGTGATGATGAAGATTGTGTTCTGTTCTGCTCTCAGTCATGAAGTGTTAAACTCACAGCACTATAAACACTCTCAGAGCACTGAAGCATGTGTGACAATGCAAAGTGACTCTCTCTATTTAAATCATTATCCTGAAGATTGACAGAATCATATATTTAATTGATTTGGTCATTATTAATATTTTGTAAGGTCACTGAACACTTTCTATCATTCATTCTACACTGTTCTGGGCTCATTATTAGTTCATGTAATAAACTGCAGCAGCTCTTTGGTTTAATTGTGTTTCTGAATGACACAATATCAGTGTTCAGGGTGGAAGATTTCTCAGTTCTCTGGTACTGAACAACATCCATGAGCTCCAGCAGCATTAAAACACACTGTGCTCTTCTACTGTGTGGAACTGCAGTGTCAGTAATGGAGCGTCTAACAGTTCAGTTCAACAGCCTTTACTGAGATACTGCAGCTGACTGAATGTGTCGTCATGTTACAGTTCATAACAAACTCAAGTCATCAGCAGTATTTATTAAAGGGTTGTTCACCCAAAAATGAAAATAATGTCATTTATTACTCACCCTCATGTCGTTCCACACCCATAAGACATTCATTCATCTTCGGAACACAAATTAAGATATTTTGATTAAATCCGAATATGAATGAAGGTCTTACGGGGTGCAGAACGACATGAGGGTGAGTAATAAATGACATTATTTTCATTTTTGGGTGAACTAACCCAGTGGTCCCCAAACCTGTCCTGGAGGACCCCCAGCACTGCACATTTTGGATGTCTCTCTCATCTAACACACCTGATTCAACTCATCAGCTCATTAGTAGAGACTGCAAGACCTGAAGTAGGTGTGTCAGATAAGGGCAACATACAAAATGTGCAGTGCTGGGGGTCCTTCAGGACAGGTTTGGGAACCACTAACCCTTTGATATTATGAAGCAACGGGAATATTTTTTCCGCGCAAAAACAAAACGTAAATAACTTTATTCAACAAATTTGTCTCTCTGTAATTCTACGCTATTTACAACCTTGTCTCATGGAAAGATGAACCTGTGGGAACGTTTTCGCAAATCGCAAAAATACGTACATATCGCTGCAGTTTCCAACAGAAATGAACACTATACAGGCAGTAAAACAGCAAGCGCTTTTAATTGTTTTCATACACAGTTATGATTTCAGGGTCAGATTATGGATTAATAAAGACTTGTTTTCACATCTCCTTGCATAATATTATGTTATGACTTAAAAACGCTTTTTACCGAAGTGCACGATTTGTAATTGAATATATTCTGAACTTTGCGTCGCTTAACCAGCTCCATATGTTTCGCTTTTCTGACATAAGCTTGCTCAGTAGCTCAGCTGGTACGGAGTTGTACTTAGGACGAGGAAGACTTGGGTACGAATTCAGAGGAAAAACGAGTCACGGAAAAAAGAGCTCAAAGATGAGAGATCAAAACGGCATGATTACGGATGCTTTTTAAGTCACATTTGCTTTTGTTAACACTATCGGTAGGTTTAGGTGTCGTGTTGGTGGTGCGTTATTATAACATGTAATAGAGCATTACACTTTTAGCGCCACTCACAGGACAAATTTCAAATCAGAACTGCGGTGATATATTTATAAAACTAACGTCATAAAAACTTATATTCACGTTTATCTGTTCCGGTAAAAAAAATGAACACGCTTTTAGTGCCACTCAGTGGACATTTCACATTGAAACTGCAGTGATATGTACGTATCGGTTCGTATTTTGCGACTCCCAAAAATGTTCCCACAGGTACGTTTTTCTAATGAGACCAGGACTGAGTTCAGCCCGACAAAACATTGCAAAACATTTTTAAGCGGAAAGCGGTGGTGCGTTGAACACCCTGTTCTGATGACGCAAGAGTTGCAACTATGGCAGCTGAGAAGGCCATTCTTTGTGTTCTTTTTGAAGGTTTTTCAGAGCCTGATGAAATAGGTATAAATACGTGTTTAATACTGCAAAATACGCTCGATGTTACATCACTGCCCTTGCCATCTTCTAATATCTTCAATTGTTGCGTATACCGAGCTGCAGCGGACACATTTGTAAACGACTTTACTTGGACCCACGGTGCGAGCTGTCTCTTTAAAACTGTGTGGTTTATATACATGTTGCTGCTGATTGGGCTGACATTTTTGACACACCCACCAAACAACAGAAAACGTATCTCAAACCCGATGCACACCGTTTCCGTAGCAAGCGCTGCGCACCGGTTTGGGCCTGAACGTGCCCCAGGTTGGCTATTTACATTGCAGCGCTTCCAGGTTCATCAGAACACAGATTCAGTATTAACAGGTGTTCCAATATATTCGGTTCCTGAAATATTTTGTTCCACTGTGTGGCGCTTTCACGAATGTTCATGATATCCTCCTATTGTGGGCGTGTCCTTGAGTTACATTGAGTTACATTGATGGAGTAATTATTTCTGTACTTGTTATAACATTTATTTAATGTTATTAATATTTATATAGGCTACAACTGGATTTGTTGTTTTAAAAAATTGAAATAAAAAGCTAAGAAAAGATGACAAAATCAGCAAAAAAATAAAGAAAAGTCCATTTTCAGGATACTGTATTTTAAAGATAACTTTGTACAATCCAAATAAGCTTTACAGATCTTTATTAGAAAGGGTTTTAACAGTGTTTTTCAATTATTGCACATGCACCTATCAAAGTCAGTCAAGGTCACAGTTAATAACTTAGGACACTAAAGACCTTTCTACTGACTCTGAAAAACACCAGAATAAAGCCCAGGGTCTCTGATCATCTGTGTGAACGTGCCTTAGTCCTGCTGCAGGAGACAAGAGGACTGCAGATGTGAACAGAGCAATAAACTCAAATGTCCGTAATGTAAGACGCCTGAGACAGCGCTACAGGGAGACAGAAGGACAGCTGATTGTCCTTGCAGTGCCAAACCACATGTAACCATAAGTCTCCACAGACGTGTTTGAGAAAGTGTGAAGTAACATCTCACAGCAAGATCTGGCAAATCTGGTGCTGTCCACTTTCAGATACTTTGTTCATCAGACGTCTGTGAAATTTGTCTCAGTTTTGTTTATACAAATATTTACATGTTAAGAAATATGCTGGAAAAAAAGCAGTTGAAAGTGAAAAACTCAATGTGCACCAATACTGACTGGTTCCCAACGGTCTTCTTTTGTGTTTCACCAAAGAAGAAAAGTCATACTGGTTTGGAACAGGTCAGTAAATGATGACTGATTTTGTGTGGACTATCCCTTTATAGACTTACTATAGTATACTTGGTGACTATTCCCAACCAAGGGGTATATCGAAAAATTTTGATTAGATTAGATTACAGTAGGTACAGTGTAAAATTACAGCATTCTACAGGTAAATATAGCTGCCTGTAGTTTACCGTAAATTTTAATAATTTGTTTTCATTGTGCAGTTATACTGAATATCAGCACGACTGTGAGTGTCATATTACTTTTATATAACAGTTCTATAGGCAAGAACTTTCTAATTTACCTTTCAGACTAAATCAGATTAGTTAGTTTGCATATTTTTCCCACAACCACTGGAGAAAGAAACCACTTCTTTCAATCCTGGAGTGAGAGAAAACACATTAAAAACAACTGCTATTTCTGCTTCACTCCACATCGCTCTCATACTGTGATCTGAAACACAAACAATAAAACATCCCAGTGCCATAATTAACATCAGCACTTACGGTTATTTCATTTAAAAATAAATGATTACATTTATATTTATTCTGTTAATTTTAAAACTCTCTTGAAACTTTGCTAAACTTTGTCATTGTGTTGTTTGTGATCCTCCATCAGCAGCTGCAGTATCTCTCAGCTGTATCAGTGCATCACTGTGACGTCTGACTGACCGAGGTTTTTGTACGACTCTTTATCACTGTGTGAACACTGGGCCACTGTGGTGACTCTGACAGTAATAATCTCCTGTATCTTCAGTCTGGACTCCACTGATGGTCAGAGTGAAATCAGTTCTGGATCCACTGCCACTGAATCTAGATGGAGTGTTTGAAACTCTTTGGTTTGCAGAATGAATCATTAGTTTAGGAGCTTCTCCAGGTTTCTGCTGGTACCAGGCCATACAAGTATATGAACCTACACAGCCATCAACCACTACTGTGTTTGTTTTGCAGTTTATAGTCACTGATTCACCAATCTGAACCATTTTTACGGAAGGAGTCTGAGTCACAGTCACCTGTCCACTGAAACCTGTTGGAAAAAGCAGGATGGATGTAACATTCACTGTTAATAATATTATAATATTTTAATGTAAAATTTTATTGAAACATTTACCTTGAATACACAGAGAGAGAGTCCAGATGAAGAAGGTGATTTTGTTCATTGTTGTTCTTTTGTCTTGTGT
Organism: Hypophthalmichthys nobilis; assembly: GCA_037950665.1. Lineage (NCBI taxonomy): Eukaryota > Metazoa > Chordata > Actinopteri > Cypriniformes > Xenocyprididae > Hypophthalmichthys > Hypophthalmichthys nobilis. Next base: position 1,802,541 of record CM075486.1, read on the forward strand.
GATGATGAAGATTGTGTTCTGTTCTGCTCTCAGTCATGAAGTGTTAAACTCACAGCACTATAAACACTCTCAGAGCACTGAAGCATGTGTGACAATGCAAAGTGACTCTCTCTATTTAAATCATTATCCTGAAGACTGTAGATCAGTCACAAACACATTTTCCAACAACTTTCTCATGTTGTGAAACGTCAAACAATTATACACACATTTCTGAAGTCTTTTGACAGAATCATGTATGTTATTGATTTGGTCATTATTAATATTTTGTAAGGTCACTGAACACTTTCTATCATTCATTCTACACTGTTCTGGGCTCATTATTAGTTCATGTAATAAACTGCAGCAGCTCTTTGGTTTAATTGTGTTTCTGAATGACACAATATCAGTGTTCAGGGTGGAAGATTTCTCAGTTCTCTGGTACTGAACAACATCCATGAGCTCCAGCAGCATTAAAACACACTGTGCTCTTCTACTGTGTGGAACTGCAGTGTCAGTAATGGAGCGTCTAACAGTTCAGTTCAACAGCCTTTACTGAGATACTGCAGCTGACTGAATGTGTCGTCATGTTACAGTTCATAACAAACTCAGTTCAACTGTCAGACTGATCAGTGATGGCATTAAAATCATAATCATATACACTATAGGGAAGATGTCTCTTTAAGAACAGTGTACATTTACTGCTAAATTGTAATATATTTGCATGTACAGGATTATTATTCATTGTCCAGTATATTATTATGGAAATTAATAGAATCATTTGCAGATTTAGTTTAGATGTTTTATTGTTAATCACTGTTAATTCTGCAATAAGCCTCATTTTTCATCATGATCATAATCAGTACAAATACTGCATTCATAACTGATATTTATGTTTATTTCTCTTTGTTTTCCACATACATCACATGTCTCATATTTAATCTCAATCATCTCCACTGACTCTATTGTCTCTTAAACAGTCGGAAATGATGCTGCATTTATGGTCATCATTTTTGAATAATTGTTTAGTTTATTTCACTCTTCGTTTATTTAGGTCATCATAGATTTAAAATGTAGTAATATTAGGATATCTTTGATGGATTTTCACAGGCTTAGACTGAACGTTTGAGTCTGGGACAAGAGTAGGGTTGGGAACCGTAAGAAATTTTCCGGTTCCGATTCCGGTTCTGCCTAACGATTCCGGTTCCATTAAAATAATTAAACAACTAATAAAAAATAGTAGTAAGGGAAAAATGGACAATACTCGACTCAAACAGTCTTTTTGTGTTTATTATTCTTGTAAAATGAATTTAACTGCTAATCTCATATTCACTAACACTTTATAATAAGGTTCATTAGTTAACATCAGTTAACTAGGCCTACATTAACACAAACTAATAATGAACTGCATTTCTACAGCATGTATTAATCTTTGTTAATGTTAATTTCAACATTTACTAATACATTATTAAAATCAAGAGTTGTATTAGTTAACATTAGTTCATGCACTGTGAAGTAACACGAACAAACTATGAATGGCTGTATTTTTATTAACTAACATTAACAAAGATTAACAAATACAGTAACAAATGTATTACTCATGGTTAGTTCATAAATGAACCTTATTGTAAAGTGTTACCACAAATTAGATAAGATGCTTGAACACACATGTAAGATTCAGACAGGTGAAACAGAATATTTTTGTAAGTTGGATTCATAAAGACTTGTTTCTGAAAGAATGATTCAGTGATAGACAGATTTTTAACAGTAATTTGTTGCCACCTAGTGGCGTAACAATGCGATCAATACAGTCGTTATTTGAAGTCCAGTTACTTTCAGAAGGTAATTTATTATATTTTGATCGGTAACATCAGCATTTCTGTCTGAATAATACACTTTTGTATACTTCTGTTATAATTGGAATATTTGTCACAGAAATAATGATACTGTGCGTTTGAAAAGATTGTTTGTGAAGCTGTTTATATCTAAACATATAAACACAGATTTGAATGTTGCGGTTTTATTTTTGTCAAAGGTTTAATATACATTGGTGAACTGTTGTCATTTAGGAATTAGATCATGTGGGTGATGAAATCGAGAACGCGATCTTTTAAAGATTAATCGTGCAGCTTTGTGCATCTCTCTCTCGCTCTCTCTGCATTGATATCTGATGTACATGAGTAGCACGAGGGCTTTTCACTACATTCATTGCTATAATATTCATGAGGTGAGACGTCTCTACTAAAGGATACTCCCAGCACTTCGCCCACCCATCACACCAGAACCGTTTTCGGAACCGAAACTTAGAAATCTTGCACGGTTCCGGTTCTTTTAAAAAAACACTACCGGTTCCGGATGAGAACCGGTTCTCGGTTCCCAACCCTAGACAAGAGTGTAAAAAAATCTAAGATATTATATAAAAACATATTTACAAAGTAGTAAAAACTAATGATGAAGGCGTGATAAAGGTTTCCAAGATGGTTTTGGATTCTGCTCCATGTTGACATGACTGAATCCCATAATATCTGCAGATCTCTTATTGTTCCAAAGGTTTTCTATTGGATTCAGATCTGTGATCTTGAAGGCCACTGAAGAACATTGAACTGATTGTCAAGATCACAAAACCAGCTTGAGACGACTTCTGCTTTGACACATCATCTCACAAATACATGCAGGTAATTTGTATTTCTGTTGAATTTGTGTCTTTTAAAGGATCTTTTAATCATCCAAGGTGTTCATGGTTTTCTTTCTTCTTTTCTTTTGAGGAAAACATTCCAGGATTTTTCTCCATATAGTGGACTTCACTGGGGTTCAAATGTCAGTTTCAGTGCAGCTTCAAAGGGCTCTACATGATCCCAGATGGGGAATAAAGGTCTTATCTAGCGAAATGATTGGTCATTTTAAAAAAAAAAAAATATATATATATATATATATATATATATATATATAGTATATATATATATATATATAGCATATATATATCACACTAACTCTGCTATGTGCCATGCATATATATATATATATGTATATATGCATGGCACATAGCAGAGCTAGTGCGATATATATAGGTTATATATATATATATATATATATATATATATATTTTTTTTTTTTTTTTTTTTTTTTCTGAATAACAAGGAAATGAGTAGAAATTAATTGTTGGTACATTGCTGTACCATAGAGGGTTAAAGATTGCCTGTTTCCCTTCGTGTTTGTGTGTGTTAACAATACAGCGCTGTGACACAAAAGACACTACCATATTTTTATTAGTGTTACACACCCTTACTGAAGTTGTCTTTAAAAGATTGAAGATGTTGTGCTGTTTTTTTTTTTTTTTGTGATCAATTTTTTATTGTCTATAGATTTAACAAAACATCCATTTAAACAAACAAACAGGGAAAGGTGGAGCAACAGACATGTTATCAATAATTTTATAATCTGAAAGGGGAAGAGAGAGAAAAAAATTACATCATATTGTCATTCCTATATATAGTCCAGTATGTTGGAAGAAAAACATTGCCATGCATCAATGGTACTGGGTTTATCCTTGTTGATTTGTGCTGTTGTACATTCACAAGTCACTATTTTAAGGAGGCTGTGAATCCAATATGTTTTTGCACACATGTGCGGAGTAAACCAGTTCTGTATTATTGTCTTCTTTACAACTGTAAAAACAGCAAACAACATTCTCTTCTTTAATGAACTTATACAGGAGTTAGAATCGTCATTGAGAAGACATAAACTTGGATTAGAGACGTAATCAATTTGTAGTAAAAAGGACAAAACAGAATTCACATCCATAGGTTAATAACACTTGAACATTCTCAAAACATGTAGAGAAAAGTGCCTGATGATACAGTGTTACAGAATCCTTTTAAAAGAAAAGCAAAATATCTTCTGTGAAGGAACTGACAAAATCTTCAGCCTTTTGAGGAGAGTCGAACATCATCTGCTCACCTTTGTGCCGTAGTTTAATTGCCGCCGGATAGATGAGGAAGGGCTGGAGACCGAGTGCTTTCATCTTCTTCAAGACTGGATTAAAGCTCTTTCTCTTGGTAGTTGTGGCTGGACTAAAGTCGGGAAAAAATAGCGGTGTGACATTGTCCTGTGTATATTTCACCGGATACACCTGCTGAGCACCCTTCAGGGAGATGAGAGTACACGGCCGATCAGAGTTTTTCCTTCAGTCATACAGGCGATGGTCAATCTCGATGTCACGGCCTTTCAGTGAAGAGATCCACTTGGAGAGATGAGCTCTGAGGAAGCCAGCTGCATCGGAGCCCTCCGCCCCCTCCGGCAGACCCACCAGTCGTACGTTATTTCTCCTGCTCCTGTCTTCAATGTTCGTCATTTTTCCGGTGAGTTGTTCCAGCTGATTTCTTAAGTTTTTGACTGTCCTCCTATCCTCACGTGCAGCAGCCTGAACAGAATCGATCCGGTCACGTGTCTGTTTTGCCGTGTTGGCTAGCTTTTCAACTTCTGCTTTTTGTTCTTTAACAGAATTGTTGTTCGTTTGTATTTCTAAATGTAGATCACGGAGTGCTGGGATCAGTACAGAGTCTATCACTTCTCTTACTGTTGAAGCCACAACCGAATCGAGAGTATTTTGTTTTGAGCGCTAGCTTGATACCGTTAGCAATAGCAGTGTCGAGATCCTCTCTGGAGATGGTGGGATCTTTGAATTTTATCTTTATTGGCAATTGTTCAATCTCTCTTTTCCGATCGTCCTTGACCGCTGGTATACTCATAGTGGGCTAGATAAAGAGTGGTTCAGAATTTACTGACAGGATTATACAATATCTGACAAAGTGAGATGTGCGAAGAACTATGCGTGAATTGCTGCCGAAGGGTCACATGATCTCCAGGTGCTGTTTTTTTTCATCCTGCCACATTAAATCAGTTTCTCATGATCAAGAGTGCAGTTATACTAAATATCAGCACGGCTGTGATTCGACCATAGACATGAAGAGCAGCACGACTGTGAATGTCATATTATTTTTATATAACAGTTCTATAAGCAAAAACTTTCTAACTTACCTTTCAGACTAAATCTGATTAGTTAGTATGCATTTTTTTTCCCTCAACCACTGGAGAAAGAAACCACTTCTGTCAATCCTGGAGTGAGAGAAAACACATTAAAAACAACTGCTATTTCTGCTTCACTCCACATCGCTCTCATACTGTGATCTGAAACACAAACAATAAAACATCCCAGTGCTGCCATAATTAATATCACCTTATTGTAAAGTGGTAACACTTTACAATAAGGTTCATTAGTTAAACATTAGTTAATGTATTAACTAACATAAACTAACCATGAGCAATACATCTGTTACTGTATTTACTAATCTTAGTTAACGATAGTTAATGAAAATACAGTTGTTCATTGTTTGTTCACAGTGCATTAACTAATGTTAACAAGATTTTAATAATTAGTAAATGTTGAAATTAACATTAACAAAGATTAATAAATGCTGTATAAGTGCAGTTCATTATTAGTTCATGTTAAATAATATTGTTAACTAATGTTAACTAATGAACCTTATTGTAAAGTGTTACCTTTATTTCATATAAAAATAAATGACTATATATAAATTTATATTCACTATATTAATTCATTTTAAAAGTCTTTAAAAACTTTGCTAAACATTGTCATTGTGTTGTTTGTGATCCTCCATCAGCAGCTGCAGTATCTCTCAGCTGTATCAGTGCATCACTGTGACGTCTGACTGACCGAGGTTTTTGTACGACTCTTTATCACTGTGTGATCACTGGACCACTGTGTACTAGGATAGTGTAAACTCTGACAGTAATAATCTCCTGTATCTTCAGTCTGGACTCCACTGATGGTCAGAGTGAAATCACTGCCAGATCCACTGCCACTGAATCTAGATGGAGTTCCTGACTGGAGGGTGTTTATATAATAAATCAGGAGTTTAGGAGCTTCTCCAGGTTTCTGCTGATACCAGGCTAACCAGCTGCTGTATATTCCTACATCTATATGACACTCTATTGTAGCTGTTTGACCCTGTTGGACAGTTTTAACTTCAGGTTGAGTCAGAGTCACTCCTCTGGATTCTGAAGAAGAGAAAATAAGAACAATTATTGTTTAAAACTACTACCATCATATACTTTTACAAGAACACCAAAACCAGAGTCAGTTTTTATCAGTCTTACCTTGAATAAACAGTGTGAGAGTCCAGATGAAGAAGGTGATTTTGTTCATTGTTGTTCTTTTGTCTTGTGTGATGATGAAGATTGTGTTCTGTTCTGCTCTCAGTCATGAAGTGTTAAACTCACAGCACTATAAACACTCTCAGAGCACTGAAGCATGTGTGACAATGCAAACAAGTGGGCAGGATTTACAACAGCGTGAGCTGCTAACAAACTAATAAACTCTCTACATATAAGATTTGGTATTTCAATGGTCTACTTTAGAGATTCTACTGACTGTAAGTAACTTTACAACTACATGTCAACTTATTCTACTTACCTGAACCCAAACCTAACAGTCTTCTACAGTCTACTAATACACTAATGAGAGTTAGATGACATGTAGTTCACAAGTTACTTATAGTTAGTAGAAAATCTAAAATGGACCATCGAAATAAAGTGCAATCTAAGATTTTACATTCAGATTGATGTTGTTGAATCATTTTGTAATAATTGTACATACTGATTAATTGTAAAATCTTTTTAATTTTTAATTATAAAATGTTTTTTTGTTTATGTTTGACAGACTGATACGACACTAGTGTTTGACTTTATATGAACATCTATCAGTGTGGATGAAGCATTTTCATCTTTCAGTGCCGCTGTAGAAATAATCTATTTACTCTCATGCATGATTCATTTATATAAGGTGAATGTTTCTGATAATATGTGAATATGATAATATCATCATCCTTGATAAAAGAGGTCAAAGGTCACCTCAGAGGTCACAATCATCAAATATATTTCTATAAACAGTGTTATATCAGAAAGCATTTAGTCCAAACTGAATGTCTGAGTGTTGAGAAGATCTGAGTTTCTTCTAATATCAGTGTGTTGAAGTGTTGTTTCTCTCTCTCTGCTGGAGTTTGTGTTCACTCGAGTGGAATAGAGGTTTTTGTACGACGGGTCAGATAGGGCTTTCTGTTGCCAGAAGGTCTTCAATTGAATCTACAGATTCTGTGGTGGTTGGAAAATTATTGTATTAGGATATGGCGTTAAACAGCTTTTTCTTATCCTCTCGAATCCGTCTTCAGGTCTTGTGTCGGTGTTTGTTATGGTCTGCAGAAAAAAAACACAGTAAAAAGAGGTTTAAGGAGGAAACGCATAAAATTGGTCATTGTGCTAATGGACATCCAAAAGGCACCTTACAAATTATGGTATAAAGCTCACATAACATCAGCAATTAAAAATGCAATTGTAGAATATTTTAAGTACAATACTACATCTCTGGTCATTAAACCATAATAAATAACCTGGAATGTGGCCAATGTTCAAGTAATGCAGGGAGTTGTGTGATGGTAACATTGGACATATAGGAAGGTAGGACTGTTCACTCAATGTACGAAGGTTATGCAGTGGTTTAAGTGCAGTGTGTTGACTGAAGACTTTGTTAAGTGTTAAAATGTGATCATTTAAATGACTTCGTTATAGCCATAGATATCACATTTTAAAATTAATTCCACAAGTACATGAAGGCCTCTACTTACCAGTTACTCGATACAGATCCCTCTTTTTCTGCTGGATGCCCAAGAATAAGCCTTCAATCAGATGTTGCAATGCCACTGGATCATCTATTCTGAGGTCATCTGGAGCTGTAAAGAATTTGTGAAGGTATGATCAGTATCATGCATCTTCTGTGCCATCAGAAATAGAGCAATTATACCATTTCTATAAAACACCTTATACATACATATTTCAGGCTAAGGGGGTTGACAATATGGGAAAAGGAGGATTCAATAAGAAGAATGTAGTAGGAATACAAGTAAAAACAAAAAAGGACATCCACAAATGTTCTGCCAAAGAATCTGAAAACATTTGCTCAGTTTGCTAATTTTTTAAGGGTGAATAAGTATAATAAAGTTTTGAAGGAGAAAGCTACATCACCTAAGTTTACTTAAAAACACAGAGTTCCCAATCATGCTAATCTTTTAATACTGTTTGGTGTGGCCCCTTAATGTCACTTAAGGGGTCAGGTGTTAAAACACAAACCAGCAAGGAAAAATAACTTATTCAATCATTTTTAAATTTATGATAATTTTCTATCGATAGGAGACAGCAACAAGTACATACTTACTGTCAACTGCCCACTGTCTCACATCAGTGACCCACTGTTGCAGTTCCTCTTCAGACCTTTGCGTGCTCTTCTTTATAGCCTCAATGTCGTCTTTGACTTCCTTTGTCTTTCGGATAGTCTCAAAAGTATAATTAATGGAAAGTCTCACAAATCTTTGGCAATACTGAAAGTATTAGATACTAAGTATATACAATCAGTGGACTTCAGTCAGTTTAAATTTAACCTTCATTGATGAAATCTTTATTTTTTACTTACCTTCAAGTACCTTGTAGACAAGTACTTGTGCAGGTTTCTTTTTTTTCGGACATTCCATCCTCTGGCATGCAATGTGATCATATCTACTCGTGCTGTAATGATGAAAGAGTTAAATGTGCTTTTCATCTAGTGGTTAGTCATCAAGTATGTGTCACAGTTCCCTTCGTTCTTGGACTCCATTTCCCATCATCCTCCTTGTTTCCACACCTGCACTCACTTCCTCGTCTTCTCCCCATCATCACGGATTACCCGCACCTGCTCCTGATCATCAGCACTCCCTTTATATTGGACTGCACCTACAGCATACACATCAGATGTTGAAACTACCATTTTGACGTCCCTGAACTTTCTATTTTCTCGAACAATATGGTAAGTCCTTTAAAAATTTCACTTACCTCACATTTTGTAGAGTGCCTCTTTGCATGCATAACTGAGAGAAATGGCTTCATCTGAGTCAAATTTTGCATTTCTGGGAATGCTTGAGCCACCTTTTGCAGATAGGGCCGATATCGACACATGATGTCAGTGCAGAAGAACTTGCAGTTTGTTTTTGTGGCCAGTTCGTTTTGCAAAAACAGGGTATGCAAATATCTCGCCCCTAAACATGTTTAGACCTCTAAGCAATATGCAGTGTCTGCAAACTGCCACCTCTAGACCTTCTTCATCACATTTGGTGTTTGTCTTCTTAGAGGTCTTCCTGGCTGCAGCCCATGTTGATGTTCCACAGATGCCTTTTCCATGTACCTTTAACACAGTGTCATATCAAATAAATACACAAACTAAATCCTGATTCACTGTGTACAATCCCAAGTCTTTTGACAAATATCTTACCGGATTGGTCTTCTCATGAACACTATCAACAAATGTTGCTACATCTTTGTCATTGGCAAGAAAAACTCCATCAAAAAAATGGTTGTTCCTCTGCCCTGCACAAAGAAAATATGGGCAATGTCAAAAAATATTCACAAGAAACGTTGACAGTGTAAAGTTATCAATAATAATATACTCCTTTTTTTTGCTGAATCTATATAGTTTTCGGTTTCCATCTGCAGACACAGCAACTGTATCTGGGGTGCAAGCTGGGCAAGAGAAGTGGTCAATGCCGCAGAGTTTCTCTCTTTTATGACGACAATATATCCATTCAAGGAAAGCTTTTTGGAAGATGTCTCCACAAATGTTACCACTCTGGAATTATGAAAATTTGAATAAGTGACATGCCAGTTAGACTTGCATAAATGCAGAAAACAAAATAGCTTTCCAAGTCTTACCCTTCCAAATTGTTGTGAGCGCTGTTGTAACATTTTCACAAATGCTTGTCTTGAAAGCCCAGGTGCAGTGATCTTCAGGTCCTCAAAAGATGTGAAAAGGTCTACCTGGTATATGGTTTGAAACCCAACAGTACCTGGCCAGTAACCACTAAACAGCAGGTCCACCACCTCAGGTGTCCATGATGCAAGACATGTTCTGCAGTTCATAACTGGCAGGAAGATGCCATAGTGACCTGCAAAGATTTCCAAACAAAAAACAAAAATAGTAAACACACATTGAAACTCTTCAGTCATCTCTCAGCAGGTTAAGCCAATAGACAAATACAATACAAAACACTGCAAGTCATACCATTTATACAGATGAGTACAACTGATCGCCCAGCGACAACAGACAGGTTTTGAGGGTCACAATCACAAATTTTGTCAGGTTGTGTAATGGGCAGCAAACACACTAGATGAAAGGAAAAATACATTACATTTAATATATTAAAAAAGGAAATAAATAAGTTGTTTTTAAGCTCTGAAGTACTTCTTCACAACCAATCGTTTCACTAGATAAGACTCTTATTCCTCGTCTGGTATCGTTTAAAGCCCTTTGAAGCTGCACTGAAACTGTAATTTTGACCTTCAACAGTGGAGTCCACTGAAGTCCACTATAAGGAGAATAATCCTGGAATGTTTTCATCAAAAACCTTCATTTCTTTTCGACTGAAGAAAGAAAGACATGAACATTTTGGATAACATAGGGGTGAGTAAATTATCAGGTAATTATATACAGTAAGTTATATACAGTAAATATATATACAGTCGTGTTTTAAAGAGAAGTGCGCACATTTGCTCACGTGATCAGCTGATCAAAATAAAAGCTCAAGGGTTTATCTCTTGCAAGTGAAGAAATTAGTACAAAAGTTTTGTAATTTCCCTATACTGTATTGTAAAGTAACTACTTATAAAAATTTTCATTTATTTTACAGTGCATTTGTTAAAATATGTCATATGAATAATTATAAAGGCCTAAATCATATTATAATATTATTGTAGACCTAATAATTGTTTGGCATCCTAAAACACCAGTGTCAATGTAATGTAGACTGAGACTCTATATCACAACTATAAAGATGTTTGAGCCCTCTTTAATGTCCAGGTATGCTGTTTCTTTGTTCAGTTTGCACACATGGGCTTAAGCTCTCAGTTTTGAGCTCTCAAAGTGCACCAGATTGATGTATTTAACCTTAAAATGTACAAAATTTGCCCACGGACCCCCCTAGAGGAGCTACACCCAACAAAGTTTTGCAAATTTCTGTGGGAAACAATGTACATTTTATGAACTTTACTGCAGCATACTACAAAGTTCCTTTCATGACAGTAAAACTGTTAAATTCTCATTGGACAAAATAGATTTGGGCTAAGCCCCGAATGTTTACAATGTCTGGCTCCGCTCCTGTGTCGTATGTATCAACTCAAATCAAAGCCTTCAGGGGGTGATTTTCTAAAAAAAAAAATGCTACTTTATATGAAAAGAATAATTATTGCCTTTTATTGACAAAATGTTTTAGTTTGTCATGTATATTTTTTAATTAAATCAGATAACATTTTTAGTTGTCATATGGTCGTGTTACAGTGTGCCCCACCTATGGGGCATGTTGTCACATTCACTTCCCTTCTTTCAGGGTAAATAAAGAAAAAAGTATACACTGAATCAATGAAACAAAGCCACATATTTGTACCAGACATGTGTGAAATTAATGTGGAAGCAGATTTACACAAACTGAGAAAGTCAAAAAGTGTTAGGTTGTGTCCCACTCTCCCCTACAACGGGCAGTTATCCACCAGTGAGTTTTTTTTTTTTTTTTTTTTCTGTCTCTCTCTCTTATTCTTTTGGGATTGAATTGTTTTTGCTTGTTCTAACTGTATTGTGATTTCATCTATTTGTTCATTTGTGTTCTTTTTTGTATGTAGTTATTTTGAATTTGTTTGTGGTTCATTTAGTTTGTAAACCAGTTTGCTCCTGCTGTCGGACGCAGCGCCCCATTGACTGCATTGAACTACTAATAGTCACCATGCTCTTAAACAGAGGCTAAACACAAGCCTACTAGTTATGAGAACAGGTGCTAACCTGTGGCAGCACTAGGAGTAAACTAAAAAACTATACAGGAAAACAAGGTCAACATATTATGAAACACAAATATAGACCCAGCTTACCTTCCTGCGGCTCGAAGACCGAAGACTCCTCTTTTCCTTCTCTTTCCAAATAGAAGGACGGAATCTAGGGTTCTTTGAAGCCTAAAAGAGCCTCTTTCTCTATCAAGCCAGAAGGCAGGCCTTCAGAAAAATTTTCATCATGGGCCCAGCCGTCAGCCTGACTGTTTAAGAAGCACCTGAGCATATTAAACGAATCCAAAACTCAGGAGGCGGAGGAAGAAGGGGCGAGGGCAGGTATAAAGTCGCCCTCGCAAAGAGAGGGAATCGATTACCGACGCTGCTGGCGTCTGCGATCGATAACCTCCCTTAAATCCTGCTTCTTCCTCCTCGAGTCCCGCCGTCTCTCCGACTTGCTCCTGGGAGGAGGAGGCGTTTGAGCAGCCACACTGGACCTCTGGCCCTGTCTCTGAGCCTCAGCTCGAGATGGACCAGGACCTCCTGGCTGTCTGGGCCCAGATTCGGATCTAAACGGGATGCAGGTTCTAAACGCTGCCGAGTGCGCCCTCGCCTCCCTGAACTTCCCAACCACTGCCTCGACGGAGGTGCCAAAAAGTTCAGAGGGCGACACCGGGGCGTCGAGGAGAAAGCCCTTCTCTTTCTTCCCGATGTCAGCCACAGATGTCTCTCCGTGGCCACCATCGGCGGTTTGTTTATTGGCCCGGAGAGCAAGATCTGTGGTGCGGCGCAGCTCTTCCACCGCCTCAGGGGACAAACCCTGCCCCTGGTCCAGATCCTTCAGCAGGTCGGCCTGGTAGGCTTGTAACACCACCATGGTGTGTAGAGCCGCACCGGCCTGACCCACTGCCATGTATGCCCTGCCGTTTAAGCGAGATGTCACTTTAAGGGGCTTAGTCGGCAGGACCGGAGCTTTCAGTGTCGGTGCCCTCCCCGTGGTGAGTTCACAAACGTCTCGTCAATAGGGGGCATCGACACATACCCATGCTGGCTCAATCCCTCAACATCAGTGAAGTTCGCTCGCTGAAGTCGATGAATACGAGCCGAATACGGGTTCTTCCATGCCTTCTCGATCTCAACATGGAGATCAGGAAGGAATGGAAGGCTCACGGGAGCTGCAGGGCCATGGCCGGAAAGGAACCGCTCGTCAAGCCGTCTGCGTGTGGTTTCTTTCCTAACGCGCTCCCAAGGCAGCTGCAGCCTGCCAGAAGCACGCTCCATAACCTCCAGCAGCTCAGCATATGCAAGGCAGGGAGGCTTAGAAGAACCAGCAGGCTCACCTGCTTCTTCTTCAACCACCATCTCCTGCTCTCTGGGGCTAGCAGCCAAAAGAGCACTCGCTGCTGGATCCGATGATGTCAAAGAAAGGACGTCATCGTCATCCAGCAACTCATCCCCGCCAGCGCTGGGGGCTGAGAAAGATTAACGCCTCTCTCAAACTCCTCAGCGAGCTCCACCTGCGAGCCCCATGATTTCAGCCGCCGCTCTGCCTCAGCGCGAGCAGGGCCAGAACCACCAGGCACAGATGCCGCCGCCCCTTCCCTCGAGAAGAGTGACAGGCGGGAACGGAGCGTCTTCATGGGACAACGCTCACAGTTAACACAGACAGCACCCTCAAGCACTGTCCGTGCGTGCTCCTCGCCCAGACAGAAAACGCACAGGTTGTGTGTGTCCTCAGGTGTCAAAAACCTTGGACATGGGTCAGCACACTTCCTGAAATGTTTGTCAGACATGATGGAAAATATTCGTTACCAGATTTGATTGCAATAGCGATCAGACACAACAGTCCCGAAAGACGAAAAGACACTGACTGATTCTCTAGGCGCTCCTTATATACTTCCGGGTTGCGCTATGATGATGTCATAGGCTGCCGCTGGCCAATAGGATTGGAGAGATTTGATACTTGGCTTTCAGACATCGGTTCACGTGTGGCGTTCCCCATAGTGTGTCAAACGCAGAGTAGAGTTCCCTTTCGAAGGGAACCATGTCTTATTAATCTACACAGTCAATCACATAATCATAGTAGTTCGCTCCTCATCCCCAAATCTTGTGCACTTGCTTTAAGACCTCACAATACTATGCAGATAAAAACAGTGGCAGTGGACAGGTAAAAACGTTTTGAAGTCAGTTGTCTTACAATTTGTAGTTTGCCAAATATTACAAAATGGTTTGAGGGAGTGCTGTTTGACTGTGTCCAAGGCTAGATAAATATTGAAATACTTCAATTGTTTTAAAAAGATCCAGTGTTGTGCTAATAAACTCTGTGTTGGTTATATAAAAATGGAAACCTCTCCCAAGTTTCTACTGTCAAGGAGGTTAGGAGTTGATGACTGAATTTAAGTTTTAGGGGTGAGCCATCCCTTTATGATTTACACACTGACAAAATCTTTTGCGTACTCAACACAAGTTGTGAAAGTACAGTGCATGCATCTCACCTTCACAAAGATATTCATTAAAATGAGCCTATCTTCTGAAGGTAGTCCTGGGCATAGGTGGAGAGTGTGCAGCGAGGGGTTAATATTTCACACTTGTTTTCTTTCTTTTTGGTCTCCTTTCCAAGAAGCAGAACTGGCTTGTATCCAATGGCATGGAGTTTCTCAAGCTGCAATGAAATGACAACATTGTGTATTTGCTGTTTAAAGTAAGAGAAAAACAACAGCAAAAATAACTAAGCATATTAATTATTGAGAAAATATAACATTATTAATGACAGCATCCAGGTTAATGCCATTCAGGATATTTAACTTCATGGTGAGTTTAGCTTTTGTATACCAAGTATGTGTAAACAGGAAAGGCTCATACAGTAGAAGCAAAAACCAACTCTTCTATTTAGAAAAACAGCAAAAAGATGAATCTGACACCATGAGGGTACAATGGAACTTTTTGCAACATTAGTAGCTCGGGTTTAGCACCTACATTGATAGGATTGTGTAACCACTGTGCAATTGGACAGTGACAATCTATAGATTTATTAAAAAAAAAAAATAAAGGCAGAACCTTTGTGGTTATATGACCAAATGGGTGAATGCTGCACATACATTTACACTTGATGTGTGTACATTGTAAAATGCTTTAATGAATGTAGTAGTATGAATGCAGTCCATTTGTTATTTCTCGTTCACCTGATAAGAAAGTTTGATTATTATATTGCACCTGTGATTGTGTCATAATGCACGCTTGTTTTGTAAAAAAAAAAAAAAAAAATTATATATATATATATATCTGTTTTTAAAAAACAAGCAAATTTATTTGTTGACACACAAGTACTGTCACAGTATTTCACAATGTTTGTGAAATAAATTTGCTTGTTTACATATATATATATATATTTATACAAGCAAATTTATTTCACAAACGTAATAAATGACTCAATGACCATGGGAAAATGTGGGTCCCTGGCCAAACCACTGTCCTAGATGATCTGGACAGTTTAACATCATGTAAGAAATTGCACATACCATGATAATGGCTTCATCCTTGATGGATGTTGGACTGTTGTGGTTCTTCTTATGACCAACCACCCATTCCTCTCGCTTGTCATCAAACCTCTGAAGCTTCTTCTGAGGCGCTGCTTCAGAGGCTGCTCCTTTACAATGGGAACAGATCTTCTGTGTAAAATAAAATACCCTGACAAAATGGACAAATCTTTTTGTAGACCCCTGGCATTATAACAAACTGACATACAAAGGACAGACAGACTGATAGAGACGGATAAAACAGACAAGTAGACAAAGACAGAAAGAGAGGAAAGATTGAGAAATAGAGAAATTTAGATTTAGATAACAGATATAGATTGAAGAGATGGATAGAAATATAGATGGTGAGACAGATGGACAGAGAGGCTGTGAGAGAGAGACAGAGATAGAAAATGATGAAGAGATAGATAGAGGTTGGCTCTTAAAAGTGCCTTTGGTTTTGAAAATCAGGTGTATCTACAGGTTGAAGGTGAAGTTTGACAGGATCTGCAGGGAGAACAGAAAATGTTAATTATGTAGTGTAGGCTAGATATGTTGATAAAAGGTTTAAAATGTGTACCCTGATAGTGAGAGATTCCCATTTTCTTAAAAATACTTAATAAATCAATAAAATACACGTTTTCCCATTTTCTGTATGACTGCACAAAAGGTGCGTCTTTTTTTTTGTTAATATGGAAACCATTGGTCGGCCTTTAATTCGTTGCCCTAACATGTAAACCATGTGAGTCTAATGGCAAAGAAAAGCATCAATTATCATTACTTTCCAGTCTCGTGGCTTACCTGGAAAGTGGTTTGAGCGCAATGAGAGAGAATTCACGGCCTGAAGAAATCACCCAATCACAAAGCGGACTGGCTCCGTCTCCATAGCAACGGATGCTGAGGCTCACGGGTAATGCGGGCGTCCACTAATTAATTTAATTTTTTTTTTTTTTTTTTAATTTAATAACCACAACTAATCCCCCGTTCTCACAATAGAAGGAGAATCAAATAAAACTGATGGTCATGACATCGTATTGTTGAATTATCAAGCACACTTTTGTTTTTGTGTTGAAAGAAAGATGAGGATATCATTAAAAGAGAATCGGCGGTGGGTCATCAGGTAGTTTTAGCTGACGTCTTTAACATAGTAAAAGTAGATAAGGCTCATGGGTACTGTAGTATTTAGTCTACTGTTCGATTTGACACACCAAATAGATGGAAAAACGGCATTTCTCAGAAAAGAAACCGTAGCACAATGGTTAGTAGCCTACAGAATATAAAGCAGTAAAAACAAGGATAAAATCTCCTGGTTAAATGTTGAGTAATGTAGCGCCTAAAGTTTAAAAATGAATAACAAATGAGAAAAAACAATGCTTCCGAGTGGCAGAAAGAAAAACGTGGTGCAGACACGAAAGATGCTTCCTATTGAAATACATTAGATCGAAAGTCGTGCTGAGTGACACGAAAAAAAGGGAAATTCGTGTCCACAAACACGAATCAATAGATTAAATTTTGCGACTATGTTACAAACTGCCGTGAGACTGGGTTGCACATTAATGCTTGGCCTATAGCATATTGTCATAGGCCTATTTAAAACAAACAAACAAACAAAAAAAAAAACACTTCAATTGTGATTTTTAAAGGCCATACTCACCCCCAAGCATCAAGTGATTATTATAAATCACACTATTTTCTGAAATAATGCAAGAGAACGGTTGACATTATAGCGCTTTTTAATTGATTGTTTAGATGAATTTTTATTGTTGTGGGATGTTTGGAAATATGTTAGGAATGATGTGGATTGTGTAATTCTGTTTATTTCTGTGTTTGTGTGTCAGTGTGTGTGTGTTGTGTTGTTAAGCACTTCTGTGGATGTAATAATGTATATGTATGACACCAGTGTCAAAGACAAATTTCTGCTCCGTGACAAACAGAATGAACAATAAAGTTAACTTAAGCTCAGATCATTTGGCCTTGTACGAATTTAAATGGACTTTTTCAGACTTTGGCAAAGTTTGAGACGATGTTGAGACATATTTGAGGAGAGCAACCCAGTCTCTGACAGTAAATCATTCAGTGGTGTGAGATTTGAAGATGTGGCTTACATTCACTGTTGAAGAGTTGAGCTTGAGAACATGTTTGGATTGAATTCAGAACATTGAATATAATTTACAGAGAAACTCGAGTGAACATCATGTGGAACAGAGAGATGATGAAAAACACTGAGAGTGAAGATGGAGAAGAGACAAACACAACAGAAGAGATCCACAATCTCTACAAATGAAAACATCACTACAGTCATTCAATAAAAAAAAATAAAAAAAATTATATATATATATATATATATATATATATATATATATATATAACTAAATTGTGACAATCATATTATTAAACTGGTTTTGGCAATCAGTCCTTCCTATGAAACACTAATAAAACAATAACAGTCCTTACTGTAATAAAAGTCATGATCACATCAACAAAATATTCATGTTATGTGCAAAAATACTGATGAGCTTCAAGCTAATTTATGTTCATTTAGATGATCTAGTGTTATTAGTGTTTGTCTGTGATCAGTGTTGTGTGTGATTGTGTTGAATGAGCAGCTGCAGTATCTCTCAGCTGTATCAGTGCATCACTGTGACGTCTGACTGACCGAGGTTTTTGTACGACTCTTTATCACTGTGTGAACACCCTAGTGCTGCCTGGATAGTGGAAACTCTGACAGTAATAATCTCCTGTATCTTCAGTCTGGACTCCACTGATGGTCAGAGTGAAATCACTGTCAGATCCACTGCCACTGAATCTAGATGGAGTTCCAGTATAACGGCTTGTTGCTTCATATATGAGGAGTTTAGGAGCTTCTCCAGGTTTCTGTAGGTACCAGTGTAACTCATCACCACCACTCACTCTACTGCTGGTTTTACAGTTTATTCTGACTTCTTGTCCTGGTTGAGCTGCTGTTATTGATGGACTCTGAGTTACAGTGATCTGTCCTCTACACTCTGAGAGAAAACAGACACAAAAATGAAAATGATATTTGACATTTTAATAGAATAATAATAATTAAAAAAAAAAAAAATGTATTTCACAAACCTTGAATAAACAGTGTGAGAGTCCAGATGAAGAAGGTGATTTTGTTCATTGTTGTTCTTTTGTCTTGTGTGATGATGAAGATTGTGTTCTGTTCTGCTCTCAGTCATGAAGTGTTAAACTCACAGCACTATAAACACTCTCAGAGCACTGAAGCATGTGTGACAATGCAAACAAGTGGGCAGGATTTACAACAAACTAATATACACTAGAGTTACAGAATGATCATTTACATTCTGACTGTTATTTTTAGTTATTTCAGTAGTTTATTTTTCATTCTGCCCACTGAGACACTGAGGATGAGCAGATGAACGTCCATCTCTGTGTCCATATTCAGTCATGTGACCATCATCACTGCTACACTTCCACTAGATGAACCTCCATCACTAAAGATCGATCATGAATCATGAGTCTGTTCAGAAAGTATCAGGACTGATTGTGAATCTCTAATCAGAGTTCATGGTGTCACTCCATCTATCATGAAGCCTCATGTGTGTCTGAAATCATCAAATGGAGAAGAAACAGGCTGTTAAAGATGGAGACATATTAGAGCTTGTTCACGTTTCATGATCTTGTGTGGAGATTCCAACATGATCTCATGAGAATACGTGTGTATTTTTACGTACAGTTTGGTTCTACCACACGCACATTTACTTACGTTTTCATACACACAAAAATATACAATATTGACGTATTTATAGCACTAAAACGTAAAAATACACAGCATTGTTAAATTTAGAAAGATTGTGAATAGATGTTCAGTTTAGTTGGATACCAGCACATATAGGAATCTTAGGTAATGAGGAAACTGATTAATTAGTAAAAAAACAAAAAAAAAAACAACACTAAATCTTACTGTTAAGATTGAGATTCCTCTTGGAAAAAAATGAAGGTAAAACGATAATAAAAAGTAATATTGACAAACAGTGGCAAAAATATGGGATTTAGATAATAAAGGAAGAGAATATTACAGAATTAAAAAATCAATTAAAGTTAAAGAACATTTAATAGTACAACCACTGGCAAAAATGATGGACTCACCACACTTAGAGGATGTTCACCCAGATTTTTTACTTTATAGCAAACAAACAAATCACAGATATGACACAAAAAAGTTTTTGTTCAATAGCTTAACATTCTGGCTTCAGGAAACATACCTCAAACAAATCCACTTTTGTTATTATTATTAATGGCATGTCTTTTTCCAGAGCAAGTAGAGGAAAAAGTCTGGAATCATCAACAAAAACAATTGTTGCTCCTCCTCTGGCTTTTGACAGCCTAAATTGTTTGAGGCATGGACTTCATTAATGACAAACAATATTCCCCATCAAGCTGGTTTCAACTTTCTCAAATAGCGTTTGACAGATCAGCTTTGCAGGGTGGAGCCTTGTCATGGACCAGTGTTTATAATTTCCACCATAAATTTTCATTGGATTGAGATCTGGACTGTTTGCTGGCCGTGTCTTTGAGTTGATATGCCTTTCCTGAAGAAAAGCTTTAACACTCTTTGCTCTGTGGAAAGATGCATTATCATCCTGAAAAATGATTTCATCATCACCAAACCTGTTTTCTATTGATGGAATGAGAAAAGTGTCCACAATTTCAATGTACACCAGTGCATTTACTGTTGAGGTAATGATTGTCATCTCCCATGGTCCTTTACCTGACATGCACCCCCATATCATAAATGAGTTGGGAAATTTGATTGTTTTCTTCAAGCAGTCATCTTTATATGTTTCATTAGAACGGCACCTGACAAAAGTTCCAGCGTAATCTCCTTGGCTAATGCAGATTCACGATTCTTCACTGAATAACACTTTCATCCAATCATCCAGAATCCATGATTGCTTCTCTTTATCCCGCTGTAACCTTGTTTTCTTTTGTTTAAGTGTTAGTACTCATTTTCATTTGGCTTTTCTATATGTAAGCTCAGTCAGCTCTATATGTAAGTTCAAGCTGGTTTTTTACTGTTCTGTCCTGAAAATTGACTCCTGATTCTGTCTGTTTTTCTTTTGTTTTGTTGTGTGTTTTCTATTGTAAAGTCATATTGCTTTGAGATTTCTATCTTGACGCTTTGACGTCTTCCTTGGTCTGTCTGTATGTCTTGCTTTATATCCTTCCCATTTAGTTTATACTTGCACCAAATTTTAGACACAGCTGACTGGGAGCAACCAACTTCTTTGGCCATACTCCGTACTGAAGTTCCTTGTTGAAGGAGTTTTATAATCCTTTCCATTGTTTCAACTGAGAACTCTCTTCTTGGGGCCATATTTCATTTCAATTAGCCGAGTCAAACAACCCATTAAGGTGCAAGCACTCCCTTTTAACTACTGACTAATTAGCATTTTTAGACTTGTCCCAGTATTTGTTTAAAATGGAAATTAACAGATGATTCCATATTTATTCCCTCAACACTGAGTGATTCCAGACTTTTTTCCTCTACTTGCTCTGGAAAAAGACATGCCATTAATAATAATAACAAAAGTGGATTTGTTTGAGGTATGTTTCCTGAAGCCAGAATGTTGAACAAAACCTTTTTTGTGTCATATCTGTGATTTGTTTATTTGCTATAAAGTTAAAAATCTGAGTGAACATCCTCTAAGTGTGGTGAGTCCATAATTTTTGCCAGGGGTTGTAGAAATAGAAGAGAGGAAATAATCTACACAAGACTACGGTTAGGACAAACAAGAATTAATCATACGTTATTTCTTATGAGTAAAATAAACAGATAAATGTGAGGTATGTGATTGTAAAGAAATTTGAATAAAATGTAGAAAATTTCAGGAAGAGAGGAAAATGTAAAGAATGTATTATTAAAATAGGGAGGGAATGGGATATAAAAGGTATTTTAGATATAGGAAATTCTCAAAGCGAAGTTGTTGAGGCATTAATGAAGTTTATGCAGGAAACTGTATAGGTAGAAGAACTGAAAAGATCAATGAAGCCATGATTTTACACACTCCAATATAGTAGGTGGCGGTATGAACCTTTAACGATGGTCTGTAACCGCCATAAAACTAAAAGAAGAAGAAGAACCATTACGACATGGTTTACGGCACTGATATCGAACGCTCATTGGTTCTCACCTGCTTCGTCACAGATGGCAACATGACGTGTTTCAGTGGACTGACATTTGAAATGAGTGTCGCGCCTTCATGGAGAGAAGCCGGATTCATATTTTCATGGATTAATAAGTTAAATTCTGCTTTGTACCCTATAAAAAACTATTACCGCCAGAGAGGACTGCGACTGCAACTCATCATCATTTGAACTACTTTTGGTACCACTTTTGGACATTTTCACAATAAATAAATTATTGTTGTTTCGCTTGTTTTGTTTGTTATTTTATTTATAACAGTAGGTAGTTTTAAGAAATGGTTATGGGTTGGTTTAGGGGTAGGTGTAGGATTAGCGGCTCAAAATATCATTTTAATGTTATATTTTTACTAAAATTGTAATTTTCCTACACATTTCTGTCCATTATGTTTTTTTTTTTTCTTTTTCTTTTAACATTCTGTATAAAGTAGGTTTGTTTAGGTTCGGGATGGGGTTTAGGGATGTTACATTTATCTACAAAACGATACAAGGGAAATTATACATTGTATATATTTATGACATGAAAGATTCGTAAATATTTTACTTTTTTTTTTGCTGAAAATATATTAATATTAAAATAAGTATTTTTACGTTTTAGTTCCTTTAAATACATCAATATTGTACGTTTCAGCACCTTTCTAAACGTACAAAAGTGTTTTGTGTCTTGGAAAGTTACGTATTTATACCTACGTATTAACAATGAGACCAGGCTGGGAGATTCATAATGAGTCCAGATACTTTTATAACAGACCTGAATATGAAAACATGCTTGACTGTGTAGAACATGCAAAATACCTTTTATATTTTCATTGTTGACATTGATATTCAATGTACTGTTCAATAAACTCATTATTTGAACACATTTTAATTGAATTTTGAAGTCTGAAGCTGCAGGTTTTTCTGTGAATCATGATGATTGAGCTTCATATGAAGAACAGAAGATCATTATGAGAAACTCCACAACATCATCCATGATAAAAGAGGTCAAAGGTCACATCAGAGGTCACAGATCATCAAATATATTTCTTTATACAGTCTTATATCAGCACACAACAAGAGAATGAATGAGAAATACAGGATATAAAGACAAACTGAATTATATCTATTTTAAATTGGATAAATAAACACTTGTTTGAGTGAAAGAGTTTTTTTTTTAAATCATTTAGTCCAAACTGAATGTCTGAGTGTTGAGAAGATCTGAGTTTCTTCTAATATCAGTGTGTTGAAGTGTTGTTTCTCTCTCTCTGCTGGAGTTTGTGTTCACTCGAGTGGAATAGAGGTTTTTGTACGACCGTTTCATTAGATTGTATCACTGTGGTGGACTTTCGGTGGAGGAACTAAACTGGTGGTCTGTAAGTCTGTTTTTTAATTCCTATTTAAGAAAAAAAGGTAACACTTTATTTTAAGGTGAAGAAGTTACACGTTACTACATATACTTATTATAGTAATAACAGTAAATTATGCATAAATACAAGTAACTAACCCTGAACCAAACCCTAACTGTAACTCTATAGTAAGTACATGCAGTTAATTAATATTACTCAGTACTTATTTGAGTATTACAATGTAACTATGTCAGCATACAATAAAGTGTAAAAAAGAACAATTTAGAGTTAAAATGATTTAAAGTTGAAGCAAGAAAAACATTAATGGCAATTATTATTGGATATTGTGTTAACACTTTACTTGAAGCCTTAAAGGTATTCATAATTTACATTATAATGCCTTATATCTTTTTATAAATAATTGTGCATTACAATATGTATTATAAATGCAAAAATGCAATATAATATTTGCAAATTCGTTATTACATCTGAAAATGGTTGTTTGTCATGTGTCTTAATGCATTGTGTAACAATGTAACAATGAATAGATAATATTATAATGTGTTATAATTGTGGTTATAATTATTCATGAGATCACACACATTATAATGTATAAAAGAAAGCTTAATTAATGCATTAAAATTACTTTTATAACGTATTGTGTATGAAGGCTTTAAGTAAAGTGTTACTGATATTGTTTTATAATTATTTAATCTAAAACAACGATATTGTCATGTTTATTCATTCAGAAGAACAGCATTATTCCTTTCAAAAAAAAAAAAATCTAAATGCATTTCCATAATGTGTCTCACTATGAGTTTAATCAGTTTATTACAGGTTTGATTTCCCTTTATTTATTTCTGTACTGTGTTCATATGTAGTTCATTTTTATTGTAGATATCATACATGGTGAAAAAAATCTGGTCTGACATCAGAATGTAAATGTTGTTACTTTCTGTATTTCAGTCAATGATACTGAATCTCTTTTGTTCATGTTGTGCTCATAATTCAGTGCTTTATAATTCAAGTACAATTTACAAATGTTATTGTTTTCTCGTTCTTATCAGTGATATAATCATCATTTGGCCTGAGCTTTAGTCAAACTTTGAAATTGAGTTACATTTTGAGTTGAATATCTCACTTAAGTAAAAATGTACTTCATATTGGGATGCAAAAACTGCTGGAATTAAAGCAGTCAGTGTGTTAGTATATTGAGTTCATTTCTGAGGTTTGATTTAAATGTATAGTGATTGTGTAGTTTGTATATTGTATATTATATCAGCTCTAGTGATGTTGAATGACATGAAGGATCAGATTGTCATGATTTTTGCTGCTGTTGAAATGCTGTGAGTGAAACAGTGTGTTTTCTTTGTGTTTGTGAATGTGTTGTGTTTGTCTCCTGCAGCTGGTCCCACAGTGAAGCCCTCAGTGTCTCTGCTGCCGCCCTCTTCTCTGCAGATCTCTGGAGACTCAGCCGCACTGCTCTGCCTGCTCAGCTCTTACTCTCCACAGGGGGGCGCAGGTGAGCTGGACACTGGACGGGTCAGAGGTCACCGAGGGGGGTCGTGACCAGCGCAGAGAGCCAGCGGGACGGCCGCTACAGCCGCAGTAGCGTCCTGACCCTCAGCAAAGCACGCTGGGAAAAGGGAGAGGTGTACGTCTGCAGAGTAACACATGATGGAGCTCCTCATGAGGTCTCGTTCCACAAGAGCTCTGAGTGCTGATGTTTCTCTCCTGAAGATGAGCGTATCTGAGTGTCCTGTGTCAGGCAGGATTCACATGAGTCTAGTGCTGCAGCTGTAGTGATTTACAACTCAATACTGAAAGAGAGCTGGCGTGTCAAAGCACTGTGTGATCTTTCAATCTGCTGTAACATTCAATAAAGCTTCTCAACAAGTTCACTTTGTGTCTGACAACATCATTCAACTAACAGATGAAGATGCAGGTGCTTTTCACAAGCTTGATGTAGCAGTAAATGTCAAATAAAGCTCTTGGGGTTTGAACATGGTCTCTGGAGACAGAGCTGCTCTATTCTGAGAGGATCAGAATCACTCCACCCTGACAATGCAAATGGGCTTTTCAGTCTCACTGTTTGATTGGTCACATGATCTGGACTGGAACACACCAGTTTCACTTCTGCTGAAAATGTGCTGATGAAAATATATATGAAAATGTCATGAAAATCACTTAAAAATACATTATCAGAAATCATGTGTAAGAATGTAAATGTTTCTGTGGCTCAAATGGAAAGCATCACGTCCAGACAGCAGAAGTGACTGAATTCAGTCTGTTCAGTTTGATTGACAGGGATCATATATTACACCTAAAACATGATGATCATATTAAACACTGACTCATTCTCTTCATAAACACAAGATTGATGTTGATTTAGATGATCTAGTGTTATTAGTGTTTGTCTGTGATCAGTGTTGTGTGTGATTGTGTTGTTTGAGCAGCTGCAGCTGAAAGTCATGTTTGTTGGTTGATGAAGAAGAGCTCTTGATCATGTCATGTTCAGTTCATAGAGCTATAAACACATTCAGAGCAGTGAAGCATGTGCCGCTCATGTAAAACACCCTCTGAATGCAAAAGACAGAAGAGAGATCAGGACGATATACATTCAGAGTCCAATAGTTTTACTGACAGGGTTAAAAGAAAGGCTTTACATCACCAAATCACAGTAACAGTAAATATACAGAGTCAGACATACACATTTATACATCATTCTCTACAGGACACAACTGAATGATTCCTGCTGTATCAGTAGTCAATGATCTTGCTGCTCAACATTCAAACACTTGTCCATTGTTTGCTGTAGCAGTGCAGTGTACTTTCAGAAACCCTCCACCTCCCCCAGCTCCACCTGTCCAGATCTGCTATGGGGTGATTCATGTTTGCTCGTACAGCAGCAGCATGTTGTGTGTGTTGGCAGTGGAAAGTTCTGTACTCTACAGCAGATATAATCAACAGCAGCAGACCAAACACATTCACATTGTCATATTCATTACCATGACAAACTCTCCAAGAATCGTCATGTCAGAAATCTAGTTCAGTCATGAAACTGAAGATGGCACAGGCTTCGATCGGTCCTTTACATGCAGTCTGTAAGCAATCACATCAATACCAAATGACTCAGGCTGATTGGTCCATTGATTCCACTTCAGCCCCTCGTTTCATTGAACAGACGTGTCGTATATAGATCCGGTGTGAAGTCCAAAAACGTTTTATGTTTCCTGAGGGCGACACCATGCCATAGAGGAATAAAGAAACAATTCTATAAGTGAGTTAACTTCAGGAAAAACTTGTATGTAATGTTGTATTTTCAGTGGTTTAATCAGGAACAATTACTGGGACACCATAGGAAGATTTATTGTTTCCCCTTCAAGCATTTGCGCTCATGCTGTATGTCGACGGGGAAGCAGAGGTCGTTTTGCTGTTTCACATTTATCCCGTATTTGCTTTACTGTTTCTTTATATCATAATCGCTGTATTTATGATGTTAGATGTGATCAGTGCTTTTAACCATTGAATTTAAGCATATCATTTGCACGTGTCTTTCTATGCAGGGATGAGAGAGTAGGCCTTCTGATGTGTGTAAACTAATCTTACCTCACAGTTTATGGTTATTAATTATTAATAAATTGATTGAAGAGCATAGTTCCTGCATGTGTGCTGGGTCAGGACTATCCTCGTTCATGTCCGTGGCATGTATATCAGAGACAGTCTGTCCAACAGCATTAAGTTCTTGTTATCAGGGACGACGTGAACCGACAGGCTTTAGATGGGAGTCTCAATCGTTCTGTTGGCACAGATGCAATCACTCGACCTGGGTAACATCAGAGTATTCCCTGACTGCCCCAACATTGAGGGCAGTGAAGGTGGAACTGGCAGTAAAAGATGTCTTCCACAACTATGAGCTCCTCATGCACCTCTGGGAAGAACGCTCAGTGCAGCGTCCACATGAGCACAATGTTTGCAGCAGCCCGGGCAAACACAGCAGCCATCTCAGCGTCAGACTCAGTCTGTGCAGCCACCCCTGATGGAGAGGCCCAGGTGAATCTTCCACTTCAGAAAAAGAAAAAAAAAAAAGATTCCCCTGATTCTGTATATTCAGTCAGGTCAAAGTGGCAGGTTTAGTGGTCTTTTGGCTTCTTCCTGTGGACCTGTTTGGTATGGCAAATAAGACTACACCAAGAAAGATAACAATAAAAATATAGTTTTAAAATAGTTCTAGATATAAATGAATAGCACTGTCCACACCACAGCTAAGACGATATACAGAAACAATATCATTGGGATCACTTTCAGAAATATTTTTTCTCCAGCTGTTGAATGATAAAACACTGACAGCCAATCAGAATCCATTCTGATTCAAGGGCTCACGCATTTAAAATGGCAGACGACATTGCGGAGAAGTTAATGGCCGAGGTCCAGAAAAAGCCACCACTGTTTGACAAGTCAAAAAATGAGATCATATTGCCAGACTAGCAAACAGTGTAATATAAAATGACCTCAGGTATCCAGCGCTAGTTTCAACAACATTGTCTTGCTTCCTTTGAAGGTGTTGTGGTAGCACTTTATTTTTCAGTCCTGTTCCCCATGTACATACTTTGTACTTATTACAGAAATTATAATAACTGGGTAATAACTAGGTACTAACCCCGAACCTACACCTAAACCTAAACTTAACCCTTGTAGTTACCTTATATTATTCAGTATTTTAATAGGTAAATACACTGTAGTACATGTAAGTACACATACTGTAAAATAAAGTGCAACCGGTGTTGTTTTTATTCCACTATATTGACTTCATCAGTTAAATTCACTGTTAGATCTGTTAGATCGATTACAGCTATTCACTCGAAACATAGCATGCAGAGAACATCCAAGCACCACTAACATTTATATAATATAAAGATTGTTACATGCTTAGTACATCAAAATAAATAAATAATGTTTCTGAAAGGTTTGATACACCATTGTGTTGTTTGTGATCCTCCATCAGCAGCTGCAGTATCTCTCAGCTGTATCAGTGCATCACTGTGACGTCTGACTGACCGAGGTTTTTGTACGACTCTTTATCACTGTGTGAACACATATTGACTGTTTGGATAGTGGAAACTCTGACAGTAATAATCTCCTGTATCTTCAGTCTGGACTCCACTGATGGTCAGAGTGAAATCACTGCCAG
Source organism: Hypophthalmichthys nobilis (assembly GCA_037950665.1). Classification (NCBI taxonomy): domain Eukaryota; kingdom Metazoa; phylum Chordata; class Actinopteri; order Cypriniformes; family Xenocyprididae; genus Hypophthalmichthys; species Hypophthalmichthys nobilis. The sequence goes on from CM075486.1 coordinate 1,830,644, forward strand.
ATCCACTGCCACTGAATCTAGATGGAGTTCCAGTATAACGGCTTGTTGCTGCATATATGAGGAGTTTAGGAGCTTCTCCAGGTTTCTGTAAGTACCAGTGTAAGTTATTACTATTATACACTGCACTGCTGGTTTTACAGTTTATTCTGACTTCTTGTCCTGGTTGAGCTGCTGTTATTGATGGACTCTGAGTTACAGTGTACTGTCCTCTACACTCTGAAACAACAACAAGAAAAAAGTAAATAATAAAATAAAAATTATCTAAAATTTTAAACATTTAATATTTCAAGAGAATAATTGTGCAGCTGCATTACACAAACCTTGAATAAACAGTGTGAGAGTCCAGATGAAGAAGGTGATTTTGTTCATTGTTGTTCTTTTGTCTTGTGTGATGATGAAGATTGTGTTCTGTTCTGCTCTCAGTCATGAAGTGTTAAACTCACAGCACTATAAACACTCTCAGAGCACTGAAGCATGTGTGACAATGCAAACAAGTGGGCAGGATTTACAACAGACAAACTAATATACACTAGAGTTACAGAATGATCATTTACATTCTGACTAATGTTAGTTCAGTAGTTTTATTTTCATTCTGCCCACTGAGACACTGAGGATGAGCAGATGAACGTCCATCTCTGTGTCCATATTCAGTCATGTGACAAATGTACACTAGAGTTACAATGTCAGTTAAATTTAATTTAATTCATTCAATTATTTGCTTTTCAAAATACATATTGTTTCAAAGCAGCTTTACAGATAATGCATTTTTCTACATTGTGATCTGTTATCAGATGTGACTATCACATGATGTCCATATTTCAGAAATGTACAGTTTAAGATAATGCCTCATATTCTCCAAATCCATAAACACAAACAACAGTAAACACAAATCCATAAAATCTCACCCAATTTTTCAGGTCAAAATGAAGCTCTACACTCAAAACCATTCACTCTTGCTGAAAAACCAAACTTTGCCCTCATCACACACAAGCCCTCAAAAACACACACTACAACAAAGTCTTACACACTGGTGAGATAAATTAAAAACAATACTACAAAAACCAAAACCAAAACCAGTAATAAGTTGTGTTGCTTGTGGTTCTCCCCTCAAGGAACTTTTCACATGATGAACACGTGTATACATTTGCACATTTTTATTCCTTAACGTACTGTACAGTACAAACACCAAACAACAACAAAAACTATTCTGCCCCAGCATCACATCTTTGGTCTGGGACAGGCCAGAGAATCTCGTCAACATCACAGGCTGTCTCTGGCCCTATCCAGGCAGCGGGGGGGAAATCCTCCTGATCCACCTCTGGCACACATCAACTGAAATGTCTAGTCAGACTTCTTCCATTCCATCGTCTCTGTGTCCTACAAAAAATAGAAGTACTGATTACTGTAACTGCAACATCCTTTTTACAAAATGGAAGCAGACAGAAACTATCTGTATGTAAGGCAGTTTGATGCATGTGTTGTAACAGAGTACAGCACTCAAAAGTTACAGTAGATACACTGAGGTACACCTGCCTGTTTTCCTCCTGAAGGTTCTTATGATCGAGGCGACGGTGAAGCAACTTAAGTTTGGCTGAACTCATTGCCCAGCCTCCCTCATAGTCACACCATGGACAAGGACATGGTCAACTAGTGGCACGAATTTCATCTGAGACTCCTTGTCTCCTCCTCTTCCTCTTCCTTCACCTCTTCCTCCACTCCTTACTGCTGTTGCTCATCCTCCTCTTCCTCCTCCTCCTCTCTGGTGTCCTCGACCTTTTCTATCATGTCTCTCTGGATCATTGTTCCAAAACTGAATGAACTGACTCTGGCTCTTTTATCTCTCTATTGAAGGTTCTGATTGGTGTGTGATAAACTTTGACTCTTAGTGTTTCCACGTGGGTAACTGTGTGCTAACTGAGCTCAAGCTATGCTGACTTGAGTGAACAATACTGAATGCTAGTGCTTTCTAAATGATAACATGGTGAAGGCAATGAGAAATTAAGGGATTTGAGTTTTTCAGTGACAGTTCAACAAATCTGATTCATGTGTCAAAACAGGGGAATAGTGTTTATAGTCTAGGGAAACGGTTGTGCTTTTTGATAAATGGTGTTATGGTTTTGAAATTTTAGTTCAAAAGCCTGGTTATAGTGTTTAAGCAATCGAGAAAAAGTGTAATATATCAGCACTAACAGTTATTTCATATAAAATAAATGACTACATATACATTTATATTTATTATATTAATTTTAAAAGTCTTAACAAACTTTGCTAAATATTGTCATTGTGTTGTTTGTGATCCTCCATCAGCAGCTGCAGTATCTCTCAGCTGTATCAGTGCATCACTGTGACGTCTGACTGACCGAGGTTTTTGTACGACTCTTTATCACTGTGTGAACACTGGACCACTGTGTCCACTCTGACAGTAATAATCTCCTGTATCTTCAGTCTGGACTCCACTGATGGTCAGAGTGAAATCAGTTCCATATCTTGCTCTGGAGGGTGTTTATATAATATATGAGGAGTTTAGGAGCTTCTCCAGGTTTCTGTAAGTACCAGGCTAAACGATTACCATCCCACACTCCACTGCTGGTTTTACAGTTTATTCTGACTTCTTGTCCTGGTTGAGCTGCTGTTATTGATGGACTCTGAGTTACAGTGTACTGTCCTCTACACTCTGAGAGAAAGAAAAAAGAAAAGAAAATTAAATATATTTCACATTTTAAAAGAAATGATAAATCATTATGAATATTTTACCACAAACCTTGAATACACAGAGAGAGAGTCCAGATGAAGAAGGTGATTTTGTTCATTGTTGTTCTTTTGTCTTGTGTGATGATGAAGATTGTGTTCTGTTCTGCTCTCAGTCATGAAGTGTTAAACTCACAGCACTATAAACACTCTCAGAGCACTGAAGCATGTGTGACAATGCAAAGTGACTCTCTCTATTTAAATCATTATCCTGAAGACTGTAGATCAGTCACAAACACATTTCTGGACTAAGAAAGTCAAGCACATTGTAGGATACAATATTTCACATAGTGTGTTTTCTTGTTTCTCATGTTCTTTGATTCCTGGGTCTGTTTTTCACAGAAAGCGCTTACTACATCTGAGATCAAATGACAAATGCAAGATCATATAATCTCGCTAATTATGTTCTGGCTAGTTAGGTTCTTCGAATACACGCATTATCTCAGATAACTCAGAGTCATCTGAGATAATGTGTTCATGTGTTGCTTGAAAAGATATATATATTAAATATTATGGATAGTAGAAACCTTGATTGGCAGCACTGGGATTCAATAGCGTCTGGCTGCAGACGAGATGCACTCTCAGCCGCACATTAAGACACTTGCACTCTCTGCCGCGCATATAAATATATATATATATATATATATATTTACACTACCGCTCAAAAGTTTGTGATCAGTAAGATTTTCTTTTATTTGATTTGATTGGCTGAATTTGATGAAAAGTACAGATGCAAAAAATACAGTATTGTGAAATATTATTGCAATTCAATATTATTGCAAGTTTTGTATTGTAATATATTTAAAAAATGTATTTATTTCTGTCAAGCAAAGCTGAATTTTCATCATCTATTACTCCAGTGTTCAGTGTCACATGACCTGTCAGAAATCATTCTAATATGCTGATTAATCATCAATGTTGGAAACAACTTGATTCTTTTTATAGCCTGTTACAATTTTATTCTAAAGATTCTGTGAAAAATAAAAAAAGAACAGAATTTATTCAATATTAAATTCTTAAAAAAACGTCTAAAAAAAAACATCTTTACTTACACATTTTAACAAATGAACACATCCTGAATTCAAATTAATTTTTTAACAAAAAAAATGATACTAAACCTTTGAAGTGTAGTTGAAAGTATTAAAATAGAAAACTGATATTTTAAATTGCAATATTTCACAATTTTTAGAATTTTAGAATTTTTCTGTATTTTTGATCAAATAAATATAGCCTTCATGAGCATAAGAAACTTTTAAAACATTAAAAAAGTTTATATATATATATATATATATATATATATATATACATATATTGCTGCTCAAGTTCAGTATATATATGTGTGTGTATATATATATATATATAGATAGATAGATAGATAGAAATCTGAGGGTGCAAAAACAATCAAAATATTGAGAAAATCACCTTTAAAGATGTCCAAATGAACTTTATAATGAATTAAATCATAGCTTAACAAGTCAGTCACATTGGTACTGCTACTGTCACATTCAATGTTAATATACTTCCAAATACACCAGAAAAGAAAAAAAAAACAAAAAAAATCAACAGCAGTTGGTGGTTGAGTTTTGTAAATGATTATAATTTTTTTTTTTTTCAATGCTAATTATATATATATATATATACGAAGACCGACCACTTCTGGGCATAGAGGCGTCTCGTAGACGGGGCTCTCGCCTGAGAAATGGTGTTTAGCACGTCCCCGGGGAGGTTTAAAGGCTCCCATCAAGGGACCATAGGTGCAGAGCCCAGAGTTCTGGCTGTGGATGCCAGATTGTCCTGTTCGCCTGAGAGAGGAGGTCCCGCCATGGGGCTTTCGTGGAAAGCCTGAATAGCTCCGAGGACCAAACTTGGCTCCTCCAGAGTGGGGCCACCAGGAGGACTCTGTGCTTGTCTTCCCTGACTCGTTTGATGACTTGGGGGATCAGAGCGATCGGGGGAAAAGCATAAAGAAGGAGGCTGGGCCAGTTGTGGGCCAGCGCATCTGTGTCCTTCGAAAAATAGGTTGGGCAATGAGAGTTGTCTTCTGAGGCAAAGAGATCAACCTCCGCCTTCCCGAAGATCTCCCAGATTCTGAGAACCGTCTGGGGGTGGAGCATCCACTCGTCCGAGGGGACATTGCTCCGAGATTGCATATCTGCTCCCAGATTCGTTCTGCCTGGTATGTGCGTCGCTTTGAGCGACCGCAGCCTGGGTAATGCCCATTCCAAGAGGAACTTTGCCAGTGCGCAGAGGCGGCTGGACAAAAGGCCACCTTGGTGATTTATGTAGGATACCACTGTCATGCTGTCCGATTGGACTAAGACGTGGCGCCCCTTCAGGATCGCCTGGAAGAAGTGAAGGGCCCGACATACTGCCAGCATCTCGAGGCAGTTTATGTGGAGATGGCTCTCCTCGTGTGACCACGAGCCGAAGGCTGGTCTGCCCTTGCACAGAGCGCCCCAACCCCAGTTGGACGCATCTGTCGAGAGCACCGTCCTTCTGGAAACCGCCTCTAGGGGTATCCCACAACTGAACCAAATAGGGTTCATCCAAGGTTTCAGGGCTGCTAAACAGGCCTGATTGACCCTGACGCGAAAGCGGCCATGCCGCCAAGCGTGAGGTGGGACCCGGAGTTTCAGCCAGTATTGCAGGGGCCGCATCCGTAGAAGGCCGAGCTGCAAAACTGGGGAGGCGGAAGCCATCAGCCCTAGCATCCTCTGGAAAAACTTCAGAGGGAAACAGGCTTTGTTCCTGACGGAAGCCGCGAGCTGCTGAATTGTCAGGGCGTGCTCTGGTGAAACTATAGCCCTCATTCGAAAACTGCACCCAGGAACGTAATCCGTTGGCTGGGGAGCAGTGAGCTCTTGGCAAAGTTGACCCTGAGTCCTAGGCACTCCAAGTGGCTGAGGAGCACGGATCTGTGATGGTCTAGCTTGGTATGCGACTAGGCCAGAATGAGCCAGTCATCGAGGTAATTCAGAACCCGGATTCCCATCTGTCTCAGAGGGGAAAGCGCCGCGTCCATGCACTTCGTAAAAGTGCGAGGAGCTAGGGACAGCCCGAAGGGAAGGACTGTATATTGGTAAGCCACGCCCTCGAATGTGAATCTGAAGAATCGTCTGTGATGGGGGGCTATCTGGATGTGAAAGTAAGCGTTCTTCAGATCCAGCGATAAGAACCAGTTCTCGAGGCAAATCTGCGTGAGGATCTGTTTCAACGTTAACATCTTGAACTTCAGGTTCAGGAGTCTGAGATCTAAGATGGGTCTGAGACCGCCATCTTTCTTGGGGACAAGGAAATAACGGCTGTAGAACCCCGATTCGCTCTCTGAGGGGGAAACTATTTCTATGGCTCCCACTTCGGTGCGGAGGACATGAGCGTCGTCCGGATCTACCAAAGTGGGAATCACCCCGCTGAAGTGCGGGGGACTTCGGGCGAACTGCAGTGAGCAGCCTTGGTCCGCAGCAGGACTTTGCCCCTTCCTCTTTCTTCCCGTGTGATCAGGAAGACTTTGGAGACGTCGGGTCCAGCACAATCCTTGGTCGGGGGCCCTGGCGTCTCGGGAAGGTAGAGCGCTTAGCGGAGCAGGCTCGCTGGCGCTGCTCCTTAGGGGCGCTGCCTGGGAGGTAGAAGGGGCAGGTTTGCTCTGATGCTGAGTCGGCGCAGTCCTGGGGCGACTCGAGGCAGAGGCTGAGCTGAAGCGCTTGGGCAGGAAGTGTCGCATGGCCTGGGACGACTTCTGTGCCGCAGTGAAGCGCTCAGTAAAACCTTCTACGGCTGGCCCGAAGAGACCGGCTGGAGAGACTGGGGCGTCAAGAAAGGCCACTTTGTCGCTCTCCTTGATTTCCATCAAGTTGAGCCAGAGGTGGCGCTCTAGCACGATCAGGTTGGCCATGGGATGTCCAATGGCCTGGGCTGTGGCTTTCGTGGCGCGCAGGGCTAAATCTGTGGTGCTGCGGAGGTCGCAAAAGGCAGGTGCATCAATTCCAGACTCGTCCAGGGAACAGAGGAGCTTGGCTTGGAACACCTGGAGAATGGCCATGGTGTGAAGCGTCGAGGCAGCTTGACCCGCAGAAGAATAAGCTCTGCCAGCCAAGGCAGAGGTAGTTCTGCAGGGCTTAGAAGGAAGGGCTCTTTTGTTCTTCCACCCCACGGCCTCGTCCAGGGGCGGCATGTGCTCATAGCCCTTCTCCTGAGAGCCATCGACTGAAGTGAGAGCTGCAGAAGAGGAAGTACGTAAGCGGGCCAAGTAGGGAGCGCGCCACGACTTGGTCAGCTCATCGTGAACTTCAGGGAAGAACGGTGCAGAGCGCTGGCGGGGGGCCTGTCGACGACCCGGCAGGAACCACTCGTCCAGTCTGCTGCGCGTTGGCTCTTCAGGTGGAGCCCACTCGTGATCGAGTTCCTCGACAGCTTTAGAGAGAACGCGAAATAACTCTGCAGCCATCCCAGCTCTAGCGTCAATGGGCTCAAGTGACGGCAGGTGGCGGGGTCTTCAGAATCGCCGGCCCATTCCTCCGTTTCAGAAGCCGCCAGTGACATGGAGTCATCAAGCGGCTCGTTCTCTGATCTGCCGAAAGAGACGAGGTCGCTCGCTTCAGCCGAGGGATGCTGCTCAGGGCGGGAGAACAAGACGGGGGACGGCTCTCTCGTGGGAGAGGGTGAGGCACGCGGGAGCTGAGCCGGCGTGAGCTCACACAACTCCGGGCGCTGAGCCCCTCTGCCCGCTGTCTCTTCTTCAGCGGATTCGCGAGAAGATTTTCTGCTGTTGAGAAAGAGCTTTTGCTGGAAGGTTACAGTAAACTCAAAACCTTATTAACACCAGGGAACACAACAAAAGTGGCTAAAACAAGAAGAGATGCTAGCAAATAGTGCAGGTTTTTTTTTTTTTTTGCAGTTATAGATAATACACCAAAACTCTTACCACTTCCCAAGCAAGTAGGGAATATGGATTAAGTGATTTTTATATATATATATATATATATATATTTTTTTTTACATTAAAACTTAAAAGTTTTTACTTAAAAAAGTTTTCAGTTTGTAATCATTTGTGTTCAAAGTGAAATAAAATGCACATGGGTGTCAGCGCCAGTAGTCCAGTGGTTAGTTCACTGACATATAGCTTCACTGTGTCTCTGGTGACTCAAGTTCGAATCCCAGCTCAAGGTCTTTTGCCAATCCCGTTCCCCTCTGTCCACCCCACGCTTTCCTGTTATTCTCCACTGTCCTGTATAAAGCACAAAAAGGAAAAACAAAAGCACATGGGCCTAGGTATGTTTGTCTTGTCTAATTCAAGGTCAGTAATTAAAATGATGTTCCACAGTTCTGTCCTGTGCAGCTCTGTCACTAGGTTGGTCCAAGAGCGCTGGCTGGAGCTCATCATCAGGCTGCACCTCCACCACAAGTGTCCTCTCTTTTCTGATGCTGGCAGTGTTGAGGACTATGGCACATGCAACAGTAACGTCACAGACCCTGTCAGGTGCAACCCTCAGACTTTTCAGACACTGAACTCTTCCCTTCAGTTCACAAAGGTAATTTCAGTGTGTTCCCTTGTCCTGACTGGAGCTGCATTGTAACGGTGTGTGAACCAGGGTTTGGGTCGGACGTTGTCATAAAATACTGCCTGTCTCCATATAGCCCCTGTCTCCAAGCAGGAGCCCATCATAATCACCTGTGCAATGGAAAAATGCACTTCTGTTAGGCTCAGGGTAAGTGAATGCAATACAGTGAGCTTGACATTTCCAAAGAACGCAGCGTGATTATGATTCAGGCTGCATTACGATTATAGATCGGAAGCATTCAAAATATTTCATCCAGTTCTTTTGGATCAGATTCATCACACCAGTATGGAGACAAAGCTGGCCATAGAGATGCAGAGGACTTGTCTGGTTCTTGTGGTCTTTGTTGAGGATCTGTGCCGCTGGCTGTCGTGTCGGCAAGGCTTTCTCCAGAAATTGTCTAGATGACACGATCGGATCTGGCGGACTACGGTAACCTCAGAACAAACAGAGAGACTAATATTAGCGTAGATGCCATTCCTCTTATGATGTACCAAGTACATCGGGTGCTGTGGGAAGTGTTCCCATTTCCGACGGATCTAATATTTGCAGCCTAACAATCATTTAACTGATTTGAGTTATAGAAACTGATAATGTGTTATGTGTATGCCAGGTTAAAGAGATTCTGTGTTTTTAGATTTAAACTGTCAGAGTGTGTCTGAACAAGGCTATTAAAACTAAATAAGAAAAGGATCTACCGCACCTCTCCATCTGTCGCTCATAGCAGACTGACGGTTAGAGGGGATTGGTTAAGGAGCCATCAAAGTGACGTCATCGGAGACAGAATGGCACTTTAGAGCGGACACTGAAGTAAAAGTCTGCTGCAGCTTCCGGTTCACGGGGACTTTAACAGGGAGCCAATGCAGTGTTTACAGAACCGGGCTAATGTGGTCAATCTACACCCTGCATCCTGTCTAAGATCAGAACTGGTGATTTTGTGTCCGTGAGATCACAACTTGACCAACGTGAGACTCTGTGCAACACCTGGACCCTAATGAACGAATAACTGAAAGTATGGGATATCCAGCATAATCAAATATCTAAATTAATACATAACTAATATATATATATAGTTAGCTTTTAATTAGAAATACAGTCTAAATGCAATAATCTTTCAAAACTGGAGTCAGACTAAATAAAGTGAACTTTACAGAAGCTCAAGTAAGAGATCTACATGCATTATACCTTCACCCACACATTTGGATTCTGTTGTTGGGCTTATGGATGATCCTACAGATACACTAAAGGAACATGTTAAAGAGCATTATATGGCCTCTTTAAGAAATATCACATGATCAAGAGTGCATTTGAAACTTTGTCATTGTGTTGTTTGTGATCCTCCATCAGCAGCTGCAGTATCTCTCAGCTGTATCAGTGCATCACTGTGACGTCCTGACTGACCGAGGTTTTGTACGACTCTTTATCACTGTGTGAACACTGGACCACTGTGGTAACTCTGACAGTAATAATCTCCTGTATCTTCAGTCTGGACTCCACTGATGGTCAGAGTGAAATCACTGCCATAGTTAGATCCACTGCCACTGAATCTAGATGGAGTTCCAGTATAACGGTTGTTTATATCATGTATCAGGAGTTTAGGAGCTTCTCCAGGTTTCTGCTGATACCAGGCTAAGTCATCATAAGTTAGTGCAACATCCATCCTACACTCTATTGTAGCTGTTTGACCCTGTTGGACAGTTTTAACTTCAGGTTGAGTCAGAGTCACTCCTCTGGATTCTGAAGAAAAAAAAAAAAGAACAATTATTGTTTAAAACTACTACCATCATATACTTTTACAAGAACACCAAAACCAGAGTCAGTTTTTATCAGTCTTACCTTGAATAAACAGTGTGAGAGTCCAGATGAAGAAGGTGATTTTGTTCATTGTTGTTCTTTTGTCTTGTGTGATGATGAAGATTGTGTTCTGTTCTGCTCTCAGTCATGAAGTGTTAAACTCACAGCACTATAAACACTCTCAGAGCACTGAAGCATGTGTGACAATGCAAACAAGTGGGCAGGATTTACAACAGAGAAACTAATATACACTAGAGTTACAGAATGATCATTTACATTCTCACTAATGTTATTTTTAGGAACTATTGTTGAATCCAGTGGCTGTTCAAGGGTTTCAGAGATTACAAACATAAATGCAGTCATTTGAATAAAACTCAAAGTTAATCATCATCAGAAACTTAATAGGTCTCCGGTTTCATTTAACTTATTTCCAGTCATATTTCAAATCTGAAATGTTACAGAATGGCATTTATCTTGTTTGGCTTCTGTAAATGTTTGTGTTGAGCAACAGTGGAGCGTTGAAAGACCCTCATCCAGAACTGTCGGATCAGGAGCTCTTCTGGGCAGTGGATCAGTATGACTTTGTCATCATGCTGTGTGCCGGAGATCTCCAGTGCTTCTGGCACTTTTCTCACTATGGTGAGAGCTTCTACTTACACTTCATGGAAAGACATTGTTCTGCATTTAAATATTAGTATGAACTTGAATCGTTTGAATGTTTCAGCTCAGTATGTGTGTGATCAGGTCCAGCTGGTGACTGTGTGGCCCTTGATAGTCATCTGTCTGTGATTGTTAATGCTCGGCGGATTAATAATCGACACGGCTGACGATGAAAGTGGTCAGATTGTCTTCAGTGTTGAGGAGACTGGTGAGTCTCACCTTGATACGTGTTTTAGTACATCTGCTGCCCACGTTATGAACAGAAAAATCATCTGTTTCTAGAATTCAAAGAGGATTTCATGTGGACCATGCAGTAAATCCCAGACAGAATAATTCACCCAGAAATTAAAAATTAATGTTGTTAATGTGCATTTTCTTTTTCATGAAACATTAAAGGAAAAATTATACTAAATTGAATGAATGAACGAATGAATGAATGATCATCTGTATCTCAGCAGGTTATCATCAGATGTGCTTCAGTAATTTCCATAGTCGCTTTGGGAGCATCAAAACTTTGCCTTTTTTTTCAAAACTTTACACACAAATCCAAGAATTGCACACACAAAGTGCAAAATGCCTCCCATCTCTTGCAAAATGAAGCACTGCATTCAAAATATCACACAAACATCTCAAAAGCAAACATTTGTCTTACGCTGCAAACATCTTTGCCATAATATTCTATATATCATATACACACAGTTATTCAAAACCTAAAGCTCTTCTTTCATGAGCTCATATGTTCATACAGAATTGAAAGTAATTGGCAGAGAGATGTTGAAAAATTCACGGTAAACACAAAAGCAAGAAGCATTTGTGGTTGTGAATACAGTATTACAATCTGAAAGAAAAGAAATACATCAACCATTCAGTAATTCGGACGTACTGCATCTGCCATGATGTCATTATCATGTGATCTACCAGCGTCAGTTGCGTCGGCGGTATCATTCACAAATCCTCTCCCGTGGCCTCATGGGATAGTAAAGTGTCCATCAGATGGTCATCCGGTACTTTTCGCTTGTTCTTTAATACTGTGAACATACTTCTTTTGTCACATACTGTTTTTGACCTACTATATAGTAGGGAAGAATGTGATTTTGGATGCAGCCACAGTCTTAAAGGAAAGGTGTGTAAAACTCAGTTATGTTAAAGACATGTGACCCTCTAGTGGTGAAGTATGGAAGAGCAATTAAAGGGATTGACTTTCCTACAGTAAATAATACAGATAATATTGTAGTGGAAAGTTTTGAAGGGACGAGCACCACTCACATTTTCTCCACATTTTAGTCAGTTTAGTAAGGAATATAAGATTGTATGTTACATGTTTACTTAATACATCATAATAAATAAATAAATAAATAAAGTCTCTGAAAGGTTTGATACACCATTGTGTTGTTTGTGATCCTCCATCAGCAGCTGCAGTATCTCTCAGCTGTATCAGTGCATCACTGTGACGTCTGACTGACCGAGGTTTTTGTACGACTCTTTATCACTGTGTGAACACCCACTTACTGTTGATATAGTGTTTACTCTGACAGTAATAACGTCTCAGGTTACGTATGTAACCATGGTTCCCTGAGAACAGGAGCGAGACTCTGCGTTTGAAACGCTATGGGGAACGTCACACGTGAGCTGATGTCTGAAAGCCAAGTATCAAAAAACTCCAATCCTATTGGCGGCGACAGCCTATGACATCATCATAGCGACCGGAAGTATATAAGGAGCGCCTAGAGAACCAGTCAGTATCTTTCGTCTTGAGGGACTGTTCAGCAGGCAGCCCGAAGCATGGCAGGGCAACGCAGAGTCTCGTTCCCTGTTCTCAGGGAACCATGGTTACATACGTAACCTGAGGCGTTCCCTTTCGAAAGGAACTCGCTCTGCGTTTGAAGCGCTATGGGGAACGATATACCCACGCCGCCATGCTTAAGGAGAGTGCATGCCAAAGATGGCTAGACAAGCGTCAAGCAGTTTCAAATGAAACGCCAGATAGCAACTCACCTCGGGTCACACAAAGGCTGTCAGTGACAGCATTCCTACGACCAACAGCCCAAGCTGAGCCTCAAGAAGGCCTTCCGCAGAAGGCCTACCAAGGCCGCTAAAGGCATGTGGAACCAACTTTTCCGAAAGAAAGTGGTCCCTTTAAGGGAATGTGGCCAGAGAACTGAAAGGAACCCTGGCCAGTCACTAGAGGGGCAGAAGTCACCCTCAATGCCACCAGGGAGGCCGACCTGGTCTGTTATAGGACAAACTTAGTCTTGGCCAACACTGTCTGAGTACAGAATCTCCATGACGCATTCTTCATAGAAGAGAGCAGGTAAGAGTGACTGCAAAAAGGCAGGAGCAACTCAGACCCACGCGTGAGACGGGCATCCTGGAGAGCAGAACTCAGCTGAGTGCTATGAACCCTCGTATTGAGGAGTATAATCCGCTCATCCTAGGATCTACTCAGCGCTTAATTAACGCACTGAGGAGGCTGTGCGCTAAACGCCTGTTTATACAGGGGAGCACAAACCAGCCTAGGGCTGAATCTCAGGAGGAGGCCTGATTAAGGCCTACCACCATGATCAGCTTAGGAGCTAAGCACTATTACAAACATAACCCTAATAGGGAAGTACAAAGCTCACCTAACAGGTAGACCATGCAATGGGCACATAATCATGGAGGCCGAAGGGGCCTACAGCATGATAGTAGCTATATGTGAAACAGAAGTAAATTCAGAAAGTGGCCTGGAGGGGCCACTCTGAACACCTGTCTTGCTGGGGCAGACAGACAACTTCAATGGCAGCAGAAGAGGCTGCAAATGTGCCCGCATGACAATCCACCTAACACAATCCAACGAGCAGTGTACTCAGTAAAAGCACCTTTTACTCTTTAAAGCAAGAGGAGTACAACATACGCCAACACGTATTAAGGAAGGCCTGGATGGGCCTATAACCTTAACAGACACGTGGCATCAGCTCGTGGCAGTGTTTTAGGCATCAAGACCGATAAATAACCGAACTATAGGAGGTTAGATTTATCACCTGGGCCTCTGGCCAACCGGAAGTGTATATAGATAACTCTCAAAGAGAAATATACACAAACATACACCAGTATGTTCAAAAAGGGCGGCCCATAAGGCCTAGCAACCTCTAAGACATACGGCGTAAGTCTAGTGGCCATTTCTAGGAGCACAATAGATCCACCCTAGGCACTAGGAGGCTATTCAGCTCAACTAGAGTAGGAATCAGACTCAAGGAGGCAGATGTAGTTTAAACCAAACCTCAGTAAGGTTTCACCACAACATTCACCCTGAGGGCCAGCCACTCAAAAGTACTCGGTAAAAGCACCCTATTACTCTCACAGCGAGAGGAGTACATAACTGAACTCCACATGCTACACCGGAGGCCAAGTAGGCCTACCTTAGTAAACACGTGGCATCAGCAAGTGGCTACCATAACCATACCAACCAGTGGGCCATGTATTCAGAGATTTTTCCAAAGAGGGAATACATAAAACGCTGCCATACATCGCGAACAGGCCTGTTTAGGGCCTATCCGTCAGCGATGGGTCGTGGCCGATGGTGGTATGGCTTCCCAGGCATCCTGCCATCAAGTCAGCTAAAAAGGAGGCCTTGAGGCGCCTACCATTTCAGCAACAAGCGGCGTTCAGCCTGTTTGCAGAATAAAAACACAAACTGTGCCAACATGTAAACTAAAAGGAGGCCTTATCAGGGCCTACCTTAGTAAACACATGGCATCAGCCAGTCCAGGACCGTACCAACCAACCGGCCATGCATTCAGTGGAAAACCTTTCACGCATAATACTGAGAGAAGGAATGCATATTACGCCACCATACTCCACGAGAGGCCTGCTTAAGGCCTACTCAACAGAGGTGGGGCGTGGCCGATGGTGGAATTGGACCGATGGTATGAGTCGCAGGCATCCTGCCAACAAGTCAGCTAAAAAGGAGGCCTTGTGGGGCCTACAATCTCAGCAATAAGTGGCGTTCAGCCTATTTGCAGAATGAAAACACAAACTGTGCCAACATGTGAACTAGAAAGGAGGCCTGTTGGGGCCTACCATTCCAATGACACGTGGCTTCAGCTCGTGAAATTAGGGAACCAAGCTACAGGGAACCAGCTCTAACCCAACAATAGCTGTGGGAAGCTAACTGCAACCTGAGCTAGGCTACACATTCCAACAGGCAATGTACCCTAAATCATATGTGACTAAAGGGAACCAAACAAAGCCAACATGGTCTAAGGGAGGCTTATATGGCCTACTACCTCAAACGGACACGTAGCAAAAGCCTGTGGCAGTGTAAACTATGTGAGCAAATTATGATCAACTAACAGCACTTGTTAGAAATACAATTGCTAACTAGAAGGAGGCTAATTAACCATAAGAGCCTACAATCGAAGTTATACGCAATAACGCTGTTAACAGATCACAAAGGGAGCTAATAGAAACCAGCTTTTCTCAAAAAGTGGTCCTATACTACCCTGAGTATGCAATCCAACAGGTGATGCACTCAGTGACACAAATAAACCTCAACTGGGAATATAATAGTCACCAATCTCTCCAATAGAGGCTAACATCAAAGAGCCTGCTATTACGAGAACAGGTGCTAACCTGTGGCAGCATAAGAAAGCTCACATACAAATGTAGGGCAAAAGTCTAGAACTCAAAGCAAACGTAATGCTTTGACATACATGCTATTTCCAATAGGGAAAAACATTTTCTCCACACAGATTCTCAAATCTGTACTAAGCCCTAGAGGACGAAAGGCTAAAAGCTAGCACCGTCAACTCAAACTTGATTAAAAGAATCAAGTGGCTCAGAGGAAAAAACATTTTCCATAGCATGAAAAGTTCTAGAAAGTGGGGCCTAGCATACAACTGCATAACTTATCTACGCAAAGATAAGGGCCTACCACCTGAGAAAACAGCATCAGGAGTCTAAAAACAGTCTACCACCTAGCTGTTAACCTCACCAATTGCACCTACATAAACAAGGGGACAATGGGCATACGGCCTAACAGCTCCCTCGGGAGGAGGCCAGAACTAGGAACTATACCACCTGATGAGGGATAGTATACATGGGGTTAACATATAACACACCTAACCTAGCTCTAGCCTGGCCGCTAAGCCACGGGCCTTCTTACAGGGCCACAAGCCTAGTGAAGCCTGGGCTCCACTTCCAAATCTCATGTATAAGAGAAAGAAAGCGAAGCTCACAAGCAAACAATGTCAGGCGGCCGATTAAGGCCGACCTAAACATACATATTTAACTGAAGTGACGAGTGCTAACTCAAACTACTCTAGCAGATGAGAAGCTACTCTAAACAAAAGGTGGCTAAGAGGCAGCCATTTTGTGGCCTGCACAATAGCCAACCTATCAACTTCAGTTTGCCCAAAGAAAACCCCTTACTTTTTCCTGACTACACGCTCAGAAAAACTATACAGGAAAACAAGGTCTTATTTTGAACACATAAAATATAGACCCTCCTGCAGCTCAAAGACCAAAGACTCCTAATACTTTACGTGAAAGGATGGAATCTAAGGTTCTTTTAAGCCTAAAAGATCCTCTCATTACCAAACCGAAAAGCGGGCCGACAGAAATAATTACTATGGGCCCAGCCATCAGTCTGACCATAAGAAGCATCTGATATATTAATGAATATACATATATACACATGCACACATACATACATATATATATATATATATATATAGGAGGTGAAAGAAGAAGAGGAGAGGGTAGATATAAATCGCCCTTATGTAACTGGGAAATCGATTACAAACGCAACTGTGTTTACAATCGATCGCCCAACTCACTCTCGCTTCTTTCCTCCCGTCTGTCTGGGCTCAGATACAAATCTGAATGGCTAGGGTTTTCCATGCCCTCCTGATCTCAAACGCAGAGATCAGGAAGAAATGGAAAGTTATGGGAGCCGCAACGTTCACGGAGAGAAAGGGAATGCTCGCCGAGCCGTCCTGCGGGCGGTCCCTTTCCTAACGCGCTCTCACGGCAGCCCCAGCCCGCCGAAAAAGCGCCCCAGAAACACAGCAGCTCTGCAAACACAGCAGCCAGAGGAGCGCGCGTGCTGCCGAACACGATGATGTTAAACACGGACGTCATTGTTATTCAGCAACTCATCCTCGTCAGCCCCGGGGAAGCTGAGAGAGAATACAACTTTCTCAAATTTCCCAACGAGCTCACCTGCGAGCCCTATGATTGCGGCCGCTGTTTTGCCTCAGCACAAACGGGGCCAGAATCATCGGGCACAGATGCGACGCCTCTTCCTCGAGAAGAGTGCCAAACGAGAACGGAGCGTCCCGATAGGGAGATGCTCACAGTAAACAATAGACAGACACACAGACAGCGCCCTCAAGCACTGTCTATGCGCGCTCCTCCCCCAGACAGAAAACGACCAGAAATGTGCACATCAAGTGTCAGAACCCTGGGACACGGATGAACACACTCTATTGGACGTTTGTAAGGCATAAAAAGACAACCTTACGGAGTCGATACAATCGCGATCAGACAGAACAGTTCCGAAGACGAAAAAGATACTGACTGGTTCTCTAGGCGCTCCTTATATACTTCGGTCGCGCTATGATGATGTCATAGGCTGTCGCCGCCAATAGGATTGGAGTTTTTGATACTTGGCTTTCAGACATCAGCTCACGTGTGGCGTTCCCCATAGCGTTTCAAACGCAGAGCGAGTTCCCTTTCAAAGGGAATCTCCTGTATCTTCAGTCTGGACTCCACTGATGGTCAGAGTGAAATCACTGCCAGATCCACTGCCACTGAATCTAGATGGAGTTCCAGTATAACGGCTTGTTGCATAATATATGAGGAGTTTAGGAGCTTCTCCAGGTTTCTGTAAGTACCAGTGTAAGTTATTACTATCATACACTGCACTGCTGGTTTTACAGTTTATTCTGACTTCTTGTCCTGGTTGAGCTGCTGTTATTGATGGACTCTGAGTTACAGTGATCTGTCCTCTACACTCTGAGAGAAAACAGAAACAAAAATGAAAATGATATTTGACATTTTAATAGAATAATAATAATTTAAAAAAAAAATGTATTTCACAAACCTTGTGCAAACAGTGTGAGAGTCCAGATGAAGAAGGTGATTTTGTTCATTGTTGTTCTTTTGTCTTGTGTGATGATGAAGATTGTGTTCTGTTCTGCTCTCAGTCATGAAGTGTTAAACTCACAGCACTATAAACACTCTCAGAGCACTGAAGCATGTGTGACAATGCAAACAAGTGGGCAGGATTTACAACAGCGTGAGCTGCTAACAAACTAATAAACTCTCTACATATAAGATTTTACTTTCAAAATGTTGTTGAACCATTTAGTGATTAATTGTTCATATTGATTAATTGTGAAATATTTTTGTTTATGTTTGACAGACTGATACGACACTAGTCTTTGACTTTATATGAACATCTATCAGTGTGGATGAAGCATTTTCATCTTTCAGTGTCGCTGTAGAAATAATCTATTCACTCTCATGCATGATTCTTTTATATAAGGTGAATGTTTCTGATAATATGTGACCAAGATAAAGTGAGCAGAATTCATCTGGTCATGTGATCTCAACATGGTGGCCACCATAAGGAGAGACAAAAGATTTTTCTAGGCCGAAATGACTGGAGAATCATGAGTGTAGATCATTTTAAACATATTCGTCAAACACAATAATTATTTCTTTATAAGTATCAGTTATGTACTACACCTTTAAGAAAAAGAAATAAATAAAATAAGTTCATTATTGTCTTTTGATCAATGTTGACATGTTGCTATCTAGGAAATATTTTCATGTTGCCTATTTTTCCCACATTTTCCACATACAGGTGCTGGTCATATAATTAGAATATCATCAAAAAGTTGATATATTTCACTAATTCCATTCAAAAAGTGAAACTTGTATATTATATTCATTCATTACACACAGACTGATATATTTCAAATGTTTATTTCTTTTAATTTTGATGATTATAACTGACAACTAAGGAAAATCCCAAATTTAGTATCTCAGAAAATTAGAATATTACTTAAGACCAATACAAAGAAAGGATTTTTAGAAATCTTGGCCAACTGAAAAGTATGAACATGAAAAGTATGAGCATGTACAGAACTCAATACTTAGTTGGGGCTCCTTTTGCCTGAATTACTGCAGCAATGCGGCATGGCATGGAGTCGATCGGTCTGTGGCACTGTTCAGGTGTTATAAGAGCCCAGGTTGCTCTGATAGTGGCCTTCAGCTCATCTGCATTGTTGGGTCTGGCATATCGCATCTTCCTCTTCACAATACCCCATAGATTTTCTATGGGGTTAAGGTCAGGCGAGTTTGCTGGCCAATTAAGAACAGGGATACCATGGTCCTTAAACCAGGTACTGGTAGCTTTGGCACTGTGTGCAGGTGCCAAGTCCTGTTGGAAAATGAAATCTGCATCTCCATAAAGTTGGTCAGCAGCAGGAAGCATGAAGTGCTCTAAAACTTCCTGGTATACGGCTGCGTTGACCTTGGACCTCAGAAAACACAGTGGACCAACACCAGCAGATGACATGACACCCCAAACCATCACTGACTGTGGAAACTTTACACTGGACCTCAAGCAACGTGGATTGTGTGCCTCTCCTCTCTTCCTCCAGACTCTGGGACCCTGATTTCCAAAGGAAATGCAAAATCTACTTTCATCAGAGAACATAACTTTGGACCACTCAGCAGCATTCCAGACCTTTTTTATCTTTAACGCTTCTGACGCTGTCTGTTGTTCAAGAGTGGCTTGACACAAGGAATGCGACAGCTGAAACCCATGTCTTGCATACGTCTGTGCGTAGTGGTTCTTGAAGCACTGACTCCAGCTGCAGTCCACTCTTTGTGAATCTCCCCACATTTTTAATGGGTTTTCTTTCACAATCCTCTCCAGGGTGCGGTTATCCCTATTGCTTGTATACTTTTTCTACCAGATCTTTTCCATCCCTTCGCCTCTCTATTGATGTGCTTGGACACAGAGCTCTGTGAACAGCCAGCCTCTTTTGCAATGACCTTTTGTGTCTTGCCCTCCTTGTGCAAGGTGTCAATGGTCGTCTTTTGGACAACTGTCAAGTCAGCAGTCTTCCCCATGATTGTGTAGCCTACAGAACTAGACTGAGAGACCATTTAAAGGCCTTTGCAGGTGTTTTGAGTTAATTAGCTGATTAGAGTGTGGCACCAGGTGTCTTCAATATTGAACCTTTTCACAATATTCTAATTTTCTGAGATACTGAATTTGGGATTTTCCTTAGTTGTCAGTTATAATCATTGAAATTAAAATAAATAAACATTTGAAATATATCAGTCTGTGTGTAATGAATGAATATAATATACAAGTTTCACTTTTTGAATGGAATTAGTGAAATAAATCAACTTTTTGATGATATTCTAATTATATGACCAGCACCTGTATATGAAGTTCATCAGGACTCATAATCAGGTCATGTGAGATTAAACAATGTTCAGAATTATTGATTGATTTATTTAAAGCTGCAGGTTTTTCTGTGAATCATGATGATTGAGCTTCATATGAAGAACAGAAGATCATTATGAGAAACTACACAACATCATCCATGATAAAAGAGGTCAAAGGTCACCTCAGAGGTCACAGATCATCAACTATATTTAAACGATTATTTAAACAGTGTTATATCAGCACACAACAAGAGAATGAATGAGAAATACAGGATAGAAAGTCAAACTGAATGATATCTGTGCAGATGAATAAACTCTTCAACTGCTTTTCAAGCAATAATAACATTTAGTCCAAACTGAATGTTTGAGTGTTGAGAAGATCTGAGTTTCTTCTAATATCAGTGTGTTGAAGTGTTGTTTCTCTCTCTCTGCTGGAGTTTGTGTTCACTCGAGTGGAATAGAGGTTTTTGTACGACCGTTTCATTAGATTGAAGAACAACATTTATTAATTATAATTAGTATTACATATCATGGTAATGCTTTACTTGGATGCATGTTATAATGCCTTATATCTTGTCATAAAATATTGAAAGATAAAATGCATTATAATATTTCTAGTTTCCTTGTTAGATCTGAAACTGGTTGTTTGTCATGTTTTAATGCATTATACTTTCTAAAGTTATAACAATGAATAGATTATATTATAATGAGGTATAATGTTGTTACATTATTCACAGTATCAGACATGTATTATATTGTGTATTAAAATACATAATTCATCAAAATATTTGGTAACATTAACTTAAAGTGCTGATGTACAAAGCATTATAAACATATTCGTAATGTACATTATAATGCATTATATATTTTCATAAATAATTATAACCAAAGTTAAAATGCATTGTAATACTTGCAGATTCTGAAATGTTTTTTTTTTTAAGGCATTATACTTTCTAAAGTTGTGTTTAATGAATAGATAAGTTTTATAATGTATTATAAATATGGTTACAATTATTCATGAGATCATACGATGCATTACAAGTTGCATTAAAACATTTTAAAAATGCATTATATATAAGGGGTTTAAGTAAAGTGTTACAAAGTGTTTCATGATTATATAATCTAAACATTCAGAAAAATAAACATCTAAATATAATTCATATAGTTATTGTAGATGTATGTCTTTGTCAATATCATACATTTAAAAAATAGATCTGACATCAGATTGTAAATGTTATTTTCTGTATTTCAGTCAATGACACTGAATCTCTTTTGTTCATGTTGTGCTCATAATTCAGTGCTTTATAATAAAAGCGCAATTTATAACAAATATGTTTAAGTATAGAAATGTTTCATTTATTGTTTTCTAATTCTTAACAATGATATAATTTTAATTTGGTCTGAGCTTTAGTCACAAAACTGCAGTCTGAAACTGAGTTACATGTATATAGTGATTGTGTAGTTTGTATATTGTATATTATATCAGCTCTAGTGATGTTGAATGACATGAAGGATCAGATTGTCATGATTTTTGCTGCTGTTGAAATGCTGTGAGTGAAACAGTGTGTTTTCTTTGTGTTTGTGAATGTGTTGTGTTTGTCTCCTGCAGCTGGTCCCACAGTGAAGCCCTCAGTGTCTCTGCTGCCGCCCTCTTCTCTGCAGATCTCTGGAGACTCAGCCGCACTGCTCTGCCTGCTCAGCTCTTACTCTCCACAGGGTTTCATGACCTGAAAGAGCGTGATAGAAGATCGGTTAAACACACAGGAACTAAATGGTTTAGTGGTTTATCATTTGTAGTTGAAAATACAGCCCTAAGCGACAATCATCAGGGTCCAAGCACCAATGTTCATGTGGATGATTAACAATCCGAATGAAATGAATCTTATGATGTGGTTTTTACTGAGAAGTTAATGTTTGATGAAACAGGTTACAGCAACACACAGGTGTCAAAAAGAACAACTGACTCTCAAAACAAATCACTCCCTCTTACTGTGAGTTACATTAAAAGAGAAGTTAAGAAAAACCTTTACTGATGTAAGGAATGTAATCATAATATATGTGGTGTATGTGTGGAGTCATATTCAACATTTGAATTCAGATGAAACTTACAGTCCTGCTGTGGCCTGGGTTAGAGGGCTGCATTGGGTTTGGTACGGTGGCCGAGAGAGCTCAACGTGCAGCAAATGAAGAAAACATCTTCATCAGTTTGACAACACATGCGCTGCAAAAGTCCACAACACAAATAGGCCTGCTCATAATGCACATACGATCAGAATGTTAAGATAAACAAAAAAACTCCCCTATCAGGTGCACACCACTGAAGAGTAAACACTGAACAATCCCAGCGGTCCCAGACAGGTTCGTCACTGTGTTCCCTTATAACATTTTCATTGTGGTCTGTGCCAGTCCCGGCGCCAGGACAAACGATTTGGGGGGTATTATTTTGCGTAAAAAAATGTATTAATAAATTATTAATAATAAATAATATATTTTTAATAGTTTACTTGATTTTATGTCTCAAATCCCAGTCAATTATTCACTGCAGAAAGTGAAACTAAAAACTCAGCGATGAGAGCTCTACTTCAACATGTTCTGATAACACTATTTAACCTTAATTTATTTATTAATATTTCTCTTGTGGCACATACGTATTGAAAAAAAGAGAAGAGACGTAGGTGTTAAACAAGTTGTTTTTTTAAAATGAGGAGTTAGCTAATCTTACAGCGCGTCGGTTATGCGTGATGCACTATAAATTATTGCAGGGCAAATTAAATTATTAATTTAATTCTAAAAGTAGCCTAATCATCATCATCATCATCATCATCATTCAGATCATCGCAGAAGGGCTTGAGATCGCTGGGCCTGGTATGTGTTATTTGCAGTGCGTTTCTCTATTTGAATGTGTTTCTGTATTTGCATGTGTTGTGGACTTTTGCAGCGCACGTGTTGTCAAACTGATGAAGATGTTTTCTTTATTTGCTGGTGTTTTCTTCATTTGCAGCGCATTGAGCTCTCTCGACCACCGTAGTTTGGGCTCCCGCGGGACCCAACGCAAATCTCGCGGGAGCGGGCGGTTTTACCTTTGCTGCGGGCGGGAGTGGGCCAAAGAATATTTTGCGGGAGACCCGCGGGGAATGGTGGGATTAATATAATAGAAATGGAGTCAACACATGAAGTTGAGAAGAAAATTAAAGTGGCTGTTTATTTGACAAAAGCGAAGCAAGACAAGTCAGACATCTGGAAACAATTCTCAAAATTTATGCGCGTTTATTTTGAGCATTCTTGCATCTAGTGCGCCGTCAGAGAGGGCATTCAGTGTGTGTGGGTGGATCTTGGAAGAAAGACGCACAAGTCTGGGACCGCAGTCAGTCAGAAATATACTTTTCCTTCATAGTAATATGGAGTAAGCAATGCAAGGCCCAGTGATCAAATTCATTTTTTTTGTTAAGTAGGCTACGTTATTTTTATTTATTTCTTTATTTTTTAGTATTATTTATTTTCTTTTTTGCAATAGCCTGTTAAGCAAGCTACTGTGAATGTGAAATCTGAGATTTTTGAGGCATTCTATTCATTTTATTTATTTCGTTTTGTTTTTAATTTGTTTAAAGTATATCTAGCCTATTTTCTAAGTCATATGTGTTTATTTAATAAGTTACAGTTATTTCTTATTGTGCTTTGGCTTATTTACTTAAACTGTTTATTTAGTTAATCGTTTGAGTGTGTATGCAGTAGCCTGCGTTTAAAAACTGAGGTGCCGCTAGTTGTGGTTTTGTTTTAACGGTTAATGTTTTATAACTCTTATAATAAATACCCAATGTTTTTATCACGTGTGGTGCTTTGGTTTAGCGGCTACTTCATCTTATTTAAACGCAATCATGTTTAAAGTCTGTTATTCTGGATGTTAACTTGAACGAATTTAGTCTGAGTATTTGTATAGGCCTACATTTTTCACAAGCTCTGAGAGAAAGTCCGCCGGAGCGGGCGGTCCTGGTCAGTTCCTCCACCTGCACCACCTGGACTTTCTGTTTGTTCATCCCTCTCCTGGATCTCCATCCTCCACCGAAGCCTCCTCCATCCATCTGTTGGTGTGAAGTCACACCTGTCCAGGAGGGGGCGTACTGTCACAGTCTCACTTAGTTTGGACTTTGTTTCAGTTTGCACTTTCCCTCTGTTGAGTTTGTTGTCATGGTTGTTAATTTGATTCATCTTTCAGTTCAGGTGTGTGTCGTTAATTATCCTGGTTTTCCGGTGTTCTTCAGTTCCTTTGTTTCTGTTCGTTGCTGTCGGATCTCGTCTATGGTTCAGTTTTGTTGGATTGCTGTTCTCTGGTTGATGATATTCCTCTAACACAGCACTGTGACACAAATAGACACTACCATATTTTTATTAGTGTTACACGCCCTTACTGAAGTTGTGTTTAAAAGATTGAAGGTGTTGTGCTGTTTTTTTCATCCTGTCACATTTAATCAGTTTCACATGATCAAGAGTGCAGTTATACTGAATATCAGCACAGCTGTGATTCGACCATAGACATGAAGAGCAGCACGACTGTGAATGTCATATTACTTTTATATAACAGTTCTATAAGCAAGAACTTTCTAACTTACCTTTCAGACTAAATCTGATTAGTTAGTATGCATATTTTTCCCCCACAACATCTGGTGAAAGAAACCACTTCTTTCAATCCTGGAGTGAGAGAAAACACATTAAAAACAACTGCTATTTCTGCTTCACTCCACATCGCTCTCATACTGTGATCTGAAACACAAACAATAAAACATCCCAGTGCTGCCATAATTAATATCAGCACTAACAGTTATTTCATATAAAAATAAATGACGACATATACATTTACTGTATTAATTTCTGTATTTCTGTATTAAAGTCTTTAGAAACTTTGCTAAACATTATCATTGTGTTGTTTGTGATCCTCCATCAGCAGCTGCAGTATCTCTCAGCTGTATCAGTGCATCACTGTGACGTCTGACTGACCAAGGTTTTTGTACGACTCTTTATCACTGTGTGAACACATGTTTACTGTTGATATAGTGGTAACTCTGACAGTAATAATCTCCTGTATCTTCAGTCTGGACTCCACTGATGGTCAGAGTGAAATCACTGCCATAGTTAGATCCACTGCCACTGAATCTAGATGGAGTTCCAGTATAACGGTTGTTTATATAATAAATCAGGAGTTTAGGAGCTTCTCCAGGTTTCTGCTGATACCAGGCTAAGTCATTATCAGTTAGTGCAACATCCATCCTACACTCTATTGTAGCTGTTTGACCCTGTTGGACAGTTTTAACTTCAGGTTGAGTCAGAGTCACTCCTCTGGATTCTGAAGAAGAGAAAATAAGAACAATTATTGTTTAAAACTACTACCATCATATACTTTTACAAGAACACCAAAACCAGAGTCAGTTTTTATCAGTCTTACCTTGAATAAACAGTGTGAGAGTCCAGATGAAGAAGGTGATTTTGTTCATTGTTGTTCTTTTGTCTTGTGTGATGATGAAGATTGTGTTCTGTTCTGCTCTCAGTCATGAAGTGTTAAACTCACAGCACTATAAACACTCTCAGAGCACTGAAGCATGTGTGACAATGCAAACAAGTGGGCAGGATTTACAACAGACAAACTAAAATACACTAGAGTTACAGAATGATAATTTACATTCTGACTAATGTTAATTTTAGTTTAGTATTTTGTTTTATTTATTAATTTATTTTTATTCTGAATACTGAGACACTAAGGATCAGTGTTGGGGGTAACATTAGTAATGAGTTACTTTTTTCAAGTAGCTAGTAAAGTAACTCATTACTTTTAAATTTACAACAAAATTTCTTTTATTTTTTCAAATAAGTAACTCAAGTTACTTGTTTTCCCATGTATTGACTGTCAGCTCTCATGTCCTCATGTTGAGAGAAATAAAGTGCAGAGGTGTTGTGTGTGAACGATGGTTATTGTATAGACTAAATGTGAACCGTCTCAGGTTATGACTATAACCATGGTTCCCTGAGAGAGGGAACGAGACACTGCGTCCCGAAGGGAGCGCTATGGGAACGCTCAGCTCAAGGGCTGTGGAGGAGTCATCATCTTTCGTGGCACATAATTGCCTGGAGATGATGGCGGTCTTCAATGCGTTGAAGTTCTTCCTCCCAGACCTGAGAGGTCATCGAGCTGTCTGGACAGACGCTCGCGCCCACTATCTGGCAGACCAGATCCTCCTGTGGTCCCTGGGAAAGATGCTCTCCGCGAGAACAATCTTATTCCAGGGACCTAGAATATAGGAGCAGACGTCCTGTCGAGACAGGGGCTGAGGCCAGGGGAATGGAGACTTCACCCCAAAGTGGTGAAGCTCATATGGGAGATTTATAGCCACGTGGAAGTGGATCTTTCGCGTCTCAAGATACGACGTACTGTCCACTGTGGTTATCCCTTACGCATCCAGTTCCTCTTGGGCTGGATGCCATGGTACAGACATGGCCAGGGCCATGTCTGTATGTTTTTCCCCCTATTGTTCTGCTCCCAGGAGTTCTGGACAAAATTCGCCCGGAAGGGATAAGTCTACTGTTAGTAGCACCTTACTGGCCAAATCGGATATGGTTCTTGGAAATTGTGTCTCTCCTCGACGGCTCTCCCTCGGAGATTCTGATCAGGAGAGACCTTCTATCTCAGGTGAAGGGCTTGATTTTTCACCCCGCCCAGAAGTATTGAACCTGTGGGTTTGGCCCCTGAGGGGGCCCAACTCATAGTATCTGGTCTCTCAATCGAGGTTGTGGAGATCATATTTTACTCCAGAACTCCAGCCACAAGGAAACTATCCTCGAATTTCTGCATTCCATGACCCTGTGGATGGTACAGTTGCGGGGTATAACCCTTTGAGGTATCGTTTCCTTCGTGGCACGCTGAGGCTGAGGCCTGCAACATGCACTAGGGTTCCTGCTTGGGAGTTGGCCTTTGTGTTGGAAGGCTTATCTGCAGCTCCATTTGAGCCGCTTGATTCTGTCTCAGAAAAATTTCTGACATTGGAAACTGTTTTCCTCCTTGCCATTTCTCCCCTAAAGAGTAGGAGACCTTCAGGCCCTATCTGTATCCCCTACGTGCCTTGAGTGTGCACCAGGGATGGTCAAGTGTTCCTTTACCCTACCGGGTTTTATACCTAAGGTTCTGCACTGTAAAAAATGATTCTGGGTTTTAGTCAGGTGGACAAATAAAATCATGTCCTGTCAACTTGCAGTGTCTCACTACACAATAGGATGAGTTATACCAACCTCAACTTGAAGGGAAATGGAAAACTTTAAATAAGGTGTTCATATAACAACAAAACATAAGTTCTGTCAATTTTCTTTCAAATGCGCATGTGCCAGAAACTCTACGTCATGATGACGTACTATGTTACCGAATTTGAGACAGACGCGCCATCCGCCATTTTCTGCACGAGAAGTTGCTGAACATGCAAGAAAAGATGACGAAGGAGCCCGCGTTTAAACGAGTACAGATGGACTTTATGGACTGCAAATAATGAAATGAGTAAGTATACCCTGATTTGTGCTTTATTTATTGTTAATTTAGGCTTGTTTTGTTAGCGCTCACCGTCCGCGTTTTGATTTCAGGCAATTACATTTTGCGAGCTAAGACAATTTGATATACCGAGCTGCTGTCGAGACGTGAGCAGAACGAGAAGTCGTCTTTGACTTTCGTAAGTTAATATTGACAAATAGATCAAACAGTGTACATATAAGTGACATTTTAGCGTGTTCTTAATCGGATCTCATTATCGTTAGCTTTTATCATAAAAGCTGTGTCCTCCGGGAAGCCGCATTTGAAGGCTGCATGCGTCATCGAGTCGGTCTCACTTAAGAAAAATAACTGTAATAAAATTGACTGTTATTCCTCGTGAAGTGTAAAATACTTTATTTTTTTATTACTTTGCAATCTAACGTTAAATGAGACCGACTGGACGACGTATGCAGTCTTCAAATGCGACCTCCGGAGAACACAGCCCCTGAATTGGGACACGAATATAGAAACACCGAATGACCAGTAATATCTGAGGCAGCGCCGCCAGTCCATATTTGTGTTTAATATAAGAAATATGCATTTTTATTATGCGTGGTTGCAACAACATTTACTTCTAATTTGTTGTTATATTATAAAAATGCTTGATTGACTTCTGTTCCTTAAACGCTCAGTTGTTATTCTTTCAAATTACATAACGTTACCATCTGAATGTTTTTGAGCACGTGCAAACGGTGTCTTTTGTATTGTTAACTTGCGTGCTGATCTTGCATTAATGTAATGTCACAACTTTTTGTAGTTTAATAATCACATGATTAAACTTTTATGTCTTTTGTGTTAACTGTGAAGCCCCAAAGAATCATGAAATTCAGAATTACGTTATTTGTAGAAAAAAATGTCACCTAATAAAAGCTAAATTTACAGCGTTGCTCAATTTTATATTGCCAGCAACATCATCACTATAATATTAAATGTATCACCCAGCCATAAAAATGAAAAGTGTTGGTATTTTTTTCCTTATTGTATTTGGGATGTAAGATGTGTGTGTACTTGGCTGGAGTTTGACTTTTTTGTTTTTTTATTTGCAGGATCAGTACAGCGCAAGCAGAGTGGAAGCACAACTCCATATCAATGAGGTGGTGTTGCAAGATTTGTAGATTTTCCTCGCCCAACCAGCGTACTGCCTAATCACACACTACAGGCTGAAACACTGCCATCAGGCAAGTCACTGTCCACTCCCATGCATCTATAAAGATTGTGTATGCACATTTAGGAGTGAACTGTCTCTGAAGAAGCATCTAACTTACGACCATAGTCAGTGTGTTCAAACCTCGTCAAAATTTCTTAAAGCAACATCAAATGTGAGCTGTGACCTGTGTAATTTTTCTGAGGCTTGCAGTGTTTTACAGTATTTTGCACATCTTAAAACACACATTAAAAAGAAAGAGTCAGTGAGGTGCCCTTTCAAGACTGTAGTTTCCAGACCAGTGTGTACAGCACTTTCCGTGCTCATAAAAGTAGGAAACATCATCACAGCACTTTGAAAGATTTTCGAACAGACTTGTATCAAACTTGCATTCCTGGTGATTCAAACCCTGAAAGTGCAGACTCTGAAATCCATTCATTCAGCCTGGATTGCTCAACAGTAGATAGTGACATAGATGTCCAAGATCTACAGGATTTGATTAAACACAAAGTAGCATCACTGTTACTTCGCATGCAAACAACTCTACATGTCTCAAAGCCACCACACAGGAAATTGTAAATGAGCTTTGCAGTGTTTATTCAATTGTGCAAGAGTTCACTCCAAGAATAATTGAAAGTGTATTGGTTAAGCACAATTGTGTATTAACCAATGAAGTGACTGCTGCCTTAGATGAGATAGTCGAAAAAACAAATCCCCTAACTTCCCTTTCAAAGAGTGGCCCTTTTGCAACCGAATACAAAAGAACCACTTATTACAAGGACAACTTCAAAGTAATTGAGCCAGTTGAATATTTTTTAGAATCGTCCTCCCAAAAAAAGTTTGTTTATATTCCAATTTTGAAAGTTTTGACAGAGTTGTTGAACCGTGATGACATTTTGGATAAAATCCTGCAGGAAACTGCTGACCAGTCCGGTCAGATTAAAACATACAGAGATGGACTGTACTGCAAAGGGAACCCTTTGCTCTCCTCAGAGAGTTTAAGCATTGCACTTGGGATGTATATAGATGACTATGAGGTATGTAACCCACTGGGAACATCAAAAAAAAAGCATAAGGTCTGTGCAGTGTATTGGGTAATATCAAACTTGCCAGCACAGTATAGGTCTTCAGTACAATCAATTTTTCTGGCTTGTCTGTGTAATAGCAATGATGTAAAGAATTATGGCTATGATGCCATTTTTCAACCACTGATTAGGGACATTCAAGTCCTTGAAGAGGAAGGATTGTATGTTCAAAAATTGGGAACAAGTGTCAAGGGTTCTGTGTTGTATGTGTCAGCGGACAACTTCGGGGGCCACTCGTTAGCTGGCTTCCAAGAAAGTTTCAATGTTGATAAATTCTGCAGATTTTGCCTAGCTAGTCGCAAGGATATTGACTTGCATGAAGTCAGAGAGGGGGTGTTTCCACTCAGGACGATTGAAACTCACAAACAGACCCTTGAGGAATTGAAGATGAATTCACTGGTTTCCCTGGATGGAGTAAAGAGAGACTGTGTTCTTGATAAACTTAAATATTTCCAGACAGTTCAAGGGTTTCCCCCAGATTTTATGCATGACCTGTTTGAAGGTATAGTACCAACAGAGTTAAGTCTTTGCATAAAGTCCCTTATTTCCAAAAGGTACTTCACATTAGATGACCTTAATGACGTCATCAAGTCTTTTCCTTTCAAGTTTACTGATAAAACTAACAAACCACAACAAATTTCAAAGACATTTGTGTCAAAACATTCAATTGGTGGAAACTGCCATGAAAACTGGACTCTGTTAAGGCTACTGCCATTGATGATGGGTCACAGAGTACCAGAAGGAGACAAAACTTGGCAAATCTTACTAGATCTGAAAGATATTGTTGAGCTCCTAGCTACTGGACTATTTTCTGATGAGACACTGTGCTACTTGGAGTCCAAAATCTCAGAGCACAGGTGCTTGCTGAAAGAGTGTTTCCCAGATTTCCACATTCTCCCGAAGCATCACTTTTTAGAACATTATCCTGAAATGATTCGTCGATTTGGGCCTCTGACTGATTTTTGGACTATTCGCTTTGAGGCGAAACACAACTTCTTTAAGAGAGTTGTACATGACGGTAAAAACTTCAAGAATGTCTTGCTCACTCAGGCCAAAAAGCACCAGCTTGCTTTGGCTTACTACCTTGATTTGCCAAGTGTTTTCAAACCTGATCTAGAAGTAGGATGCGTTACAGTCGTTTCACCTGACACACTTGAACGTTCAGTGAGGCAGGTCATTGAGCATAAATATGGAAACATAAACACTGTATTTCTTTCAACCCATGCATGCATTAATGGTACCAAGTACTCGGAGGGAATGTTTTTGTCTGTAGGGCACACCAGTGGACTGCCTGACTTTGGCGAGATTGTTAAAATGATAATTGTTAACAACAAAGTGTCATTCATCCTCAAACCCTTCAAAGCCTGGTACATAGAGCATTTGCGAGTTATGAGCTGACGAGTAATTGCACTTCTGAACTGCAGGTTGTGGAACCCCAGGAGCTCAATGGATACCATCCACTTTATCCATATGTAAGAGCTGGCAAGCTAAACATCACACCAAAAACCTTCTTGCTTCACTAAGGTACATTTGTTGAAATGCCCATGATTTTCTAGGTGTTCACATTTAAGGTTAGTTCACCCAAAAATGAAATTTCTATCAAGTACTCACCCTCATGTTGTTCCCCACCCGTAAGACCTTTGTTCATCTTCTGAACACAAATTAAGATATTTTTGATGAAATCCGAGGGTATCTGATCCACACATAGGCAGCAACGTCATTGCACCTTTTGACATCCAGAAAGGTAGTTAAAAACATGGTTAAAATAGTCAATGTGACTGCAGTGGTTCAACCTTAATGTTATGAAGCAACAAGAATACTTTTTGTGTGCAAAAACAAAAATAACTTTATTCAACATTTTGAACTGCTGTCATACGTAGTGAACTCAGTGCAGGCTTCCTTGCTTACGACCGAATGCCGGCTCATTATTGGCTGGGTCCTGTGTCAGCATCACATGCATGCGTTGTGCTGCTCATGTGTTCAGCATCTGCTACTGAGTTGGTGTTCGGACGTAAACAAGGATGCCTGCATTGAGTTCGCTACATATGACAACGGTTCAAATAGTTGAATAAAGTCGTTATTTTTGTTTTGTTTTTGCACACAAAAAGTATTTTCATTGGTTCATAACATTAAGGTTGAACCACTGTAGTCACGTTGACTATTTAACCATGATTTTAACTACCTTTCTGGACGTCAGAAGGTGCAATGACATTGCTGCCTGTGTGTGTGGATCAGACACCCTCGGATTTCATCAAAAAATTTCTTAATTTGTGTTCCGAAGATGAACGAAGGTCTTACGGGCGTGGAACGGCAAGAGAGTGAATACTTATTGACAGAAATTTCATTTTTGGGTGAACTAACCCTTTAAAGAATGTAATCATCAATCAATGTAATCACATCTTTTTTACTCTTTCTCCAGTTGCAGAGAAACCCTGGAATTTCCTATTCCTATAACAAAATGCTGTTTCGCGTGATCATCTCCCCACAGAACATTCAAAAAGTTAGACTTGATCCTGTTCCAGATTCTGTTGATGGCCTCAAGCTTGAACTTAAAAGCATGCTCCAGCTGAAAGACCCTTTTGACCTTCAATATGAAGATGAAGACTTCTGTGATTTCTGTAACCTTGCATGTGTAGCTGATCTGCCCAAAGACAAGGTGACACTGAAGGTCCTTTTCACCACCTTTCCAGATACATTGTCAGACTCCAGTTTAGACACTGCAATTTTAAGTGAATTGTCATCTCCATCAACTTCTTCACCCAGCATCCATTCAGAGCCATCTGCCGCCTGTTCGCAACCATGGCCAACTGCCTTTCCCATCCCGGTTTTTACATATGATGTGGAGCTGAGGCTAAGACATGGTAATGAGGCATTTCGAAAGGATGGAACACTTCTGTCAATTCCCAGAGACATGAAGATTGAAATTCTTGAGAAACTTGCAGAAACTATATACTCATACAAAGCCTATCCTGGGAATGAAGAGATTGACTGTGTAGCGGCTGCCTTAATTGAAAAACACCCCTGTCTCAAAGAACCAAGCTCCACATCTGGATGGTATGGGTGGAAAATTAGTTTAAAGTTTAAGATGGGGAACTACAGACAAAAGCTGAGAGATGCAGGTTGTCAGGAACTGAAAGTGAATTCTGAAAAGAGAGGACTTGGGGAGACAAGAGGAAAGCGAAACAAAGTTAAGAAACCTAGACGGTTGTGAAACAAATTTTCTTCCAGATCTACCTCAGGGCAAAGACAAGGAAAAATTAGATAAGGAAAGAGAGCAAATAGCTGATGAGATGAAGAAGAGGACTCCAGACATCACTTTTGTTGATGCTGCTATGAGTAGCACATATTCATTGAGAAGACAAGAAGTCGTTGAGGAGGAGCCACCAGTGTCAGAAATGAAAGTCCGATGGCCTGCACTTTTCACAGAGAGACAGGTAAACTGTGTTGATTTGTTTCTGTGTGCTTTGAAATTTATCAGAAAATCTTGGGCTATGAAAGTTCTGCTGTTCTTTTAGAAGATATGGGCAAACTTAAAGGGTTAGTTCATCCAAAAATCAATTTTTCACCCTTATGCCGTTCTCACCCGTAAGACCTTTGTTCATCTTCGGAACGCAAATTAAGATATTTTTGTTTAAATCCGATGGCTTAGTGCGGCCTGCATAGCCAGCAATGCCATTTCCTCTCTCAAGATCCATTAAAGGAACACTCCACTTTTTTTGAAAACAGGCTCATTTTCCAACTCCCCTAGAGTTAAACAGTTGAGTTTTACCGTTTTCGAATCCATTCAGCCGATCTCCGGGTCTGGCGGTACCACTTTTAGCATAGTTCATTGAATCTGATGAGACCAATAGCATCTCGCTCAAAAATGACCAAAGAGTTTCGATGTTTTCCCTATTTAAAACTTGACTCTTCTGTAGTTACATCGTACTAAGACCGACGGAAAATGAAAAGTTGCGAACTTTGCTGCCGTACCATGGGTGCAGCAGGCGCAATGATATTAAGCAGCAACAGTTCCTAGCCATATCGGCCTAGAAAATTGCAACTTTTCATTTTCCGTCGGTCTTAGTACACGATGTAACTACAGAAGAGTCAAGTTTTAAATAGGGAAAATATCGAAACTCTTTGGTCATGTTTTTGAGCGAGATGCTATTGGTCTCATCAGATTTAATGAACTATGCTAAGCTATGTTAAAAGTGCTACCGCCAGACCCGGAGATCTGCTGAATGTATTCGAAAACGGTAAAACTCAACTGTTTAACTCTAGAGGAGTTGGAAAATGAGCCTGTTTTCAAAAAAATTGGAGTGTTCCTTTAATGTACTAAAAACATATTTAAATCAGTTCAAGTGAGTACAGTGGTTCAATATTAATATTATAAAGTGACGAGAATGTATTTGGTGCGCCAAAAAAAACAAAATAACGACTCATATAGTGATGGCCGATTTCAAAACACTGCTTCATGAAGCTTCGGAGCGTTGTGAATTTTTTGTGTCGAATCAGTGGTTCGGAGCACCAAAGTCATGTGATTTCAGCAGTTTGGCGGTTTGACACGCGATCTGAATCATGATTCGACACACTGATTCATAATGCTCCGAAGCTTCCTAAAGCAGTGCTTGGAAATCGGTCGTCACTTTATAAGTCGTTACTTTGTTTTTTTTTTGGCGCACCAAAAATATTCTTGTCGCTTTATAATATTAATATCGAACCACTGTACTCGTATTAACTGATTTAAATATGTTTTTAGTACATTAATGGATCTTGAGAGAGGAAATGTCATTGCTGGCTATGCAGGCCTCACTAAGCCATCGGATTTCAACAAAAATATCTTAATTTGTGTTTCGAAGATTAATGAAGATCTTACAGGTGTGGAACGGCATGAGGGTGAGTAATAAATGACATTATTTTCATTTTTGGGTGAACTAACCCTTTAATATCCTAAGATGATATGACCAGTTCTGTCATGTTGAGAGAAATGAAAATGTTTTAACTTCCTGCATGATGTTTTAATTTAGTACTGTTAAAGACTGTCACTGAGACCCTGCCATCTTTGTTAAATTTGTAAATGTATTTATGTTTTTATAGATCAGCAAAGAATTCACCAGGCTTGTGTCAAAGGACCTGAGCAAGTCCTTTTTTGAAGGCCTAGATGGTCATCTCTCAAAGCTGATACAGTTATTCAGGTCAAAGCGTTATGAGGACATTCCAGAAATTACTTCAATACTGGAGAGCCTTGATAAAGATGTGAGTCAATTTGTTTTAAAGCAGTCTTTTTCTCCCCAAAATGACAATTATGTGATCATTTACTCACTTTCATGTTTGTCCAAAACTCTATGACCTTTTTTTTTTTCTATGGATCATAAAACTAGTGATAGTGACATTTTTTCATACAATGACTTCAGAAAAAGTGGCCTATACGATTTGTGTCATATTCAATTCTTCTGAAATCATACAATCTCTTTGTATGATGAAAACAAAACAAAAATTCAGTCTTTACAATAATGTTTGATTGTATTAGCTACTACATAAAACTCATTAGTTCTTGCAAGTCTTTTAATCAAATGTCATGATATAAGAACTAATGAGGTTTGATGTTTTTGTTGTATTATGTCATAGTAACATCAAAACTGATATAATCAGTTCATTGCAGTTATCTTCAAAAACTTTTAAAATAGGCAACATGACTCATCCACTACTTTTACTGCATTTTTATAGTGTTGACTTGTCCTTTATAACAACTGTTTTTGCACCACATCACAGGTGATTTATTTACAACAAAAGTATACAAGTGTAAATGTGCAAATTTGAAATGAATGTTTTTGTGTTTTTATTTTTTCTAAAAAGCATCAAATACAGAGGGAGAGATGATAAACGAATAAAGAAAAACAAAGGATTGAACGAATAAAGTTGGTACTTTAACCATTCTATATTTTACAGACAACAAACCAAAGGATGAGGACAGCAGCATTGCTGGGCCTGCCATGGTACATGCGAGAGACTCCTTCAAAATTCATGAAGATATGCGAGGTAAGCTGAAACATGTAAGGCAAAACAAGGGAAAATTGAACATTAGATCTCTTAAAGGGTTAGTTCACCCAAAAATGAAATTTCTGTCATTAATTACTCACCCTCATGTCGTTCCACACCCGTAAGACCTTCTTTCATCTTCAGAACACAAATTAAGATATTTTTGATCAAATCCGTTGGCTCAGTGAGGCCTCAATAGCCAGCAACACAATTAACACTTTCACACTGCAAAAATAATGCTTTTCTTACTTAGAGTTTTTTCTTGTTTCCAGTCCGAATATCTAAAAATTCTTAAATCAAGAAGCATTTTCTAGACGAGTAAAAATGATTCTTGTTTTCGGAAAAAAAAATAAGTCAAAATTAAGTGAGGTTTTTCCTTAAAACAAGCAAAATAATCTGCCAATGGGGTAAGCAAATTAATCTTATTTCAAACCGAAAAACAAGATTATTTTGCTTGCCCCATTGGCAGATTATTTTGCTTGTTTTAAGGAAAACTCACTATTTTTTCCTAAAAACAAGACAATAATTTTTACTTGTCTAGAAAATGCTTCTTGATTTAAGAATTTTTAGATATTTGGACTGGAAACAAGACAAAGAACCCAAGTAAGAAAAACTTTTTCTGCAGTGCAGATGCCCAGAAAGCTACTAAAGACATATTTAAAACAGTTCATGTGACTACAGTGGTTCAACCTTAATGTTATGAAGCGACGAGAATACTTTTTGTGCGCCAAAAAAACAAAACAAAATAATGACTTTATTCAACAATATCTAGTGATGGGCGAT
This sequence comes from Hypophthalmichthys nobilis, assembly GCA_037950665.1. Lineage (NCBI taxonomy): Eukaryota > Metazoa > Chordata > Actinopteri > Cypriniformes > Xenocyprididae > Hypophthalmichthys > Hypophthalmichthys nobilis. Next base: position 1,867,445 of record CM075486.1, read on the forward strand.
TTCAAAACACTGCTTCATGAAGCTTTGAAGCTTTACGAATCTTTTGTTTCGAATCACTGGTTCGGACCGTGTATCAAACTGCCAAAGTCACGTGATTTCAGTAAACAAGGCGTCGTTACATCGTAAGTGTTTTGAAACATTTCGAAATTTCAATGGTTCACGTGACTTTGGCAGTTTGATACACGGTCCAAATCACTGATTCAAAACAAAAGATTTGTAAAGCTTCATGAAGCAGTGTTTTGAAATCACCCATCACTAGATATTGTTGAATAAAGTCATTATTTTGGTTTTATTGGCACACAAAAAGTATTCTCGTCGCTTCATAACATTAAGGTTGAACCAATGTAGTCACATGAATGGTTTTTTAAATATGTCTTTTGAAAGTGTTAATTGTCTTGCTGTCTACGGAGGCCTCACTGAGCCATCGGATTTTACCAAAAATATCTTAATTTGTGTTCTGAAGATGAATGAAGGTCTTACGGCTATGGAACAGCATGAGGGTGAGTAATTAATGACAGAATTTTTGAGTGAACTAACCCTTTAATTTGCATGGGTCTGGGGACTATATTTGTGTAATTGCTTTTAAGTAATTGTACCTTGTTTTGTTTACATTCTATAAAGCCCAGTGAGCGTGAAGAGGATGTGATCAAGGGTGTGGTGATTGGAATCCTAGTGGTTGTGGAAAATGTGATGGAACCTCTCCCAGCGTTCTACAATGACGTTGCCCTGGTGATTGAGGAAGAAGTGGTAATGCGTCACCTGAGTGACATACCTAATGCTTTTCTGAACCTGATGGGCCTTGTGTACGCATTGAACCTTGACTACCCAAAGGAATTAAAATTCACCTTTGAAGTGATACAGCGCCTGTTTATTGAAGTTGGGTCAGATTCTTGTACCGCAAGAGTTCACTCTTTGAAGAGCAAGTTGCTGCGATAAGACAGAAAACAAACAAAATCTTTTTTCCTTCTTGCTACCGTTTAACGATTGTACTGTTTTAAAGTTTAAGAGCATTGTTGTTTTAGATCTTATTGTTTTAAGTATAACATTGGCATTCTTGAAATTTTTCAAACTGACTGTTGTTACCTTGTCCTGCTTCCTATTTCCTTGTCATGTTTCTACAATTGGGAATTGAAGATACAGTTTTGAACAGTTTAATGTGAAGTTTTTTTACACAGCTTATTGTGAATTGTTCATGTAGACTTGTTCCTGCAATGAAAATCTCATAATGACGAGGAGAGTTATTTGTACTATTTTGGCTCTAAGATGGGTCTGTGCATAGAAGTTTGCACGTTTGTGTGAGCTGTGTGTGAGGGTTTTTCTTGTGTTTTATATCTTTGCAAGATAATTCTTTGTCTGTTTTTTGATGCAATGTCTCTGTTTAAGAATAAATGCTGAGATTCAGTTTTGCAGTTGTGTTGATTTCATAAAAAATCTGGTTCCAGATAGATATCCAGAACTTAATGTCAAAGCAATTAAGTCCAGTAAACTTAAATAGTCAAGTTATGATGTTGAGAAAAAATTACTATTTTATGTCAATTAGACTTGGTTCATTGTTGTGAAAACATGAAAAATTGAGTTCAACCAATATGTTTTTCAGTTGACTTAACTAAAAATTCTAAATGCTCATTAATTGATACAGTATGTTGGCTCAATTTACTGCAAGTTATTGCAACAACTACATATAAGTTGAGTGAACTTAACACCTAATGTTGGCAAAACTTAACTAAGTCAATGCAACAAGATGACTTGACTAAGTCAAGTTGTGTCAACAAATCATTTTTTACAGTGTGGCCATTATTCCACGGCCTATAGTGCTGCAAGCTTTCTGTCCTCTGTTCTCAGATCCAGACCAGGAAAAGTTGAATCTTGTGTGTCCAGTGTGAGCACTGGACACCTAATATCCACAGAGCTGCCCTGTGGAGGACTTCAGATCAACTGTTTGTTTTGGACCGTGCAATAAGGGGTCTCCCTGCGTCCATACAAATGGTTAGCAAGTGCATAGTTGAGACTGTCACTTGCATATGAGGTCTCTGGTCAGCAGTATCCACTGTCTGTCAGAGCTCACTCTACTAGGAGTATGGTGGCTTCCACAGCCTTGTTGTTGGGGGTTTTCCTCAAGGAAGTCTGTGATGTGGTGGGCTGATCCTCGCCACTCACGTTGTGAGATGATATATCTCGACCTGGACGCAGCTCCAGGCTCGTCAGTGCTCTCGTCTTAGTGTGCCACAGTTTCACACAGACAGGCATTTTGGAATTATGGCGTTTTGGGATATCGTTCCCATAGCGCTCCCTTCGGGACGCAGTGCGAGTTCCCTCGAAAGGGAATGTCTCAGGTTATGACTATAACCACGGTTCCCTGAGAGAGGGAACGAGACACTGCGTCGCGTTGCCATACTCCCTGCATCCCTGTGATCGATTTGCTTCGGCAATTTAAGCTGAAGCCGGTCTTTCCGGATGTGTATTTATCCTTTCCTGGTCGTGACGTCACCTGCCGGTGACGTTCACTCTCGCCATTGGACTAGTTGACACACGTGCATCAGACGCATTCACGCTGAGGGCGTTCCCATAGCGCTCCCTTCGGGACGCAGTGCGAGTTCCCTCGAAAGGGAAATGCATTTACACTTACACAAAATCAGAGTCAGTATTCCTCAAAATGAATAAAAACACTGAAATGCAATCTTGAAATGTATTTATTTTTAAATGTTATTGCTGAAGTAAGAGTGTTGAACTTTCTTCTCCTGTATCCTATTCTTCTGCAATCCAGAATAGCAGCACAGCCTGAAGGTTTGTTTGAGCTGCGCCCTCTACTGTACAGCTGGGAATTTGCGTTTCCTTCAGCCTGAGGCTTATTCATTTCACTTTTGGTGTGAAATGAAACATTTTTGTTGTTATTAAAAACAAGCAAGCCCAGCCCAGGTGAGAAAAAGTAACACAAAAGTAATGTAATGCATTAGTTTCCACAATTAGTTACTTTTTTTAGGGAGTAACGCAATATTGTAATGCTGAGGATGTGCAGATGAACATCCATCTCTGTGTCCCCATTCAGTCATGTGACCAGTTTGACTGACAGTTTGACTCTGGCTTTAATAACACTACTATGATTGGTTTATTCATCATCAGCGGTGAGAAATTTATGAGGAAGCATGTGACCAAGTCTCTGCTACATAACGTGAAATTTACATAAATACTATTTACTATATCAGAATAATATTGTGCCGAGCAGGGCGGGGCAAGAGCCGTGAGAGAACGGCACCAGGCCAGTGGCGTGATTGCTAAGGAGCGTCACCTGCGCACTGCACCGATCTCGTATCTCACAGAGGAGCTCCAGAAGCATATATGGAGGAGCGACGACAGTGAAGGACGAGAGAGGACCAGGCCTGGACAGTTGTTTACTTACTTTTTAATTAGTCTTCCCATTGACGCCATCACTGTCTTCATTCAGGCCGATTCGAAGAGAACGCGCACGAAAACAAGAGGCGGGATTTATCACACAAACCAATCATGTCCAATCATAACCGATCATATCCAATCATAGCGCAATTGAGGCATTGCCTCCTCTCACGTGACTTTGCCCCATTCATTCTCAATTACCCCCCACTAAACCCACCGCGCACTATAGAGGCTCTGCTTTATTTCTATGAGCTGAAGGGAGGCACAAGAGACGCGGTCTCCCCGCTGTAACTTCACCTGCGGGTGTCGCTGTTTGACAGTGTTTCTTTAGAAAAACGAGTGACTTTTACACTTTTTAATGTCAAATTTTGTAACATTTGCGTTGTTTTATTTTTGTAATATCGATTATTTTCTCATCCAGTTTTTTTGAGGAGGCACTGCCTCCCTTGCCTCCTCGGAGGAAACGCCCCTGCTTGATACGTGTTTTAGTACATCTGCTGCCCACGTTATGAACAGAAAAATCATCTGTTTCTAGAACTCAAAGAGGATTTCATGTGGACCATGCAGTGAATCCCAGACAGAATAGTTCACTCAGAAATTAAAAATTAATGTTTATTAAAAAAATTATGTTGTTAATGTGTGTTTTCTTTTTCATGAAACATTAAAGGGAAAATTATATTAAATTAATTAATATCAAAGTACCATATTAAAAGTCACACTTTCAAACTTCAAATATTACAAAAAAAAAAAAAAAAAAAGTTGAATGAATGAATGAATGATGTGTATCTCAGCAGGTTTTTATCAGATGTGCTTCAGTAATTTCCACAGTCACTTTGGGAACATGCAGGTTTTCCTGAACTTTGGTGTTACGAGGGACAAGAGAAGAAAAAGGAAAAAAAGAAGAAAAAGAAAGAAGAGGATATGAAACAGATAAACAGTTCATTGTCCTTCATTGGGGTAATACACAACAAACACATCCTTACTGTAATGTGTGCGACAAACCCCGCTGTTAACAAACACTAAACCTGAGACTGTTTCATCTCCATTTATAACCTGATTTGCAGTAATTATTTGAGTCATACGCGACTGTTTCTTCAACATCAGACTTTTAAAAATATGAAATGGGTTTATTTATTTATTTCTCCATTTAGTAATACCAAGGTCTTATTTGAACTTCCCCAGTGTATCTCCAGAAACAAGAGAAGCAGTGGATTCCAGTAACATGAAGCTCCTGTGAGGACGCTGAACATCTGCTGATGGAGCTGCTCTATTCTGAGAGGAACAGAATCACCTGATGATCAAACATGAGTTTCACTGTCCACACTTTATTCTCTGAAATGAGTCAGAAGAGTTGACTAATGGAGCAATGAGGTTTGTTCATGTTCATCAGTTTATAATGAAACACTGTCAGTGTCTGAAGCCTCTGGACTGCTGAGATCGTCCTTGACTCGGTTAGAGAGTAAGAGCTCCAAGAGTTCAATCCACAAAACTATTAATGATACGCTGGATTCAGAAAACAGGTCACGTCTGTGAGCAGTTGTGTTTGTATGAATGTATGAGGGTGAGTGTGGTCTGAAACAAAGACAAATTATGCAAATTAGACACAAATATGAACAATCCTTCTGTTAAATTGTTACAGATATTAAACATTTATCATCATAAACATAAATGAATAATAAACAATCAACCATCATGTAAAATTTACTGACACTTCCACAAATATCATGTGGTGCGACAATGTAATCTTGATCTGGTAATTACTTCACAACCACTAAAAAAGTGTGTTCTGTGTAGTGCCCAGTCCATCCTAAAGGACCCTCTTGGCGCAACCGAAGTTCAGCATCCTCCAGCCCAGCGTGACACGACTACTGGATCGCAACTCCGCGCCCTCCCACTGCACGCAGCCTGCATCATCAGTGGAAGACGTCTCTGCTACGGATTGATCACCCGACTGTGTGGAACGTAAATATAAACTTACCAAACCTCTTTCTAGAGACCTTGGCATTAGTTTATACATGCAGCATATGTTTTTCTAACCTGTTTAGATAACAGTTACTTGAGATCAGCTTGTTACAAATAATAGGGATATTATTTGTTGAATGATAAATAAGAAATTATTTATCACCATTTTACCAGAGCCATTAGGTGGCTTCCATAAGAAGCATTCCCATACAGTTCTCTTCCATTCTACATTCAGTTCAACAGCATTGCATTTATCCATTCTGTGTTCACTTCATTTATTTGTTTCTTTGATTTAATTTGGTATTCTCCTTTGATTATTATTTTACTATCTTTTAGAAGTGCATATTCATTATTTCATTATTAATCGTTGTGGTATTTACTCTTGCATGTCTATTGTTAATAAATTTCATTGATTTTATTATAACTGTGTCTATAACTGTTGATGATCAAAGACTCTACTAGTTGGCCAGACTCTCACAAATCCTTCAGACAAATCAGTTGACCGACTCCCTCCAGTTTATAATAATTCTGAATTATTGAACAGCTCTTTTGGAGTGTTCTTAAATTGTTAAGATTTTTTTAAGTATTCTTAACTGGTGCCCCGTATTACAAAAGGGGGGAGGGGTCATCTGATACACTCATAACCACACCTTAAGTGACATGTGATCAAAAGTCACTACGTCACCGGTGAAAGGAGTAAAAATCACTACATATTGCACCTGTGATTTTGTCATAATGCACGCTTGTTTTGTAAAAAAAAAAAAAAAAAAAAAAAAAAAAATATATATATATATATATATATATGTATATATATTTGTTTTTAAAAAAACAAGCAAATTTATTTGTTGACACACAAGTACTGTCACAGTATTTCACAATGTTTAGAAATAAATTTGCTTGTTTACATATATATATATTTATACAAGCAAATTTATTTCACAAACGTACTTGTCGTGACTCAATGACCATGGGAAAATGTGGGTCCCCTGGCCAAACCACTGTCCTAGATGATCTGGACAGTTTAACATCATGTAAGAAATTGCACATATCATGATAATGGCTTCATCCTTGATGGATGTTGGACTGTTGTGGTTCTTCTTATGACCAACCACCCATTCCTCTCGCTTGTCATCAAACCTCTGAAGCTTCTTCTTGAGGCGCTGCTTCAGAGGCTGCTCCTTTACAATGGGAACAGATCTTCTGTGCGCAAAATAAAATGCCCTGACAAAATGGACAAATCTTTTTTGTAGACCCCCCTGGCATTATAACAAACTGATATACAAAGGACAGACAGACTGACAGAGACGGATAAAACAGACAAGTAGACAACGACAGAAAGAGAGGAAAGATGGAGAAATAGAGAAATTTAGATAGATAACAGATATAGATTGAAGAGATGGATAGAAATATAGATGGTGAGACAGATGGACAGAGAGGCTGTGAGAGAGAGACAGAGATAGAAAATGATGAAGAGATAGATAGAGGTTGGCTCTTAAAAGTGCCTTTGGTTTTTGAAAATCAGGTGTATCTACAGGTTGAAGGTGAAGTTTGACAGGATCTGCAGGGAGAACAGAAAATGTTAATTATGTAGTGTAGGCTAGATATGTTGATAAAAGGTTTAAAATGTGTACCCCGATAGTGAGAGATTCCCATTTGCTTAAAAATACTTCATAAATCAATAAAATTCACGTTTTTCCCATTTTTTGTATGACTGCACAAAAGGCGCGTCTTTTTTTTTTTGTTAATATGGAAACTATTGGTCGGCCTTTAATTCGTTGCCCTAACATGTAAACCATGTGAGTCTAATGGCAAAGAAAAGCATCAATTATAACATTTAAGCAAATGTGATCATTACTTTCCAGTCTCGTGGCTTACCTGGAAAGTGGTTTGAGCGCAATGAGAGAGAATTCACGGCCTGAAGAAATCACCCAATCGCAAAGCGGACTGGCTCCGTCTCCATAGCAATGGATGCTGAGGATCACGGGTAATGCGGACGTCCACTAATTAATTTAATTTATTTTTTATTTTATTTTAATGTAATTAATAACCACAACTAATCCCCCGTTCTCACAATAGAAGGAGAATCAAATAAAACTGATGGTCATGACATCGTATTGTTGAATTATCAAGCACACTTTTGTGTTTATGTGTTGAAAGAAAGATGAGGATATCATTAAAAGAGAATCGGCGGTGGGTCATCAGGTAGTTTTAGCTGACGTCTTTAACATAGTAAAAGTAGATAAGGCTCATGGGTACTGTAGTATTTAGTCTACTGTTCGATTTGACACACCAAATAGATGGAAAAACGGCATTTCTCAGAAAAGAAACCGTAGCACAATGGTTAGTAGCCTACAGAATATAAAGCAGTAAAAACAAGAATAAAATCTCCTGGTTAAATGTTGAGTAATGTAGCGCCTAAAGTTTAAAAATGAATAACAAATGAGAAAAAACAATGCTTCCGAGTGGCAGAAAGAAAAACGTGGTGCAAACATGAAAGATGCTTCCTATTGAAATACATTAGATCGAAAGTCGTGCTGAGTGACACGAAAAAAAGGGAAATTCGTGTCCACAAACACGAATCAATAGATTAAATTTCGTGACTATGTTACAAACTGCCGTGAGACTGGGTTGCACATTAATGCTTGGCCTATAGCATATTGTCATAGGCCTATTTAAAACAAACAAAAAAAAAAACACTTCAGTTGTGGTTTTTAAAGGCCATACTCACCCCCTTCACTCAAATTTCCTTTGGCCAGAAGTAATGCGTATAAAACATTATTTGTCCCAATGGCAGTGATTATTATAAATCACACTATTTTCTGAAATAATGCAAGAGAACGGTTGGCATTATAGCGTTTTTTAATTGATTGTTTAGATGAATTTTTATTGTTGTGGGATGTTTGGAAATATGTTAGGAATGATGTGGATTGTGTAATTCTGTTTATTTCTGTGTGTGTGTGTCAGTGTGTGTGTTGTGTTGTTAAGCACTTCTGTGGATGTATTAATGTATATGTATGACACCAGTGTCAAAGACAAATTTCTGCTCCGTGACAAACAGAATGAACAATAAAGTTAACTTAAGCTCAGATCATTTGGCCTTGTATGAATTTAAATGGACTTTTTCAGGCAAATCTGAGCAAAGTTTGAGACGATGTTGAGACATATTTGAGGAGAGCAACCCAGTCTCTGACAGTAAATCATTCAGTGGTGTGAGATTTGAAGATGTGGCTTACATTCACTGTTGAAGAGTTGAGCTTGAGAACATGTTTGGATTGAATTCAGAACATTGAATATAATTTACAGAGAAAATCAAGTGAACATCATGTGGAACAGAGAGATGATGAAAAACACTGAGAGTGAAGATGGAGAAGAGACAAACACAACAGAAGAGATCCACAATCTCTACATACAACAAATGAAAACATCACTACAGTCATTCAATAAAAAAATATAAAAATGTAATTAAATTATGACAATCATATTATTAAACTGGTTTTGGCAATCAGTCCTTCCTATGAAACACTAATAAAACAATAACAGTCCTTACTGTAATAAAAGCCATGATCACATCAACAAAATATTCATGTTATGTGCAAAAATACTGATGAGCTTCAAGCTAATTTATGTTCATTTAGATGATCTAGTGTTATTAGTGTTTGTCTGTGATCAGTGTTGTGTGTGATTGTGTTGAATGAGCAGCTGCAGTATCTCTCAGCTGTATCAGTGCATCACTGTGACGTCTGACTGACCGAGGTTTTTGTACGACTCTTTATCACTGTGTGAGCACATATTGACTGTTTGGATAGTGGAAACTCTGACAGTAATAATCTCCTGTATCTTCAGTCTGGACTCCACTGATGGTCAGAGTGAAATCACTGCCAGATCCACTGCCACTGAATCTAGATGGAGTTCCAGTATAACGGCTTGTTGCTGCATATATGAGGAGTTTAGGAGCTTCTCCAGGTTTCTGTAAGTACCAGTGTAAGTTATTACTACTATACACTGCACTGCTGGTTTTACAGTTTATTCTGACTTCTTGTCCTGGTTGAGCTGCTGTTATTGATGGACTCTGAGTTACAGTGATCTGTCCTCTACACTCTGAGAGAAAACAGAAACAAAAATGAAAATGATATTTGACATTTTAATAGAATAATAATAATTAAAAAAAAAAACAAAAAAAAAAACTGTATTTCACAAACCTTGAATAAACAGTGTGAGAGTCCAGATGAAGAAGGTGATTTTGTTCATTGTTGTTCTTTTGTCTTGTGTGATGATGAAGATTGTGTTCTGTTCTGCTCTCAGTCATGAAGTGTTAAACTCACAGCACTATAAACACTCTCAGAGCACTGAAGCATGTGTGACAATGCAAACAAGTGGGCAGGATTTACAACAGCGTGAGCTGCTAACAAACTAATAAACTCTCTACATATAAGATTTGGGTAACACTTTAGAATACTGTTTCTTACTTACTGCATAACTAATAAGGAATTACTGAAGAACTAATAAGGTAATGCTTCATTAACACTTAAGTCACTACTGTTAACTACTAAGGAAGATGTGTTAACTAATCAGTATGTAATAGAATTTTATGATTTTGTTAAGTAACAGTTAGCTAATCAATAACTAATTAATTCTGTCATACCTCCTGAAGAACTACTGTTAATTATCTACTAATTGAGGTTCAAGAAAAATAACTATGAAGTAACTACTAATGAACGGTCAAACACAATTACATTGAGTTGTGGCCCTTTCTTATTTACTAATGTTATCAGTAGTAGTTTTATGAAAATGCAGTATTAATAAATACAATACATTTATAGAGGTTTTTGTCTGTGTGGTAAATAATTGTTTTGTGAGTGTGTTCTGTAAGAAATCAACTTCGGAAAGGAACCCAACCCCCACTCTAAATGACTTGCCAAAGCCAACTTACCTCAGATTAGTTTTTATATTTCATATACAGTACTGTAAGTGTGTCTTCCTCAGCATATCACATTACCATTGACTAAATTCCAGTATGTAAGGCAATGACTGAGGGAAAGTGAAAATACAGGGAATCCATTAGTAATTAATAAAGAATTATCGAATAATTCTACAGGAATTACTTAGAACCTGAAACAGTGTTCTAAAGTGAACATATAGGGAACCCATTAGCAGTTCATAAAGAATTATTAGATAATTCTGCAGTAATTACTTAGAATTTGAAACAGTATTCTAAAGTGAAGATTTAAGGAACCCATTAGTAATTAATAAATAATTACCACACAATTCTGACTCAAATCAAACATACACTCTGAGAAAAAAAAAAAAAAAAAACACTATTAAAGTAATAATCTAAAAACCTTTGTAAAATGCACAACACAACCACTAGTTTACATGATATCTTCCTTTATATCAGATGAGAACATTTCTTAATGCAGTATATTTTATTCGTTTTAACATGTATACAATACAAACATTTAAACTCGTTTAACAAACGTTTTAGAATCAAAAGTTAAAACATTTAAAAGCAATTCAAGAGTAATCAACCGGCCTCTGTTATCCATAGGGTAGCGGTGCTGGATCTCGTGCGGGAGCTGGGCTCGTGTTTGGCGGGGAAACTGCTAACTTCAGACCGCCGCCCTGTTTCACTTGCCGAAAGATGCTGTGACTGACTCCATAACCTGCCCATAAACAAGCAGTACACATCTCTGATAACACATATGTAATTAATGTAATAATTAATTAATAAGATTTAACTTAGTATCTTTAGAAATAAAATAATGTGTTTTATGCAAGGGATCAGGTGTTTCCATCATGCTAAACTTCTTGTACACATCTGTGCAGGGAAAGGTGAAATTGACACAAACTTGGAGCTCAGCCTTGATGCTGTCCACAACCAGACGATTCCTCTCGTTTCTCCATGCAGATGTCATCATTGAAAAGACTCGTTCTGTGTGTGCATTGCTGCATGGGATGGAGAAAATACAGGAGGTGATCTTCCTGAGATTCACAAGTGGTACATCTGCTTTGGAAAACAGTTTCAGATATCGCTCCTCACTGTGGCAACCTTCCATTTCCGGAGAGGTGAAGGAAGCTTTCACCATGGCATATTCCTCATACAGTCCATCCATATCAATGTCTTTCAGATTGCAGGCCTGGACAGCATCACTGTATTCTTCATATGACACAGCAGTTGTGAGGTCAAGCTTTGCCACTTTGCTATGAAAGCTGTTCTCAGAGAAGTCATATCTTTCACTGATGTATTTCTTGGCTCTTTCATAGAAACCAAGAAAATCCATGAAAAGCGTCTCTACTGCTTTTTGCTATAAATTCGTGCTCTTTTGTCCATTCCGGATTAAACGAGGTCTGACGTTTCGGCATGTTAACATGATGATATGACGTAACCAGCACGTGGAGGCTTGTTTACGTTTTTAACTAATGATATATCAGTTATTTATTTGACACCGCTTTCAGCCAATCGTTTGTTTGACCAGAGATCTTACGGCATTAGACGCTATGCTGCTGCGTCCTAATAAAGATTCTAGAGCGGGTTTTTTTTAGGCTGATTCAGCGCAACTCCAAAAAGAAGGACAAATGAGTGTCCGGCTTGAGGCTGCGCCGGACGCCGGACAGGGGGCTTAAAATCCGGACGTATGGCCACCCTGGGGGAGGGGTGGGGGGAATAACAACGCAAAAACTGCCCAACACTGAAAAAATAACCCAAAAATGACTCATCCCAGCATTTTGGTAAATAAATAAATAAATGAATAAAACATTTTATATCTATGATAAGTTGGATAGTTATGGCAAGGCAGTGGGGGTGGGGTTCCTTTCCGAAGCTGATTTCTTACAGAACATGCGCAGTTAATCACCATACAGGCAAAAACTTCTGAAAAATTTGTTGTAATGAGTCTTTTTGGGAGTGCAGTATTATGCAGCATAAAAATGCATATTTAATTTCCATAATAATAATAATAGTAAGTAATAATAAGTGGTGGACTGTAATAAAGTAGTACAAAGCAGTTGTAATTTTACTCAAGAAATTTTGAAAATGAATAATTTTCTGTTAATTAGTAGTTACTTCATAGTTATATTTCTTGAACATTAATTAGTAGATACAGGTGCATCTCAATAAATTAAAATATCATGAAAAAGTTTTTTTTTTGTTTCTGTAATTTAATTCAAAAAGTAAAACTTAAATATTTTCTAGATTTATTAGACATTTATTAGACATAAAGTAAAATATTTCCAGACTTTTTTGTTTTCATTTTGATGATTACAGTTTGCTGCTCATCAAAATCAAAAAATCAGTATCTCAAATTATTAGAATATTTAATTTCAAGTTCTATTAAATTACCATTCTCAGGGTATAAATACTGGGTTTAGGTCAGTAATCCCAACAGCAGTCATGGGGAAGTCTGCTGACTTGACAGTTGTCCAGAAGACGATCATCAAGACCCTCTACAATGAGGGTAAGCCACAGAGGGTCACTGCTGGAAGAGCGGCTGTTCGCAGAGTGCTGTGCCAAAGCATATTCATTGAAAGTTGACTGGAAGGAAAAAGTGTGGTAGGAAAAGGTGTACGGAATGAAAGGAATGAACGCAGGCCTGAGAAGATTGTCAGGCGAAGCCGATTTAAGAACTTAGGAGAGCTTCAAAAGGAGTGGGCTGAAGCTGGAGTCAGTGCATCAAGAGCCACCACACACAGACGTCTTCAGGAAATGGGCTACAACTGTCACATTCCATGTACCAAGACACTTCTGAACCAAAGACAACGTCAGAAGCGTCTTACCTGGGCTAAGGAGAAGAAGAACTGGACTGTTGCTCAGTGGTCCAAAGTCCTCTTTTCAGATGAAAGTAAATTTTGCATTTCATTTGGAAATCAAGGTCCCAGAGTCTGGAGGAAGAGTGGAGAGGCACAGAAACCATGTTGCTTGAAGTCCAGTGTGAAGTTTCCACAGTCAGTGATGATTTGGGCTGCCATGTCATCTGCTGCTGTTGGTCCACTGTGTTTTCTGAAGTCCACAGTCAACGCAGCCATCTACCAGGAAATTTTAGAGCACTTCATGCTTCCTTCTGCTGACAAGCTTTATAGTTAGTAGAATATCTAAAGTAGACCATCGAAATAAAGTGCAACCTAAGATTTTACAATCAGATTGATATTGTTGAATCATTCTGTAATAATTGTACATATTGATTAATTGTAAAATATTTTTAATAATTTTTTTGTTTATGTTTGACAGACTGATACAACACTAGTCTTTGAGTTGTACTAGTATGTATCTGAACATCTATCAGTGTGGATGAAGCATTTTCATCTTTCAGTGCCGCTGTAGAAATAATCTATTCACTCTCATGCATGATTCATTTATATAAGGTGAATGTTTCTGATAATATGTGACCAAGATAAAGTGAGCAACATTCATCTGGTCATGTGATCTCAACACGGTGGCCATAAGGAGGGACCGTCCTTAAAAAAAGGTTTTTATTTATTAATTAATTAATTAATTTATTTATTTATTTATTTATTTATTTATTTATTTATTTATTTATTTATCTATCTATCTATCTAATTTATTTTTAGGCGACCAAAATTACTGGAGAATCATGAGTGTAGATCATTTTGGACATATTTGTCAAACACATTAATTATCTCTTTAGATCTGAAATTGGTTGTTGAACACATTATTGTACTACACCTTTCAAAGCATGTTAACAATGAGAAATCAAGTACTAAATAAATCCATTTTAGTGTTTTTAGAGTAAACCAGAAATGATGTACATAATGGTGTTTGTGAGTCCTGATGTCCTGTTATGTTCCCGATGGTGTTCATCAGGACTCATAATCAGGTCATGTGAGATTAAACAATGTGAATATGAAATGTTCAGAATTATTGATTGATTAATTTATTTGAAGCTGCAGGTTTTTCTGTGAATCATGATCATTGAGCTTCATATGAAGAACAGAAGATCATTATGAGAAACTCCACAACATCATCCATGACAAAAGAGGTCAAAGGTCACCTCAGAGGTCACAGATCATCAAATATATTTCTATGAACAGTGTTATATCAGAAAGCATTTAGTCCAAACTGAATGTTTGAGTGTTGAGAAGATCTGAGTTTCTTCTAATATCAGTGTGTTGAAGTGTTGTTTCTCTCTCTCTGCTGGAGTTTGTGTTCACTCGAGTGGAATAGAGGTTTTTGTACGACCGTTTCATTAGATTGTATCACTGTGGTACACATTCGGTGGAGGAACTAAACTGGTGCTCGGTAAGTCCTTTTAATTAACAATTTAAAAAAAAAATACAATTTAGATTTCAGAAAGTGTTTTACAGTTGAAACAATAACATTTTTTTTAAATAATAATATTGTAGTGAAACTTTACTTGAAGCATTTATGTATAATGTGTTATAAAAGTATCCATAATTAAGATTATAATGCCTTATATCTTTTAATAAATAATTGTAACCAAAATCAAAAGGCATTATATTGACCAATTCCATGTTATATCTGAAATTGGTTGTTTGCAATTTTTTTTACCCCATTATACTTTCTAAAGGTGTAACAGTGAATAGATGATATTATAATGTGTTATAACTGCTTAATGAATTATTCATGAGATCATACATGCATTATAATGTGTGTAATGATGCTTAATGAATGCATTAAAAATATGTTTATAATCGATTGTGTATGAAGGCTTTAAGTAAAGTGTTACTGATATTGTTTTATAATTATTCAATCTAAAACAATTATATTGTCACGTTTATTCATTCAGAATAACGACATTATTCCTTTAAAAAAAAATCTAAACATATTTCCATACTGAGTCTCACTTCAGTTCATTACAAATTTAATTTTCCTTCATTTATTTCTATACTCGGTTCATAGATAGTTCATCTTTTATTGTAGATATTATGAGAAAAAAAATAGATCTGACATCAGAATGTAAATGTTGTTACTTTCTGTAGTTCATTCAATGATACTGAATCTCTTTTGTTCATGTATTTTGTTCATGCTTTATAATACAAACAAAATATATGTATGATTCAGTTGTGTTTTAATTCTGTTTGAAATTGAGGTACATTTTAAGCTGAATATCTCATGTAAAATTTAAGAACTTTATGTTCACAATTAAAAACTGCTGGATTTAAATCAGTAAGTGTATTACAACGTTTAGTTTAATTTCTGAGGTTTAATTTAAATGAATATAGTGATTGTGTAGTTTGTATATTGTATATTATATCAGCTCTAGTGATGTTGAATGTCATGAAGGATCAGATTGTCAGATTTTTGCTGCTGTTGAAATGCTGTGAGTGAAACAGTGTGTTTTCTTTGTGTTTGTGAATGTGTTGTGTTTGTCTCCTGCAGCTGGTCCCACAGTGAAGCCCTCAGTGTCTCTGCTGCCGCCCTCTTCTCTGCAGATCTCTGGAGACTCAGCCGCACTGCTCTGCCTGCTCAGCTCTTACTCTCCACAGGGGGCGCAGGTGAGCTGGACACTGGACGGGTCAGAGGTCACCGAGGGGGTCGTGACCAGCGCAGAGAGCCAGCGGGACGGCCGCTACAGCCGCAGTAGCGTCCTGACCCTCAGCAAAGCACGCTGGGAAAAGGGAGAGGTGTACGTCTGCAGAGTAACACATGATGGAGCTCCTCATGAGGTCTCGTTCCACAAGAGCTCTGAGTGCTGATGTTTCTCTCCTGAAGATGAGCGTATCTGAGTGTCCTGTGTCAGGCAGGATTCACATGAGTCTAGTGCTGCAGCTGTAGTGATTTACAACTCAATACTGAAAGAGAGCTGGCGTGTCAAAGCACTGTGTGATCTTTCAATCTGCTGTAACATTCAATAAAGCTTCTCAACAAGTTCACTTTGTGTCTGACAACATCATTCAACTAACAGATGAAGATGCAGGTGCTTTTCACAAGCTTGATGTAGCAGTAAATGTCAAATAAAGCTCTTGGGGTTTGAACATGGTCTCTGGAGACAGAGCTGCTCTATTCTGAGAGGATCAGAATCACTCCACCCTGACAATGCAAATGGGCTTTTCAGTCTCACTGTTTGATTGGTCGCATGATCTGGACTGGAACACACCAGTTTCACTTCTGCTGAAAATGTGGTGATGAGAATATATATGAAAATGTCATGAAAATCATTTAAAAAAACATGATCACAAATTATGTGTAAGAATGTAAATGTTTCTGTGGCTCAAATGGAAAGCATCACGTCCAGACAGCAGAAGTGACTGAATTCAGTCTGTTCAGTTTGATTGACAGGGATCATATATTACACCTAAAACATGATGATCATATTAAACACTGACTCATTCTCTTCATAAACACAAGATTGATGTTGATTTAGATGATCTAGTGTTATTAGTGTTTGTCTGTGATCAGTGTTGTGTGTGATTGTGTTGTTTGAGCAGCTGCAGCTGAAAGTCATGTTTGTTGGTTGATGAAGAAGAGCTCTTGATCATGTCATGTTCAGTTCATAGAGCTAGAAACACATTCAGAGCAGTGAAGCATGTGCCGCTCATGTAAAACACCCTCTGAATGCAAAAGACAGAAGAGAGATCAGGACGATATACACTCAGAGTCCAATAGTTTTACTGACAGGGTGAAAAGAAAGGCTTTACATAACCAAAGCACAGTAACAGTAAATATACAGAGTCAGACATACACATTTACACATCATTCTCTACAGGACACAACTGAATGATTCCTGCTGTATCAGTAGTCAATGATCTTGCTGCTCAACATTCAAACACTTGTCTATTGTTTGCTGTAGCAGTGCAGTGTACTTTCAGAAACCCTCCACCTCCCCAGCTCCACCTGTCCAGATCTGCTATGGGGTGATTCATGTTTGCTCGTACAGCAGCAGCATGTTGTGTGTGTTGGCAGTGGAAAGTTCTGTACTCTACAGCAGATATAATCAACAGCAGCAGACCAAACACATTCACATTGTCATATTCATTACCATGACAAACTCTCCAAGAATCGTCATGTCAGAAATCTAGTTCAGTCATGAAACTGAAGATGGCACAGGCTTCGATCGGTCCTTTACATGCAGTCTGTAAGCAATCACATCAATACCAAATGACTCAGGCTGATTGGTCTCTGCTGATCCTGCAGCCAATGAGATCCCTTGCTCAACATTTAATAGTCTGGTTCAGTGTTTGCTGTAGGCTAGTCCTGCAGCGCTATAAGAGTTCCTCAGAAATTCAGACACTTAAGATAATTCAACAATGTTTTACCATTTCAAATACAATGTTACAAACAAAATGCAAATGTTTTATTGAAGTTGTAATCTATTAAATGCAACTATCAAATCATCTAATACCATTAAATATGAAGTGTCTTCATAATATGTGTTATTTTATTAAATTATAGGGCTTGTTTTGTTTGTTTTTATTTAACCCTTGGGGGTCCCTGATAATATATCCATCATGAAATGTGGATAAACAGAAAAGGCTTCACCCACTTCAGCCCTCATTTCATTGAACAGACGTGTCATATATAGATCCGGTGTGAAGTCCAAAAACGTTTTATGTTTCCTGAGGGCGACACCATGCCATAGAGGAATAAAGAAACAATTCTATAATTGATAACTTCAGCAAAACTTGTATGTAATGTTGTATTTTCAGTGGTTTAATCGGGAACAATTACTGGGACACCATAGGAAGATTTATTGTTTCCCCTTTAAGCATTTGCGCTCATGCTGTATGTCGACGGGAAGCAGAGGTCATTTTGACAAATGTTTTGTTAATAAAAGGCTTAAATACAAACACTTTTCTCTCTTTGCTGTGGAAGTACAGTATAAGAGGAAATGTCAGGCATCTTCACTGCAGTATTGATTTGGTGAAGGAGGAGGTCATCGAGTAAAAAAGGTTGAGAAACACTACACTAGTGTCATCACATCGACACAACGTCAAAGTGACTGACAGATAGAGAACTCAGTTATGTAACAGACACGCCATCTAGTGATGAAGCATGGAAGTGCAATTAAAGTGACGGACTTTCCTGCTGTTAGATTACATTGTAGTGGAAAGTTTTGCAGGACCAAGCACCACTAACATTTATATAATATAAAGATTATGTTACATGCTTAGTACATCAAAATAAATAAATAATGTTTCTGAAAGGTTTGATACAACATTGTGTTGTTTGTGATCCTCCATCAGCAGCTGCAGTATCTCTCAGCTGTATCAGTGCATCACTGTGACGTCTGACTGACCGAGGTTTTTGTACGACTCTTTATCACTGTGTGAACACATATTTACTGTTGATATAGTGTTCACTCTGACAGTAATAATCTCCTGTATCTTCAGTCTGGACTCCACTGATGGTCAGAGTGAAATCACTGCCATATATAGATCCACTGCCACTGAATCTAGATGGAGTTCCAGTATAACGGTTGTTTATATAATAAATCAGGAGTTTAGGAGCTTCTCCAGGTTTCTGCTGATACCAGGCTAAGTCATTAGAAGTTAGTGCAACATCCATCCTACACTCTATTGTAGCTGTTTGACCCTGTTGGACAGTTTTAACTTCAGGTTGAGTCAGAGTCACTCCTCTGGATTCTGAAGAAGAGAAAAGAAAAACAATTATTGTTTAAAACTACTACCATCATATACTTTTACAAGAACACCAAAACCAGAGTCAGTTTTTATCAGTCTTACCTTGAATAAACAGTGTGAGAGTCCAGATGAAGAAGGTGATTTTGTTCATTGTTGTTCTTTTGTCTTGTGTGATGATGAAGATTGTGTTCTGTTCTGCTCTCAGTCATGAAGTGTTAAACTCACAGCACTATAAACACTCTCAGAGCACTGAAGCATGTGTGACAATGCAAACAAGTGGGGCAGGATTTACAACAGCGTGAGCTGCTAAGATTGATCAAATATGTTCAGTGTGTCATCACATTTACCTTATTTTACATTCTAATGATTTTATTCTGTTCTGTGTGAGATTTCTTGTGCCGTATTCAACTTGTTTCAAGACATTCCATCACTTTACCCAAGCCTGAGCTTTAACATTTAAAAAATAAATTAACACTCTGTCAACATTTAATCATCACTTAATCATTTAATTGTTATTTTGTTTCCCATAGGACAGCTGCTCACCATAACAAGGAAATGTTTTTACATTACTGAGTCGGCGTTCTGATTTAGAACCTGGAAGCGCTGGACGTAAACAGCATATGAGAACGACACAGAAGAGAAGATATTGTTGAATAAAGACATTATTTTTGTTTTGTTTTTGAGCACAGAAAGTATTCTCGTCTCTCCATAACATCAACTGCAGTCGTGTTATCTATTTTAACTATGTTTTTAGTACCTTTCTGGAACTTAATTATATTGCTGTCTATGGACGAGTCATATTCCTCTCGGATTTCATCAAAAATATCTTAATTTGTGTTTCTGAAGATGAATGAAGATCTTAAAGGTGTGGAACGACATGAGGGAGAGTAACTAATGACAGAAATTTCATTTTTGGGTGAATTAACCCTTTAAGCCCAGTTTTCTCTAGTTCTGTGTCCGGTATCATCAATGTTGAAGTGTTTGTGTTGAAGTTATCCCTGTGATCTGTTTTTGTTATCTACACATCTTTTAGTCTGCATTATTCAGCGTGTTCTTCAATGGGCAGCAGCGCAGCACCAATATGTTTAATCTGATTATCATAACATGACAACTCTTTGTTATAGATCTTTGTATTTATGGTTGTATGTATTTATCTTATGTATTTATGATCTTTGTCATAGATACAGTTTACATAATGAGATGCGGGAATAATACAGGAAGGTTTCCCAAGTCCCATCCACTTTTGCTGCGTTCCCCCCTCATCCCACTACAGCTGTTTTCCTCCAGTGAAAAGGCTGTTAGGATCTGGGATTATTATTAGTGGTGCTTTCCTGAAAGATGAAACACACTGTTACTATCTCACATATTCTTCTTCTTCTTCTTTATTCCACAGCATTTGTCATAGAGCCATGAATTACAATACAATTATAAGTGATTGGGTGTTCGTACAGCAGGTGAAAAATCGGGTGAACTTCCACTGAAAAAGATGAGAGGAATATCTGTAGATCAGAACATCTTATAGACAAGCGGATTGCCTCTTTTGACTCAAAATAGCAAGTAGTCTTTAATTATCACCATGGAAACAGTCTAGCCACGCCCTAGCAACCATTTACAGCACCCTAGCAACTGATTCCATAGACTGCCATTATGAAAGGCCCTGATGGACATCTTTGCAGCACAGTGTCATTGAAACATGAGGGTGCTCTCATTTGACTCGGGGCAGCAAACAGCCAATCATGAATCATCTTCAACACTTCCTAGCCACTCCCTAGCAACCATGGTTGAGCACCCTAGCAACCCAAACCCATGTGGAATATCTTCCAATCTGAATGTCATCGAGGCATGGGGGTTACTTTATATCATTCATACTGACAATCAGCCTTCATAGTATCATTATTGGCAGCTGACAAGCCACTCCCTAGCAACCAAATAGAGTACCCTAGCAACTGTTTAGCAAGACATATCTCTGCATCAGAACATTGTAGAGAAATGGTGTTTGGCTCATTTGACTCATGCTAGCAAACAGGACTTTCAACATGCTAGTCATGCTAGCAGTGAACACCTACATGCTAATAACAATCAGCTGAAGGTTAAAACATACAACAATGCTAAGTAAAACAAAATGTACAAATCTAGTTATTATTGTCATTTTTTAATGTTCACTTCACCTAAATGTCATGAGACTTTGTGACTTTTCCTACACTTGCTATACTTCATACTTAAGTACAATAAAATTGTTAAAATTTGTTATAATATATATTTTATAAAGAAATCCAAAATCAAAACAATATGGAAATTGAAACATATTGAAATCCTAGAATCGCCGCTGGTCGTCATCTCAGAAATAGCGAGACTGTCACATGTATGTTTAAAGGCTGTGACTGTAAATTCAATGTATACAGTACTTTCAAGTGTCACAAAAGTCACAAACATGAGATACAAATGCAAAAGAACAATACAGTACGTCCCAATCTTGAAGATTTTACAACTGCTTTTGAGTAACAAATATATTACTGACACTCATGTCAGAAGTTGGACAAGAAACATTAGTATATGCATCTTATCATGTTGGTATGCATTTCAGAAGCAATGCTTTTTATTGTGTAATGAGTCACGAATATTGCTGAATTTGTATTTGAAAATTGAAACCCGCTTGGACCTTCTAGAAAAAAAGCACAAAATCTGTGCTGTGTATTATAATCTCAGCAATTTACCATCAGATGAAAGTCCCTCACTATCTTCATATATTTGGCACTACTTTGCAGATCAGATGACGTCAAGAAAAAAATCCTTGAGATCTTCTGTGTTACAGAATAATGTGGATACTGAGGTGTGTGTAGCTCTGACTGTGTGTTGAAGGCATGTCGTCTAATTTAAAGTTGTCATGTTGATCTTTTCAGGAGTGTTCTTTAAAAAAAAGGATGTTGTAGAAACGTTTTTCTAGACTGATGTAGTTATCGAGGTCTAATTTTTCTCCATTTATATGAATTAGGGTGATGAGATTTTTTCAGATGTTGGAAAATGAAAAGTTTGAGAATAACCAGATTAAAAATAGTGTAGTTAATCATCTCATTTACTTTATTACATTCAAACACAGAAACATGAGCAGTATTTCTGACTCATTGATGATCACATGCTTGTGTAGATCCTCATTTCAGGTCACTTTGAGAAAAAGTGTCTTCTAAATGAATAAGTAAAGATTAAAGTTTGTTAATTTTGCGGAAAAAAAAAAACAGAAACAAAATACAAAACTGTTAAGGCAGTGGTCTTTTATGATAAATCCCTTCCATCACTGATCAGTGTTGTGTGTGATTGTGTTGAATGAGCAGCTGCAGTATCTCTCAGCTGTATCAGTGCATCACTGTGACGTCTGACTGACCGAGGTTTTTGTACGACTCTTTATCACTGTGTGAACACATATTTACTGTTTGGATAGTGGAAACTCTGACAGTAATAATCTCCTGTATCTTCAGTCTGGACTCCACTGATGGTCAGAGTGAAATCACTGCCAGATCCACTGCCACTGAATCTAGATGGAGTTCCTGACTGGAGGCTGTTGATCTGATAAATCAGGAGTTTAGGAGCTTCTCCAGGTTTCTGTAAGTACCAGGACAGACAGGGTGTGCTACAGCCTGTTAAAGGAGTGCTGGCGCTGCATCTCATCACAACAGTTTCTCCTGGTGTGACTGTATGAACTACAGGAGTTTGAGTAACTGTGATCTGTCCACTGGAGCCTGGAAGAGAAATTAATAGATTCAAATTAAAAGTACATCAAGACAATAGAAAAATAATGTGCATATTAGAAATAGATATCATACTCATAAAATATACAAACTTTATTAATTTTAGTTATAAGCAAGTCAGAGTTTCACTGTATACCTGATATACAGATCAGAGTCCAGATGAAGAAGGTGATTTTGTTCATTGTTGTTCTTTTGTCTTGTGTGATGATGAAGATTGTGTTCTGTTCTGCTCTCAGTCATGAAGTGTTAAACTCACAGCACTATAAACACTCTCAGAGCACTGAAGCATGTGTGACAATGCAAACAAGTGGGCAGGATTTACAACAGACAAACTAAAATACACTAGAGTTACAGAATGATGATTTTACATTTTCACTAATGTTATTTTTACTCTGACTACTGAGACACTGATGATGTGCAGATGAACGTCCATCCCATGTAGGAGGAGACGTTCTCGTGACCTTGCGCACCGTTCCCTAAAAGTTCTCTAAAGGTGACGGAAATCCTGAACCTTTACAGAAAATTAGGGACGTTCTTAAAACATCCTCTTTTGGTTTGAAAGTGCTGCAGTTCAAGTTTCCTTATATGACTTTAGGGGACGTTTCATGTTGGTTATTCTATGGTCACATAAGAACGTCACAAAGAGGACATTTGGGACATTAACAGAACGTTCATACGGTTCTCTGTTAGTCAGATGGGGATGTTTCATTCAGGACTGTGCTGCTCCTGACCCATTTGGAAATGTCGTTTAAAAAACACCCATTTCACCTATAGGTGAATTGAAAATTTTTATTAAAAATAATAAAAAATAAATTATAATCAAATAGTAAATCCTTACTATCTGTCATTGACCTATATTTGTGGACCACTGGATATTAAAAAGGTCCTGGGCAGCATATATGCCCAAATGGACACGGTCACTTCCACGTTTTTCCTCAGGCAGCCTATTTACATTGGTGCAGCATTGGATGTCTTTTTTCTTGTTGTTTAAGATATTAATATTATGTAAAGTAGTTTTATCGCACCATAATCCACTGCTACATACTCCTGTACAGTAGGTGGAGCTATGCACCTGATAAGTCATGATTGCAATCTGCTAAAAAACTAAAAGGAAGTCTTGTTTCTTATGCAGAGCTTTAAATGATCATCACGTTGCGAGTCAAGTTACATCAACAACTTTAGGGTGAGTATTGTGCTATGGTCTACTAGCAAATCTAGTTAATAAGACTATAACGCTGCACAACTTTTGCTCTGATCTGATCAGCACTTAAATAGAGTTCAGATTTAAACACCATTCACCTCAAGTTTATGACTCCTAAGAGACAGTAGCAATAACAACAGGTAATCCACGTTTGTTTGTATCTGTCATGTTGCTCTGATATGTGGTTTGCTGTGATATGAAGGTCTTCACTTGACAGACAGTATTTTAAACACTGTTCCCATGTTTAGATTGCCCTGTATCGTAATACACCTCAAGTCTCTGTTTCTGACAGTTCATACTCATATTTTCAATGATTTTTATTATCTGTAACCTGAAGTTTGAACTGATCGTTTGTATTTAATAGATCAGTTTCCCAGGGATCTCTAACACAAACATGGTGAAGCTGATCAGTAAAAACAATCAAGACCAGAAGTGATCAAGAGGAGAGGGACATCCTTTGAAATATTATAATATAATGTTTGTGATAATTTACAATGTAACAAAATTTAAAATACAAATAAAAGTAATTCAAAATGTATATGAATTCAATATGTAACCCAATTGAATTATCTTCACAGATTGTTTTAAAGGATTCCCAGCCTGTTCTTGTGTTGTTCTCTATTGTTGCATCACTGTACCAGACAGCACAGTATTCAGAACGTGGCATCAATGCAGTTCCTCCTGTACATAGCTGCACTAAAATGGAGCAGAGCTGGAAAAACCTTGACTGGATTGAGATCTGGGGAATTTGGAGGCCAAGTCAACACCTCAAACTCGTTGTTGACAGGGGTCAGCATGGACACCCTGACTGGTCTGCAGCTATGCAGCCCCATACGCAACAAACTGTGATGCACTGTGTATTCTGACACCTTTCTATCAGAACCAGCATTAACTTCTTGAGCAATTTGAGCTTACAGTCGCTCGTCTGTTGGATCGGACCACACGGGCCAGCCTCATTGAGCCTTGGCTGCCCATGACCCTGTCGCCGGTTCACCACTGTTCCTTCCTTGGAGCACTTTTGATAGATACTGACCACTGCAGACCGGGAACACCCCACAAGAGCTGCAGTTTTGGAGATGCTCTGACCCAGTCGTCTAGCCATCACAATTTGGCACTCGTTCAAATCCTTACGCTTGCCCATTTTTCTGCTTCTAACACATCAACTTTGAGGGCAAAATGTTTACTTGCTGCCTAATATATCCTGCCCACTAACAGGTGCCGTGATGAAGAGATAATCAGTGTTATTCACTTCACCTGTCAGTGTGTGTATGTTCCACAATTAATGTAGCAAAATTCAATGTGGATTTGAAAATGCATTTCGAGCTGATCACATCCCCGCCCTGCCCTGTCAATCACTGCGTCAAGGCGGGGCCAGGTGTTGAAACATGGCGGCAGCAGAGCTATGAAAGGCATTTACAGGCAGATGAAGCTGAACAAGAACAGGGAAATGTCACTGTTCCTGAAGATTATGCACTTCTGTCAGTCATTTGAGGGGATGGGGATGACATCCCCTTGTTGAAAAATGACAGCATCCTCTGTAAAGCCACCATCCCCTTTAGATTAACAGTGTTATGTATTATGTACTTATGTAATATTAAAATTCTCTGTATGATAATTAACAAACTATAAATAACAGAGATTGACCAATCAGAACTCAGTATTGTAACGCTGCGCACTGTCACTCCAGAGCTCTGATTCAAGCAAGCTTTCTTCATTTTTCGCGCTTGTTCAAAAGAATCAGGAGAACGGTTTGAGCGCATCTTTTAATGTTCTTTAAAAAGAAAAGAACAGAAGGTATGATATTACTTTGATATCATATCTTAGAACGAATAACGAACATGCCTAAAGTGATGCCGTAAGGGATCGTTGTCAAGGTGAATTATTGACAGTGAATGTCATCATCGAGGTAATAATGCACACATGCGTGTTATAGCTACATGTATTTGTGTTTATTTATTTGTGTTTTACTGTGTAAAACTGCATGAACCATCCATTGAAGAAACAACTAACAAAGTCTGTACCACTGATTGTTCGATATAAGAACTCAAGAACTCCAGAGAGTTCAGAAAATTAAATTATTTTTGTCCAAACTATCCAGTGTTAGTGCTCTGGAGCACTGAAAAGTGTGAGGCTCAAAAATAAGTGTCATTTGGAACTCTTCCATAGAGTTATTTTTATTAAAAATGTATGTTGATAATGAATAAAAACTTCAGTGCCCTCCAAAGGCACCATTTTAGGTATATAAAGGGATGGATTGTGGTGGTCACTTGTGCTGGTGGTCACTCATCCAATACTACAATGATATAAGGGTAACACTTTACATTAAGGTTCCCTTTGTAAAGGGTTTATAAAGGTGTTCATTAATGAGTAATAACTCATTTACAAATGCATAATAAATCATTTATAACCACTTATAAATACATGAATAAAAAGGCTGGCTTTTACTCAATACTTGCCAAATAGTGAGCCAATTTTAACTCACAAGTTATAAATGCTTAATAAATGTATTTATTAATACTTTTTTCTCCCCTCAAAACCAGATTCAGGATTATCATAATGTTAATTGTTATATGTAATTGTTGACTGTTATAGTGAGGCCAAAGGGTGCTTGTACTGTTTTCCTCATTATCCTAATATGTCTTGTCTTTTCATGCATGCTGATGCTGGTCATGATGCTTAACCACAGCAATTCATAAAAGTTTTAGATGTATTGGTCCATCTTTATATCCCCAAAACACTGAATGCAAAAAGGGTGACTTGTTTATTCATTATATTTTATTAACAAATCAATTTCTTCCAATAGTAGTTGTACAAGCGAACCTCAGGGTGGACACCAGTGAACCATTTATTGATAAGCTAGAAACATTAGCAATCTGTGAAAGTGTGCTTGAATACAAAATGGGCACCCATGAATCATTTATTTTTAAGTTTAATTTTTGGCATTTATGTCTTTACTGCATAGGATAGTATAGATGTGACAGGAAAGGGGAGAAGGGAATATGATTAGCAAAGGACCTCAAGCAGGGATTCAGACTTGGATTATCTGAAGTGAAAGTGCGCTGTATTGGAGAGCTTGCCCACAAGCCTGTGGCTCTGACATGAACCATTTATTTATTTATGAACTATTAACAATAATAACCTGTTAATCAGTACCTGTAAAGTGGACATCTGTGAACCATTTATTCATGATTACAAATGTTAGTAACCTGTTAAAGTGAACCTTAAAATTGACATTTGTGAACCATTTATTAATAAGTTATACACATTAATAACCTCTGAAAGTGTATCAATGTAAAGTGGAAACTTGTGAACCATTTATTAATGAGTTATACATGTTAGTAACTGGTGAATGGGAACATTAATGTAAAGTGAAGACCTGTGAACCATTTATTAATGAGTTATAAATGTTAGTAACTGGTGAATGGGAACCTTAATGTTAAGTGAAGACCTGTTAGCCATTTATTAATGAGTCAAAAACATTAATAACTTCTGAAAGTGAACCTTAATGTGAAGTGAATACTTATGAACCATTTATTAATGAGTAATAAATGTTAGTAACTGGTGATTGGGAACATTAATGTAAAGTGAAGACCTGTGAACCATTTATTAATGAGTTATAAATGTTAGTAACTGGTGAATGGGAACCTTAATGTAAAGTGAAGACCTGTGAACCATTTATTAATGAGTTATAAATGTTAGTAACTGGTGAATGGGAACCTTAATGTAAAGTGAAGACCTGTGAACCATTTATTAATGAGTTATAAATGTTAGTAACTGGTGAATGGGAACATTAATGTAAAGTGAAGACCTATGAACCATTTATTAATGAGTTATAAATGTTAGTAACTGGTGAATGGGAACCTTAATGTAAAGTGAAGACCTGTTAGCCATTTATTAATGAGTCAAAAACATTAATAACTTCTGAAAGTGAACCTTAATGTGAAGTGAAGACCTATGAACCATTTATTAATGAGTAATAAATGTTAGTAACTGGTGATTGGGAACATTAATGTAAAGTGAAGACCTGTGAACCATTTATTAATGAGTTATACATGTTAGTAACTTCTGAAAGTGAACCTTAATGTAAAGTGAAGACCTGTGAACCATTTATTCATGAGTTATAAATGTTAGTAACTGGTGAATAGGAACCTTAATGTAAAGTAAAGACCTGTGAACCATTTATTAATGAGTTGAAAACATTAATAATCTCTGAAAGTTAACCTTAATGTAAAGTGGACATTTATTAATAATTTATAAATGTTAGTAACTGGTGAATAGGAACCTTAATATAAAGTGAACACATGTGATCCATTTATTAATGAGTTATAAATGTTAGTAACTGATGAATAGGAACCTTAATGTAAAGTGAACACACGTGAACCATTTATTCAAACATTAGTAACCTGTGGAAGTGTACGTAAATACAAAGCGAAGACGACTATATAATTGAGTAACAAGCTTAATATTTATGACTCTTGTTGGAAAATCATCAATAGTTTTACTAAATTGATTTACTAATAAAACTGAAGCAAGGTTAAGTTTTCTTTAGTACAAATTTTAATAAAACTAACTTTTGTAAAATAAACAATACAACTCGGTGGTAAATACTGCAGAGAAACAAAATACAGGAACGTTACAGTGACCTTAACAACTTAACCTAGTTTTCGATGTAGAGCTCCTCAAAAACTTGGTGTACTTTTAAAGTGTTGTTAAATACAAACAAACCTTGAACAGAAATGTAAAGGAAATCTACAAATATGGAGCTCCTTGGAAATACAGAACACACAGTTTTGAATAGAAACTAAAACAAAACAAAGAAAACGCTGCAAATGCAGAGATACATATGCACTATGGAAAAAAATTAAGTGCACTTAACAAATAATCCCTGTAGCAAAAAAAAAAAAAAAAAAAAAAAAAAATTTGAATGAAAAAGAAAAAGTCTTCAAGACCTACATCAAACTTTGTTTTTTCACTTGGCCCTCCCAATGGGGAGAAGTTCCCCTCTGCTTTCATTCCTTCTACCTTTTCTTTTAGGTCCCCCTCGATAACAGCCTGGCAACGTTTTGCGAAGTTTAGCACAGTTTCCTTTCGTGGTGCACTGTCAGTTAAATCTTTAAACAGGTCAGGGCAGCAATTGCCACTTCTCCAATTGCTGCAGTTGAAACCACCGTATTTCTGTCAACTCTGTGTTTATCGAATGCCTTAGACATAACACTAACTTTCTTGAAAGTCTTCAGGATTGAAGTGTAACGCTGAACTGCGTCTTTTGCTGTACTAACTGCAAAAGAAAAAAGAATATGATTGTCACAGACACGCCAGGTTCCAGCATCACCCAATCACAGCGCACTCAATCCCCGGAGTACTAATCATCTGCACCTGCACCTCATCTACTCACTCATCACCACCAGTATTTAACACACTCACACACATTCACTCACTGTCCGGTCTCGTACGCACATAGTATGCTATCTGCTTACCTCTTGGACTCCATTGAAGAAACCTACCTGTCTCCTTCTGTCTCCAAATCTCCTCGTGTTGTTCCAGTGTGTGTGTGAGTGTCTCCAGTCATCTTCGTCAGCCAGCTCCTCATCGTTGCATCATTCATCACTCCTGCAAATCCACGAAAGGACAGTATCACTATCATTCACCTTATTCACAACTTTAAACATTCATCTTCACTTACCTGCATCACCATCTGCTCTGCTGTGTGTGAAAATAAAGTCTGTTAACCCATACTTCTGTCTCTGCCCAGTCTGTATTGTAACAGAAGACCGGACCGAAAACTTCGTCTTTCACACACAGCATGAGTCAACCGGATCCCATTCAAGAGCTCGTCGATATCCTTGGCGAGCTCTTACCACCACTCCAGCATCACCCATTCCAGCGATCACATCCGCAAACACCGCTACCTCTCCTTCACCTCCTGTGCACGCCAGTCCCATGGCTAAACCGGCGCCCTACTCTGGTCGGCGGAGGACTGCAGCGGATTCCTTCTGCAGTGCTCGCTGGTCCTGGAGATGCAACCGCACAACTTCCCTACTGAGACTTCAAAGGTGCGTTCATCATCTCTCAACTGCAAGGCAAAGCGCCGTTGGGCAGATTCAATCTGGTCTCAAAACCATCCCATCACTCATTCATACTCCGGTTTTGTGGCTCACTTCCGCGAAGTGTTCGGGAAGCCCATCTCAGATTCCTCTATTGGTGAGAAACTCTACAATTTAAAACAAGGATCTCTTTCTGTTAATGACTATGCCTTGCAGTTTGAACCTCGCGGCATCCAGCGGCTGGAATGAGCAGGCTTTGATTACAACATATCGACAGGGACTGGATCCTCGCGTGCGGTTGCATCTCGCTGCATACGAGGATTCCATCGGCCTGGAACGTTTCATCCAACTCTCCATTCGTTTCGCCACTCGTATGCAGTCGTGTCTAGAAGAACACCAGGACCAGCCGCTGTTCACCATCTCAGCTCGCCGACCAGAATCCGTCAGCTCTCCAGAACCAGCCAACGAACCCATGACTCTGGAAGGCACTCGGCTTTCCACTGCTGAGCGACAGAGGCGGCTGACCCAGAATCTTTGTCTTTACTGCGGTTCTCCTGGGCATATCCTCTCCACATGCCCAATTCGTCCTCCACGACCCATGGTGAGTGCTATTATACCTTCTATCAGAAAAATGAAACCACTCACCACAACTGTAACACTTACTGCTGCTAAAACTACTCTTCCAGTTGTTGCCCTCCTCGATTCTGGGTCAGCCGGCAACTTCATCTCCGGGACCCTCTGTCGCCAGCTCGGCATCAAGACCACGGCCACGCCGACCACCTACAAGATTCGATCAGTGACTGGTGAATCCTTAAGTCGTAAACACATTCGTCGCTGCACCGATGCCATCCAGATTCAAGTTGGACTGCTTCACGCCGAACACCTCCATCTGCTGGTTCTGGAGGGATCCACCGCTGACGTGATCCTAGGGCGCCCCTGGTTGGAGCAGCATAATCCAACACTCTCCTGGAGAACAGGCGAAGTCCTGAAGTGGGGCGAAACCTGTTTCCACGGCTGCTTCCTGGGCTCCCAATCCCACATACTCCACGCCCGAGGCTATTCCGTCTGTGCCACTACCATCGAGCCCAGTGGACCAACGTTCCATCGACATCCCTAAGTGTTACGCCCCTTCAGCGACGTATTCTGCCCTCAACGAGCCTCCAAGCTGCCTCCACACCGCCATGGGACTGTGCCATCGATCTGCTTCCGGGTGAACCAGTGCCTAGGGGAAGGATATACCCTCTATCCATCCCGGAGGAGAAGGCCATGGAGGAATACATAAAGGAGGCTCTATCTCAAGGTTACATCCGACCATCCACTTCCCCTGCTGCTTCAAGCTTCTTCTTCGTGGCCAAGAAGGACGGAGGCTTGAGGCCCTGCATTGATTACCGTGCCTTAAACAAGATCACTGTTAAGTTCCGTTATCCCCTTCCTCTCGTCCCATCAGCCCTAGAACATCTCCGTGGTGCCACTGTCTTCACTAAACTGGACCTCCGCAGCGCGTATAACCTCATCCGGATACGCGAGGGGGACGAGTGGAAGACCGCCTTTGTGACACCTACCGGCCACTACGAGTACTTGGTTATGCCGTATGGCCTGGTCAACGCCCCCTCCGTATTCCAGGATTTCATACATGAGGTGCTCCGGGAGTATCTCCATCGGTTTGTCCTGGTCTACATCGACGACATCTTAATCTACTCCCGGAGCCTGGCCGAACATCGCCACCACGTTGCGGAGGTCCTCCAACAACTCCGCAAGTTCCATCTATTCCTCAAGGCAGAAAAATGTTCCTTTCATCAGTCATCAGTACATTTCCTTGGATACATCATAGACAGCAGTGGCATCCGGATGGACGAGGGGAAGCTGGAAGCCATCAAAGACTGGCCAACTCCCACAACCATCAAAGAACTGCAAAGATTTCTCGGATTCTCTAACTTCTACCGTCGCTTCATCCACAATTACAGCTCCCTTGCCAGTCCACTCACCAACCTGCTCAAACACAAGCCCAAGTCTCTGTCCTGGACTCCTGAGGCCACGAAGGCATTCGACCATCTCAAGAACGCCTTCACCACCGCTCCTCTCCTCATCCACCCCAACCCAGAGCTGCCCTTCGTTGTCGAGGTGGATGCCTCCACCACTGGAGTAGGAGCGGTGTTGTCACAGCAGCAGGGGAATCCCAGTCGACTCCATCCATGTGCCTTCTTCTCCCGCAAGCTCAACCCGGCGGAGAGAAACTACGACATCGGCAACCGTGAGCTCCTCGCTGTTAAGCTAGCCCTGGAGGAGTGGAGGCATTGGCTGGAGGAGCCAAACATCCCTTCCAAGTTCTCACCGACCATAAAAACCTTGAATATTTACGATCAGCAAAAGACTCAACCCCAGACAAGCCCGCTGGGCTTTGTTCTTCACAAGATTTAATTTCACCATCTCCTACCGTCCCGGTCCAAAAATGTTAAAGCTGATGCTCTCTCCCGTCTCCATACTCCAGAAGAAACTCCTGAAACTCCTGAACCCATCATTCCAGAAAAGCTTATCGTCAGTCCCATCTCCTGGTCAGAGGAATCCATGCCCTCCTCCAATGCCTCCACCAACGCCTCCGCCGGGTTGCCCACCAGGCTTGTGCTACCTCCCAAGATCACGACGCACTCCTCTCATCCACTCAGCCCACACGTCACTTGGCACTGGTCACCCGGGGGCCAATGAAACCCTCTCGTTGCTGAGGGAACGCTTCTGGTGGCCCAACATGGCAGCTGATGTCAGAAGGTACGTGCAGGGCTGTAAGGAATGCGCCATCTCCAAGAGCCCACGCCATTTACCATCCGGCAAGCTCTTGCCTCTGCCCGTTCCCAACCGACCCTGGTCACACCTGGGAGTCGATTTTATCACCGACCTGCCAGCCTCCAACAACAACACCTGTGTCCTAGTAGTAGTCGACCGGTTCTCGAAGTCCTGCCGCCTAATACCCCTAAGAGGCCTACCCACTGCTCTAGAGACGGCTGAGGCTCTATTCAACCATGTTTTCCGATACTTCGGTATCCCTGAAGATATCGTCTCCGACAGGGGCCCACAATTCATCTCTAAGGTATGGAGGGCCTTCTTCTCGCTCCTGGGTGTGACCGTCAGCCTGACGTCTGGATACCATCCACAGTCGAACGGGCAGACGGAACGGAAGATCCAGGAGATCGGTCGCTTCCTCCGTACCTTCTGTCATGACCACCAGGACTCTTGGAACCAGTACCTGGGTTGGGCCGAGTACGCCCAAAACTCTCTCCGTCAGCCTGCCACCGGCCTCACTCCATTCCAATGCGTACTCGGTTACCAACCCCCACTGTTCCCCTGGTCTGGGGAACCCTCCGATGTACCATCTGTGGATTACTGGTTCCGAGAGAGCGAGAGGGTCTGGGACTCGGCACATCACCAACTGCAACGAGCCCTGCGCAGACGCAGGATGACAGCAGACCTTCGCCGGTCCGAAGCTCCCTCCTACCAGCCCGGTCAGAAGGTCTGGCTGTCAACCAGGGACATCCGCCTGCGTCTGCCCTGCCGGAAGCTGAGTCCCAGGTTCATTGGCCCATTCACCATCACCAAGCAGATCAACCCAGTCACGTACCAACTCCAACTACCTCCTCACTTTAGAATTCACCCCACATTCCATGTTTCACTTCTCAAGCCTCACCACCCTTCTGTTCCTCTCTCCACAGGACCTGGCGTGGCAGCCTCCGAACCCCCCCTTCCACTTATCCTGGACGACGGCGCCGCATACGAGGTTCATGAGATCTTGGACTCCCGACGCCGTGGTGGTATACTTGAATACCTGGTTGACTGGGAAGGCTACGGCCCAGAAGAACGCTCATGGGTCCCCAGGGACGACATCTTGGACCCCAACCTCCTTCAAACCTTCCATTCAAACCACCCTGACAGACCAGCCCCCCGTGGAAGAGGCCGACCACCACGACGTCGGGGTCCTCGGCCCTCAGGAGCGGGCCGTGGAGGGGGGGGTACTGTCACAGACACGCCAGGTTCCAGCATCACCCAATCACAGCGCACTCAATCCCCGGAGTACTAATCATCTGCACCTGCACCTCATCTACTCACTCATCACCACCAGTATTTAACACACTCACACACATTCACTCACTGTCCGGTCTCGTACGCACATAGAATGCTATCTGCTTACCTCTTGGACTCCATTGAAGAAACCTACCTGTCTCCTTCGTCTCCAAATCTCCTCGTGTTGTTCCAGTGTGTGTGTGAGTGTCTCCAGTCATCTTCGTCAGCCAGCTCCTCATCGTTGCATCATTCATCACTCCTGCAAATCCACGAAAGGACAGTATCACTATCATTCACCTTATTCACAACTTTAAACATTCATCTTCACTTACCTGCATCACCATCTGCTCTGCTGTGTGTGAAAATAAAGTCTGTTAACCCATACTTCTGTCTCTGCCCAGTCTGTATTGTAACAATGATAAATTAAAAGATAGATTATGGAAGGCAGATTGTTAGATAAACAGAAAGAGAACAGAGAAAAAGGGATTATGAGTATTGATTGTTTTATTATTTAATGGTATGCAGAAAATATTCTTACTAAATATTCATTGTTTCAAATTTCTAAAAGTTTTTCAAAAGCAGCATGAAAGCTCTATGGGAAGCCCTAAATTTCATTATCAAAAGTATAATCATAAATTTAAATAAAATAATTGTATTTTGGCTTGATTCAGAGAAAACTAATTGAACTTCATTTTTGAATTATTTTCCAGTTATCCAAAACGGGAACCTCTACGCCAACATGCCGCACGTGAACAGCGCTTGAGATTGTATTTCTAGGCCCAGTTTATGCCCTCTACAAATATAGATCTCCTCAAAAACAAATGTGGAGGATCACTGTAAAATGTGCCACTTTATGATTGGACCTTGGTCAATTAAAAAAACAAATACCCAGCAACATCAGATAGACTGCCAAGACAGCTGCCTGCTGTATCTCTCTCTGTAAGAAGTCTTCCCATTTTACTACAATTTGACCCTGATCACCAAAATCAGTTTTAAAATTTAGGCCAGGACTACTATAAAAATGAGAATATAAAAAGAAAAGAAAAAGCAACAAAGACTAAATATTATTTATCAGAATCTTTAGTTGTAGTATTTACTCCTGTATGTGTATAGTTAATAAATTTCATTAATTTTATTACAATTTTGTCTTCCATGTGTTGACAATTAAATGCTCTATTTTTTGTCTGAATTCTCACAAGTCTTTCAGATAAATCCACTGACAAACCTCCTCCAGTTTATATTAACTTTAATTTATTTAACAGCCCTTTCTAGGCATGTTCTCATATTGTTAAAGTGGAATTCCCCTGGGTTAAAGGGGGAGGACTCATCTGATACATTTGATGACTTCAGTACCAAGCAATACATGTATGACATGATAATACTGTTGCTGCTGTAACTTACTGCGCATACTCTTCGAGGACAATTTACTTTTGTATCTTTTCTTCATCTTCTTTATATCTTTTTTTTTTTTTTAGAGGAGGACGGTGTGGAAGATGACGTGGTGGAAGAAGTGGACAGGGTTGTATCATCAGTGGAAGAGTCACTGTCTTCCACAGTGATTGGTTCTCCTTTTTGGGTTTCTCCTCTTTTGGTTTAGCTGAGAGACAAAAAGCACAGATACCTATTTTTAAACATTGCTTTATAAAGGACACATGAAAAACATATTCAGCCAACAGACCTTTTTCTTATTCTTGTTTAAAGTAACTGTTGCAGGTGTGTTGCTCTGCATTTACACTATAATACTTATTTTGACATAGGCTTGTCCGGTCCGTTGCTAACTTGCTACAGTTATCACTTTTAAGCATAGTTACTACAGGAATCGCTAAGTGAATAATTTAGTATTTATGCATTTGTCACTCCTGAAACTTTGCAGTACATGTGAACAAGCTTTTCTTCCAATTGTGAAAAGAACACTTCCATTTATGGTGCAACTGACTGAGCTCACTCACACTGAAAGTCCTATTATAAGCAATGAATCTAAAAATTAAAATCTTATTTACATCATTGCATTATATGACTCATTTATCACCATGCATATTACTCATCATAACTCACCTGCTGTAAGAGATGCAACCTGCTGCCTCAGAAAATCTCGCTCAGACTGCAGTTCCTTGATTACATTGTTCTGACCTTCGACCCGCTCCTTTAAGAGGTCAATCTCCCTTTTGTGTTTGTTGATCAGTTGTTCAGCAGTTCAGCAGTTGGCTCAACTTCTTTGAGCAATCTACAGTTTAAATATAAAATTAAGAAAATAGCTTAAAACTTTGATCCATTAAATTAGGAAAAATGTGTGTGTGTGTGTGTGTGTGTGTGTGTGTGTGTGTGTGTGTGTGTGTGTGTGTGTCAAAATGGTCAAAATATGATTATCTATGAAAAATACATTTTTGTATTTTTTGTTTTTCAATTGATGTTTTTATGTTGAAACAACCCTGCTGATTTGAATACAATTCAAGAATAATCTCCCTATGAAAAACACAAAATAGTAACAATTGCAAATAATAAACAATAACAAAATAATATATGTTGCAAAACATATTTACAAACAAACTATTTAACAAATACAACATTTTGTAATTGTCTTTAATATTATCATTTTCACAAACTGCATGCAGTAGGCCTTTTAAACTTTTCAAATGTTATTCTATTTTTATGGTGTGGGAAATGGATCTATCCTAGTTAGACTTACTGTTTTGTATTTTAAAGTCCTTTTGAGCACAAAAGTATGCTTTCTGCATATATCGTAGTACTTTCACCCACGTGGTATAGTTAAAATGTGTGTGATGGTGGAACTTTCGGGAACATTTAAAACTGCGTATAAAAATATATGGTTGCCCTACGGCAGGCTGTAGAAATCGGATAAAACTAACGTTACACTTATTTACACATATTTTAAAACGTATGTAAAGTGACAATTTCAGTGCATTTTTGAATCCCTACATCTCATTGGTAAACTATCACCCTTATGCATTACCTTCCGTCTTGACTTTTTAGATTTGGTCATCAAATGATCTGGAATCTCTCTTTTTAATTGTTCGTTTTGGACGTTCATTTTCGGAAGGGCCAGACGTGCCGACTGAACTTGCCTCATCCATTGCCTTTATGCTGGCTCTTTCGGAAAAGATAAGTATTATATTAAATGAACAATGACTAAAAGTGTAAGCTGAATTCTGCAATAGCATGCTTAAAACGCCTGTTGCTTTCTCGTTATTGCTTACAGTCCAACTTACCTGAAAACTTTAACGACAGACAACGAGGATGACTTCAGGCAAATGCGCGCCGTTTGTCCTTTCAGTTGAAACAACTGACTGTTAACGGCTCTGAGTTGAAAATTGAGAATATGTGACGTATTCATGAGAGTCGCGCCTATTGGTGGACTTAACGTGATGAGGACCAATGAGGTATCATTATCCCTCCTTAACAGGCGAATATTCTTGTCGTATAAACTTGATATATTGATATTTTTGCTTTCTGTGTAACTTTTACAATTTGGAATGCCACTTTAATATAACCCATATGGCCCAAATATAAATGTTGGCTTGGAATTTACATTTGTATAATGATCTGCATTTCTCTGTTTGAAATCTTACAACCAGTAAAATGTCTTATGGGAATGACTGATTGCATGCAATGGGCCAATCAGACGTTTGCTTTTTTTTTTTTTTCTTTTTTTCCCTTTAACGAAACCTT
Organism: Hypophthalmichthys nobilis; assembly: GCA_037950665.1. Taxonomy (NCBI): domain Eukaryota; kingdom Metazoa; phylum Chordata; class Actinopteri; order Cypriniformes; family Xenocyprididae; genus Hypophthalmichthys; species Hypophthalmichthys nobilis. The sequence continues at coordinate 1,905,073 of CM075486.1, forward strand.
TGGGGATGGGTAGAATTGAGCGCACTAATTATGATTGTGCACAAGTTTAGTGTTTAGTCCAGCTTTACGTAATTAAAATTGACACTGAAGAGCCATCTACTTTACACCTGCAGAGACGGACTCCACTGGATCGTAAGTTGTTTTTAAATTGCATTATGAGCTCTCGCGAAAAATTATTATTTATCTTTTGAATCATGGGAACACTTAATATAAAGTGGGTCCATCTTGTTTTATTCTTTCTCACACTGTCAGTTAAGCATTATATTAAGACTGTCATTAGATTGGTAACATTTAATAAGTCATAATACTAAATAAATTACAAAAATATGTCCATTACTGTAAAAACATGAGGCTGAATAAGTGTTTTTGTCTTTTTGTTTTACTTTTCAAGATACCATGTCTTTACCAAGAAAGTTACTTTGCCATGTTGAGGGAAGACAAACAAAAAGAAAACAATAAAGTTGATTAAGTGGCTGCAGAAGAAAAACACCTGAAGAAGAGGATGAAGTGCCTTCTTTGCAAGAGAAACATGAAGCTAAAATCTACCAGTAAAAATGACTACTGCTTATGGTAAATAACTGACGCTTCAAAGGTTATGTGATATGAAATTCTGTCTATCTATCTATCATGTTCTTTAGGAGTTGAAGAATTCCTTAATGCATTAACATACAAAACAGTGACCTTTTTCATTACAGGAATTGTAAAAGTTCAAGACATCCTGGACAAACCTGTAATCGGACTGTCAGAACAGGGTCAATTTTTGAGAGTTCGAGGTGCTCTCTATTCCAGTGGTTGAAATTTATTTACAGGTACTATTTCATGTGTTCTTATTTTCTCCAATTGAATGCACCCCCACAGACATGACAATAGTTGTTATTAATTGCTATCTATGTAATCTATCTATCTAATATATCTCTCTGTCTCTCTGTCTGTCTCTGCTGAATGTGAATGCCTGATGCCATAAATATAACTGAAGACTTCAGATGCAAGTGCCATCTGAAACTTTCTTCTGAAATGAGCATTTTTATCAAGCTTGTATGTTTATGTTCAGTTATTTCGCTTTAATGGCAATGAAAATGACCTATTAATTGCCATTAAAGTGAAATTACTGAACCTAAACATACGAGCTTGATAAAAATGCTCATTTTAGAAGAAAATTTCAGATGGCACTTACAGGCTTTGAATCTGAAGTCTTCAACTATTGTTGATGAACTGAGAACTATTATGTAATTATTTCTTTATCAGGTTCTCACAAGGGCTCAGGCTCAGGCAGATTGACCTAATCAGTGATGGCATTGCTGGAAGCAGTAGAACACTAAGCAGAATGGCAAAAAATTAAGGAACGTCTGCATTATTTCAATGGAAACACTGCGAGCAAGGAATAAAGTTTGTGTGGGTGGAAGAAGAGAATTTGTCATAATAGATGAAAGCAGCTTCCGACATAAGCGAAAGGTTAGTTGTTTAACAATGTTGCTGACAAAATTTTAATTCTTGGCTGAGTTATTCTTTTAAAAATGATTGAATTCAAATGTTTATATTCAGTAATTTTTGTTGCACATGCATATGATTGTAATTGAATTTCCTTAAATATTAAGGTATAGGGGTGAGTGATATAATCTAAAAAAAACAAAAAAAAAAAAATCACAATATTATTGAATTGTTGGTCATTAAAAATCTCCGTATACACCAGTTTAAGGAAATGTGATTCCAAAACGCTGCTAGAAACAGAAAATAAGAGGCTTGGGGCTCACCTGAAGAGGCAGTTCCACACCAAAAATTCTTTATTAAAACTTTGATGGATAACTCTAAAATATCTCACTGTGTATGTGTGTGAGAGAGAGAGATAGAGAGCATGAATGCTCTTAGTGAAGTTACTAACAGAAATGTTTTTAGCAGTAAACTGATTTAAATGCTTTATCACCCACCCCTATAGAGTTTTACTACAAAACGACTTGTTTTATTTATATATTTGCTTATTTGTTTTATTTAATTTTTCTGGAAATGTTTGGAAGAACCTGGCAAAAGAAAGAAATGGGTCTTCGGAATGATGGGAGTTAAAAAGGACAGAAGAAGACCAGTGCTGAAACTTGTGGAAAGAAGGTCAAGACACCACCTATTGCCTCTGATTAGACAGCATGTGAAGCAAGGCAGTACCATCATAAGTGACCAATGGAGGACATACAGGAATGCCTTAGGAAATATGGAATACATTCACTGTACTGTGAATCACAGTCAGTGTTTTGTTGATCCTCAATCAGGTAGTCATACACAACATTTAGAAAGAGCATGGTCAACTTTTAAGGAACACATCTGGAGACAAAGGGGAAACAGAACTGAGGCGTTGTTAACAGAGCATCTTGCGGTTATTGAGTGGTCATACTGGGCAGGAAGAAAACATCCTGATGGGATACTAGGGCAGCTGTTCAAAGATATTTTGCATGCATATCCGTTGTAAAGCACACACCCCACCCCCTTCCATTTTACTAGTGATGTTAAAAAGTTTTTTCTATAATATACAATTGTGGCTTTATACACAATGACATTTCAACTCTCATCTATTGATTATAATTTTGTCTTGTCTTTGCTGAAAAAGACTCATGGATGTATAGATCTGTACACTTTGCCAATATTCTACATCAAACAAACAAAAGCAATGTAAATCCAGTAGTAAGTTGATGTACTTGTATGCAGCTATATAAAACTGTAACAGAATATTTTGTGAAAAAGTGAAAATGGAATGACAATATATGAAAATAAATTATATTGGAATTATTGGAATAATTGCACACAAGGCATCTTCATTAACCCATTGAAGCTTTTTTTTTTTTTTTTTTTTTTTGCAGGAGTTATTTTTAACAAATATTAAATTAATGTTAAATAAATTATACTTTGGGGTTTCCTTTGAATTACAGTTCACTGATGTTCACTTTTCATTGAGGTTCATTTTCACAGATTACTAACATTTATAACTCATTAATAAATGGTTCACAGGTCTTCACTTTACATTAAGGTTCACTTTCAGAGGTTATTAATGTTCATAAATTATTAATAAATGGTTCACATGTCTTCACTTCACATTAAGGTTCCTATTTACCAGTTACTAACATTTATAACTCATTAATAAATGGTTCACAGGTCTTCACTTTACATTAAGGTTCCTATTCACCAGTAACTAACATTTATAACTCATTAATAAATGGTTCACAGGTCTTCACTTTACATTAAGGTTCTCATTCACCAGTTACTAACATTTATAACTCATTAATAAATGGTTCACAGGTCTTCACTTTACATTAAGGTTCACTTTCAGAGGTTATTAATGTTCATAAATTATTAATAAATGGTTCACATGTCTTCACTTCACATTAAGGTTCCTATTTACCAGTTACTAACATTTATAACTCATTAATAAATGGTTCACAGGTCTTCACTTTACATTAAGGTTCCTATTCACTAGTTACTAACATTTATAACTCAATAAATGGTTCACAGGTCTTCACTTTACATTAAGGGTCCTATTCACCAGTTACTAACATTTATAACTCATTAATAAATGGTTCACAGGTCTTCACTTTACATTAAGGTTCCTATTCACTAGTTACTAACATTTATAACTCAATAAATGGTTCACAGGTCTTCACTTTACATTAAGGTTCCTATTCACCAGTTACTAACATTTATAACTCATTAATAAATGGTTCACAGGTCTTCACTTTACATTAAGGTTCCTATTCACCAGTTACTAACATTTATAACTCATTAATAAATGGTTCACAGGTCTTCACTTTACATTAAGGTTCCCATTCACCAGTTACTAACATTTATAACTCATTAATAAATGGTTCACAGGTCTTCACTTTACATTAAGGTTCCCATTCACCAGTTACTAACATTTATAACTCATTAATAAATGGTTCACAGGTCTTCACTGTACATTAAGGTTCCCATTCACCAGTTACTAACATTTATAACTCATGAATAAATGGTTCACAAGTTTCCACTTTACATTGATACACTTTCAGAGGTTATTAATGTGTATAACTTATTAATAAATGGTTCACAAATGTCAATTTTAAGGTTCACTTTAACAGGTTACTAACATTTGTAATCATGAATAAATGGTTCACAGATGTCCACTTTACAGGTACTGATTAACAGGTTATTATTGTTAATAGTTCATAAATAAATAAATGGTTCATGTCAGAGCCACAGGCTTGTGGGCAAGCTCTCCAATACAGCGCACTTTCACTTCAGATAATCCAAGTCTGAATCCCTGCTTGAGGTCCTTTGCTAATCATATTCCCTTCTCCCCTTTCCTGTCACATCTATACTATCCTATGCAGTAAAGACATAAATGCCAAAAATTAAACTTAAAAATAAATGATTCATGGGTGCCCATTTTGTATTCAAGCACACTTTCACAGATTGCTAATGTTTCTAGCTTATCAATAAATGGTTCACTGGTGTCCACCCTGAGGTTCGCTTGTACAACTACTATTGGAAGAAATTGATTTGTTAATAAAATATAATGAATAAACAAGTCACCCTTTTTGCATTCAGTGTTTTGGGGATATAAAGATGGACCAATACATCTAAAACTTTTATGAATTGCTGTGGTTAAGCATCATGACCAGCATCAGCATGCATGAAAAGACAAGACATATTAGGATAATGAGGAAAAACAGTACAGCACCCACAATTACATATAACAATTAACATTATGATAATCCTGAATCTGGTTTTGAGGGGAGAAAAAAGTATTAATAAATACATTTATTAAGCATTTATAACTTGTGAGTTAAAATTGGCTCACTATTTGGCAAGTATTGAGTAAAAGCCAGCCTTTTTATTCATGTATTTATAAGTGGTTATAAATGATTTATTATGCATTTGTAAATGAGTTATTACTCATTAATGAACACCTTTATAAACCCTTTACAAAGGGAACCTTAATGTAAAGTGTTACCCTTATATCATTGTAGTATTGGATGAGTGACCACCAGCACAAGTGACCACCACAATCCATCCCTTTATATACCTAAAATGGTGCCTTTGGAGGGCACTGAAGTTTTTATTCATTATCAACATACATTTTTAATAAAAATAACTCTATGGAAGAGTTCCAAATGACACTTATTTTTGAGCCTCACACTTTTCAGTGCTCCAGAGCACTAACACTGGATAGTTTGGACAAAAATAATTTAATTTTCTGAACTCTCTGGAGTTCTTGAGTTCTTATATCGAACAATCAGTGGTACAGACTTTGTTAGTTGTTTCTTCAATGGATGGTTCATGCAGTTTTACACAGTAAAACACAAATAAATAAACACAAATACATGTAGCTATAACACGCATGTGTGCATTATTACCTCGATGGTGACATTCACTGTCAATAATTCACCTTGACAACGATCCCTTACGGCATCACTTTAGGCATGTTCGTTATTCGTTCTAAGATATGATATCAAAGTAATATCATACCTTCTGTTCTTTTCTTTTTAAAGAACATTAAAAGATGCGCTCAAACCGTTCTCCTGATTCTTTTGAACAAGCGCGAAAAATGAAGAAAGCTTGCTTGAATCAGAGCTCTGGAGTGACAGTGCGCAGCGTTACAATACTGAGTTCTGATTGGTCAATCTCTGTTATTTATAGTTTGTTAATTATCATACAGAGAATTTTAATATTACATAAGTACATAATACATAACACTGTTAATCTAAAGGGGATGGTGGCTTTACAGAGGGGATGCTGTCATTTTTTCAACAAGGGGGATGTCATCCCCCCCCCATCCCCCCTCAAATGACTGACAGAAGTGCATAATCTTCAGGAACATTGACATTTCCCTGTTCTTGTTCAGCTTCATCTGCCTGTAAATGCCTCGCCATAGCTCTGCTGCCGCCATGTTTCCAACACCTGGCCCCGCCTTGACGCAGTGATTGACAGGGCAGGGCGGGGATGTGATCAGCTCGAAATGCATTTTCAAATCCACATTGAATTTTGCTACATTAATTGTGGAACATACACACACTGACAGGTGAAGTGAATAACACTGATTATCTCTTCATCACGGCACCTGTTAGTGGGCAGGATATATTAGGCAGCAAGTAAACATTTTGCCCTCAAAGTTGATGTGTTAGAAGCAGAAAAAATGGGCAAGCGTAAGGATTTGAACGAGTGCCAAATTGTGATGGCTAGACGACTGGGTCAGAGCATCTCCAAAACTGCAGCTCTTGTGGGGTGTTCCCGGTCTGCAGTGGTCAGTATCTATCAAAAGTGCTCCAAGGAAGGAACAGTAGTGAACCGGCGACAGGGTCTTGGGCGGCCAAGGCTCAATGAGGCTGGCCTGTGTGGTCCGATCCAACAGACGAGCGACTGTAAGCTCAAATTGCTCAAGAAGTTAATGCTGGTTCTGATAGAAAGGTGTCAGAATACACAGTGCATCACAGTTTGTTGCGTATGGGGCTGTATAGCTGCAGACCAGTCAGAGTGTCCATGCTGACCCTGTCGACAACGAGTTTGAGGTGTTGACTTGGCCTCCAAATTCCCCAGATCTCAACCCAGTCAAGGTTTTTCCAGCTCTACTCCATTTTAGTGCAGCTATGTACAGGAGGAACTGCATTGATGCCACGTTCTGAATACTGTGCTGTCTGGTACAGTGATGCAACAATAGAGAACAACACAAGAACAGGCTGGGAATCCTTTAAAACAATCTGTGAAGATAATTCAATTGGGTTACATATTGAATTCATATACATTTTGAATTACTTTTATTTGTATTTTAAATTTTGTTACATTGTAAATTATCACAAACATTATATTATAATATTTCAAAGGATGTCCCTCTCCCTCTTGATCATTTCTGGTCTTGATTGTTTTTTACTGAACAGCTTCACCATGTTTGTGTTAGAGATCCCTGGGAAACTGATCTATTAAATACGAACGATCAATTCAAACTTCAGGTTACAGATAATAAAAATCATTGAAAATATGAGTATGAACTGTCAGAAACAGAGACTTGAGGTGTATTACGATACATGGCAATCTAAACATGGGAACAGTGTTTAAAATACTGTCTGTCAAGTGAAGACCTTCATATCACAGCAAACCACATATCAGAGCCACATGACAGATACAAACAAACGTGGATTACCTGTTGTTATTGTTACTGTCTCTTAGGAGTCATAAACTTGAGGTGAATGGTGTTTAAATCTGAACTCTATTTAAGTGCTGATCAGATCAGAGCAAAAGTTGTGCAGCGTTATAGTCTTATTAACTAGATTTGCTAGTAGACCATAGCACAATACTCACCCTAAAGTTGTTGATGTAACTTGACTCGCAACGTGATGATCATTTAAAGCTCTGCATAAGAAACAAGACTTCCTTTTAGTTTTTAGCAGATTGCAATCATGACTTATCAGGTGCATAGCTCCACCTACTGTACAGGAGTATGTAGCAGTGGATTATGGTGCGATAAAACTACTTTACATAATATTAATATCTTAAAAACAAGAAAAAGACATCCAATGCTGCACCAATGTAAATAGGCTGCCTGAGGAAAAACATGGAAGTGACCGTGTCCATTTGGGCATATATGCCGCCAGGACCTTTTTAATTGGTTTAAAGAAACGCCAGGTATCCAATGGTCCACAAATATAGGTCAATGACAGATAGTAAGGATTTACTATTAGATTGTAATTTATTTTTATTATTTTTAATAAAATTTTCAATTCACCTATAGGTGAAATGGGTGTTTTTTAAACAACATTTCCAAATGGGTCAGGAGCAGCACAGTCCTGAATGAAACATCCCCATCTGACTAACAGAGAACCGTATGGGAACGTTCTGTTAATGTCCCAAATGTCCTCTTTGTGATGTTCTTATGTGACCATAGAATAACCAACATGAAACGTCCCCTAAAGTCATATAAGGAAACTTGAACTGCAGCACTTTCAAACCAAAAGAGGATGTTTTAAGAACGTCCCTAATTTTCTGTAAAGGTTCAGGATTTCCGTCACCTTTAGAGAACTTTTAGGGAACGGTGCACAAGGTCACGAGAACATCTCCTCCTACATGGGATGGACGTTCATCTGCACATCATCAGTGTCTCAGTAGTCAGAGTAAAAATAACATTAGTGAAAATGTACAATGATCATTCTGTAACTCTAGTGTATATTAGTTTGTCGGTTGTGAATCCTGCCCACTTGTTTGCATTGTCACACATGCTTCAGTGCTCTGAGAGTGTTTATAGTGCTGTGAGTTTAACACTTCATGACTGAGAGCAGAACAGAACACAATCTTCATCATCACACAAGACAAAAGAACAACAATGAACAAAATCACCTTCTTCATCTGGACTCTGATCTGTATATCAGGTATACAGTGAAACTCTGACTTGCTTATAACTAAAATTAATAAAGTTTGTATATTTTATGAGTATGATATCTATTTCTAATATGCACATTATTTTTCTATTGTCTTGATGTACTTTTAATTTGAATCTATTAATTTCTCTTCCAGGCTCCAGTGGACAGATCACAGTTACTCAAACTCCTGTAGTTCATACAGTCACACCAGGAGTAACTGTTGTGATGAGATGCAGCGCCAGCACTCCTTTAACAGGCTGTAGCACACCCTGTCTGTCCTGGTACTTACAGAAACCTGGAGAAGCTCCTAAACTCCTGATTTATCAGATCAACAGCCTCCAGTCAGGAACTCCATCTAGATTCAGTGGCAGTGGATCTGGCAGTGATTTCACTCTGACCATCAGTGGAGTCCAGACTGAAGATACAGGAGATTATTACTGTCAGAGTTTCCACTATCCAAACAGTCAATATGTGTTCACACAGTGATAAAGAGTCGTACAAAAACCTCGGTCAGTCAGACGTCACAGTGATGCACTGATACAGCTGAGAGATACTGCAGCTGCTGATGGAGGATCACAAACAACACAATGTTGTATCAAACCTTTCAGAAACATTATTTATTTATTTTGATGTACTAAGCATGTAACATAATCTTTATATTATATAAATGTTAGTGGTGCTTGGTCCTGCAAAACTTTCCACTACAATGTAATCTAACAGCAGGAAAGTCAGTCACTTTAATTGCACTTCCATGCTTCATCACTAGATGGCGTGTCTGTTACATAACTGAGTTCTCTATCTGTCAGTCACTTTGACGTTGTGTCGATGTGATGACACTAGTGTAGTGTTTCTCAACCTTTTTTACTCGATGACCTCCTCCTTCACCAAATCAATACTGCAGTGAAGATGCCTGACATTTCCTCTTATACTGTACTTCCACAGCAAAGAGAGAAAAGTGTTTGTATTTAAGCCTTTTTATTAACAAAACATTTGTCAAAATGACCTCTGCTTCCCCGTCGACATACAGCATGAGCGCAAATGCTTAAAGGGGAAACAATAAATCTTCCTATGGTGTCCCAGTAATTGTTCCCGATTAAACCACTGAAAATACAACATTACATACAAGTTTTGCTGAAGTTATCTCACTTATAGAATTGTTTCTTTATTCCTCTATGGCATGGTGTCGCTCTCAGGAAACATAAAACGTCTTGGACTTCACACCGGATCTATATACGACACGTCTGTTCAATGAAATGAGGGGCTGAAGTGGGTGCAGCCTTTTCTGTTTATCCACATTTCATGATGGATATATTATCAGGGACCCCCAAGGGTTAAATAAAAATAAACAAAACAAGCCCTATAATTTACTAAAAAAAACACATATTATGAAGACACTTCATATTTAATGGTATTAGATGATTTGATAGTTGCATTTAATAGATTACAACTTCAATAAAACATTTGCATTTTGTTTGTAACATTGTATCTGGAATGATAAAACATTGTTGAATTATCTTAAGTGTCTGAATTTCTGAGGAACTCTTATAGCGCTGCAGGACTAGCCTACAGCAAACACTGAACCAGACTATTAAATGTTGAGCAAGGGATCTCATTGGCTGCAGGATCAGCAGAGACCAATCAGCCTGAGTCATTTGGTATTGATGTGATTGCTTACAGACTGCATGTAAAGGACCGATCGAAGCCTGTGCCATCTTCAGTTTCATGACTGAACTAGATTTCTGACATGACAATTCTTGGAGAGTTTGTCATGGTAATGAATATGACAATGTGAATGTGTTTGGTCTGCTGCTGTTGATTATATCTGCTGTAGAGTACAGAACTTTCCACTGCCAACACACACAACATGCTGCTGCTGTACGAGCAAACATGAATCACCCCATAGCAGATCTGGACAGGTGGAGCTGGGGGAGGTGGAGGGTTTCTGAAAGTACACTGCACTGCTACAGCAAACAATAGACAAGTGTTTGAATGTTGAGCAGCAAGATCATTGACTACTGATACAGCAGGAATCATTCAGTTGTGTCCTGTAGAGAATGATGTGTAAATGTGTATGTCTGACTCTGTATATTTACTGTTACTGTGCTTTGGTGATGTAAAGCCTTTCTTTTCACCCTGTCAGTAAAACTATTGGACTCTGAGTGTATATCGTCCTGATCTCTCTTCTGTCTTTTGCATTCAGAGGGTGTTTTACATGAGCGGCACATGCTTCACTGCTCTGAATGTGTTTCTAGCTCTATGAACTGAACATGACATGATCAAGAGCTCTTCTTCATCAACCAACAAACATGACTTTCAGCTGCAGCTGCTCAAACAACACAATCACACACAACACTGATCACAGACAAACACTAATAACACTAGATCATCTAAATCAACATCAATCTTGTGTTTATGAAGAGAATGAGTCAGTGTTTAATATGATCATCATGTTTTAGGTGTAATATATGATCCCTGTCAATCAAACTGAACAGACTGAATTCAGTCACTTCTGCTGTCTGGACGTGATGCTTTCCATTTGAGCCACAGAAACATTTACATTCTTACACATAATTTGTGATCATGTTTTTTTTTTTTCATGACATTTTCATATATATTTTCATCAGCACATTTTCAGCAGAAGTGAAACTGGTGTGTTCCAGTCCAGATCATGTGACCAATCAAACAGTGAGACTGAAAAGCCCATTTGCATTGTCAGGGTGGAGTGATTCTGATCCTCTCAGAATAGAGCAGCTCTGTCTCCAGAGACCATGTTCAAACCCCAAGAGCTTTATTTGACATTTACTGCTACATCAAGCTTGTGAAAAGCACCTGCATCTTCATCTGTTAGTTGAATGATGTTGTCAGACACAAAGTGAACTTGTTGAGAAGCTTTATTGAATGTTACAGCAGATTGAAAGATCACACAGTGCTTTGACACGCCAGCTCTCTTTCAGTATTGAGTTGTAAATCACTACAGCTGCAGCACTAGACTCATGTGAATCCTGCCTGACACAGGACACTCAGATACGCTCATCTTCAGGAGAGAAACATCAGCACTCAGAGCTCTTGTGGAACGAGACCTCATGAGGAGCTCCATCATGTGTTACTCTGCAGACGTACACCTCTCCCTTTTCCCAGCGTGCTTTGCTGAGGGTCAGGACGCTACTGCGGCTGTAGCGGCCGTCCCGCTGGCTCTCTGCGCTGGTCACGACCCCCTCGGTGACCTCTGACCCGTCCAGTGTCCAGCTCACCTGCGCCCCCTGTGGAGAGTAAGAGCTGAGCAGGCAGAGCAGTGCGGCTGAGTCTCCAGAGATCTGCAGAGAAGAGGGCGGCAGCAGAGACACTGAGGGCTTCACTGTGGGACCAGCTGCAGGAGACAAACACAACACATTCACAAACACAAAGAAAACACACTGTTTCACTCACAGCATTTCAACAGCAGCAAAAATCACGACAATCTGATCCTTCATGTCATTCAACATCACTAGAGCTGATATAATATACAATATACAAACTACACAATCTCTATACATTTAAATCGAACCTCAGAAATGAACTCAATATACTAACACACTGACTGCTTTAATTCCAGCAGTTTTTGCATCCCAATATGAAGTACATTTTTACTTAAGTGAGATATTCAACTCAAAATGTAACTCAATTTCAAAGTTTGACTAAAGCTCAGGCCAAATGATGATTATATCACTGATAAGAACAAGAAAACAATAACATTTGTAAATTGTACTTGAATTATAAAGCACTGAATTATGAGCACAACATGAGCAAAAGAGATTCAGTATCATTGACTGAAATACAGAAAGTAGCAACATTTACATTCTGATGTCAGACCAGATTTTTTTCGCCATGTATGATATCTACAATAAAAATGAACTACATATGATCACAGTACAGAAATAAATAAAGGGAAATCAAACCTGTAATAAACTGATTAAACTCATAGTGAGACTCATTATGGAAATGCATTTAGATTTTTTTTTTGAAAGGAATAATGCTGTTCTTCTGAATGAATAAACATGACAATATCATTGTTTTAGAGTAAATAATTATTAAACAATATCAGTAACACTTTACTTAAAGCCTTCATACACAATACGTTATAAAAGTAATTTTAATGCATTAATTAAGCTTTCTTTTATACATTATAATGTGTGTGTGTGATCTCATGAATAATTATAACCGCAATTATAACACATTATAATATTATCTATTCATTGTTACATTGTTACACAATGCATTAAGACACATGACAAACAACCATTTTCAGATGTAATAACGAATTTGCAAATATTATATTGCATTTTTGCATTTATAATACATATTGTAATGCACAATTATTTATAAAAAGATAAAAGATATAAGGCATTATAATGTAAATTATGAATACCTTTAAGGCTTCAAGTAAAGTGTTAACACAATATCCAATAATAATTGCCATTAATGTTTTTCTTGCTTCAACTTTAAATCATTTTAACTCTAAATTGTTCTTTTTTACACTTTATTGTACGCTGACATAGTTACATTGTACTACTCAAATAAGTACTGAGTAATATTAATTAACTGCATGTACTTACTATAGAGTTACAGTTAGGGTTTGGTTCAGGGTTAGTTACTTGTATTTATGCATAATTTACTGTTATTACTATAATAAGTACATGTAGTAATGTGTAACTTCTTCACCTTAAAATAAAGTGTTACCTTTTTTTCTTAAATAGGAATTAAAAAACAGACTTACAGACCACCAGTTTAGTTCCTCCACCGAAAGTCCACCACAGTGATACAATCTAATGAAACGGTCGTACAAAAACCTCTATTCCACTCGAGTGAACACAAACTCCAGCAGAGAGAGAGAAACAACACTTCAACACACTGATATTAGAAGAAACTCAGATCTTCTCAACACTCAGACATTCAGTTTGGACTAAATGCTTTAAAAAAAAAAAAAAAAAAACTCTTTCACTCAAACAAGTGTTTATTTATCCAATTTAAAATAGATATAATTCAGTTTGACTTTATATCCTGTATTTCTCATTCATTCTCTTGTCGTGTGCTGATATAAGACTGTATAAAGAAATATATTTGATGATCTGTGACCTCTGAGGTGACCTTTGACCTCTTTTATCATGGATGATGTTGTGGAGTTTCTCATAATGATCTTCTGTTCTTCATATGAAGCTCAATCATCATGATTCACAGAAAAACCTGCAGCTTCAGACTTCAAAATTCAATTAAAATGTGTTCAAATAATGAGTTTATTGAACAGTACATTGAATATCAATGTCAACAATGAAAATATAAAAGGTATTTTGCATGTTCTACACAGTCAAGCATGTTTTCATATTCAGGTCTGTTATAAAAGTATCTGGACTCATTATGAATCTCCCAGCCTGGTCTCATTGTTAATACGTAGGTATAAATACGTAACTTTCCAAGACACAAAACACTTTTGTACGTTTAGAAAGATGCTGAAACATACAATATTGACGTATTTAGAGGACTAAAACGTAAAAATACTTATTTTAATATTTTTTCAGTGAAAAAGAGTAAAATATTTACGAATCTTTCATGTCATAAATATATACAATGTATAATTTCTCTTGTATCATTTTGTAGATAAATGTAAGATCCCTAAACCCCATCCCGAACCTAAACAGACCTATTTTATACAGAATGTTAAAAGAAAAAAAAAAAAAACACAATGGACAGAAATGTGTAGGAAAATGACAATTTTAGTAAAAATATCACATTAAAATGATATTTTGAGCCGCTAATCCTACACCTACCCCTAAACCAACCCATAACCATTTCTTAAAACTACCTACTGTTATAAATAAAATAACAAACAAAACAAGCGAAACAACAATAATTTATTTATTGTGAAAATGTCCAAAAGTGGTACCAAAAGAAATGATGAGTTGCAGTCGCAGTCCTCTCTGGCGGTAATAGTTTTTATAGGGTACAAAGCAGAATTTAACTTATTAATCCATGAAAATATGAATCCGCTTCTCTCCATGAAGGCGCGACACTCATTTCAAATGTCAGTCCACTGAAACACGTCATGTTGCCATCTGTGACGAAGCAGGTGAGAACCAATGAGCGTTCGATATCAGTGCCGTAAACCATGTCGTAATGGTTCTTCTTCTTCTTTTAGTTTTATGGCGGTTACAGACCATCGTTAAAGGTTCATACCGCCACCTACTATATTGGAGTGTGTAAAATCATGGCTTCATTGATCTTTTCAGTTCTTCTACCTATACAGTTTCCTGCATAAACTTCATTAATGCCTCAACAACTTCACTTTGAGAATTTCCTATATCTAAAATACCTTTTATATCCCATTCCCTCCCTATTTTAATAATACATTCTTTACATTTTCCTCTCTTCCTGAAATTTTCTACATTTTATTAAAATTTCTTTACAATCACATACCTCACATTTATCTGTTTATTTTACTCATAAGAAATAACGTATGATTAATTCTTGTTTGTCCTAATCGTAGTCTTGTGTAGATTATTTCCTCTCTTCTATTTCTACAACCGCTGGCAAAAATGATGGACTCACCACACTTAGAGGATGTTCACTCAGATTTTTTACTTTATAGCAAATAAACAAATCACAGATATGACACAAAAAAGGTTTTGTTCAACATTCTGGCTTCAGGAAACATACCTCAAACAAATCCACTTTTGTTATTATTATTAATGGCATGTCTTTTTCCAGAGCAAGTAGAGAAAAAAAGTCTGGAATCACTCAATGTTGAGGAAAAAAATGGAATCATCTGTTAATTTCCATTTTAAACAAATACTGGGACAAGTCTAAAAATGCTAATTAGTCAGTAGTTAAAAGGGAGTGCTTGCACCTTAATGGGTTGTTTGACTCAAGGCTAATTGAAATGAAATATGGCCCCAAGAAGAGAGTTCTCAGTTGAAACAATGGAAAGGATTATAAAACTCCTTCAACAAGGAACTTCAATATGGAGTATGGCCAAAGAAGTTGGTTGCTCCCAGTCAGCTGTATCTAAAATTTGGTGCAAGTATAAACTAAATGGGAAGGATATAAAGCAAGACATACGGGCAGACCAAGGAAGACGTCAAAGCGTCAAGATAGAAATCTCAAAGCAATATGACTTTACAATAGAAAACACACAACAAAACAAAAGAAAAACAGACAGAATCAGGAGCCAATTTTCAGGACAGAACAGTAAAAAACCAGCTTGAACTTACATATAGAGCTTACTGAGCTTACATATAGAAAAGCCAAATGAAAATGAGCACTAACACTTAAACAAAAGAAAACAAGGTTACAGTGGGATAAAGAGAAGCAATCATGGATTCTGGATGATTGGATGAAAGTGTTATTCAGTGAAGAATCGTGAATCTGCATTAGCCAAGGAGATTACGCTGGAACTTTTGTCAGGTGCCGTTCTAATGAAACATATAAAGATGACTGCTTGAAGAAAACAATCAAATTTCCCAATTCATTTCTGATATGGGGTGCATGTCAGGTAAAGGACCATGGGAGATGACAATCATTACCTCAACAGTAAATGCACTGGTGTACATTGAAATTGTGGGCACTTTTCCTTTTGAACTTTTCCTGAAGCCAGAATGTTAAGCTATTGAACAAAACCTTTTTGTGTCATATCTGTGATTGTTCATTTGCTATAAAGTAATTCATTTTTTCCAAGAGGAATCTCAATCGTAACAGTAAGATGTGTTTTTTTTTTTTTTTTTTTTTTTTTGCTAATTAATCAGTTTCCTCATTACCTAAGATTCCTATATGTGCTGGTATCCAACTAAACTGGAACATCTATTCAGAATCTTTCTAAGTTGAACAATGCTGTGTATTTTTACATTTTAGTGCTATAAATACGTCAATATTGTATGTTTTTGTGTGTATGAAAACGTAAGTAAATGTGCGTGTGGTAGAACCAAACTTTACGTAAAAATACACACATATTCTCATGAGATCACGTTGGAATCTCCACACAAGATCATGAAACGTGAACAAGCTCTAATATGTCTCCATCTTTAACAGCCTGTTTCTTCTCCATTTGATGATTTCAGACACACATGAGGCTTCATGATAGATGGAGTGACACCATGAACTCTGATTAGAGATTCACAATCAGTCCTGATACTTTCTGAACAGACTCATGATTCATGATCGATCTTTACCCTGCAAACAAGCCTGCACTGGCTCTTTACAGGCCCACTTAGGGCTAGCGTAAGGGCCCCAGCAGGCTGCCAGCATTGGGCCCCTGAGAATTTGCTCAACGTTTTGCCGTTGGCCCTTAGCTCTGGCCCTGCACGGGCAGCCCTCCCTTAGCCCCCAGGAAGCCCTCACTAGGCCCACACAGGGCCGCACTATTAATCTACAACAATAAATCTGGCAGCACAGGGTGCCACACGTTTACCATTAATGAAAACAACGGTTAAAGATCACTAAAAAAGAAATGACTGGCAGAAGCGTCTGCCAAACAAAATTGTAAAATTCTCTGTAAAACGTAAATATCTTTTAGTTAACAATTAACTAGCAACAGTACATGAGCATGAGCTGATATAACTATCACTGCATCAGCAGCTACACAGTTATTGCCTTTAAATAAAGCAACATGCAGCATAACATCAATGTTTCTGGGCTCGGCATTGACTAAAGCACTGGCTCTACTCTTCATCACAATCCTCAAAAACTCAGACAACAGAACATTAAACACTAACAGATCTGTCTAGATCGCAGCATCTTCACTTATTACAATCAAGTATGACTTTTTTTCTTTCATTCAAAGCTTCTTATTAAGAATTAACTGAGGTTTAGATGTTTTTGTTTTATTGAAATAATAAGTTTGAAGTCACCATTATGAAGGTAAGCATTTGCTTTAGTTGGGTTCTTGACCCTTGACTTTTTAACTTTAATTTTTCTGAAGCACATTTTTTTTTTTTTTTTTTTGGGAAGAAAAACTGATCAGATGGTGATATTGGTGATTCACTGATCTCATCCAGAGTCTGATCTCTGAGGACATAATTTAGATTTAATAATTTCACATTATAGTAGCCCTAGAATTTTGTCCTGCTTTAATATTTTGAATGTTTTTAAGTCATTATGCAGAAATTATTTGTGTGAGTCTAAAAGACACAGCTGAAAACACTTTCTACAAATGAACTTAAACTCAGAATATCTGATTTCTTATCTGTAGCAGTGATGATGGTCACATGACTGAATATGGACACAGAGATGGACGTTCATCTGCACATCCTCAGTGTCTCAGTAGTCAGAATAAAAATAAACTAGTGAAATGACTAAAAATAACATTCAGAATGTAAATGATCATTCTGTAACTCTAGTGTATATTAGTTTGTCTGTTGTAAATCCTGCCCACTTGTTTGCATTGTCACACATGCTTCAGTGCTCTGAGAGTGTTTATAGTGCTGTGAGTTTAACACTTCATGACTGAGAGCAGAACAGAACACAATCTTCATCATCACACAAGACAAAAGAACAACAATGAACAAAATCACCTTCTTCATCTGGACTCTCACACTGTTTGCTCAAGGTTTGTGAAATGCAGCTCAATTATTAGCAACAATTATTCTCTTGAAATATTACATGTTAATAATTTTAGATAATAATTTTAGAATTTTTCTTCTTCTTCTTCTTGTTCTTTCTCTCAGAGTGTAGAGGACAGATCACTGTAACTCAGAGTCCATCAATAACAGCAGCTCAACCAGGACAAGAAGTCAGAATAAACTGTAAAACCAGCAGTGCAGTGTATGGTGGTAATCATTTAGCCTGGTACTTACAGAAACCTGGAGAAGCTCCTAAACTCCTCATATATTATGCAACAAGCCGTAATACTGGAACTCCATCTAGATTCAGTGGCAGTGGATCTGGCAGTGATTTCACTCTGACCATCAGTGGAGTCCAGACTGAAGATACAGGAGATTATTACTGTCAGAGTTGGCACTATCCAAACAGTCAATATGTGCTCACACAGTGATAAAGAGTCGTACAAAAACCTCGGTCAGTCAGACGTCACAGTGATGCACTGATACAGCTGAGAGATACTGCAGCTGCTCATTCAACACAATCACACACAACACTGATCACAGACAAACACTAATAACACTAGATCATCTAAATGAACATAAATTAGCTTGAAGCTCATCAGTATTTTTGCACATAACATGAATATTTTGTTGATGTGATCATGGCTTTTATTACAGTAAGGACTGTTAATGTTTTATTAGTATTTCATAGGAAGGACTGATTTAAAACCAGTTGAATAATATGATTGTCATAATTTAATTTATTCATTTTTATTGAATGATTGTAGTGATGTTTTCATTTGTTGTATGTAGAGATTGTGGATCTCTTCTGTTGTGTTTGTCTCTTCTCCATCTTCACTCTCAGTGTTTTTCATCATCTCTCTGTTCCACATGATGTTCACTTGAGTTTCTCTGTAAATTATATTCAATGTTCTGAATTCAATCCAAACATGTTCTCAAGCTCAACTCTTCAACAGTGAATGTAAGCCACATCTTCAAATCTCACACCACTGAATGATTTACTGTCAGAGACTGGGTTGCTCTCCTCAAATATGTCTCAACATCGTCTCAAACTTTGCTCAGATTTGCCAAAGTCTGAAAAAGTCCATTTAAATTCGTACAAGGCCAAATGATCTGAGCTTAAGTTAACTTTATTGTTCATTCTGTTTGTCACGGAGCAGAAATTTGTCTTTGACACTGGTGTCATACATATACATTAATACATCCACAGAAGTGCTTAACAACACAACACACACACACTGACACACAAACACAGAAATAAACAGAATTACACAATCCACATCATTCCTAACATATTTCCAAACATCCCACAACAATAAAAATTCATCTAAACAATCAATTAAAAAGCGCTATAATGTCAACCGTTCTCTTGCATTATTTCAGAAAATAGTGTGATTTATAATAATCACTGCCATTGGGACAAATAATGTTTTATACGCATTACTTCTGGCCAAAGGAATTTTGAGTCTTACCAGATGCGAGCATTTCAAAACCAGACTGAAGGGGGTGAGTATGGCCTTTAAAAACCACAATTGAAATGTTTTTTTTTGTTGTTTTGTTTTTTTTTTTAAATAGGCCTATGACAATATGCTATAGGCCTAGCATTAATGTGCAACCTAGTCTCATGGCAGTTTGTAACATAGTCACAAAATTTAATCTATTGATTCGTGTTTGTGGACACGAATTTCCCTTTTTTTCGTGTCACTCAGCACGACTTTCGATCTAATGTATTTCAATAGGAAGCATCTTTCGTGTCTGCACCACGTTTTTCTTTCTGCCACTCGGAAGCATTGTTTTTTCTCATTTGTTATTCATTTTTAAACTTTAGGCGCTACATTACTCAACATTTAACCAGGAGATTTTATCCTTGTTTTTACTGCTTTATATTCTGTAGGCTACTAACCATTGTGCTACGGTTTCTTTTCTAAGAAATGCCGTTTTTCCATCTATTTGGTGTGTCAAATCGAACAGTAGACTAAATACTACAGTGTTACAATCACTCCCAGGAAGACAAATGTAGATATCCAACAAGGTTTATTAACAAGACTTAAAGGTAATCCAAAAACATAACAGTGTGCTACAACACAAGTCAACACAAGCAATACCAGACAACTAAAGAGTGAAAAGGCAGGAACTTAAATACACAGCAAATGAGGGGACTAATGATTGACACCTGTGATGATTAAATGAATTACCATGACAACTAAAAGGTGGAGGGAAAACAGAAGACATGTGATATAACAAACTAAAAGTCCAGGAAACTAGGATGAACATAACCTAACTGTAACATAACGCCCTCTGAGTAGGCGCGTCCTCGCTCCGTAACAAAACAAACTAAAGAGGGAGGGAGGGTGGAGGCTTTGGAGGAGGCGAGGAGCTGGAGAAGGGCTGGTGAGAAGGAGCTGGCAGAGGGCTGGCAGAGATAGGCAGGCTAAGAGGCAGAGATTCCATGGAGGAATAGATGGAAGGAGCATCCAGGGGCGTAACGGGAGGAGCGGCCAGATGGAACCGACTCAGAGCACGGTAATGAAGACAGCCCACGGCGGTGTCGATGGAGGGAGGAGCCAAGGAGTGGGCGTAGTCGATGATCTCCGTGGGACGCACCGATGGAGACTGAGCCGATGTTAGGGAATCCCCAGGCGATGACGGAGAGCTGATGGGACTGAGGGACACCGCTGGAACTGGAGACCTTGGCGGAGGCGCGTGACGAACGCCCGAGGCGACATCAGAGCTCCCGAAACCTGAAGCGGAACCAGTGCGATCGTGGACCTAGGCGAGTCCGGGGAAGGAGGATCCCACTGCAGCCGTAGGGGTGGAGAGCCGAGTGCAGCAGGAGGCTCGCAAGTCCGTGGCGCAAGGGTGACGACTGACCAAGGGCGAGCCGACGGGACAGGGGAGCCTGGTGTAGCTTCATGGTGGAGGGTCTCTGGTGGAGTCGAGGGTGGTAGGAGACAAGGTGAAGCCAACCGGTCGACAGTCCGAGGTGTTACGAAGGAATCAGAGGCCGGAGGCTGAGCCACAGGATCCACTAGATCTGCCAATGCTGTTGAGTGCAGACACGGAGACTTCACCTTACTGTCAGTAAACACCGGGGAAGACGAGGGGCTGCAGGAGGACAGCTGAGGCAGGGCTGGAGAAATGGCAGTGCTCGATGGTAGAGGTGAGAGAGGGAGATTAGGGTGGGGCAGGGTGGGAAGCAGTACCTCTGTATTCCAGTCAATAAGCCAGTCTTCCCCAGTGTCAAACTCCACCAATATCTCCACCGGGACGGCTGTTGCCGGCTCACACCCCTGGTCAGACTCACATGGGAACTTCAGCTCCGGGGCTCTAGTGGGCGCTGTGGTTGCAGGCTCCATCCTAGCGGCGGGCGGAAGCTCTCCGTCTGCGGGGGGCTCAGGCGTCGTCGTCTCCATGGTGATGGGTGCTGGTGGGCTGTGCTCTGGGTCGGCTTGCGAGACGTCTGTGGGGTGTGGCTGGACGAGGCTGCTGGAATCCTCCGCTTCGCCAACTGTGAACTCAGATCCGCTCATCCACAGCGTGAAGTTGATATAGCTCACTAGGGTCCAGCAGGGATCACCGCGGGGCATGACGAAGCGGAGATCTTCGTCCAGACCACACCGAAATCCCTCCATTAAACAGACGTCATCGCAGGTGGCATGATGGCAGATGTTGAGGAACTCCTCCACGTAAAGCTCCAAATCTCTGCCGCTCTGGAACACAAAAACAGTTCCTCCTTCCAAAATAAATTTGTTGCCCTTCTTCGGGGCAACATTAATAGAAGCAAAGTCCTTTGCTCTTTTCATTCTCGGTCTGGTATTCTGTTACAATCGCTCCCAGGAAGACAAAGACGAATGTAGATATCCAACAAGGTTTATTAACAAGACTTAAAGGTAATCCAAAACGTAACAGTGTGCTACAACACAAGTCAACACAAGCAATACCAGACAACTAAAGAGTGAAAAGGCAGGAACTTAAATACACAGCAAATGAGGGGACTAATGATTGACACCTGTGATGATTAAATGAATTACCATGACAACTAAAAGGTGGAGGGAAAACAGAAGACATGTGATATAACAAACTAAAAGTCCAGGAAACTAGGATGAACATAACCTAACTGTAACATACAGTACCCATGAGCCTTATCTACTTTTACTATGTTAAAGACGTCAGCTAAAACTACCTGATGACCCACCGCCGATTCTCTTTTAATGATATCCTCATCTTTCTTTCAACACATAAACACAAAAGTGTGCTTGATAATTCAACAATACGATGTCATGACCATCAGTTTTATTTGATTCTCCTTCTATTGTGAGAACGGGGGATTAGTTGTGGTTATTAATTAAATTAAAATAAAATAAAAAATAAATTAAATTAATTAGTGGACGCCCGCATTACCCGTGAGCCTCAGCATCCGTTGCTATGGAGACGGAGCCAGTCCGCTTTGCGATTGGGCGATTTCTTCAGGCCGTGAATTCTCTCTCATTGCGCTCAAACCACTTTCCAGGTAAGCCACGAGACTGGAAAGTAATGATCACATTTGCTTAAATGTTATAATTGATGCTTTTCTTTGCCATTAGACTCACATGGTTTACATGTTAGGCTACGAATTAAAGGCCGACCAATGGTTTCCATATTAACAAAAAAAAAGACGCACCTTTTGTGCAGTCATACAGAAAATGGGAAAACGTGAATTTTATTGATTTATTAAGTATTTTTAACAAAATGGGAATCTCTCACTATCGGGGTACACATTTTAAACCTTTTATCAACATATCTAGCCTACACTACATAATTAACATTTTCTGTTCTCTCCTGCAGATCCTGTCAAACTTCACCTTCAACCTGTAGATACACCTGATTTTCAAAAACCAAAGGCACTTTTAAGAGCCAACCTCTATCTATCTCTTCATCATTTTCTATCTCTGTCTCTCTCTCACAGCCTCTCTGTCCATCTGTCTCACCATCTATATTTCTATCCATCTCTTCAATCTATATCTGTTATCTATCTAAATTTCTCTATTTCTCCATCTTTCCTCTCTTTCTATCGTTGTCTACTTGTCTGTTTTAACCGTCTCTGTCAGTCTGAAAAAGATTTGTCCATTTTGTCAGGGCATTTTATTTTGCACAGAAGATCTGTTCCCATTGTAAAGGAGCAGCCTCTGAAGCAGCGCCTCAAGAAGAAGCTTCAGAGGTTTGATGACAAGCGAGAGGAATGGGTGGTTGGTCATAAGAAGAACCACAACAGTCCAACATCCATCAAGGATGAAGCCATTATCATGGTATGTGCAATTTCTTACATGATGTTAAACTGTCCAGATCATCTAGGACAGTGGTTTGGCCAGGGGACCCACATTTTCCCATGGTCATTGAGTCACGACAGTACGTTTGTGAAATAAATTTGCTTGTATAAATATATATATATAGATAGATAGATATATGAAAACAAGCAAATTTATTTCACAAACATTGTGAAATACTGTGACAGTACTTGTGTGTCAACAAATAAATTTGCTTGTTTTTAAAAACAAATATATATATATATATATATAATTTTTTTTTTTTTTTTACAAAACAAGCGTGCATTATGACAGAATCACAGGTGCAATATAATAATCAAACTTTCTTATCAAGTGAACGAGAAATAACAAATGGACTGCATTCATACTACTACATTCATTAAAGCATTTTACAATGTACACACATCAAGTGTAAATGTATGTGCAGCATTCACCCATTTGGTCATATAACCACAAAGGTTCTGCCTTTATTTTTTTAATAAATCTATAGATTGTCACTGTCCAATTGCACAGTGGTTACACAATCCTATCAATGTAGGTGCTAAACCCGAGCTACTAATGTTGCAAAAAGTTCTATTGTACCCTAATGGTGTCAGATTCATCTTTTGCTGTTTTTCTAAATAGAAGAGTTGGTTTTTGCTTCTACTGTATGAGCCTTTCCTGTTTGCACATACTTGGTATACAAAAGCTAAACTCACCAAGAAGTTAAATATCCTGAATGGCATTAACCTGGATGCTGTCATTAATAATGCTATATTTTCTCAATAATTAGTATGCTTAGTTATTTTTGCTGTTGTTTTTCTATTACTTTAAACAGCAAATACACAATGTTGTCATTTCATTGCAGCTTGAGAAACTCCATGCCATTGGATACAAGCCAGTTCTGCTTCTTGGAAAGGAGACCAAAAGAAAGAAAACAAGTGTGAAATATTAACCCTCGCTGCACACTCCACCTATGCCCAGGACTACCTTCAGAAGATAGGCTCATTTTATGAATACCTTTGTGAAGGTGAGATGCATGCACTGTATTTTCACAGCTTGTGTTGAGTACGCAAAAGATTTTGTCAGTGTGTAAATCATAAAGGGATGGCTCACCCCTAAAACTTAAATTCAGTCATCAACTCCTAACCTCCTTGACAGTAGAAACTTGGGAGAGGTTTCCATTTTTATATAACCAACACAGAGTTTGTTAGCACAACACTGGATCTTTTTAAAACAATTGAAGTATTTCAATATTTATCTAGCCTTGGACACAGTCAAACAGCACTCCCTCAAACCATTTTGTAAGATTTGGCAAACTACAAATTGTAAGACAACTGACTTCAAAACGTTTTTACCTGTCCACTGCCACTGTTTTTATCTGCATAGTATTGTGAGGTTTTAAAGCAAGTGCACAAGATTTGGGGATGAGGAGCGAACTACTATGATTATGTGATTGATTGTGTAGATTAATAAGACATGGTTCCCTTTCGAAAGGGAACTCTACTCTGCGTTTGACACACTATGGGGAACGCCACACGTGAACCGATGTCTGAAAGCCAAGTATCAAATCTCTCCAATCCTATTGGCCAGCAACAGCCTATGACATCATCATAGCGCAACCCGGAAGTATATAAGGAGCGCCTAGAGAATCAGTCAGTGTCTTTTTCGTCTTCGGGACTGTTGTGTCTGATCGCTATTGCAATCGAATCTGGTAACGAATATTTTCTATCATGTCTGACAAACGTTTCAGGAAGTGTGCTGACCCATGTCCAAGGTTTTTGACACCTGAGGACACACACAACCTGTGCGCTTTTCTGTCTGAGCGAGGAGGACGCACGGACAGTGCTTTAGGGTGCTGTCTGTGTTAACTGTGAGCGTTTTTCCATGAAGATGCTCCGTTCCCGCCTGTCACTCTTCTCGAGGGAAGGCGGCGCATCTGTGCCTGGTGGTTCTGACCCTGCTCACGCTGAGGCAGAGCGGCGGCTGAAATCATGGGGCTCGCAGGTGGAGCTCGCTGAGGAGTTTGAGAGAGGCGTTAATCTTTCTCAGCCCCCAGCGCTGGCGGGATGAGTTGCTGGATGACGATGACGTCCTTTCTTTGACATCATCGGATCCAGCAGCGAGTGCTCTTTGGCTCCTAGCCCCAGAAGAAGCAGGTGAGCCTGCTGGTTCTTCTAAGCCTCCCTGCCCTGCATACGCTGAGCTGCTGGAGGTTATGGAGCGTGCTTCACTTGGGAGCGCGTTAGGAAAGAAACCACACGCAGACGGCTTGACGAGCGGTTCCTTTCGGCCATGGCCCTGCAGCTCCGTGAGCCTTCCATTCCTTCCTGATCTCCATGTTGAGATCGAGAAGGCATGGAAGAACCCGTATTCGGCTCGTATTCATCGACTTCAGCGAGCGAACTTCGCTGATGTTGAGGGATTGAGCCAGCATGGGTATGTGTGGATGCCCCTATTGACGAGACGTTTGCGAACTATCTCGCCACGGGAGGGCACCGACACTGAAAGCTCCGGTCCTGTCGACTAAGCCCCTTAAAGTGACATCTCGCTAAACGGCAGGGCATACATGGCAGCGGTCAGGCCGGTGCGGCTCTACACACCATGGTGGTGTTATAAGCCTACCAGGCCGACCGGCTGAAGGATCTAGACCAGGGCAGGGTTTGTCCCCTGAGGCGGTGGAAGAGCTGCGCCGCACCACAGATCTCGCTCTCGGGCCACTAAACAAACCGCCGATGGTGGCCACAGAGAGACATCTGTGGCTAAACCTGGCGGACATCGGGAAGAAAGAGAAGGACTTTCTCCTCGACGCCCCGGTGTCGCCCTCTGAACTTTTTGGCACCTCTGTCGAGGCGGTGGTTGGGAAGTTCAGGGAGGCGAGGGCGCACTCGGCAGCGTTTAGAACCTGCATCCCGCTCAGATCCGAATCTGGGTCCAGACAGCCAGGAGGTCCTGGTCCATCTCGAGCTGAGGCTCAGAGACAGGGCCAGAGGTCCAGTGTGGCCGCTTGAGCGCCTCCTCCTCCCAGGAGCAAGTCGGAGAGACGGCGGGACTCGAGGAGGAAGAAGCAGGATTTAAGGGAGGTTATCGATCGCAGACGCCAGCAGCGTCGGTAATCGATTCCCTCCTTTTCCGAGGGCGACTTTATACCTGCCCTCGCCCCTTCTTCCTCCGCCTCCTGAGTTTTGGATTCGTTTAATATGCTCAGGTGCTTCTTAAACAGTCAGGCTGACGGCTGGGCCCATGATGAAAATTTTTCTGAAGGCCTGCCTTCTGGCTTGATAGAGAAAGAGGCTCTTTTAGGCTTCAAAGAACCCTAGATTCCGTCCTTCTATGTGGAAAGAGAAGGAAAAGAGGAGTCTTCGGTCTTCGAGCCGCAGGAAGGTAAGCTGGGTCTATATTTGTGTTTCATAATATGTTGACCTTGTTTTCCTGTATAGTTTTTTAGTTTACTCCTAGTGCTGCCACAGGTTAGCACCTGTTCTCATAACTAGTAGGCTTGTGTTTAGCCTCTGTTTAAGAGCATGGTGACTATTAGTAGTTCAATGCAGTCAATGGGGCGCTGCGTCCGACAGCAGGAGCAAACTGGTTTACAAACTAAATGAACCACAAACAAATTCAAAATAACTACATACAAAAAGAACACAAATGAACAAATCGATTAAATCACAATACAGTCAGAACAAGCAAAAACAAATCAATCCCAAAAGAATAAGAGAGAGAGACAGAAAAACAAAAACAAAACAAACAAACAAAAACTCACTGGTGGATAACTGCCAGTTGTAGGGGAGAGCGGAGCACAACCTAACGCTTTTTGACTTTCTCAGTTTGTGTAAATCTGCTTAGGGTTCAGGGAATTTATTTTCTTCCACATTAATTTCACACATGTCTGGTACAAATATGTGGCTTTGTTTCATTGATTCAGTGTATACTTTTTCTTTATTTACCCTGAAAGAAGGGAAGTGAAATGTGACAACATGCCCCATAGGTGGGGCACATTGTAACATGACCATGTGACAGCTAAAAATGTTATCTGATTTAATTAAAAAAATATACATGACAAACTAAAACATTTATAACATCATAATTATTTTTTTCATATAAAATAGCATTTTTTTAGAAAATCAAATTTAAATAATTTTGTAGTTTGACAATGAACACTCTGTAAAACACAGCTATACAGCACTGGTCAAAACAACACACCCAAACAGATGAAGAAACACATTCAGAAAAACACAGAGCTGAACAAAAACACTCCTCTCCCTCCACTCACAGCTCTCACAGAACACCAGATAAATAGACGAGACAGTACAAATACTGAACATTTCTTGAAATAATATTTTCTGGATGTTCACGTTCTTCCTCTCAGTCTTTATTCACCTTTTTCCCATAGTTTATCAACAGAAATTCATAAAAGTTGATTATGCCAGTTGTATTTTAACTGTATAGAACAGTATAGTTCTAATAGCGGGGCACACTGTAACGCAGTGTTACAACAAACCCTATCTGCGCAACTGAATATAAACCTGGTTAGTGTCTTCTGATAGTTAGTGAAGCATTAAAGAACTACCCAAACTGCTAAACAAGAGATTGGAGATTAAAATATCAGATTTGTCTAATTTTAAATAAACACAAAAAATGTAGATGAAAAATTAGCTTAAGTAAGAAATTTACTTTTGCTATTGTTAAATAAATGTTCAGTATCTTCCAAAGATATTTGAATTTTGGTGCAATTTTTTCACTATATATTGTCGATATGGCAACTAGTAAATACGCTAAGTTTCTTTATGCTAGCTTGTGTGGAAGTATTTAAACCACGTGTGTTACAACTAACCCCGTGTTAGTTTGTGCCCCGTGCTCCCCTACACCTCCTCAAGGCTTTGATTTGAGTTGATACATACGATACAAAAAGGGCGGAGCCAGAGAGGATAAGAAAAAGCTGTTTAACGCCATATCCCAATACAATGATCTTCCAACCACCACAGAATCTGTAGATTCAATTGAAGACCTTCTGGCAACAGAAAGCCTTATCTGGCCGGTCGTACAAAAACCTCTATTCCACTCGAGTGAACACACACTCCAGCAGAGAGAGAAAACAACACTTCAACACAATGATATTAGAAGAAACTCAGATCTTCTCAACACTCAGACATTCAGTTTGGACTAAATGCTTTCACTGTTTATAGAAATATATTTGATGATTGTGACCTCTGAGGTGACCTTTGACCTCTTTTATCATGGATGATGATATTATCATATTCACATATTCTCAGAAACATTCACCTTATATAAATGAATCATGCATGAGAGTGAATAGATTATTTCTACAGCGGCACTGAAAGATGAAAATGCTTCATCCACACTGATAGATGTTCATATAAAATCAAAGACTAGTGTCGTATCAGTCTGCCAAACATAAACAAAAACATTTTATAATTAAAAATTAAAATTAAAAACATTTTACAATTAATCAGTATGTACAATTATTACAAAATGATTCAACAACATCAATCTGAATGTAAAATCTTAGATTGCACTTTATTTCGATGGTCCATTTTAGATTTTCTACTAACTATAAGTAACTTGTGAACTACACGTCATCTAACTCTCATTAGTGTATTAGTAGACTGTAGAAGACTGTTAGGTTTGGGTTCAGGTAAGTAGAATAAGTTGACATGTAGTTACAAAGTTGCTTACAGTCAGTAGAATCTCTAAAGTAGACCATTGAAATACCAAATCTTATATGTAGAGAGTTTATTAGTTTGTTAGCAGCTCACGCTGTTGTAAATCCTGCCCACTTGTTTGCATTGTCACACATGCTTCAGTGCTCTGAGAGTGTTTATAGTGCTGTGAGTTTAACACTTCATGACTGAGAGCAGAACAGAACACAATCTTCATCATCACACAAGACAAAAGAACAACAATGAACAAAATCACCTTCTTCATCTGGACTCTCACACTGTTTGCTCAAGGTTTGTGTAATGCAGCTCCACTATTATTCTCTTGAAATATTAAATGTTTATAATTTTAGATAATAATTTTTAGAATTTATAATTTTACTTTTTCTTCTTCTTGTTCTTTCTCTCAGAGTGTAGAGGACAGATCACTGTAACTCAGAGTCCATCAATAACAGCAGCTCAACCAGGACAAGAAGTCAGAATAAACTGTAAAACCAGCAGTGGAGTGTATAGTAATTACTTACACTGGTACTTACAGAAACCTGGAGAAGCTCCTAAACTCCTCATATATTATGCAACAAGCCGTTATACTGGAACTCCATCTAGATTCAGTGGCAGTGGATCTGGCAGTGATTTCACTCTGACCATCAGTGGAGTCCAGACTGAAGATACAGGAGATTATTACTGTCAGAGTTACCACTATCCAAACAGTCAAAATGTGTTCACACAGTGATAAAGAGTCGTACAAAAACCTCGGTCAGTCAGGCGTCACAGTGATGCACTGATACAGCTGAGAGATACTGCAGCTGCTCATTCAACACAATCACACACAACACTGATCACAGACAAACACTAATAACACTAGATCATCTAAATCAACATAAATTAGCTTGAATCTCATCAGTATTTTTGCACATAACATGAATATTTTGTTGATGTGATCATGACTTTTATTACAGTAAGGACTGTTATTGTTTTATTAGTGTTTCATAGGAAGGACTGATTGCCAAAACCAGTTTAATATCAGATTGTCATAATTTAATTTATTCATTTGTTTATACAATGATTGTAGTGATGTTTTCATTTGTTGTATGTAGAGATTGTGGATCTCTTCTGTTGTGTTTGTCTCTTCTCCATCTTCACTCTCAGTGTTTTTCATCATCTCTCTGTTCCACATGATGTTCACTCGAGTTTCTCTGTAAATTATATTCAATGTTCTGAATTCAATCCAAACATGTTCTCAAGCTCAACTCTTCAACAGTGAATGTAAGCCACATCTTCAAATCTCACACCACTGAATGATTTACTGTCAGAGACTGGGTTGCTCTCCTCAAATATGTCTCAACATCGTCTCAAACTTTGCCAAAGTCTGAAAAAGTCTATTTAAATTCGTACAAGGCCAAATGATCTGAGCTTAAGTTAACTTTATTGTTCATTCTGTTTGTCACGGAGCAGAAATTTGTCTTTGACACTGGTGTCATACATATACATTAATACATCCACAGAAGTGCTTAACAACACAACACACACACTGACACACAAACACAGAAATAAACAGAATTACACAATCCACATCATTCCTAACATATTTCCAAACATCCCACAACAATAAAAATCCATCTAAACAATCAATTAAAAAGCACTATAATGCCAACCGTTCTCTTGCATTATTTCAGAAAATAGTGTGATTTATAATAATCACTGCCATTGGGACAAATAATGTTTTATACGCATTACTTCTGGCCAAAGGAATTTTGAGTGAAGGGGGTGAGTATGGCCTTTAAAAACCACAATTGACTTTTCTTTTCTTTTCTTTTTTTTTTTCATAAAACGATCAAACAAGTCCTAGATTGAGTGTTGTTTATGTCCAGTGATCTTATTTGCCTGATTGGACACTTTAGAATACTGATCCTTCATTAATGAATAACTACACAGGAACAAATGAGTAATGCATTATTAACACTCTAGTAACTACTATTAACTAACAAGAAACTCTGATTAATGAATTAGTAAGTAATAGTGCTCAGTTGAAGGTGGTAGTTCACTATTAGCTAATCAGTAACTACTGTTTTCATTCCTCCCAGAGAACTACTAAGAACTACTATATACAGGTTCATAATTAACATGAATGATGCATAATATATAATTAATTCTAAAGTAAAGGTCATGGTATCCCACTAGTAATGACTGAAGTATTACCAAATCCTTCAGAAGGAATTACTAATTATTTGGATCAGTATTTTAAAGTGAGAAACATGATAACTCTCTAGTAACTGCACCCGCTTCGAATGTTATCACTCGATTGAATGGGTGTTATCAGTGGTTATCAGCTCATAGATATGGGCCAGAAGGGGCCTGCTGCACCTACTGATAGGCTCAGATGGCTGTTATCATCCATCTACATGGTTAATCAGCGATACAAATACAAGAGAAGATTCCAGATCCAATCAAATCAGAAGTCCACTGGGTGACGCGGCATCGTTGCGGTATTTCCCGCCCGGTTGATATTTTCAGGTAAGACCATTGAAATGATAAAATCGAGCATTTAAACTGTAATTGATTAGTCAATAATCGAAAACAATACAGAAAATGTGTTTTAAGGTGGCGTAAATGAGATAACCATGTTATATATTACGTTACTTGCTTTATGTGAGCATTAACGTTGCTAATTAGCATGTCTTTACGTGTCTAATGGGGTAATTTAGTTTAATAGTTAAACATTATTGTTTTATTATGTAATTTTTATAATAGAGCCGTTAGTCTGAGATCGATTCGTTAATCTGAGATCGATTGCTTTGCTTATGTCACGCTCTCTCACACGGTATCGCGAGAGTTTGTCCATGCGGCTAACGTTATCAAGTGAGATGGCGAGAGTTGGCTCATACGAGTAAACGCCATCACTGAGAACGTCACTCATTATCTCGTGTTATCTTTCTCCCTGTTTATTCTCAGGTAACGGATCACTAAAGTTAATATAATGCATTTAGAAAACGAGTATGAATGTTAAGAACGTGTATGTAATAGTAAAACTTTTACTTTTTTTACTTTTTACTTTTTGTAAGAGTATACGCAACTATTCGTGTTTTATTCACTGATGGTGAAAAGAATGAGAAAGGTTTAGATAATTTTTGCGTATGGTTAAAAGTTAATATATTTGCAACTAAAAGGAAATGTGTATATATATTACTGTGACCAACCTGCATGTGAATATGAGTGGTGTCTTTAACATGAAAATCATACGAGTAAACGCCATCACTGAGAAAACATCACTCATCATCTCTTGTGATTATTCTCCTGTTTATTCTCAGGCGTAACACTAGTTAACGCTTCACTGAAACTAACGAATATTATAGTCATATTGAGTGAAATATTCAAACCCAAGACGTATTTTATGGCTGTTTGCAAACCCTGGGATCTTGAATAGAATGTAAAATAAAGTTCTGTGGGTTTGACACATGAGGAACCTTACAATTAAATTAATTTATGTAAAAGACGAACACTGGCAATCTATTAGAAGTAAATATACTGTGGTGTCCGTGTGTCACATTTATTGCTGTCCTCAACATTGAACTTGAAAAATAAAACCCAAAGGCACAGGTCTGCCTGTCTGTCTGCTTAGCTGTCTATCTATCTGTCTGCCTGCCTGTGTAACATTAATATCTCTTTACATAACTTTTTTGTCTCCCTTTACAGCATCAATTTCCAGCGTGTGGTAATTTCTGTGGTAAGTTTGTTTTATTTATTTCCATGCTCTATGTTGAACAATCCAAAATTTTGTTTTGGGCTGTTTAGAGAGCCCATTCACAAATCTGTCTTGTGCAAGTTTCTCTCTGTTTATGTTTTAGGTTGAAGATGGCCCAGAGAGGTAAGCCCTTACTGTTGCTAATATAGAAGCATTAGGCAAGTGTGATGGTATGATCTGTAACACTGTCTTTTTTTTATTAATGATTTATTACTGACTAGCTTTTTCTTTCTTTCTTTTTTGTTATTCAACAAGAGAGAACTCACATTAATGATAAGCAGAAGGAAACGCTGAAAACGTTTTTAAAGATGGCATGACCCGAGTTGA
The DNA here is from genome assembly GCA_037950665.1 of Hypophthalmichthys nobilis. Classification (NCBI taxonomy): domain Eukaryota; kingdom Metazoa; phylum Chordata; class Actinopteri; order Cypriniformes; family Xenocyprididae; genus Hypophthalmichthys; species Hypophthalmichthys nobilis. The sequence goes on from CM075486.1 coordinate 1,938,049, forward strand.
TTCCAAGAGCGGCATCGGCTACGGGTTTGGACACCAGTGTCATAGAAGTAAGGTTTACTTTAGTGCCACACTAACAATCAACATGTCAAATAAATGTATCATTCTGCTGTACTGCTTGTATAAATGGTTTCATTAACATTCAGTTTAATTGGTGTAATACTCTTTCGTTATTTTTTGTTTTTCTATTTCAGAACTGGATTGGTAATTACAAAAGAAAAGCTTCCTCTGAGCCTCGGCCATCAAAGGCCAAAGTTCATATCAGAGAGCTTTCACCGTATAATCTTTTTTGTAGAGACATACTGTCAAACAAAGGTGAGAGACAATATTTAACGGATGCTTTTAATTGTTATACTAAATGGTTTGTTGTTGTACATAGTGGCCCTGTTTACATCAGGGGTTTACAAGGGTCGTGAAACAGATTTTCAAGATAGCATTTGGCAAGTACTTCACTCACGCAAGTTGCATTCATCAGTTTAAGACTGCTGTGTGTCTTGAAAAGAATCATCAGGTCATCTACTTTACACGTTATCTTGTTTTTACAGAGTTGTTACAGAGAATTGGGTTTACAAGCCAAGTAAACCAGTGTGTTGGACAGATTGTCGTTGTATGAATTTACTTTAAAAAGAGATGCTGACTCTAAAGTGTTAAGTTTTCTGTGCATCTATTTTTTCCTCAGGCACAATGAATGATATCAAGGGCAGGTGGGCCACATTGGGGGAAGATGCAAAGAAATACATTGTAGAGGCAGCAGCACTGAGGGCACATGGGCAGGCCCTTAGCCCTGAAATGAGGGATGCCCGTATTAAAATGCACCTGAAGAAGCTAAAGTTAGGGGTTTGGAAAGAGGCTTCATTTGCTAGGCATTAGTGGTATTATTATAGTATTAGATGCGAGGATGATCGACCGCAATTGTGATGTGAGCAGAACATTGTGACGGACAACTGGATTGTTTATCTGTAGATTTTCTCATTTCAAACGAATTCATCCCAAATAAATATTCCAGCTGATTTTTGTTTACAGGGCTATCAACATCAAATAATCTCACACTGAAGAAATTGTCAAAGGCCCATACCACCCTCTCAGCCTAATTTCCTACTGGTTGGCCTAGTCTATTCAGATCAAGGTGGTAAATTTAAGCATTAGTAGTCACAAATGGCTGTGAGTCAAATTATTAGGTGGATATAGGACTCTATGTAAACACAGCTAATGTATTGATAGTTTTCACGTGATGTCACACCCTGAGGGGAACGCCCCCCTGGCGGGCAAACAAGGCTTTCCTCCATTAACCGCCAGTCATTTTTACCAGGTTTGAAGTAAGATATAATGTAGTTTTTTCCATCGAAAACCATAATAAAAAAACGCGTTGCGTTCATATTCTGGGCCCATCTGCTCGCCTGTATATAGTATGCATCATCAAAAAGGGTTAAACTGAATTTAATCTTTTAATATTACTGTTTTAGTACATTTAAGGCACTTTAAGGATGGGTTGATTAGCCTGGCGTCAGTTCACCCTCCGTCTATTCTGCTTGATCAGCCCTTTAACTCTTCTGTGTAGTTAATCTGTGTTTAAAATTAAGTGGTGCAACACATCTCGATTTAAAATAAAAGCCCAGATCAACAAATCCTTGATTAGTTTTAACTAATTTAATCCTTATTGGTGAAACCCACCCTAGTGTTTTTCACGCTAGTTTTTTTCCACTGTGTTTTCTGAAGTCCACAGTCAATGCAGCCATCTACCAGGAAAGTTTAGAGCACTTCATGCTTCCTTCTGCTGACAAGCTTTATGGAGATGCTGATTTCATTTTCCAGCAGGATTTGGCACCTGCCCACACTGCCAATGGTACCAAAAGCTGGTTCAATGACCATGGTGTTACTGTGCTTGATTGGCCAGCAAACTCGCCTGACCTGAAGCCCATAGAGAATCTATTGTCAAGAGGAATTGTCTTGACAATAGAGGAATTGAGGGTATTGTCAAGAGGAAGATGAGAGACACCAGACCCAACAATTCAGAAGGCCGCTATCAAAGCAACCTGGGCTTCCATTACACCTGAGCAGTGCCACAGGCTGATCGCCTCCATGCCACGTAACATTGATGCAGTAATTCAACCAAGTATTGTGTGCACAGAAATGAACATACTTTTCAGAAGCCTGACATTTCTGTTTAAAATATCCTTTTTTTTTTATTGATCTTATGAAGTATTCTAATTTATTGAGAATTGGTGGCTTTTTGTTAAATGTGAGCCAAAATCATCACAATTAAAAGAACCAAAGACTTAAAGTACTTCAGTCTGTGTGCATTGAATTTATTTAATACACGAGTTCCACAATTTGAGCTGAATTACTGAAATAAATGAACTTTTCCACGACATTCTAATTTATTGAGATGAACCTGCATATGTACTCAAGATTAACATGAGATTGGCATGAGAAACATGAGAAACTGTGTGTGATACCCCCCCTTTAAAGATTACTTTTAGGCATATCTACTTAATTTCAGCTGTGCAGTTGATAGACAGGAAAATGGAGGCCAAACAGGGAGTGAATGATGTGTGACACAGGTCCTGATGTCTCTATAAAGTCAATGAATCACCTGGCAGGGCAATTTGTGTCCATAAACGTGAAATGCCGGTACAGCCAAGGAGATATTGTGTGGTATGCCCTCTCCTGATTTCTGATTGAACAGAGTATGGCATAATTTTGAGTTAATGTGTCATTCTGTAAACAATAATTCAGTTTTACACAGGAAAAAAATTGTACTTACATGCAAATGTGAGGCAACAACACAGGCAGTGTCATAGACTACTCGCAGGTGTACGTTCTTGTCCTCACATCTTCGAAGTAGCTCATCGATGACATACAGGGGATAGGCTAATCTATTTCAACACAAAAAAATGAATGATGACACTTTATACTGAGGAAAAGTAAAAATTATTTATACAAATACTCTCCCACATACACTGCCAAAAAAACATTAAATATAGCTTATGTTAGGGTCATGCAATTCTAAGCATTTTATGAATCGGTAGAATCAAACAGGGGAATTATCATTCTGGAACACTGGGTCAATAGTCAGAGATGTCACTACTGTGGCATAGACTTGCCGTTCTCCTTGGCTCATGTTGACAAACATTAGGGGCATTTCATGACGACAAGAAGCTCCAAACACTCCTGTAACATCAAGTTTCTTTGCTTGTTTTTGTGACCTCAGCACGTTGCCAGCCTTGAAGTTACTGCAGTCCTAAAGATTTAAGGAAAACATAGATTTATGGGAGGAATGATGATCTTTTTTCACAAGTTAAATAAATATTTATTATTTATATAAATTCTACAACTATGACTAACCTCGTGAGGCTTTGAGCTGTCAAGATGTGATAGCAGGTATTCCTCTACATCCTTTTCATCAACAAACATGCGGCTTTCATGTAATGGCTCAACCACACTTGTACCTGAGCTTTGCTTCCTCACAAGGCCAAAGTTGGCATCCAATGTCACAATCATATCTCCATCCGCCTGGAAAACAAACACATAGTAATCCTGGTTTTGTGTCTGCACCAGGTTTATACATTTATACTATTACTATTTTATTATAATACTTTATACAATAATTAACTAATTTTGCAGATATCAATTCAATGCCATCAGATCATGGAAAACGCAATCAGGTTAATCAAATTAGAACCACGCTGGAACTAGAACCAACCTTTGGACATGCTGGGCATATGGTCCCATCATCTAATTGTGGGCAAATATCTACCAAACTTCTTTGTCGGAAGTGGTAATGCCTAAAATAGGATATGGATTCTCCCACCAGGGCTCTGTAGAGTGTGTTAACCTACGGTATAAGCAGCAGTCAGTGAAAACTGTTTTGTATACTAACATCTGGTGATGGTGGTTCACTCAGAAGTTGTTTTATTGAAAAATATTTTATTTTGTTTCCAGCAAAACTTCTTTCTCACAAACAAAGTGAAAGAAATCTCCTTTAAGCTCATACGCAGGTTTTACCCTGTAAAGAAGTTTATACAAAGATTTAAAGCTGACATTGAGCTAACATGCTCTTTTTGTTCGAATTATGATGAAACTGTGGTACATTTATTATAGTGAAATAAAAATATCATGGTCATATTGGCCACCCCTTGCTCACCCGTCCAGTATTCCAGTATCTGCTCACCCTGTGCTGCACACAAGTTCACACTAACTCAAAAACTTGCGTACACGAGCTGAGACCTGACGCGAGATTTGATCGTAGCCGCCGCTCACATCCATATTGATAAATACCAAGTTTTGCATGGAAACAACCGTACGCCCAGTTTTCTGTCATATGTTCATTTTGTAAATGAGGTCCTTTGTGTTTTAGAGCCCGTCCACATGGAGACGCGTTTAGTTGTATATGTAAAATTTTGTATAGTATATGCGTTTCGTCCAGACGGATCCGGTGTTTTGGGAGCCTGAAACCGTTAATTTTTGAAACCGGGTCCCAGAGTGGATAAATCTGAAAATGACACCTTGTGTTTTCGTGTGTACAGCCAATCCATATATTTAGTGAAACGATGATGTCATCACCCCACGTCTCAACTCTAGTCAGACATCACTACGCCACGTAACAGCAACAACAACAACAACAACAACAGCGGACTACATGCTTGTGTTTGTGCTTGATAAGTAAGTTTTAAGCTTTGAGTCAAGAATATTTTTACTCTTAAGTCAATTCTTAGCAGTGTTCTTGTGAGTAATTCTCAGAGGCTTGATAAATACGGCCCTGTTCTGTTTCAGTTAATTCACAATTCACTTGTGTATTTAAACCCTGAGTTCTCCTCTGTTCCTGGTCTTCTATTGAAGTAATGTTTGTTTCATTAAAGGTATCTTCATTGTGCATTCTGCTCTTTTTGGATCATGTATACATGCTAACTGTGAAAATATCCTATACTTCTCATTCATTCTCTTACCATGTGCTGATATAACACTGTTTAAAGAAATATATTTCATGAGTTGTGAAAACTGCTACATTCCTCCAAAGCACTAGAGTACATGATTTAAATAGAGAGAGTCACTTTGCATTGTCACACATGCTTCAGTGCTCTGAGAGTGTTTATAGTGCTGTGAGTTTAACACTTCATGACTGAGAGCAGAACAGAACACAATCTTCATCATCACACAAGACAAAAGAACAACAATGAACAAAATTACCTTCTTCATCTGGACTCTCACACTGTTTGCACAAGGTAAGACTGATAAAAACTGACTCTGGTGTTGGTGTTCTTGTAAAAGTATATGATGGTAGTAGTTTTAAACAATAATTGTTTTTCTTTTCTCTTCTTCAGAATCCAGAGGAGTGACTCTGACTCAACCTGAAGTTAAAACTGTCCAACAGGGTCAAACAGCTACAATAGAGTGTCATATAGATGTAGGAATATATGGCAGAGACTTAGCCTGGTATCAGCAGAAACCTGGAGAAGCTCCTAAACTCCTGATTTATAATATAAACACCCTCCAGTCAGGAACTCCATCTAGATTCAGTGGCAGTGGATCTGGCAGTGATTTCACTCTGACCATCAGTGGAGTCCAGACTGAAGATACAGGAGATTATTACTGTCAGAGTGAACACTATATCAACAGTAAATATGTGTTCACACAGTGATAAAGAGTCGTACAAAAACCTCGGTCAGTCAGACGTCACAGTGATGCACTGATACAGCTGAGAGATACTGCAGCTGCTGATGGAGGATCACAAACAACACGATGACAATGTTTAGCAAAGTTTTTAAAGACTTTTAAAATTAATTAATATAGTGAATATAAATTTATATATAGTCATTTATTTTTATATGAAATAAAGGTAACACTTTACAATAAGGTTCATTAGTTAACTACATTATTTAACATGAACTAATAATGAACTGCACTTATACAGCATTTATTAATCTTTGTTAATGTTAATTTCAACATTTACTAATTATTAAAATCTTGTTAACATTAGTTAATGCACTGTGAACAAACAATGAACAACTGTATTTTACAGTAACAGATGTATTGCTCATGGTTGGTTCATGTTAGTTAATACATTAACTAATGTTTAACTAATGAACCTTATTGTAAAGTGTTACCGAGATAACCGTTAGTGCTGATATTAATTATGGCAGCACTGGGATGTTTTATTGTTTGTGTTTCAGATCACAGTATGAGAGCGATGTGGAGTGAAGCAGAAATAGCAGTTGTTTTTAATGTGTTTTCTCACTCCAGGATTGAAAGAAGTGGTTTCTTTCACCAGTGGTTGTGGGGAAAATATGCATATTAACTAATCAGATTTAGTCTGAAAGGTAAGTTAGAAAGTTTTTGCTTATAGAACTGTTATATAAAAATAATATGACATTCACAGTCGTGCTGCTCTTCATGTCTATGGTCGAATCACAGCCGTGCTGATATTCAGTATAACTGCACTCTTGATCATGTGAAACTGATTTAATGTGGCAGGATGAAAAAAAACAGCACCTGGAGATCATGTGACCCTTCGGCAGCAATTCACGCATAGTCCTTCGCTCGTCTCACTTTATCAGATATTGTATAATCCTGTCAGTAAATTCTGAACCACTCTTTATCTAGCCCACTATGAGTACACCAGCGGTCAAGGACAATCGGAAAAGAGAGATTGAACAATTGCCAATAAAGATAAAATTCAAAGATCCCACCATCTCCAGAGAGGATCTCGACACTGCTATTGCTAACGGTATCAAGCTAGCGCTCAAAGAGCAACAAAATACTCGATTCGGTTGTGGCTTCGACAGTAAGAGAAGTGATAGACTCTGTACTGATCCCAGCACTCCGTGATCTACATTTAGAAATACAAGCGAACAGCGATTCTGTTAAAGAACAAAAAGCAGAAGTTGAAAAGCTAGCCAACACGGCAAAACAGACACGTGACCGGATCGATTCTGTTCAGGCTGCTGCACGTGAGGATAGGAGGACAGTCAAAAACTTAAGAAATCAGCTGGAAAAGTCACCGGAAAAATGACGGACATTGAAGACAGGAGCAGGAGAAATAACGTGCGACTGGTGGGTCTGCCGGAGGGGCGGAGGGCTCCGATGCAGCTGGCTTCCTCAGAGCTCATCTCTCCAAGTGGATCTCTTCACTGAAAGGCCGTGACATCGAGATTGACCATCGCCTGTATGACTGAAGGAAAAACTCTGATCGCCCGCGTACTCTCATCTTCCTGAAGGGTGCTCAGCAGGTGTATCCGGTGATGTACCAACAATTAATTTCTACTCATTTCCTAGTTATTCAGAAAAAAAAAAATAAATAAAAAAAAAAAATATATATATATATATATATATGCATGGCACATAGCAGAGCTAGTGTTTGATATATATATATATTTTTTAGAACAGTTCTCATCCGGAACCGGTAGTGTTTTTTAAAAGAACCGGAACCGTGCAAGATTTCTAAGTTTCGGTTTCGAGAACGGTTCTGGTGTGACGGGTGGGCGAAGTGCTGGGAGCGTATCCTTTAATAGAGACGTCTCACCTCATGAATATTATAGCAATGAATGTACTGAAAAGCCCTCGCGCTACTCATATAGGGTGAATTAAGGGTGATTGGGACAGTTTTTGAATTTCCGCCTTGTGCAAGGTTTCTTGTCATAAATGATAAACATCAGCTCAACACATGAAACATTTCTGTAATACTGAGAGTGTTAACTATGCATTTGAGGAGGAAACAATGGTATATCATAATGAAAGGATGTGTGACATACACTTTTCTGAAAACTGAGCAAAAAAATTTTTGGTAACATTTGGGTCATTGGGACACAACGTTTGAGTGATTGGGACAGCACATGTTTCCATTGATTTAGGGTACTGTAAGCATATTTACTGTATTGCACATGTTAGTTCATACTTTGATATAATTTTATATGCAATATTTCCTTTTCTGTTCATCATCATTAAGAGTCCATGTTTATGTTTGCTATTTCTCAGTTTGTAAATCCATCCACAAAAGAAGGCTTGAAGTCCAAAAGTCATTGAAAACATTTAAAAATCAAGTAAACAAGTTTTTTTTTTTTTTTAAAATGCTATAGGTCCAAAATTCATACAAAAAAAAAAAAACTGATCCAAAACCTTTTTTTTTTTTGGTAACATTTGGATGACATGTTGGGTGGGCCCATCACCAATTAACTATTTGACAAACACATTTAACCTGCACAAACCTTTTATTACTGTAACAGTAAAATTATTACTGCAATCAGTAAAAAGAAAATACAAAATAAAGAGTTTAACTATAATGTTTATATTTTCAGAATTTGGTTGTTTTACTTTAGTAAAATCTAGCTAGTTCATGAATATTTTAGTGGTTGATTAGGGCTTGCACATGGTTGGGAACACTGATTTAGAGCATATAGAGCATACAATGGTTCTCTATTGCAGGGCTTCTAATTTTCTTAATTAGCAAAGCATTTAAGCACTGTCTTAATCACCCAAAATTATACTGTCCCTTCCACCCAAACTGTGTTTGGGTGGATGGGACAAAATAAAACAACCTAATTATGATTTTGTAGCAGTAGTGCATCATATTCATGTTTCTATCAAAAGTTTGTACAATATAGTAGCTATGACAATTTTTCGGACCTTATTATTAAAACTACCAAAAGCATGTCATTTTCCTCAGTTCATGCATTTCAGGTCAACTTCCTGTTTGAAGCATGCCCCACCCACCAACATGATGTTAGATGAGGGCATCCCATTTTAAGTATGTGGTCTCACAGCTAGGGCTCAGCAAAAAAAGTTTTTATTTTCACTCATCAGGTGAGAAAATAAATTCTATATAGTTATACTGTCCCATTTCACCTTATGTCCCAATCACCCTTAATTCACCCTACATCAGATATCAGTGCAGAGAGAGGGAGAGAGCGAGAGAGATGCACAAAGCTGCACGATTAATCTTTAAAAGATCGCGTTCTCGATTTCATCACCCACATGATCTAATTCCTAAATGACAACAGTTCACCAATGTATATTAAACCTTTGACAAAAATAAAATCGCAACATTCAAATCTGCGTTTATATGTTTAGATATAAACAGCTTCACAAACAATCTTTTCAAACGCACAGTATCATTATTTCTGTGACAAATATTCCAATTATAACAGAAGTATACAAAAGTTTATTATTCAGATAGAAACGCTGATGTTACCGATCAAAATATAATAAATTACCTTCTGAAAGTAACTGGACTTCAAATAACAACTGTATTGATCGCATTGTTACGCCACTAGGTGGCAACAAATTACTGTTAAAAATCTGTCTATCACTGAATCATTCTTTCAGAAACAAGTCTTTATGAATCCAACTTACAGAAATATTCTGTTTCACCTGTCTGAATCTTACACGTGTGTTCAAGCATCTTATCTAATTTGTGGTAACACTTTACAATAAGGTTCATTTATGAACTAACCATGAGTAATACATTTGTTAATGTATTTGTTAATCTTTGTTAATGTTAGTTAATAAAAATACAGCCATTCATAGTTTGTTCATGTTACTTCACAGTGCATTAACTAATGTTAACTAATACAACTCTTGATTTTAATAATGTATTAGTAAATGTTGAAATTAACATTAACAAAGATTAATACATGCTGTAGAAATGCAGTTCATTATTAGTTTGTGTTAATGTAGGCCTAGTTAACATCAGTTAACTAATGAACCTTATTGTAAAGTGTTAGCGAATATGAGATTAGCAGTCTGTTAAATTCATTTTACAAGAATAATAAACACAAAAAGACTGTTTGAGTCGAGTATTGTGCATTTTTCCCTTACTACTATTTTTAATTAGTTGTTTAATTATTTTAATGGAACCGGAACCGGAACCGTTATCGAAACCGGAAAATTTCTTACGGTTCCCAACCCTACTCTTGTCCCAGACTCAAACGTTCAGTCTAAGCCTGTGAAAATCCATCAAAGATATCCTAATATTACTACATTTTAAATCTATGATGACCTAAATAAACAAAGAGTGAAATAAACTAAACAATTATTCAAAAATGATGACTATAATTACAGCATCATTTCCAACTGTTTAAGAGACAATAGTGTCAGTGGAGATGATTGAGATTAAATATGAGACATGTGATGTATGTGGAAAACAAAGAGAAATAAACATAAATATCAGTTATGAATGCAATATTTGTACTGATTATGATCATGATGAAAAATGAGGCTTATTGCAAAATTAACAGTGATTAACAATAAAACATCTAAACTAAATCTGCAAATGATTCTATTAATTTCCATAATAATATACTGGACAATGAATAATAATCCTGTACATGCAAATATATTACAATTTAGCAGTAAATGTACACTGTTCTTAAAGAGACATCTTCCCTATAGTTGTTACAGTACACAGAGCACGGAGACAGGAAGTTGAGAAAGATGGTTTATTAACACAACCAGCAGAGGTAATGGTGACACAGGTGAGTGAATGAAGGTTGAGTTGTCGATATATAGATGTAGATGATGATATAGTCTTTGTTATAGTTACAGATAGTCGCTGGAGAATGGAGTCGCTGGAGAATGGAGTCGCTGGAGAATGGAGTCGCTGGAGAATGGAGTCGCTGGAGAATGGAGTCGCTGGAGAATGGAGTCGCTGGAGAATGGAGTCGCTGGAGAATGGAGTCGCTGGAGAATGGAGTCGCTGGAGAATGGAGTCGCTGGAGAATGGAGTCGCTGGAGAATGGAGTCGCTGGAGAATGGAGTCGCTGGAGAATGGAGTCGCTGGAGAATGGAGTCGCTGGAGAATGGAGTCGCTGGAGAATGGAGTCGCTGGAGAATGGAGTCGCTGGAGAATGGAGTCGCTGGAGAATGGAGTCGCTGGAGAATGGAGTCGCTGGAGAATGGAGTCGCTGGAGAATGGAGTCGCTGGAGAATGGAGTCGCTGGAGAATGGAGTCGCTGGAGAATGGAGTCGCTGGAGAATGGAGTCGCTGGAGAATGGAGTCGCTGGAGAATGGAGTCGCTGGAGAATGGAGTCGCTGGAGAATGGAGTCGCTGGAGAATGGAGTCGCTGGAGAGATGGAGTCGCTGGAGAATGGAGTCGCTGGAGAATGGAGTCGCTGGAGAATGGAGTCGCTGGAGAATGGAGTCGCTGGAGAATGGAGTCGCTGGAGAATGGAGTCGCTGGAGAATGGAGTCGCTGGAGAATGGAGTCGCTGGAGAATGGAGTCGCTGGAGAATGGAGTCGCTGGAGAATGGAGTCGCTGGAGAATGGAGTCGCTGGAGAATGGAGTCGCTGGAGAATGGAGTCGCTGGAGAATGGAGTCGCTGGAGAATGGAGTCGCTGGAGAATGGAGTCGCTGGAGAATGGAGTCGCTGGAGAATGGAGTCGCTGGAGAATGGAGTCGCTGGAGAATGGAGTCGCTGGAGAATGGAGTCGCTGGAGAATGGAGTCGCTGGAGAATGGAGTCGCTGGAGAATGGAGTCGCTGGAGAATGGAGTCGCTGGAGAATGGAGTCGCTGGAGAATGGAGTCGCTGGAGAATGGAGTCGCTGGAGAATGGAGTCGCTGGAGAATGGAGTCGCTGGAGAATGGAGTCGCTGGAGAATGGAGTCGCTGGAGAATGGAGTCGCTGGAGAATGGAGTCGCTGGAGAATGGAGTCGCTGGAGAATGGAGTCGCTGGAGAATGGAGTCGCTGGAGAATGGAGTCGCTGGAGAATGGAGTCGCTGGAGAATGGAGTCGCTGGAGAATGGAGTCGCTGGAGAATGGAGTCGCTGGAGAATGGAGTCGCTGGAGAATGGAGTCGCTGGAGAATGGAGTCGCTGGAGAATGGAGTCGCTGGAGAATGGAGTCGCTGGAGAATGGAGTCGCTGGAGAATGGAGTCGCTGGAGAATGGAGTCGCTGGAGAATGGAGTCGCTGGAGAATGGAGTCGCTGGAGAATGGAGTCGCTGGAGAATGGAGTCGCTGGAGAATGGAGTCGCTGGAGAATGGAGTCGCTGGAGAATGGAGTCGCTGGAGAATGGAGTCGCTGGAGAATGGAGTCGCTGGAGAATGGAGTCGCTGGAGAATGGAGTCGCTGGAGAATGGAGTCGCTGGAGAATGGAGTCGCTGGAGAATGGAGTCGCTGGAGAATGGAGTCGCTGGAGAATGGAGTCGCTGGAGAATGGAGTCGCTGGAGAATGGAGTCGCTGGAGAATGGAGTCGCTGGAGAATGGAGTCGCTGGAGAATGGAGTCGCTGGAGAATGGAGTCGCTGGAGAATGGAGTCGCTGGAGAATGGAGTCGCTGGAGAATGGAGTCGCTGGAGAATGGAGTCGCTGGAGAATGGAGTCGCTGGAGAATGGAGTCGCTGGAGAATGGAGTCGCTGGAGAATGGAGTCGCTGGAGAATGGAGTCGCTGGAGAATGGAGTCGCTGGAGAATGGAGTCGCTGGAGAATGGAGTCGCTGGAGAATGGAGTCGCTGGAGAATGGAGTCGCTGGAGAATGGAGTCGCTGGAGAATGGAGTCGCTGGAGAATGGAGTCGCTGGAGAATGGAGTCGCTGGAGAATGGAGTCGCTGGAGAATGGAGTCGCTGGAGAATGGAGTCGCTGGAGAATGGAGTCGCTGGAGAATGGAGTCGCTGGAGAATGGAGTCGCTGGAGAATGGAGTCGCTGGAGAATGGAGTCGCTGGAGAATGGAGTCGCTGGAGAATGGAGTCGCTGGAGAATGGAGTCGCTGGAGAATGGAGTCGCTGGAGAATGGAGTCGCTGGAGAATGGAGTCGCTGGAGAATGGAGTCGCTGGAGAATGGAGTCGCTGGAGAATGGAGTCGCTGGAGAATGGAGTCGCTGGAGAATGGAGTCGCTGGAGAATGGAGTCGCTGGAGAATGGAGTCGCTGGAGAATGGAGTGGCTGGAGAATGGAGTCGCTGGAGAATGGAGTCGCTGGAGAATGGAGTCGCTGGAGAATGGAGTCGCTGGAGAATGGAGTCGCTGGAGAATGGAGTCGCTGGAGAATGGAGTCGCTGGAGAATGGAGTCGCTGGAGAATGGAGTCGCTGGAGAATGGAGTCGCTGGAGAATGGAGTCGCTGGAGAATGGAGTCGCTGGAGAATGGAGTCGCTGGAGAATGGAGTCGCTGGAGAATGGAGTCGCTGGAGAATGGAGTCGCTGGAGAATGGAGTCGCTGGAGAATGGAGTCGCTGGAGAATGGAGTCGCTGGAGAATGGAGTCGCTGGAGAATGGAGTCGCTGGAGAATGGAGTCGCTGGAGAATGGAGTCGCTGGAGAATGGAGTCGCTGGAGAATGGAGTCGCTGGAGAATGGAGTCGCTGGAGAATGGAGTCGCTGGAGAATGGAGTCGCTGGAGAATGGAGTCGCTGGAGAATGGAGTCGCTGGAGAATGGAGTCGCTGGAGAATGGAGTCGCTGGAGAATGGAGTCGCTGGAGAATGGAGTCGCTGGAGAATGGAGTCGCTGGAGAATGGAGTCGCTGGAGAATGGAGTCGCTGGAGAATGGAGTCGCTGGAGAATGGAGTCGCTGGAGAATGGAGTCGCTGGAGAATGGAGTCGCTGGAGAATGGAGTCGCTGGAGAATGGAGTCGCTGGAGAATGGAGTCGCTGGAGAATGGAGTCGCTGGAGAATGGAGTCGCTGGAGAATGGAGTCGCTGGAGAATGGAGTCGCTGGAGAATGGAGTCGCTGGAGAATGGAGTCGCTGGAGAATGGAGTCGCTGGAGAATGGAGTCGCTGGAGAATGGAGTCGCTGGAGAATGGAGTCGCTGGAGAATGGAGTCGCTGGAGAATGGAGTCGCTGGAGAATGGAGTCGCTGGAGAATGGAGTCGCTGGAGAATGGAGTCGCTGGAGAATGGAGTCGCTGGAGAATGGAGTCGCTGGAGAATGGAGTCGCTGGAGAATGGAGTCGCTGGAGAATGGAGTCGCTGGAGAATGGAGTCGCTGGAGAATGGAGTCGCTGGAGAATGGAGTCGCTGGAGAATGGAGTCGCTGGAGAATGGAGTCGCTGGAGAATGGAGTCGCTGGAGAATGGAGTCGCTGGAGAATGGAGTCGCTGGAGAATGGAGTCGCTGGAGAATGGAGTCGCTGGAGAATGGAGTCGCTGGAGAATGGAGTCGCTGGAGAATGGAGTCGCTGGAGAATGGAGTCGCTGGAGAATGGAGTCGCTGGAGAATGGAGTCGCTGGAGAATGGAGTCGCTGGAGAATGGAGTCGCTGGAGAATGGAGTCGCTGGAGAATGGAGTCGCTGGAGAATGGAGTCGCTGGAGAATGGAGTCGCTGGAGAATGGAGTCGCTGGAGAATGGAGTCGCTGGAGAATGGAGTCGCTGGAGAATGGAGTCGCTGGAGAATGGAGTCGCTGGAGAATGGAGTCGCTGGAGAATGGAGTCGCTGGAGAATGGAGTCGCTGGAGAATGGAGTCGCTGGAGAATGGAGTCGCTGGAGAATGGAGTCGCTGGAGAATGGAGTCGCTGGAGAATGGAGTCGCTGGAGAATGGAGTCGCTGGAGAATGGAGTCGCTGGAGAATGGAGTCGCTGGAGAATGGAGTCGCTGGAGAATGGAGTCGCTGGAGAATGGAGTCGCTGGAGAATGGAGTCGCTGGAGAATGGAGTCGCTGGAGAATGGAGTCGCTGGAGAATGGAGTCGCTGGAGAATGGAGTCGCTGGAGAATGGAGTCGCTGGAGAATGGAGTCGCTGGAGAATGGAGTCGCTGGAGAATGGAGTCGCTGGAGAATGGAGTCGCTGGAGAATGGAGTCGCTGGAGAATGGAGTCGCTGGAGAATGGAGTCGCTGGAGAATGGAGTCGCTGGAGAATGGAGTCGCTGGAGAATGGAGTCGCTGGAGAATGGAGTCGCTGGAGAATGGAGTCGCTGGAGAATGGAGTCGCTGGAGAATGGAGTCGCTGGAGAATGGAGTCGCTGGAGAATGGAGTCGCTGGAGAATGGAGTCGCTGGAGAATGGAGTCGCTGGAGAATGGAGTCGCTGGAGAATGGAGTCGCTGGAGAATGGAGTCGCTGGAGAATGGAGTCGCTGGAGAATGGAGTCGCTGGAGAATGGAGTCGCTGGAGAATGGAGTCGCTGGAGAATGGAGTCGCTGGAGAATGGAGTCGCTGGAGAATGGAGTCGCTGGAGAATGGAGTCGCTGGAGAATGGAGTCGCTGGAGAATGGAGTCGCTGGAGAATGGAGTCGCTGGAGAATGGAGTCGCTGGAGAATGGAGTCGCTGGAGAATGGAGTCGCTGGAGAATGGAGTCGCTGGAGAATGGAGTCGCTGGAGAATGGAGTCGCTGGAGAATGGAGTCGCTGGAGAATGGAGTCGCTGGAGAATGGAGTCGCTGGAGAATGGAGTCGCTGGAGAATGGAGTCGCTGGAGAATGGAGTCGCTGGAGAATGGAGTCGCTGGAGAATGGAGTCGCTGGAGAATGGAGTCGCTGGAGAATGGAGTCGCTGGAGAATGGAGTCGCTGGAGAATGGAGTCGCTGGAGAATGGAGTCGCTGGAGAATGGAGTCGCTGGAGAATGGAGTCGCTGGAGAATGGAGTCGCTGGAGAATGGAGTCGCTGGAGAATGGAGTCGCTGGAGAATGGAGTCGCTGGAGAATGGAGTCGCTGGAGAATGGAGTCGCTGGAGAATGGAGTCGCTGGAGAATGGAGTCGCTGGAGAATGGAGTCGCTGGAGAATGGAGTCGCTGGAGAATGGAGTCGCTGGAGAATGGAGTCGCTGGAGAATGGAGTCGCTGGAGAATGGAGTCGCTGGAGAATGGAGTCGCTGGAGAATGGAGTCGCTGGAGAATGGAGTCGCTGGAGAATGGAGTCGCTGGAGAATGGAGTCGCTGGAGAATGGAGTCGCTGGAGAATGGAGTCGCTGGAGAATGGAGTCGCTGGAGAATGGAGTCGCTGGAGAATGGAGTCGCTGGAGAATGGAGTCGCTGGAGAATGGAGTCGCTGGAGAATGGAGTCGCTGGAGAATGGAGTCGCTGGAGAATGGAGTCGCTGGAGAATGGAGTCGCTGGAGAATGGAGTCGCTGGAGAATGGAGTCGCTGGAGAATGGAGTCGCTGGAGAATGGAGTCGCTGGAGAATGGAGTCGCTGGAGAATGGAGTCGCTGGAGAATGGAGTCGCTGGAGAATGGAGTCGCTGGAGAATGGAGTCGCTGGAGAATGGAGTCGCTGGAGAATGGAGTCGCTGGAGAATGGAGTCGCTGGAGAATGGAGTCGCTGGAGAATGGAGTCGCTGGAGAATGGAGTCGCTGGAGAATGGAGTCGGCCACACACGAGGATTTCACACACTAGGAGATGCTGGAGGTAGGTAAGTATTCAGGTAAGGAGTCCTTGAGCAAAGCATGTGTAGCACTTGACTCAAACGAGACCGGACAATAAGTGAGGGTGTGTGAGTGTCTTTTAAGGTGTGCTGATGAGTGAGTAGATGAGGTGCAGGTGTCGGTGATCAGTATTCAGGGGATTGAGTGCGCTGTGATTGGATGGAACCTGGCGTGTCTGTGACAATAGTGTATATGATTATGATTTTAATGCCATCACTGATCAGTCTGACAGTTGAACTGAGTTTGTTATGAACTGTAACATGACGACACATTCAGTCAGCTGCAGTATCTCAGTAAAGGCTGTTGAACTGAACTGTTAGACGCTCCATTACTGACACTGCAGTTCCACACAGTAGAAGAGCACAGTGTGTTTTAATGCTGCTGGAGCTCATGGATGTTGTTCAGTACCAGAGAACTGAGAAATCTTCCACCCTGAACACTGATATTGTGTCCTTCAGAAACACAATTAAACCAAAGAGCTGCTGCAGTTTATTACATGAACTAATAATGAGCCCAGAACAGTGTAGAATGAATGATAGAAAGTGTTCAGTGACCTTACAAAATATTAATAATGACAAATCAATAAAATATATGATTCTGTCAATAGACTTCAGAAGTGTGTATAATTGTTTGACGTTTCACAACATGAGGAAGTTGTTGGAAAATGTGTTTGTGACTGATCTACAGTCTTCAGGATAATGATTTAAATAGAGAGAGTCACTTTGCATTGTCACACATGCTTCAGTGCTCTGAGAGTGTTTATAGTGCTGTGAGTTTAACACTTCATGACTGAGAGCAGAACAGAACACAATCTTCATCATCACACAAGACAAAAGAACAACAATGAACAAAATCACCTTCTTCATCTGGACTCTGTCCCTGTGTATTCAAGGTAAATGTTTCAATAAAATTTTACATTAAAATATTATAATATTATTAACAGTGAATGTTACATCCATCCTGCTTTTTCTATCAGGTTTCAGTGGACAGGTGACTGTGACTCAGACTCCTTCTGTAAAAACGGTTCAGATTGGTGAATCAGTGACTATAAACTGCAAAACAAACACAGTAGTGAGCAATTACTGTACAGGTACATATACTTGTATGGCCTGGTACCAGCAGAAACCTGGAGAAGCTCCTAAACTAATGATTCATTCTGCAAACAAAAGAGTTTCAAACACTCCATCTAGATTCAGTGGCAGTGGATCCAGAACTGATTTCACTCTGACCATCAGTGGAGTCCAGACTGAAGATACAGGAGATTATTACTGTCAGAGTGAACACTATATCAACAGTAAGTGGGTGTTCACACAGTGATAAAGAGTCGTACAAAAACCTCGGTCAGTCAGACGTCACAGTGATGCACTGATACAGCTGAGAGATACTGCAGCTGCTGATGGAGGATCACAAACAACACAATGTTTTATCAAACCTTTCAGAAACATTATTTATTTATTTTGATGTACTAAGCATGTAACATAATCTTTATATTATATAAATGTTAGTGGTGCTTGGCCCTGCAAAACTTTCCACTACAATGTAATCTAACAGCAGGAAAGTCCGTCACTTTAATTGCACTTCCATGCTTCATCACTAGATGGCGTGTCTGTTACATAACTGAGTTCTCTATCTGTCAGTCACTTTGACGTTGTGTCGATGTGATGACACTAGTGTAGTGTTTCTCAACCTTTTTTACTCAATGACCTCCTCCTTCTCCAAATCAATACTGCAGTGAAGATGCCTGACATTTCCTCTTATACTGTACTTCCACAGCAAAGAGAGGAAAGTGTTTGTGTTTAAGCCTTTTTAAGTCAAAAGGACCTCTGCTTCCCCGTCGACATACAGCACGAGCGCAAATGCTTAAAGGGGAACAATAAATCTTCCTATGGTGTCCCAGTAATTGTTCCCGATTAAACCACTGAAAATACAACATTACATACAAGTTTTGCTGAAGTTGACTCACTCATAGAATTGTTTCTTTATTCCTCTATGGCATGGTGTCGCCCTCAGGAAACATTTTTGGACTTCACATCGGATCTACATACGACACGTCTGTTCAATGAAATGAGGGGCTGAAGTGGGTGAAGCCTTTTCTGTTGATCCACATTTCATGATGGATATATTATCAGGGACCCCCAAGAGTTAAATAAAAACAAACAAAACAAGCCCTATAATTTAATAAAATAACACATATTATGAAGACACTTCATATTTAATGGTATTAGATGATTTGATAGTTGCATTTAATAGATTACAACTTCAATAAAACATTTGCATTTTGTTTGTAACATTGTATTTGAAATGGTAAAACATTGTTGAATTATCTTAAGTGTCTGAATTTCTGAGGAACTCTTATAGCGCTGCAGGACTAGCCTACAGCAAACACTGAACCAGACTATTAAATGTTGAGCAAGGGATCTCATTGGCTGCAGGATCAGCAGAGACCAATCAGCCTGAGTCATTTGGTATTGATGTGATTGCTTACAAACTGCATGTAAAGGACCGATCGAAGCCTGTGCCGTCTTCAGTTTCATGACTGAACTAGATTTCTGACATGACAATTCTTGGAGAGTTTGTCATGGTAATGAATATGACAATGTGAATGTGTTTGGTCTGCTGCTGTTGATTATATCTGCTGTAGAGTACAGAACTTTCCACTGCCAACACACACAACATGCTGCTGCTGTACGAGCAAACATGAATCACCCCATAGCAGATCTGGACAGGTGGAGCTGGGGAGGTGGAGGGTTTCTGAAAGTACACTGCACTGCTACAGCAAACAATAGACAAGTGTTTGAATGTTGAGCAGCAAGATCATTGACTACTGATACAGCAGGAATCATTCAGTTGTGTCCTGTAGAGAATGATTTGTAAATGTGTATGTCTGACTCTGTATATTTACTGTTACTGTGATTTGGTGATGTAAAGCCTTTCTTTTAACCCTGTCAGTAAAACTATTGGACTCTGAATGTATATCGTCCTGATCTCTCTTCTGTCTTTTGCATTCAGAGGGTGTTTTACATGAGCGGCACATGCTTCACTGCGCTGAATGTGTTTATAGCTCTATGAACTGAACATGACATGATCAAGAGCTCTTCTTCATCAACCAACAAACATGACTTTCAGCTGCAGCTGCTCAAACAACACAATCACACACAACACTGATCACAGACAAACACTAATAACACTAGATCATCTAAATCAACATCAATCTTGTGTTTATGAAGAGAATGAGTCAGTGTTTAATATGATCATCATGTTTTAGGTGTAATATATGATCCCTGTCAATCAAACTGAACAGACTGAATTCAGTCACTTCTGCTGTCTGGACGTGATGCTTTCCATTTGAGCCACAGAAACATTTACATTCTTACACATAATTTGTGATCATGTTTTTTTAAATGATTTTCATGACATTTTCATATATATTTTCATCCCCACATTTTCAGCAGAAGTGAAACTGGTGTGTTCCAGTCCAGATCATGTGACCAATCAAACAGTGAGACTGAAAAGCCCATTTGCATTGTCAGGGTGGAGTGATTCTGATCCTCTCAGAATAGAGCAGCTCTGTCTCCAGAGACCATGTTCAAACCCCAAGAGCTTTATTTGACATTTACTGCTACATCAAGCTTGTGAAAAGCACCTGCATCTTCATCTGTTAGTTGAATGATGTTGTCAGACACAAAGTGAACTTGTTGAGAAGCTTTATTGAATGTTACAGCAGATTGAAAGATCACACAGTGCTTTGACACGCCAGCTCTCTTTCAGTATTGAGTTGTAAATCACTACAGCTGCAGCACTAGACTCATGTGAATCCTGCCTGACACAGGACACTCAGATACGCTCATCTTCAGGAGAGAAACATCAGCACTCAGAGCTCTTGTGGAACGAGACCTCATGAGGAGCTCCATCATGTGTTACTCTGCAGACGTACACCTCTCCCTTTTCCCAGCGTGCTTTGCTGAGGGTCAGGACGCTACTGCGGCTGTAGCGGCCGTCCCGCTGGCTCTCTGCGCTGGTCACGACCCCCTCGGTGACCTCTGACCCGTCCAGTGTCCAGCTCACCTGCGCCCCCTGTGGAGAGTAAGAGCTGAGCAGGCAGAGCAGTGCGGCTGAGTCTCCAGAGATCTGCAGAGAAGAGGGCGGCAGAGACACTGAGGGCTTCACTGTGGGACCAGCTGCAGGAGACAAACACAACACATTCACAAACACAAAGAAAAACGGATTAAACTCATAGTGAGACACATTATGTAAATATGTGTAGATTTTTTAAAGGAATAATGCTGTTCTTCTGAATGTATAAACATAACAATATCATTATTTTAGATTAAATAATTATAAAATAATATTAGTAACACTTTACTTAAAGCCTTTATACGCAATATATTATAAAAATATTTTAATGCATTAATTAAGTATTGTTATACACATTATGCATGTATGATCTCATGAATAATTGTAACCACAGTTTCACTTGCATTCAGCTAATTTGCTCCAGTTAAAATTAACTTAAATACTTTTGTTCATCTAAAGACTGTTTTGAACTTCTTGTCAAGGCAACTAAAGAATATTTAGCAATGCAGTCCTTGTTTTTTCATCTCCATGTTTTATTTTCAAAGCTATACGACATGAACTTCATTTGACTCTTAAATCTAGATTTTATCCAATTTCACACAGGCAAACAAGTTGCAAAAGTTGCAGTGAGAAGAACATAAACCTCAACACACAAATCTCAAACATGGTGATGATCAACAATTGTAATTCAGTAAAAATATGAACTCTGAACCATATGACAGCTGAATAACAGTGACAACAGCAGCAGCATAAATCAGACCAATTATGTTTTAAATAATAATTACCTCATATTTTTTTCAAGTTAGCTTTGACAATAAAACATGGAGATGAAAAAAAAAACAAGGATTATAGCTGCTCGCATTGATAAATATTCTTTAGTTGCCTTGACAAGAAGTTCAAAAGACTACCTGTTACTCATTAGATGAACAAAAGTATTTACATTGATTTTAACTGGAGCAAATTAGTTGAGTTAACTTAAAAAGTTGAATGCAATAAGTTGCCTTAATTTTTTGAAGTTAGCTCAAATATTTTTTTTACAGTTCTACTCATTGTTACACCTTTAGAAAGTATAATGCATTAAAACTCATGACAAACAACCAATTTCAGATGTAGCAAGAAATTTGCAAATATTATAATGCCTTTTAACTTTAGCTACAATTATTTATGAAAGATATGAGGCATTATAATGTACATTATTGACATCTTTATAACGCATTATACACAAAGGCTTCAAGTAAAGTTTCAGCACAATATCTAATAATTAATATTGTTTAAAAAAAAAAAGGCTGCTCTTGTTTAAACTATAAAACACTTTCTGAAATCTAAATTTTATTTATTTATTTAATTTATTTTAAATAAAAAAGACTTACATTTGACCACCAGTTTAGTTCCTCCACCGAAAGTCCACCACAGTGATACAATCTAATGAAACGGTCGTACAAAAACCTCTATTCCACTCGAGTGAACACAAACTCCAGCAGAGAGAGAGAAACAACACTTCAACACACTGATATTAGAAGAAACTCAGATCTTCTCAACACTCAGACATTCAGTTTGGACTAAATGCTTTTCAAAAAGGAAAAACAAACACACTTCCATTCAAAATGTTTGTTATCGCTTGATAAACAGTGTAATTATTTTCATGATCATTTACAACAGACATGATTCAGTTTGACTTTATATCCTCTTTCGCTCTCTTGTCGTGTGCTGATATAACACTGTTTAAAGAAATATATTTGATGATCTGTGACCTCTGAGGTGACCTTTGACCTCTTTTATCATGGATGATGTTGTGGAGTTTCTCATAATAATCTTCTGTTCTTCATATGAAGCTCAATCATCATGATTCACAGAAAAACCTGCAGATTCAGACTTCAACCTTCAGTGAAAATCTGTTCAAATAAAAAAAATATTGAATATTATACTAAATATTGTTTTATGGTGCATAATCAAACACCTCACCTTATTCTTTATTATCCTCAGGTTAGGTAATAAATCATTTCTGATCTTAATTATTAGCACTTTAAAATACTAACAATCAGACAGAAGACTTCTCTGTGCCTGTTAAGATTCAAAGACCTAAATTAATGTCACATGAGGCAGAGTTTAGTTATAAAGTTATAGGTTCATTTATTGATTACAATTAGTATTTCTAGCAGATATTCAGATATACAGATATTCTACAAACACTCTATACAAGTATTAAATAAAGTAAACATATTAAAAAGTTCTTCGGTCAAGGCAATATCAGCGATGGTTCTGGTGCCGGAGAAGCTCTTCAGGTGGTCACGAAGCAGCATCTGCTGTAATCTTCACATTTCAGCCTTTTCTAGACAATCTGACCTCTTGAGGTCATCTTCTTTGGATTTCCCCTCATAACTTAAGTCTTGAGGTGTCATGAGCTCCAGGAATTTTTTCAGGACTCGTCTATATAAAGCCTTTTGCCTCCTTTGTTCTCAGACGTCTCCCATGTCTCGTCTTGCAAGACATCACCTAACGGTAATTACCTGTTTTTCTACTTTATTTAGCAAAGCTCTTTAAAATACATGTTTTTTTTTCCTCTATTCTACCAGCATGTTCTTAATAAATGCTTAAAACAACAAACTTGTAGTGTCTTTCTAAGATCTTAATAAATCAATTACAATAACAGTTGTAGTGTATTTTCTTATTAAAAGCTTTTACAACAATAAAGTGTGTTGTCTCTTTTCTTAATAAACATATTCTTAATAAATGCTTTTACAAAACAGTTGTATTGTTTTTCTTAATAAACAATTATCTTAATAAACACACATCTCACACACAGAAGAGGTATACTTGTAACAGGACAATTGCATATTTTCCACAACAATATCAATAGAAAGTGTCAACAATGAAAATATAAAAGGTATTTTGCATGTTCTACACAGTCAAGCATGTTTTCATATTCAGGTCTGTTATAAAAGTATCTGGACTCATTGTGAATCTCCACACAAGATCATGAAACGTGAACAAGCTCTAATATGTCTCCATCTTTAACAGCCTGTTTCTTCTCCATTTGATGATTTCAGACACACATGAGGCTTCATGATAGATGGAGTGACATCATGAACTCTGATTAGAGATTCACAATCAGTCCTCAAGTATTCAAAGTATTCAAGTATTCAAAAGTATTCAAGTATTCAAAATTTTATTTGTCACATACATGATTATATGGAGAGCATATGACCAGCAGTGAAATGTAAGTCAGGTCCGCTCCATGGACAATACATTTTTAAAAATACAAACACAATAAAGATAAAAAGGCAATAAATAAAATATAAATTATAAAAATTACTATGTGCAAATGTCAATGTCAATATACTCAGTAAATTACTGATAATTAAGTTAAGTCAGTTAGAATTTAGGAGCCTGATGGCCTGGGGGAAAAAGCTCCTCCTAAGTCTCTCAGTTTTTGCCATCAGGCTACGGAAGCGCCTACAAGATGGCAACAAAATAAAAAAAGAGTTACCAGGGTGATTTTTGTCCTTAATGATTTTAACAGCTCTGCCTTTACAGCGTTTAAGGTAGATGTCCTGCAGAGAGGGGAAAGCAGACCCTGAAATGCGCTCAGCTAAGCGCACAACTCTCTGCAGGGCTTTACAGTCTTGACTGGAGCTATTCCCATACCACACAGAGATACACTGAGTCAATACACTTTCTATGGCCCCTGAATAGAAAGTTTTCAGGATTGCTGGTGAGACCCTGAATTTTCTCAGCTGTCGCAGATGGTACAGTCTTTGCCTAGCTTTCTTAACCTGAGTTTGAATGTGGGTAGTCCAAGTCAGGTCCTCGGAGATGTTTAAGCCGAGGTACTTAAAACTGCTCACCCTCTCCACAGGGGTCCCACTGATAATAAGAGGAGTATAAGGCTGCTGCTGTCTCTTCCTGAAGTCCACAATCAGTTCTTTAGTTTTACTCACATTCATAGAGAGACAATTGTCCTGACACCATGATGTGAGTTTCTCTACCTCATCCAAGTATGCGGCTTCACTATTGTTGGAAATGAGGCCCAGAACCACAGTATCATCAGCAAATTTGATAATAGATGTGGAACTGTGGGAAGACACGCAGTCATGTGTGTAGAGAGAATAGAGCAGGGGACTTAGGACACAGCCCTGTGGAGCTCCCACGTTCAGGGTGATGGAGTTGGAGGTGTACTGGCCTACTTTCACCACTTGAGGTCTGCCGGTGAGAAAATCAAGAATCCAGTTGCATAATGAAGAATTCAAGCCGAGATCCATGAGTTTAGAAGCTAGCTTAATGGGGACTATAGTATTGAAAGCTGAACTATAATCGATGAATAGCAGCCTTACATAGTTCCCCTTGCTGCTATCAGTGTGCTTAAGAGAAGAGTGCAGGATGTAAGAGATAGCATCTTCAGTGGATCTATTGGGGCGATAGGCAAACTGAAGAGGGTCAAGAGTATCAGGGATGGAAGAGCAGATCTTATTCTTTATAAGCTTCTCAAAGACCTTCATGACTATTGACGTGAGAGCAACCGGACGATAGTCATTCAGGCAAGAAGGATTATTGTTCTTAGGCACAGGGATGATGACAGATTTTTTAAAGGAGGTGGGAACCACTGAGGTAGCAAGGGACTCATTAAAAATAGATGTAAACAAACCAGCGAGCTGGTCAGCACAGGACCTCAGAACACGGCCAGGAATTCCATCAGGACCCGCTGCTTTCCTGACATTCACTCGTTTTAAGGCCCTCCGAACCTCATCCTCAGACACGGTGATCACATGATTATCGCTGCTCTGACTGCCGCTGCCTAACGCGCTGATCGGCAGACTCGCGTTGCCGCGATTGCATTCAAAGCGGCCGTAGAAAGAGTTTAACTCATCAGCCAGCGACGATTCTGCTCTCACAGCTGCAGAGGATTTGTTTCCAAAGGCACAAATGGTTCTTAGTCCTTGCCACATGCGTCGGGAGTCATTTAGCTGGAAATGTGACTCTACGCGTTCCCTGTATCGGTGTTTGGCGGCTCTTACTGCCCGTCGGAGAGCATAGCACGATGTTTTATACTCACTCATGTTCCCCGACGAGAGCCCGGCGTTATATGCAGCAGTGCGTTTGTTTACTGCAGCACGGATTGTTCTATCCACCCACGGTTTCTGATTTGAGAAGGTCCTTATAATTATCGTATCCGTCGCTTGTTCGATTAGCGTGTTTACAAAGCTTAATACTACATCCGTAAACTCGCTGACATCAGAGGAACTAGTTCGGAACATGTCCCAGTCTACGTCGTCAAGAGCCGACTGTAGCATGGCTTCTGAATGGGAGGACCAGCGCGTCACCATCCTCCGCACCGGAGATTCTTGAACAAGTCTTTGTTTATATTCCGGTGTGAGGAAAATAGCGGCATGATCCGATTTGCCGAAAGCTGGTAGTGAGCGAGCTTTGTAGGCATTCTTAAACTGGGAGTAACAATGATCCAATGTATTCGGTCCTCTGGTTGGACAGGATACATGTTGGTATAAGTTCGGCATGACCTGCTTAAGGTTGCCTTTGTTAAAATCCCCCGCGATGACAAGAGCAGCATCAGGATGTTTGTTGATGTAGCCGCTAAGCACATCATGGAGCTTAGACAAAGCCAAGCCGATGTCTGCTTGTGGTGGAATGTAAACAACAGTAACGATGATCGATGAAAACTCCCGGGGCAGATAGAATGGACGGCAAATAATGGATAGGTGTTCCAGATGAGGCGAGCAGGAGCGCGACAGAATGGAAATATTCCTGGGGTCACACCATTTCTTGTTAATCATGAAACACACTCCTCCACCTTTGAATTTACCGGCCTCGGCTGTTCTGTCCATCCGTAAAACAAAAAGTTATCAGACGGCGTTACAGCATATCCGGGACCGAGGGCGTGAGCCATGTTTCAGACAAACAAAAGATGTTACAGTCCCTTATGTCCCGTTGGAAACTTATCCTGGCTCTAAGATCGTCCATCTTATTCTCCAGAGACTGGACATTGGCGAGCAAAATGCTCGGCAGAGGAGGACTGTAAGGTCTTTTCTTAGTCTGTTGCGAGTCCCAGCTCGTTTCCCGCGGTGTTTCTTGATCCGTCGCCGCCTCGGGTGGTTATTCAAGTGGCCATTGTTCAACTCGGCGTTCGAAGAATCTCAGATGGCCACGATGGGTTGTAGAATAAAGTGTCCTGAAACAGGTTAGTGAAACAGTGTCCAATGTCCAAAAGTGTTCCTTTGTCATAAGTGATCAGTGCAGACGATATGTGTGTATAAAGAGAAAGCAAAATAAAATACAAAAATAAATAAAAGACAA
Source organism: Hypophthalmichthys nobilis (assembly GCA_037950665.1). Lineage (NCBI taxonomy): Eukaryota > Metazoa > Chordata > Actinopteri > Cypriniformes > Xenocyprididae > Hypophthalmichthys > Hypophthalmichthys nobilis. The sequence goes on from CM075486.1 coordinate 1,964,722, forward strand.
TCTAACTGGAGCGACCTGGACGGCATCCGAACTCAGCGGCGCCATCTTGGAAATCATCTTGAAAATCCTGATACTTTCTGAACAGACTCATGATTCATGATCGATCTGTAGTGATGGAGGTTCATCTAGTGGAAGTGTAGCAGTGATGTGGTCACATGACTGAATATGGACACAGAGATCCTCGCTAGAAATGTAACATTCCCAGAACATTCTCAGAAAGTCCTCGCTGGTGTCAAGGATGTCACCTAGTAACGTTCTGAGATGGTCATAATGTGGAGTTCTTGGGTTGGGGACATTATTTGGCGGACCTTCACAGAACATTCAGGATGATCTGGGAATGTTTATGGGACCATTACTATAGAATATTCCATTTGTAAAGCAGGTTTTCATCATTCCAAAGGTGCGCTCTACGATTGAGCGGCCTCTAGAGTGATGCCTATTAAACCTTTCCTCTGCAATGTAACGTAGATGAATGAATGAATGCTGATTTGGTGATAGAGTTAATATGAGCCTGAAAGGAGAGAGTGTAGTCGAAGATTACACATAAAGTTTTAACAGTTCTTGATGGTTTGATGTCTTAAAGGTGCAATATGTAAGATTTCTGTCCACTAGAGGTCGCTAGAGGCCTATTCAAAACAAAGGCGTAGCTTGATGACGGCAAGTTTGAGCGCGGAATCTTGGGACATGAGGTCTTCACTTCACAGCCGGTGGAAATAATCGGGAAAGGACTCAGGAAGAAATCATGTTCATGGATGTGATTATTATTATTTATATCGCAGCGGAACTTTTATTATGCCACAGTCGCTGGCGCCGCTTCCACTTTTCTGGTCATGAGTATGAGGTAACACAGCTCTGTTTATCATATTAGATACATTTGAGAGTGTTGAAAATGATGTTATAACATTACTCTGTGCGTCAGCCGGTGTCTGCTGTGAGACACTTGTTTGAGACACACTGCAGTAAGATAGATCGATTTTACAATATCATATTAAATGCTGGATGACTTGTGTTGATAAATGACATGCAATTAATTTTAAAACGTATTGTATGATGGATAAAATGCTGTATTGTTACTAAAAATAAATCTGATTATGCTATGTTAGCTACTTGACAAAATAGTGTTTTTCTCTGAGGCATGGTAAAGCATGGTACTGCAAAAAATCAAGAAAATTAGATTTAATCAATAAGACTAAACGTGTTGAGCTATATAACAATGATTAGTTTTCTGTCCATAAATATAACCAAACAGTTGTTCCCTTGTCTATTAAAACGTGTAATATGGTTTCTACAAAATAAAACCGAGGGTAACGCGGATATGACACCATTGACAGACGACTCCTCACACGTCCCGGAGCCTTGGTTAAAATGGCAATTTTCTCACGATTTACAAATAGTTGGAAACATTTGGGATATTGTAAGTACTTAAGTGCACAAAATATATAACACTGGCCTAGTGGTTTTTGGATATATTTTACTGCAAAAATCGTACATATTACTTACCTTACTTATCTTACTTACCTTTAAATACATGGAGAGACATAATGATTGACAGGTGAACGTAATCAGTAACCAACTAGGGAACACCATGATAAAACAGAACAAAGCAGAACATGCATTACAATGGGATCAGTTTATAATGTGTTTCTTTGTTATGGTGAGCAGCTGTCTGATGGGAAATAAAATAAATAATAAATGATTAAGTGATGATTAAATGTTGACAGAGTGTTAATTTATTTTTTTACATTTTAAAGTTCAGGCTTGGATGAATTGATGGAATGTCTCAAAACGAGTTGAATACGGCACAAGAAATCTCACACAGAACAGAATAAAATCGTTAAAATGTAAAAAAAGGTGTAATGACATAAATGTGATGACACACTGAACATATCTGATCAATCTTAATGACTAAATAGAATAAAATCATCCTATTAATTTAGTGAATTCAATATGATCCTAAAATAATTTGTAAACATTTGTACATCTTTAAAGTTGTTCATATGTAAAACTGTATGATTTAGATTGAAGCACATACATACAGTACGTCCTTGTTGTAAATTAGTGTTTATGCAAACGTACGTATGTCAGACCAACACTTTATGTACTAATACGCTCATGAGATCACGTTACACACACAATTTGTAACAGGAAGATCTGTAAATGATATAAAACATGTTTACTTGTGATAAATAGTTTACACTTTAGATTATGGGATGCAGAAAGTGTTGTAAATGACTTGTAGCCGACTGTAGTAAGTTTTCAATGTATATGTAGTTTTCACCAAAGCCCTGGAGCTTTCAAAACTCCACTTCCCACTGATTTTGCAGACAAATAAATGTGAATTTCCTGGTCCAGGTAACACGAAGAAAGAGTAAACGTTCATTTACATACACAGACTATCGACATTGTAATAATACAAAGTGGGTTGAAAATCAGCAATGTTACACTTTAAGAGGCAACTTACAAGTGAAGCTAGTATGAAAGAAAAGAGAAGCTACGTCAGTTCTGTTGCTCTCTCCAGCCCTTTGTAGAGCAGACTGAAGGATGGACGTAGACTATGTCTGTTCGTTCTCTAGGAGAGCCCTGCTTCATGATTACATGCTGCTGCTGCAAAGGCTTCGGACCAGGGACTGAATCTCCATTAGCATCCCACAATTTTAAGATGGAGGTGATGTAAAGTTCTTCCCTGATGTAGGAAGTGATGAGAGCAGGGATGCAAACACATCAGGGGTCAAAAGGTGAGAAAGATGTGAGACACCCGTGTGACGGTTGTTGTGTTCAAGCCAGAAATGCGCAGGTGCTCAATTGACACTTCGCTGGAAGTTTGATTGACAAGCGATCTAACCAATCATACAACGAGTCCGCCATTTTGTCCAAGAAAGCAGTCAGGATTTAGTAGATTAACCTCGGTGGACTTGAACTTCAAAACTGGTCTGACGTCTTTCCGCATTTGAAACAACATTCCTTCTCATGTTCATTCATGTTTATTTGATGCTATGAATTAACTAGTAGGAAGAGATGAGCAGTTCACGAGCCGCTTGAGCTGAGGCGCTACAGCAATCTGTCACGACACAGTAAAGAGCCAAAAACGGTTTTCATTGTTCAAATTTCTTAAAAAAATACACGATTTGAAAGCTGGGACTTTGTTTAATATCATAAGTAACCTGCTCTGTCTTGTCTGTCGACGTGTTGTCAGTGTCCTCTTTGCTCCGCGATGTATTTTTCACTCTGTGTGGCGTGACAGCGCCATGGCTTGTCGGACAAAGCAACAGTAACTAAGGGGGCGGGTCTTTGCGAAGGGTCAATTCGGCTGTATTTAATATTCATAATATCGACTGAGTTGAGTATGTGCATTAAATCTGCGCAGATTACATAAACTTCACCAGCAAATTGAGTGAACATAATTTGTGAAACATAACCTGCCAAATTGCCTAGTGATTTGACGTCATACCCTCCACAGCTGATTTTACCCGCATTTTACAGGTGTTCATTTCAAACCCTGTCATTACGAAATTGCACAGAACATCTTGTGTATGTAAAAGCAAACTGTTTAATTACATTATGACAGTATAGTAGGGCTCAACTAAAGTTGTATTCGTTGGAAAAATGGTAGCTAATGTTAGTATCGTTATACAAGTTGTTTTTAGAATAAAAGTATGTTTGATTCGGTGGAAATAATTTTAACAACGTTACAATCAAAACAAGTCAGCCATGTCAGGCTTATTAACAAGCTTATCCCAAGCTTTTTATATCGCTGAAGGTTATCATTACACTACTTTGTGAGATTCTTACATTAAGGAGATGACTAGTCTCTTCAGTCGTATTCACTCTTCCCAGGAGCGTTGTACATAGTGCAAAACCAGGAGGTTGGAGTTTTTTTTTGTTTTTTTTTGACACCTGAGAAGGCGTTATTCTCATGATTTCATTCACCATGACCCTGTCCACCATGAGACTGTCCTCTCAATATATATATATAGTAACAGTCATAAACCTGTTAACATGTTTTATTTTTATTTTTATTTATTTATTTTAATTGTACTACACACCATGAGGGGGCAACAAGGAGCTATACTCAGGTATAAAATGAGTGTAGAGAGTAGAAGAAGTTAAATTTGTAATGGAGGGAGTAAGCATGGCTTATGGCTCCAAACAATCACTGGTCCCGATTGAGAAACTCAATCGCTCAATCTGAAGTAAGCATTGTTTCTTTTCTTCTATTGATTGAATGTTTTCTGGTTAATTTATGTGTAGTTATTTTTCTAATCTGATTTATTTCATCTAATTTGTAGAAGGACTCCACATTCTGTGGAGGATTTTTCCTTCTGTTCATATGCCTGTTTTTGACCCGTTTTAGAAAGATAACTTTGAAGTGGGTTTAGAGGCTATGAACTGTGTTCAACTGTTGTGGATCCTTGAATCGGATTATGCCACATATGGGAATTTAAAAACTTTCTAGTTTACTTGGATTGAATCGACACTAAGGAGTACAGTTTCCACTGGGGAACTTCTGGATTGTATTCTTGGACGTTGGCTTTCATGGACATTGATTCCTGTAATGTTGTGAATGAACATTCATTATCATCATCATCATCATCATCATCATCATCACCATATAAAAACAGATAATAATAATAATAAACTTTATTTTATATAGCGACTTTAAAAGTTGAATCTCAAGGCGCTTCACAGAAACATATAGATAAAATACATTGAAAAATACATTGAAAACAAATTTAAGAGAGGAAGATGCATTAAAAAAATCACTTGTATGCTAGCCTAAAAATAAGTTTTAAGTGAAGATTTAAAAACACTAAAAGAGTCAGAATCATCTGATCTCAGTGGGAAGAGCATTTCAGAGTTTGGGAGCAAAAGAAGAAAAAGCCCGGTCACCCATAGAACGTAAATGTGTTGAAGGAACAATTAAAAAGCCAGAATCAGATGAATTGGGGTGTATGCAGTTAAAAATTCAGACAGATATTCTGGCGCTAAACAATGCAAGGCCTTGTAAGTGAGCGTGAGAATTTTAAAATCGATGCGAAACCTGACAGGGAGCCAGTGCAAGGACTCCAAGATGGGAGTGATGTGCTCACTTGTCCTGGACCTGAGTTTTGGACATACTGCAATTGTTTAGGTAGATTTAGAAACCTCAGCAAGCAGAGCATTACAATAGTCAATGCGAGAAAAGACAAATGAATTCAGCCACCGAGAAAGATAACATGGGGCGCAATCGTGCAATGTTTCTAAGATGAAAAAATGAAATTTTGACCATATTCTGGACATGAGGATCAAATGTTAAATTTGCATCAAATATCACCCCCAATTTTTTTAATTTGGTTTGAAACTCCAAAGCAGAGCCATCCATCATTAGGGTTACAGCGTCAGCTTTGCAAATTTGTTGGGGTGAACCGATGAGCATAACCTCAGTCTCGTCGCTGTTGAGACAGAGAAAATTATGAGACATCCATATTTTTATCTCAGAGATACAATGTTCCAGAAAGGCAACAGCCGTATTATCACCAGGTTTTGAATGAATATAAATTTGGGTGTTGTCTGCATAAAAATGAAACTCAAGACCCAAGGATCTGAGAAGTTGACCCAGGGATTTTCATTTCTGTAGGAATATACAGCAGCTACTTAGCCTGGTATCAGCAGAAACCTGAGGGCTGTTTCATAAAAGACGCTAAGAAAAGCGAGGATTAAACTCCAAAACCTGACTTGAATGAACCTAACAAATGAGGTGGAGCTAAAGCGGGTTCATAAAAGGTATTTGAAGTTCACGCAGTCCTGCTAATTCGATCCAGGTTTACCTAGTCAAGATAATTGCGTGTGCACACTTTTCTTAAGCAGCCCTAGAGGTCGATCATGGATCAAATCGATCCACCATAGGAAACAGCATATATTTTGTGCTGTTTTATGCGTTTGAGACATGGTGTTTTCCTCAGTGCATAACTTACTTTTTACAAGTTTATTCTCTGTCTGTAAATGTTATAAAGTCATGCAAATATTTCCATTTTGCTGCTCAACTTCACAGTGAACGAGCGCTGCTGCGCGCATGCACACTAAACAGACGGGACGCAATAGAAGTGCAATAATTCTGACTAAAATATACATTTTGCTAAAATATTTGATGTTGGACATTAAATGTGCCTTATGTACAATTTTAAACCTACAAGTAAGTGAATTTTATGATAGTAACTGTGAATGGACTATTGTAATGGGGTAAATCAATATACTTTAGGCCAACTACTGAGTTTAGATTCATCTTAAAATTTAGTCTGTGCATATTTATTTTAATTTTTAATTTTTAATTTTGTGATTTTTAATTTCTGCTCTTCTAATAACCATAAAAGGTACTACGGCTGCCAGACAAAACCAGAGAGAAATGTATTCATATGTTTTAAAACAATCTAATTAAATCTTGGGCACAAAACATTTAGCCAGTAAGAAAAGAAATATTCCCAGAGGTCTATATTTTAGTAAATATGGGCATTGGAAAAGGCTAGCTGACTTTGTGCTTTGACTACAGTAGGCAGGCCTATTTCTAGTGTGAACAACAACCATGCATGTCACTTCTGCAGGCTGCATATTACTCTGTCACTCTTTTCATAGCTTTTGCTAGCTCTGGCACTTGCTTGGTATTTCTCCTGCTCTTTATCGAGCAAAAATCACTCATTGCTAAATGAAAGCTTACAAATGAAGGCCTGATTGTTTCAGGGCTTTGTCACAGGTCCATTGATTTTGAATTTCTGTGTTACTTTTGCTATATTTTCACTCTTAAAACAATGATTTGGTAATCCTCTTGTGGCACTGTCCTCTTTTGTGCTAAGAAATAAGTCTCCGGACAGTTCTGTCCCAAGTGCTTCCATTGTTGTCAGCATTAAGTCTGAGAATGATTCAGTGGGCTATATAATACTTAATCTTTAAAAATTACTTCTCTTTATATGTTTTCATTCATCATACTTACCTTTTAAAAAAAAAAAAGGCCTTAAACTTACACCAATTTTTTTTAATTTTTTTATTTAGCTCTATTTAGTAAATGGGTGCTCAATTTTGCAACACATTTTATCACTTTGATAAGAAAATCTTATTTATATTTATTTATTTTTGGACTGATAGTGGTTAATAAAGTCAAATAATTGTATGCGAGAGAGTCAGCTGTAATATTGCATTTCTATTGGTCCGTGTTAGAGGAGCTCAGCTTAGCCTGACAGTTATCCTGCCCCGGACCAGGCTAGTTTCCCAGCATCAGTTGCCAGAGTAACTGAGTTTGAACTAATTTAAATTTGTTTTATGAAACAGAATTCACTGACAATAAGTCTGACTAACTAAAATAAGCCTGGCTTGTTTTCTAATCATGTTTTATGAAACAGCCCTCCGGAGAAGCTCCTAAACTCCTGATTTATTATATAAACAGCCGTTATACTGGAACTCCATCTAGATTCAGTGGCAGTGGATCTGACAGTGATTTCACTCTGACCATCAGTGTTTTACACACCTTTCCTTTAAGACTGGCTGCATCTGAAATCACATTCTTCCCTACTATATAGTGAAAACAGCATGTGACAACAGAAGTATGTGTGAATTCAAAGTATTAAAGAACAGGCGAAAAGTACCGGATGACCATCTGATGGACACTTTACTATCCCATGAGGCCACGGGAGAGGATTTGTGAATGATACTGAAGCGACGCAACTGACACTGGTAGGTCACATGGTAATGACATCATGGCAGATGCAGTACATCCGAATTACTGAATGGTTGTCTTTTCTTTCGTACTGTAATACTGTATTCACAACCACAAATGCGCAGCTGGAAGAAAGCGCAGCTGGAAGAAAACAAAACTAGAAGGTTTTCCCATTTCGTGGAGAGAGAGAATGATTGAGTACAGAAAGGCCTTAAAACTGCTAGATCTGCCTATTTTTCAAAACTTTTAGAAGAAAATAAGCACAACCCTAGGTATTTATTTGATACAGTGGCTAAATTAACAAGAAATAAAGCTTCAACTTCTGATGTTTCCAAAGAGCACAGCAATAATGACTTTATGAACTTCTTTACTTGTAAGATTGATAATATTAGAGAAAAATTATAACCATGCAACCGTCTACTACAGTATCCCGTCAGACAGTGCATTGTAGTGTCCCTGAGGAAAAATTAAATTCATTTACTGCTTTAGGAAAGGAAGAATTGTCTAAACTTATTAAATCATCAAAATCAACAACATGTATGTTAGACCCTATACCGACTAAACTATTGAAAGAGATGCTTCCAGAGATCATAGATCCTCTTCTTAATATCATTAATTCATCTTTATCACTAGGATACGTACCAAAAAGTTTTAAGCTGGCTATTATTAAACCTCTTATTAAAAACCACAACTTGATCCTAGAGAATTAGTCAATTACAGGCCGATCTCAAATCTCACTTTTCTGTCAAAAATACTAGAAAAGGCAGTATCATCACAACTATGTTCCTTTTAGACAGAAATAGTATCTGTGAGGATTTCCAGTCAGGTTTTAGACCGTACCATAGTACTGAGACTGCTCTCATAAGAGCAAATCATTAGTAACTCTAATCATCAGATCGTGGTTGTATCTCTCTATTAGTGTTACTGGATCTTAGTGCTGCATTTGACACTATCGATCACAACATTCTTTTAAATAGACTCGAAAATTATGTTGGCATTAGTGGAACTGCATTGTCATGGTTCAAATCATACTTATCTGACCGTTATCAGTTTGTAGTAGTAAACGAAGAGAGGTCATATCGATCACAGGTTCAATATGGAGTACCGCAAGGCTCAGTACTAGGACCGTTGCTTTTCACTCTGTACATGCTACCCTTGGGAGATATCATTAGGAAGCATGGCGTTAGTTTTCACTGTTACGCTGATGATACTCAGCTCTATATTTCTTCGCGCCTGACGAAACTTACCAATTCACAAAATTAACAGAATGCATAGCGGATATAAAAATTGGATGACCAGTAATTTCCTACTTCTAAATTCAGAAAAAACAGAGATTCTAATTTTTGGACCAAAAACTTCTTCACGTAATAACCTAGAATACTGTCTAACACTTGATGGCTGCTCTGTTAAGTCTTCGTCGTCCGTTAGGAACCTGGGTGTGCTCTTTGATACCAATCTCTCATTTGAAAGCTATGTTACTAGCATCTGTAAAACCGCATTCTTCCATCTTAAAAATATATCTAAACTACGACATATGCTCTCAATGAAAAATGCAGAACAGTTAGTTCATGCGTTCATGACCTCAAGGCTAGATTACTGTAATGCTCTACTGGGTGGTTGTTCCGCTCGCCTGATAAATAAACTACAGCTCGTCCAAAATGCAGCAGCTAGAGTTCTTACTAGAACTAGGAAGTATGACCATATTAGCCCAGTTCTGTCAACACTGCATTGGCTTCCTGTTAAACATCGTATAGATTTTAAAATCTTGCTAATTACTTACAAAGCACTAAATAGTTTAGCTCCCCAGTACCTGAGCGAGCTCTTAAAGCATTATAGTCCTTCACGTCTATTGCGATCTCAGAATTCAGGCCAGCTGATAATACCTAGAATATCAAAATCAACCGCAGGCGGTAGATCCTTCTCCTATCTGGCACCTAAACTCTGGAACAATCTTCCTAGCATTGTTCGGGAAGCAGACACACTCTGTCAGTTTAAATCTAGACTAAAAATGCATCTCTTTAACCTGGCATACACATAACACATTATCAAATTATATTTTCAAATCCGTTAAAGGATTATTAGGCTGCATAAATTAGGTCAGCCGGAACAGGGAACACTTCCTATAACACCAGATGTACTCGTTACATCAGAAGAAGAATGGCATCTACGCTAATATTAGTCTTTCTGTTTATCCCGAGGTCTACCGTAGTCAACCAGATCCGGGCCGTATCCAGGTGAGACCGAGGACCGGCGCCTTGACACGACCACAACGCAGCCCTGAAGTATCAGCAGAGATTGAGTCAACTAGATCATCCATTGTGAAGGCCTCATCGACCACGACAACCAGTGGCACAGCTCCTCAACACACCGTCCATACCGGTGTGATGAATACGATCCTCAACTGGACTGAACGGGAATAAATACTTTGAATGTTGCGATCCTATCAGACATATGATAGCAACCTGAATCGTAACAAAGCACTGTTCGCCAGAGGAGAACTGGCCCCGACTAAGCCTGGTTTCTCCCAAGGTTTTTTTCTCCATTTTAACACAGAAGTCTATTTGCCACCTGTTTGCCATCTGATGTCACCTGTTGGAGTTTGGGTTCCTTGCCGCTGTCGCCTTTGGCTTGCTTAGTTGGGGACACTTGACATTTGATATTCAACAGTGCTTTGATCTGCCGACATTGACACTATTCTTTAAGAGCTGCTGTGCAGCCAAAATTATATACCAGTTATCAATGTAAAGCTGCTTTGACACAATCTGCATTGTAAAAAGCGCTATATAAATAAAGGTGACTTGACAAATGCTTCTTACTTTCGTGTTTACCGTGATTTTTCAACATCTCTCTGCCAATTACTTTCAATCTTGTACAGAAATGAACATATGAGCTCATGAAAGAAGAGCTTTAGGTTTTGAATAACTGTGTTTATGATATATAGAAAATTATGGCAAAGATGTTTGCAGCGTAAGACAAATGTTTGCTTTTGAGATGTTTGTGTGATATTTTGAATGCAGTGCTTCATTTTGCAAGAGATGGGAGCCATTTTGCACTTTGTGTGTACAATTCTTGGATTTGTGTGTAAAGTTAAAAAAAAAAAGCAAAGTTTTTGATGCTCCCAAAGCGACTTACTCTGAAGCACATCTGATAAAAACCTGCTGAGATACACATGATCATTCATTCATTCCTTCATTTGTTCATTTATATAATTTTTCCTTTAATGTTTCATGAAAAAGAAAACGCACATTAACAACATAGATTTTTATAAACAACATTAATTTTTTGTGTGAATTATTCTGTCTGGGATTCACTGCATGGTCCACATGAAATCCTCTTTGAGTTCTAGAAACAGATGATTTTTCTGTTCATAACGTGGGCAGCAGATGTACTAAAACAAGGTGTCAAGGTGAGACTCACCAGTCTCCTCAACACTGAAGACAATCTGACCACTTTCATGGTCAGCCGTGTCGATTATTAATCCGCTCGGAGCATTAACAATCACAGACAGATGACTATCAAGGGCCACACAGTCACCAGCTGGACCTGAACACACACATACTGAGCTGAAACATTCAAACGATTCAAGTTCATACTAATATTTAAATGCAGAACAATGTCTTACCATGAAGTGTAAGTAGAAGCGCTCACCATAGTGAGAAAAGTGCCAGAAGCACTGGAGATCTCCGGCATACAGCATGATGACAAAGTCATACTGATCCACTGCCCAGAAGAGCTCCTGATCCGATAGTTCTGGATGAGGGTCTTTCAACGCTCCACTGTTGCTCAACAAACATTTACAGAAGCCAAACAGGATAAATGCCATTCTGTAACATTTCAGATTTCAAATATGACTGGAAATAAGCTAAATGAGACCAGAGACCTATTAGGTTTCTGATGATGATTAACTTTGAGTTTTATTCAAAAGACTGCATTTATGTTTGTAATCTCTGAAACCCTTGAACAGCCACTGGATTCAACAATAGTTACTAAAAATAACATTAATGAGAATGTAAATGATCATTCTGTAACTCTAGTGTATTTTAATTTGTCTGTTGTAAATCCTGCCCACTTGTTTGCATTGTCACACATGCTTCAGTGCTCTGAGAGTGTTTATAGTGCTGTGAGTTTAACACTTCATGACTGAGAGCAGAACAGAACACAATCTTCATCATCACACAAGACAAAAGAACAACAATGAACAAAATCACCTTCTTCATCTGGACTCTCACACTGTTTATTCAAGGTAAGACTGATAAAAACTGACTCTGGTTTTGGTGTTCTTGTAAAAGTATATGATGGTAGTAGTTTTAAACAATAATTGTTCTTTTTTTCTCTTCTTCAGAATCCAGAGGAGTGACTCTGACTCAACCTGAAGTTAAAACTGTCCAACAGGGTCAAACAGCTACAATAGAGTGTCATATAGATGTAGGAATATACAGCGACTACTTAGCCTGGTATCAGCAGAAACCTGGAGAAGCTCCTAAACTCCTGATTTATGATATAAACACCCTCCAGTCAGGAACTCCATCTAGATTCAGTGGCAGTGGATCTGGCAGTGATTTCACTCTGACCATCAGTGGAGTCCAGACTGAAGATACAGGAGATTATTACTGTCAGAGTTACCACAGTGGTCCAGTGTTCACACAGTGATAAAGAGTCGTACAAAAACCTCGGTCAGTCAGACGTCACAGTGATGCACTGATACAGCTGAGAGATACTGCAGCTGCTGATGGAGGATCACAAACAACACAATGTTGTATCAAACCTTTCAGAGACTTTATTTATTATGATGTATTTAGTAAACATGTAACATATAATGTTATATCCCTTACTAAACTGGAAAAATCACATTCTTCCCTACTATATAGTAGGTCAAAAACAGTATGTGACAAAAGAAGTATGTGTGAATTCACAGTACTCATAAAAGAACAGGTGAAAAGTACCGGATGATCTACTACTTCCGGTGAGATTCTGAAGTGTGCATCTGATGGACACTTTACTATCCCATGAGGCCACGGGAGAGGATTTATGAATGACAATGAAGTGAGCAACTGACACTGGTAGGTCACATGATAATGATGTCATGGCAGATGTAGTACGTCTAGATTACATTCATACTACTGTAAGACAAATCAGCTCAAATGAAATTATTAATTAATTTATAGGGAATTATAAAGAGTCACTTAGTTTACGATCGTCCAGCGTTCATCTGCTCGGGCCGTAATAAGCTCTTGTAGCGGATATGAATATCCAACTATCATGAAAACACTACATAGTAGCAAGAAACATTAGATTGGCAGTTTAAGACAGTTAATTTATAAGCACATAACACAAGACACTTCTTTTAAAAATCTACAGGAGACTTTATTCATTATTCTAACACACAAACTAATATCTAACACAAACACGCACACACAAACACATTCATACACGTTGCTGAAAGAAAGGAAATGAGAAAGAAAGAGTTTTAAGTGTTACTTTTGTGTTACTTTTTCTCACCTGGGCTGGGCTTGCTTGTTTTTAATAAAAACAAAAATGTTTCATTTCACACCAAAAGTGAAATGAATAAGCCTCAGGCTGAAGGAAATGCAAATTCCCAGCTGTACAGTAGAGGGCGCAGCTCAAACAAACCTTCAGGCTGTGCTGCTATTCTGGATTGCAGAAGAATAGGATACAGGAGAAGAAAGTTCAACACTCTTATTTCAGCAATAAAATTTAAAAATAAATACATTTCAAGATTGCATTTCAGTGTTTTTATTCATTTTGAGGAATACTGACTCTGATTTTGTGTAAGTGAGAGTAAATGCATGTTCACATTTAGTCTATACAATAACCATCGTTCACACACAACACCTCTGCACTTTATTTCTCTCAACATGAGGACAGGAGAGCTGACAGTCAATACATGGGGAAACAAGTAACTTGAAAAAATAAAAGAAATTTTGTTGTAAATTTAAAAGTAATGAGTTACTTTACTAGCTACTTGAAAAAAGTAACTCATTACTAATGTTACCCCCAACACTGATCCTCAGTGTCTCAGTATTCAGAATAAAAAAAAAACAACAACTAATAAACTAACTAAAAATAACATTAGTCAGAATGTAAATGATCATTCTGTAACTCTAGTGTATTTTAGTTTGTCTGTTGTAAATCCTGCCCACTTGTTTGCATTGTCACACATGCTTCAGTGCTCTGAGAGTGTTTATAGTGCTGTGAGTTTAACACTTCATGACTGAGAGCAGAACAGAACACAATCTTCATCATCACACAAGACAAAAGAACAACAATGAACAAAATCACCTTCTTCATCTGGACTCTCACACTCTTTATTCAAGGTAAGACTGATAAAATCTGACTCTGGTTTTGGTGTTCTTGTAAAAGTATATGATGGTAGTAGTTTTAAACAATAATTGTTCTTTTTCTCTTCTTCAGAATCCAGAGGAGTGACTCTGACTCAACCTGAAGTTAAAACTGTCCAACAGGGTCAAACAGCTACAATAGAGTGTAGGATGGATGTTGCACTAACTGATAATGACTTAGCCTGGTATCAGCAGAAACCTGGAGAAGCTCCTAAACTCCTGATTTATTATATAAACAACCGTTATACTGGAACTCCATCTAGATTCAGTGGCAGTGGATCTAGATACGGTAGTGATTTTACTCTGACCATCAGTGGAGTCAGACTGAAGATACAGGAGATTATTACTGTCAGAGTTTACAGTGTCCTAGTAGCTGTGTGTTCACACAGTGATAAAGAGTCGTACAAAAACCTCGGTCAGTCAGACGTCACAGTGATGCACTGATACAGCTGAGAGATACTGCAGCTGCTGATGGAGGATCACAAACTACACAATGACAATGTTTAGCAAAGTTTCAAGAGAGTTTTAAAATTAATAGAGTAAATATAAGTGTATATGTAGTCATTTATTTTTAAATGAAATAACCGTTAGTGCTGATATTAATTATGGCAGCACTGGGATGTTTTATTGTTTGTGTTTCAGATCACAGTATGAGAGCGATGTGAAGCAGAAATAGCAGTTGTTTTTAATGTGTTTTCTCTCACTCCAGGATTGAAAGAAGTGGTTTCTTTCTCCAGTGGTTGTGGAAAAAATATGCATACTAACTAATCAGATTTAGTCTGAAAGGCAAATTAGAAAGTTCTTGCCTATGGAACTGTTATATAAAAGTAATATGACATTCACAGTCGTGCTGATATTCAGTATAACTGCACAATGAAAAAAATTATTAAAATTTACGGTAAACTACAGGCAGCTATATTTACCTGTAGAATGCTGTAATTTTACACTGTACCTACTGTAATCTAATCTAATCAAAATTTTTCGATATACCCCTTGGTTGGGAATAGTCACCAAGTATACTATAGTAAGTCTATAAAGGGATAGTCCACACAAAATCAGTCATCATTTACTGACCTGTTCCAAACCAGTATGACTTTTCTTCTTTTGTGAAACACAAAAGAAGACCGTTGGGAACCAGTCAGTATTGGTGCACATTGAGTTTTTCAATTTCAACTGCTTTTTTTCCAGCATATTTCTTAACATGGAAATATTTGTATAAACAAAACTGAGACATAAACTGAACAAATTTCACAGACGTCTGATGAACAAAGTATCTGAAAGTGGACAGCACCAGATTTGCCAGATCTTGCTGTGAGATGTTACTTCACACTTTCTCAAACACGTCTGTGGAGACTTATGGTTACATGTGGTTTGGCACTGCAAGGACAATCAGCTGTCCTTCTGTCTCCCTGTAGCACTGTCTCAGGCGTCTTACATTACGGACATTTGAGTTTATTGCTCTGTTCACATCTGCAGTCCTCTTGTCTCCTGCAGCAGGACTAAGGCACGTTCACACAGATGATCAGAGACCCTGGGCTTTATTCTGGTGTTTTTCAGAGTCAGTAGAAAGGTCTTTAGTGTCCTAAGTTATTAACTGTGACCTTGACTGACTTTGATAGGTGCATGTGCAATAATTGAAAAACACTGTTAAAACCCTTTCTAATAAAGATCTGTAAAGCTTATTTGGATTGTACAAAGTTATCTTTAAAAATACAGCTTTTTATTTCATTTTTAAAACAACAAATCCAGTTGTAGTCTATATAAATATTAATAACATTAAATAAATGTTATAACAAGTACAGAAATAATTACTCCATCAATGTAACTCAATGTAGCTCAGATGATTTATCATATTACACAAACTATGCATTGTTTTGAACATGTGAACTGTTGCCTGACATTGAATATTTTTATTACCTTTTCGAAATAATCCATTAATTTGAGGAGCATGTACTAATATTTTCAGTTCCATTTGTTTGTGTGTTGTCTCAAGGACACGCCCACAATAGGAGGATATCATGAACATTCGTGAAAGCGCCACACAGTGGAACAAAATATTTCAGGAACCGAATATATTGGAACACCTGTTAATACTGAATCTGTGTTCTGATGAACCTGGAAGCGCTGCAATGTAAATAGCCAACCTGGGGCACGTTGAGGCCCAAACCGGTGCGCAGCGTTTTGCTACGGAAACGGTGTGCATCGGGGTTTGAGATACGTTTTCTGTTGTTTGGTGGGTGTGTCAAAAATGTCAGCCCAATCAGCAGCAACATGTATATAAACCACACAGTTTTAAAGAGACAGCTCGCACCGTGGGTCCAAGTAAAGTCGTTTACAAATGTGTCCGCTGCAGCTCGGTATACGCAACAATTGAAGATATTAGAAGATGGCAAGGGCAGTGATGTAACATCGAGCGTATTTTGCAGTATTAAACACGTATTTATACCTATTTCATCCGTAATCATGCCGTTTTGATCTCTCATCTTTGAGCTCTTTTTCCGTGACTCGTTTTCCCTGAATTCGTACCCAAGTCTTCCTCGTCCTAAGTACAACTCCGTACCAGCTGAGCTACCGAGCAAGCTTATGTCAGAAAAGCGAAACATATGGAGCTGGTTAAGCGACGCAAAGTTAAAAATATATTCAATTACAAATCGTGCACTTTGGTAAAAAGCGTTTTGAAGTCATAACATAATATTATGCAAGGAGACGTAAAAACAAGTCTTTATTAATCCATAATCTGACTCTGTAATCATAACTGTGTATGAAAACAATTAAAAGCGCTTGCTGTTTTACTGCCTGTATAGTGTTCATTTCTGTTGGAAACTGCAGCGATATGTACGTATTTTTGCGATTCGTGAAAACGTTCCCACAGGTTCATCTTTCCATGAGACAAGGTTGTAAATAGCGTAGAATTACAGAAAGACGAATTTGTTGAATAAAGTTATTTATGTTTTGTTTTTGCGCAGAAAAAGTATTCTCATTGCTTCATAATATCAAAGGGTTAGTGGTTCCCAAACCTGTCCTGAAGGACCCCCAGCACTGCACATTTTGTATGTTGCCCTTATCTGACACACCTACTTCAGGTCTTGCAGTCTCTACTAATGAGCTGATGAGTTGAATCAGGTGTGTTAGATGAGAGAGACATCCAAAATGTGCAGTGCTGGGGGTCCTCCAGGACAGGTTTGGGGACCACTGGGTTAGTTCACCCAAAAATGAAAATAATGTCATTTATTACTCACCCTCATGTCGTTCTGCACCCGTAAGTCCTTTATTCATATTCGGATTTAATCAAAATATCTTAATTTGTGTTCCGAAGATGAATGAAGGTCTAATGGGTGTGGAACGCCATGAGGGTGAGTAATAAATGACATTATTTTCATTTTTGGGTGAACAACCCTTTAATAAATACTGCTGATGACTTGAGTTTGTTATGAACTGTAACATGACGACACATTCAGTCAGCTGCAGTATCTCAGTAAAGGCTGTTGAACTGAACTGTTAGACGCTCCATTACTGACACTGCAGTTCCACACAGTAGAAGAGCACAGTGTGTTTTAATGCTGCTGGAGCTCATGGATGTTGTTCAGTACCAGAGAACTGAGAAATCTTCCACCCTGAACACTGATATTGTGTCCTTCAGAAACACAATTAAACCAAAGAGCTGCTGCAGTTTATTACATGAACTAATAATGAGCCCAGAACAGTGTAGAATGAATGATAGAAAGTGTTCAGTGACCTTACAAAATATTAATAATGACCAAATCAATAATATACATGATTCTGTCAAAAGACTTCAGAAATGTGTGTATAATTGTTTGACGTTTCACAACATGAGAAAGTTGTTGGAAAATGTGTTTGTGACTGATCTACAGTCTTCAGGATAATGATTTAAATAGAGAGAGTCACTTTGCATTGTCACACATGCTTCAGTGCTCTGAGAGTGTTTATAGTGCTGTGAGTTTAACACTTCATGACTGAGAGCAGAACAGAACACAATCTTCATCATCACACAAGACAAAAGAACAACAATGAACAAAATCACCTTCTTCATCTGGACTCTCACACTGTTTGCTCAAGGTTTGTGTAATGCAGCTGCACAATTATTCTTTTGAAATATTAAATGTGTATAATTTTAGATAATAATTTTTTAGAATTTATAATTTTATTTATTTATTTTTTCTTCTTCTTCTTCTTGTTCTTTCTCTCAGAGTGTAGAGGACAGTACACTGTAACTCAGAGTCCATCAATAACAGCAGCTCAACCAGGACAAGAAGTCAGAATAAACTGTAAAACCAGCAGTAGAGTGTATAGTGGTAATTATTTAGCCTGGTACTTACAGAAACCTGGAGAAGCTCCTAAACTCCTCATATATGCAGCAACAAGCCGTTATACTGGAACTCCATCTAGATTCAGTGGCAGTGGATCTGGCAGTGATTTCACTCTGACCATCAGTGGAGTCCAGACTGAAGATACAGGAGATTATTACTGTCAGAGTTTACACTATCCAAACAGTATATGGGTGTTCACACAGTGATAAAGAGTCGTACAAAAACCTCGGTCAGTCAGACGTCACAGTGATGCACTGATACAGCTGAGAGATACTGCAGCTGCTCATTCAACACAATCACACACAACACTGATCACAGACAAACACTAATAACACTAGATCATCTAAATCAACATAAATTAGCTTGAAGCTCATCAGTATTTTTGCACATAACATGAATATTTTGTTGATGTGATCATGGCTTTTATTACAGTAAGGACTGTTATTGTTTTATTAGTGTTTCATAGGAAGGACTGATTGCCAAAACCAGTTTAATAATATGATTGTCATAATTTAATTACATTTTTATATTTTTCTTTTACAGAATGATTGTAGTGATGTTTTCATTTGTTGTATGTAGAGATTGTGGATCTCTTCTGTTGTGTTTGTCTCTTCTCCATCTTCACTCTCAGTGTTTTTCATCATCTCTCTGTTCCACATGATGTTCACTTGAGTTTCTCTGTAAATTATATTCAATGTTCTGAATTCAATCCAAACATGTTCTCAAGCTCAACTCTTCAACAGTGAATGTAAGCCACATCTTCAAATCTCACACCACTGAATGATTTACTGTCAGAGACTGGGTTGCTCTCCTCAAATATGTCTCAACATCGTCTCAAACTTTGCTCAGATTTGCCAAAGTCTGAAAAAGTCCATTTAAATTCGTACAAGGCCAAATGATCTGAGCTTAAGTTAACTTTATTGTTCATTCTGTTTGTCACGGAGCAGAAATTTGTCTTTGACACTGGTGTCATACATATACATTAATACATCCACAGAAGTGCTTAACAACACAACACACACACACTGACACACACAAACAGAAATAAACAGAATTACACAATCCACATCATTCCTAACATATTTCCAAACATCCCACAACAATAAAAATTCATCTAAACAATCAATTAAAAAGCGCTATAATGTCAACCGTTCTCTTGCATTATTTCAGAAAATAGTGTGATTTATAATAATCACTGCCATTGGGACAAATAATGTTTTATACGCATTACTTCTGGCCAAAGGAATTTTGAGTGAAGGGGGTGAGTATGGCCTTTAAAAACCACAATTGACTTTTTTTCTTTTTCTTCATAAAACGATCAAACAAGTCCTAGATTGAGTGTTGTTTATGTCCAGTGATCTTATTTGCCTGATTGGACACTTTAGAATACTGATCCTTCATTAATGAATAACTACACAGGAACAAATGAGTAATGCATTATTAACACTCTAGTAACTACTATTAACTAACAAGAAACTCTGATTAATGAATTAGTAAGTAATAGTGCTCAGTTGAAGGTGGTAGTTCACTATTATCTAATCAGTAACTACAGTTTTTTCATTCCTCCCAGAGAACTACTAAGAACTACTATATACAGGTTCATAATTAACATGAATAATGCATAATATATAATTAATTCTAAAGTAAAGGTCATGGTATCCCACTAGTAATGACTGAAGTATTACCAAATCCTTCAGAAGGAATTATTAATTATTTGGATCAGTATTCTAAAGTGAGAAACATGATAACTCTCTAGTAACTGCACCCGCTTCGAATGTTATCACTCGATTGAATGGGTGTTATCAGTGGTTATCAGCTCATAGATATGGGCCAGAAGGGGCCTGCTGCACCTACTGATAGGCTCAGATGGCTGTTATCATCCATCTACATGGTTAATCAGCGATACAAATACAAGAGAAGATTCCAGATCCAATCAAATCAGAAGTCCACTGGATGACGCGGCATCGTTGCGGTATTTCCCGCCCGGTTGATATTTTCAGGTAAGACCATTGAAATGATAAAATCGAGCATTTAAACTGTAATTGATTAGTCAATAATCGAAAACAATACAGAAAATGTGTTTTAAGGTGGCGTACATGAGATAACATGTTATATATTACATTACTTGCTTTATGTGAGCATTAACGTTGCTAATTGGCATGTCTTTACGTGTCTAATGGGGTAATTTAGTTTAATAGTTAAACATTATTGTTTTATTATGTAATTTTTATAATAGAGCCGTTAGTCTGAGATCGATTCGTTAATCTGAGATCGACTGCTTTGCTTATGTCACGCTCTCTCACACGGTATCGCGAGAGTTTGTCCATGCGGGCGAACGTTATCAAGTGAGATGGCGAGAGTTGGCTCATACGAGTAAACGCCATCACTGAGAACGTCACTCATTATCTCGTGTTATCTTTCTCCCTGTTTATTCTCAGGTAACGGATCACTAAAGTTAATATAATGCATTTAGAAAACGAGTATGAATGTTAAGAACGTGTATGTAATAGTAAAACTTTTACTTTTTTTTTTTTAGTAAGTGTGTTCGTGCGTTTATGCGCGGAGCACATGGTAGTTGGGCCTAACGCATGGTTGCGTAATGTTAATATGGTTTTCGCCATGTGAAAAGCTAAAAGGCGTTTATATTTTGTATCATGTTTCATACTGTTTTGTAACTGTTTACGAGTTTTGTAAGAGTATACGCAACTATTCGTATTTTATTCACTGATGGTGAAAAGAATGAGAAAGGTTTAGATAATTTTTTGCGTATGGTTAAAAGTTGATATATTTGCAACTAAAAGGAAATGTGTATATATATTACTGTGACCAACCTGCATGTGAATATGAGTGGTGTCTTTAACATGAAAATCATACGAGTAAACACCATCACTGAGAAAACATCACTCATCATCTCTTGTGATTATTCTCCCTGTTTATTCTCAGGCGTAACACTAGTTAACGCTTCACTGAAACTAACGTATATTATAGTCATATTGAGTGAAATATTCAAACCCAAGACGTATTTTATGGCTGTTTGGAAACCCTGGGATCTTGAATAGAATGTAAAATAAAGTTCTGTGGGTTTGACACATGAGGAAACTTACAATTAAATTAATTTATGTAAAAGACGAACACTGGCAATCTATTAGAAGTAAATACTGTGGTGTCCGTGTGTCACATTTATTGCTGTCCTCAACATTGAACTTGAAAAATAAAACCCAAAGGCACAGGTCTGCCTGTCTGTCTGCTTAGCTGTCTATCTATCTGTCTGCCTGCCTGTGTAACATTAATATCTCTTTACATAACTTTTTTGTCTCCCTTTACAGCATCAATTTCCAGCGTGTGGTAATTTCTGTGGTAAGTTTGTTTTATTTATTTCCATGCTCTATGTTGAACAATCCAAAATTTTGTTTTGGGCTGTTTAGAGAGCCCGTTCACAAAAATGTCTTGTGCAAGTTTCTCTCTGTTTATGTTTTAGGTTGAAGATGGCCCAGAGAGGTAAGCCCTTACTGTTGCTAATCTAGAAGCATTAGGCAAGTGTGATGGTATGATCTGTAACACTGTCTTTTTTTATTAATGATTTATTACTGACTAGCTTTTTCTTTCTTTTTTGTTATTCAACAAGAGAGAACTCACATTAAGGATAAGCAGAAGGAAACGCTGAAAACGTTTTTTAAAGATGGCATGACCCGAGTTGATTCCAAGAGCGGCATCGGCTACGGGTTTGGACACCAGTGTCATAGAAGTAAGGTTTACTTTAGTGCCACACTAACAATCAACATGTCAAATAAATGTATCATTCTGCTGTACTGCTTGTATAAATTAAGTGTTTCATTAACATTCAGTTTAATTGGTGTAATACTCTTTCGTTATTTTTTGTTTTTCTATTTCAGAACTGGATTGGTAATTACAAAAGAAAAGCTTCCTCTGAGCCTCGGCCATCAAAAGCCAAAGCTCATATCAGAGAGCTTTCACCGTATAATCTTTTTTGTAGAGACATACTGTCAAACAAAGGTGAGAGACAATATTTAACGATGCTTTTAATTGTTATACTAAATGGTTTGTTGTTGTACATAGTGGCCCTGTTTACATCAGGGGTTTACAAGGGTCGTGAAACAGATTTTCAAGATAGTATTTGGCAAGTACTTCACTCACGCAAGTTGCATTCATCAGTTTAAGACTGCTGTGTGTCTTGAAAAGAATCATCAGGTCATCTACTTTACACGTTATCTTGTTTTTACAGAGTTGTTACAGAGAATTGGGTTTACAAGCCAAGTAAACCAGTGTGTTGGACAGATTGTCGTTGTATGAATTTACTTTAAAAAAGAGATGCTGACTCTAAAGTGTTAAGTTTTCTGTGCATCTATTTTTCCTCAGGCACAATGAATGATATCAAGGGCAGGTGGGCCACATTGGGGAAGATGCAAAGAAATACATTGAAGAGGCAGCAGCACTGAGGGCACATGGGCAGGCCCTTAGCCCTGAAATGAGGGATGCCCGTATTAAAATGCACCTGAAGAAGCTAAAGTTAGGGGTTTGGAAAGAGGCTTCATTTGCTAGGCATTAGTGGTATTATTATAGTATTAGATGCGAGGATGATCGACAGCAATTGTGATGTGAGCAGAACATTGTGACGGACAACTGGATTGTTTATCTGTAGATTTTCTCATTTCAAACTAATTCATCCCAAATAAATATTCCAGCTGATTTTTGTTTACAGGGCTATCAACATCAAATAATCTTACACTGAAGAAATTGTCAAAGGCCCATACCACCCTCTCAGCCTAATTTCCTACTGGTTGGCCTAGTCTATTCAGATCAAGGTGGTAAATTTAAGCATTAGTAGTCACAAATGGCTGTGAGTCAAATTATTAGGTGGATATAGGACTCTATGTAAACACAGCTAATGTATTGATAGTTTTCACGTGATGTCACACCCTGAGGGGAACGCCCCTGGCGGGCAAACAAGGCTTTCCTCCATTAACCGCCAATCATTTTTACCAGGTTTGTAGTAAGATATAATGTAGTAAGATATAATGTAGTTTTTTCCATCGAAAACCATAATAAAAAAGCGTGTTGCGTTCATATTCTGGGCCCATCTGCTCGCCTGTATATAGTATGCATCATCAAAAGGGTTAAACTGAATTTAATCTTTTAATATTACTGTTTTAGTACATTTAAGGCACTTTAAGGATGGGTTGATTAGCCTGGCGTCAGTTCACCCTCCGTCTATTCTGCTTGATCAGCCCTTTAACTCTAATGGTCTTTCTGTGTAGTTAATCTGTGTTTAAATTAAGTGGTGCAACACATCTCGATTTAAAATAAAAGCCCAGATCAACAAATCCTTGATTAGTTTTAACTAATTTAATCCTTATTGGTGAAACCCACCCTAGTGTTTTTCACGCTAGTTTTTCCACTGTGTTTTCTGAAGTCCACAGTCAACGCAGCCATCTACCAGGAAAGTTTAGAGCACTTCATGCTTCCTTCTGCTGACAAGCTTTATGGAGATGCTGATTTCATTTTCCAGCAGGATTTGGCACCTGCCCACACTGCCAATGGTACCAAAAGCTGGTTCAATGACCATGGTGTTACTGTGCTTGATTGGCCAGCAAACTCGCCTGACCTGAAGCCCATAAAGAATCTATGAGGTATTGTCAAGAGGAAGATGAGAGACACCAGACCCAACAATGCAGATGACCTGAAGGCCGCTATCAAAGCAACCTGGGCTTCCATTACACCTGAGCAGTGCCACAGGCTGATTTGCCTCCATCACGCCGCATTGATGCAGTAATTCAACCAAGTATTGAGTGCATAGAAATGAACATACTTTTCAGAAGCCTGACATTTCTGTTTAAAATATCCTTTTGTTTTATTGATCTCACGAAGTATTCTAATTTATTGAGAATTGGTGGCTTTTTGTTAAATGTGAGCCAAAATCATCACAATTAAAAGAACCAAAGACTTAAAGTACTTCAGTCTGTGTGCATTGAATTTATTTAATACACGAGTTCCACAATTTGAGCTGAATTCCTGAAATAAATGAACTTTTCCACGACATTCTAATTTATTGAGATGCACCTGCATATGTACTCAAGATTAACATGAGATTGGCATGAGAAACATGAGAAACTGTGTGTGATACCCCCTTTAAAGATTACTTTTAGGCATATCTACTTAATTTCAGCTGTGCAGTTGATAGACAGGAAAATGGAGGCCAAACAGGAGTGAATGATGTGTGACACAGGTCCTGATGTCTCTATAAAGTCAATGAATCACCTGGCAGGGCAATTTGTGTCCATAAACGTGAAATGCCGGTACAGCCAAGGAGATGTTGTGTGGTATGCCCTCTCCTGATTTCTGATTGAACAGAGTATGGCATAATTTTGAGTTAATGTGTCATGGTCTTTTCTCTAAACAATAATTCAGTTTTACACAGGAAAAAATTGTACTTACATGCAAATGTGAGGCAACAACACAGGCAATGTCATAGACTACTCGGTTTCTGGTTCACACACACACATATTGACTGTGACGGTGCAGAGCCGTCCTGCCAAATAAAAAGAGGGAAATAAAATAAAAACATAACCAAGTACTACTATATCAGCATAGACTAAATCACTTGAGTGTGTCACCTATAGAGGGTAAGCACAGACGTCACTTTCCCGCCGGAACGCGCTGCATCAGCTGGACTTGAGTGGTGAAAGAACCTGCTGCATGACTGGATTTAATAGGGGAAACTGCGATAACACGAGTAAAAACAAACGATTACACTAAAGATTGGGCTCGAAAGTGTTCCTTACAACTTTTCAAAGAAACCTAATCCATGGATATTGACATGCAGCCATGAATCGTGTTTCCTGACATTTATATTTGCCTGATTTCGACTCTGGAAAAATACATAAAGCAAATCTGCCTGTGAACGCTTTATATAAATACACGTGACGTCACGTGCATACCCTCTATAATAACTTAATGTTTGTTATTTTTGGAATCAGCAAACAGGCACAGATTAGAATTTTCAAAATGTATCACAAATTTTATTAATTCCTTATAGAAAAATCATTATTCCACATGTAATACAATTGGATTCCTTAACCTGTCAATAAAATTAATTTTTACAGGCTAACTTTGCGTTTAACTATTAAACTAAATTTCCCCATTAGACATTTCAGACATGTAAAAACATGCTAATTAGCAACGTTAATGCTCACATAAAGCAAGTAATGTAACGATAGGCTAATAATGTAATATATAACAAACACAATTGCAACATGGTTATCTCATGTACGCCAGCTTAAAACACATTTTCTGTATTGTTTGTTTGTCGATTATTGACTAATCAATTACAGTTTAAATGCTCGGTTTTATCATTTCAATGGTCTTACCTGAAAATATCAACCGGGCGGGAAATACCGCAAAGATGCCGCGTCATCCAGTGACCTTCTGATTTGATTGGATCTGGAATCTTCTCTTGTATTTGTATCGCTGATTAACCATGTAGATGGATGATAACAGCCATCTGAGCCTATCAGTAGGTGCAGCAGGCCCCTTCTGGCCCATATCTATGAGCTGATAACCACTGATAACACCCATTCAATCGGTGATAACATTCAAGCGGGTGGATTTTACATTATTAGGCATTAAAAGCATGGTAAGTGTTGAGGTTACTCTGTATTGACAACAAATATCACATTAAAACTACCAATACTGTGGTAAAAGCATGGTAAGTGTTGTTTTTACCATGCTTCTTCTACAAATACCATTTTGAAACTACACTTGTACTACTTTGAACCTGATATGAATATAATTAACTGATTGAAGGTCTATTGCACGTCACGTGACACTGTTTAATCACCTAGTTTATAAGTTTCTTTAATTTAGAAAGCAATGAAAAGCAAACATTAGAACAGCGTATTTACTTACCAACATCTGGCACCGTGAACTGATGCCAAATATCGCGATGTGTTTTTGAGACTTCTTCAGCGTGATTTCAAATTCAAGGCGTCTGTTTTTGACGCTAAAGGTTTCCTATTGAAAGCAATGGAGTTCCCAGTTCGTCTATAGAGTGACGCTGAGGGGTACCGTTGGCGATCCCAAGCGACGCTGGGGCGCTTGACCATGCTTCAATTTTTGACGCCTTGGGAGTGAGAACGGGTTGCAATGATGGTCTGAATTTCATTGATTTTGATTCCCTCAAAAATAGATTTAAAATTAATTGGCTGAGACAATATCTAGCCAAACCATCTTCTATTTGGGACATTTTTCCTCAACTTGGTGGCATTCACTTTCTCTTAATGTGTAATTATGATATATCTAAACTCCCTATCAAACTTTCATCGACAGGTTCTCTTAGCTTGGGCTCTAATTTATAAGCATAACTTTTCACCACATTCGTTTTATTTGGAACAATAAGAACATTTTATTCAAGAATAAGTCCCAGTTTTATGATAATTGGTTTAATAATGGTTTATTTAATGAGCAAGGTCTTTTGTTCAGGTACTCAGAATTTCTTTTTAAATACCAAATACCAATAACCCCAAAAGAATTTGCTACAGTTATGGGAGCTATTAATATTAAACTCCATTAATTTCTATTAAATCTAAATTGCTATTAAACTCTAATAATTCCTCAATATCTACTGTATCCTTTCCTAAACCTTGTGATACTCCTGTTGGTCAAATTTGTTTCTCTGTGTCGAAAGCCAAAAATTATAAAATAAGATCTTTATTTCTTAAGAATTTGATTTCTGTTCCTCCTGTAATCTCCTTTTGGAATAATTTGTTTGTTAACCTTAATTGGAAAAAATCTGGTCTCTACAGCAAAACTTCTTTAAATCTCCTTTAAGCTCATACGCAGGTTTTACCCTGTAAAGAAGTTTATACAAAGATTTGAAGCTGACATTGAGCTAACATGCTCTTTTTGTTCGAATTATGATGAAACTGTGGTTCATTTATTTTGGTCATGTCACTACACTCAAGCTTTGGAATGATATTGGTGTGTTTGTCAAGTGTAAGATTTTGCCTGGCTTCTCAGTACATATGAGAAATATTATATTTGGGTATGATGACTCAGACCCCACAAATGAAAATATCTGTTTTGTTATAAATTTAATTTTTTTCCTAAGCAAATTTCACATTCACAAATGCAAATTTTCCAACTGTAAACCTGTCTTCTCTGTCTTCCTAAAAGAAATGGAAAATTATTTAAATGTAATTTCAGTATCGACTAATAAGAAAGCTATAAGGACTTTTAGGATTTGCTCTGCCTTTGATCTCTTCACGTGATCATGTTTAGATGATGGCCCTCTTATTATTATTATTTATTTATTTTTATTATTTTAATTTTTTTTTTTTTTTAAATTAATTATATATTATTATTTTTGTGTGTTTTGTTTCCTTTGTATTTTTGTGGTTGTGATGTATGCTTATTCTTCTGTTCTGTATGTTCTGTGCGTTCTATCCAAAAAAAAAAAAAAAAAACTGTTTCGGAGGTGTCGTGATTGCCTGATAAGGCAGCGAGGCAACAAGTCAGCTACCTAGGTTTTCGGATGCAGCCTGTGTATGTGTGTGTGTGTGTGTGTGTGTGTGTGTATGTATGTGTATGTATGTATGTGTGTGTGTGTGTGTGTGTGTGTGTGTGTGTGTGTGTGTGTGTGTGTGTGTGTAGAGTCCTTTTAACTGGTGCAGGTGAAATGAGTGACAGCTGGTGATGATTGTGATCGTTGTGGCTGTGTGTAGGTGGAGCCTGGTGATTCTGTGACACTCAGAAATCAGAATAAAAATAAAACTACTGAACAAACTAAAATTAGCAGTCAGAATGTAAATGATCATTCTGTAACTCTAGTGTATATTAGTTTGTTAGCAGCACATGCTGTTGTAAATCCTGCCCACTTGTTTGCATTGTCACACATGCTTCAGTGCTCTGAGAGTGTTTATAGTGCTGTGAGTTTAACACTTCATGACTGACACTGTCTATCATTATAACAGACACAGCTAAAATGACATTCATCCTCTTCTTCCTGATCTTAGGAATGCATTTTGAAGGTAAGATCTTGTACTTTAATGCATGGATTATTAGCAGTTATAATGAAGTTTTATTTTTTTCTTAATATTCTTCTTTTTTTTTTGCTAAATGCTAAATGTCTTTTCAACATTGATCAGATTCTACAGGACAGGTGACTGTAATTCAGACTCCCACAGAGAAACATGTTCAGAACGGACACACAGTCACTCTGACCTGTAAAACCAGCAGCTCCATTGGACGTCGGTCAGACGGTGACTGTAAGTCGTGTGTCTTCTGGTACCTTCAGAAACCTGGAGAAGCACCTAAACTTTTAGTGCACAGCATCAGATCCCTTGCGACTGAAACTCCAGCTAGATTCAGTGGAAATGGAGCCGATTATGGAACTGATTTCACTCTGACCATCAGTGGAGTCCAGACTGAAGATACAGGAGATTATTACTGTCAGAGTTACCACTATATCAACAGTAAAGATGTGTTCACACAGTGATAAAGAGTCGTACAAAAACCTCGGTCAGTCAGACGTCACAGTGATGCACTGATACAGCTGAGAGATACTGCAGCTGCTGATGGAGGATCACAAACAACACAATGACAATGTTTAGCAAAGTTTCTAAATACTTTAAAAATAATATTAATAGAGTAAATATAAATGTATATGTAGTCATTTATTTTTATATGAAATAACAGTTAGTGCTGATATTAATTATGGCAGCACTGGGATGTTTTATTGTTTGTGTTTCAGATCACAGTATGAGAGCGATGTGGAGTGAAGCAGAAATAGCAGTTGTTTTTAATGTGTTTTCTCTCACTCCAGGATTGACAGAAGTGGTTTCTTTCTCCAGTGGTCATGAAAGAAGAAAAAAAAGAAAAAAAAAAAAAAACTGCATACTAACTAATCAGGTTTTGTCTGAAAGGTAAGTTAGAAAGTTCTTGCTTATAGAACTGTTATATAAAAGTAATATGACATTCACAGTCGTGCTGCTCTTCATGTCTATGGTCGAATCACAGCTGTGCTGATATTCAGTATAACTGCACTCTTGATCATGTGAAACTGATTAAATGTGACAGGATGAAAAAAACAGCACAACACCTTCAATCTTTTAAACACAACTTCAGTAAGGGTGTGTAACACTAATAAAAATACAGCAGTGTCTATTTGTGTCACAGTGCTGTGTTGTTAACACACACAAACATGAAGGGAAACAGGCAGTCTTTAATAAATCCACAGGAATATCATCAACCAGAGAACAGCAATCCAACAAAACTGAACCATAACTGGTAAATAATTTTGGCTGCACAGCAGCTCTTAAAGAAAATGGTGTCATTGTCCAGCAATAGTTATTAATTTAGTTCATTTATCTATATATCAGCACTGGAGAAAACAGTGATGTCATTGTCAACTCAGTTCAGTTCTCATACAACGGTGTCAATGCAGGCAGATCAAAAACATTCTTGAAAGGAACTTACATACACCAGAAAACAAGGATAATTAATGACACACACCTGAACAGAATGATGAATCAAATTAACAACCATGACAACAAACTCAACAGAGGGAAAAGAAAGTCCATTTCATTATGCATTTTCACAAGTTTGCAATTCGATTCAATATAAGTTATTTTAGATATACTGTATCAGGTACAGTACATGGCAAATTTTCTCAAGAAAAAAAAAATCTCTCAACTAATGCTGTATAATATACATGGGAATCAGTTGGTAATGAAGGTTAACATGAACTGATTTGTAAACAAACTTAAATTACACTTAAGGGAATTTTTATAATAATAAAGTTATAATAGGCCTACTAACTTTAAAATTATTTCTACTCTAATTCTTTTTTTAAAAAAATATAAACATTTAAATGGTGGCTGTCAACTTGACGGATTTATTGAAAAATGCATTACATAGGCTATTGAGAACATTAAAAATTATAATTACTATGTAACATGGTGCATATATTTAGTTAAATGCTCCTCTCTAGAGTTAATTTTTCTAGCTGATGAGTTTATGGTCAAATATGTTTGTTCTGAGGTAAATGTGACATTACGTTTGTTTGTTTACAAGCTCAACCTCGAGAGAAATGGGTGCTTTTTGCGTGCTTTGCCTGGTGGGTAAAAATGCTACTGGGACAGGCAGACGGTGACCCAGGCCACAGCCAGGACTGCGCTTCACGGTGGTGTCACTGGAGGGAGGAGCCATGGAGGAAGACCGGACGACACCACAGAGACGTCCGGAGGTGACCGCAACATTTGAGATGGAGCCCACCTCGTAGCCAGAGAGCCGATGAAGTGGAGAGACACTGAAAACCTAGGCGGCCGTGACGGAGCCGCAGCAATGACAGGAGAGAACAGAGTCATACTCACAAAACAACATGGCGTCCACCCTCCTACAAACATACCACAAAAATATAAAAAAATTCTGGTCAAAAACACTCAAAATAAAGCCACTAAACTCACTTTCACTATACAATTCAACAAACAACTAACAATTCTTTGGGCCCCGGACACAGGAGAGATCTGTGTGGAGGAAATATCCTCAGTCTCTCTCCAAGTGAAGGTACTGTGGGTCTCTTTTACTCCAGGAGTCTGTTCCAGAAAGCAAGGTTAACTTACTGTCAAATATACCCTGATTAACCCAAACCTTGCTTACCCAAGGTATGCTGGTTCCAAACCCACAGTCTGGAGTAAGTTCAGTCAAACCGAGTATGAAACTGACCACACAAAGACATTCTCAACCGAGTGCTGAATCCAGCAGTCAAGGAATAGAGAACACAAGAAATAAAGTATGCAGCAAGAGGGAAAAAACTTTTCAGTAAAAACCACATCATAAGATTCATTTCATTCGGATTGTTAATCATCCACATGAACATTGGTGCTTGGACCCTGATGATTGCAGCTTAGGGCTGTATTTTCAACTACAAATGATACAATACTGCTTCTTACCTGTAAACCACTAAACCGTTTAGTTCCTGTGTGTTTAACCGATCTTCTATCACGCTACAATCCATCACGCTCTTTCAGGTCATGAAACTCTGGACTTTTGATAGAACCAAGAATATCAAAGTCTAATAAAGGAGGAGCTTTTTCACATTTTTGGCTCCTAAAACTCAGGAAAAATCTTCCTGATAATGTTCGAGGCTCAGAAACGCTCTCTCTGTTTCAGATTAAAGACACATCTCTTTAGCCAAGCATTCACACAATGCTTCTCATGAACTTACTACAATTATACTGTATCTGATGAAATGTTATGATCGTCACATGATCATCTTCTGCCTGAAATGCTATGAACAGCAGCTTTGCTAATTCTTCTCCTTTTGCTTCCCTGTTTCTACCTCAGATAACTTATATTGTAATCATTATGAGCACAAGTTGTTATTGCTGTTGAATCACAAACACATTCATTTCTCAACTGAGTATGTGACATTAACTAACCTCATATATATTATACTCTGCCCGGCCAAAAAAAAAAAAAAAAATTGGAATCATTTTCACACATGAATTGGCACTGACCTTAATTTCATTGAATGTCTTTGGGATGTGCTGGAGGAGACTTTACAGAGTGCTTAATGATGCAAAAATGATGCACCTCTCAATGAAAATAAATGTTGTGATGTTATTTCCATCAAGAGGTGCATCAATTTTTGGTCAAGATCTTGTATTGACAATGCAAGAGTCCTGCACTCTGTAAAGTCTACTCCAGCATATCCCAAAGACTTTTAATGAAATTAAGATCTGGACTCAGAGGTGCAAATTCATGTGTGAAAATGATTCTTCATGCTCTCTGAACCATTCTTTCACAATTTTAACCCTGCTGAATCTTGACATTGTCATCCTGGAATATGGCCATGATGTGTCTTCCTACATGGTTGTTCAAGAAATGAACATAAATGGTTCTTTTAAACCAGTTTAAAAGAACCGGTGCCAAACATATAACATGCTAGAAACATAATAATCACTGTAATAATGATCCATTCATAGATTCTTAAGTATTTGCCTATTACAATCTAAACAGCGACTTTTCTTTTTTTTTTTGGCCGGGCAGTGTATTATAGCTGTAGTGTGTCAAAGTAATGTCCATATGTCATATGTCATTACTTTGACACACTCATCTCTGACTGATAACTGAATATTGACTAAATTGTAATATTGAAACAAGCATCTTCTATAATGTTGCTTTATATGTATTGTTAAAAGCACTATATAAATAAACTTGAACTGAATGGGATTTTGAAGATTTCTTTCTATTTTCATTTTGTAAACGGACTGACAAAAGACATTTTCAGTTAAGACACAAATTCAATAAAAATGCAAATTACCTGCATGAATTTGTGAGATGATGTGTCAAAGCAGAAGTTGGTTTTGTGATCTTGACAATCAGTTCAATGTTCTTCAGTGGCCTTCAAGATCACAGATCTGAATCCAATAGAAAACCTTTGGAACAATAAGAGATCTGCAGATTGTTCTAAATTCCCTGTATGAGTATACGGGAAGGACTTTTATCATGAAACATCTTATAGTGTATTCCGCTGGGTGGCGCTAGTTTCCGCTATTCCGCCATTGTGTTTTACTTTCACTTTCACCAGCCGTTTGCTCGCCATTTCCTCAGGTGTTAATGTGCGTGATTGAATAAAGACCACATTCAATACCTTGTGCACATAATAGAAAGTCTGTACAGCTGAATGATGCCAAGTATGTAAACAAATATAAGGAGTTGAACAGTTCCATGTCTCCTGTCACGCTTCTTACCGGAGCCCGTAGTGGATGAGCATTCACCTACCTATATTCAGTATAGTTCTTTATATTTGGTCCTTCGAGCCGGATGCTACACTCATTACGGTGATATGGAGCAATGGAGCCAACATTACTCTCCTGATACCACACATCCTGTTCGACCACAGGCCAGAGCACGTCAGCTCTCAACACGTCTGCAAGCTTATGACATAACATTACCTAAATCTCTCATACCAGACCCTGCGCTGTACGACAGTTCATACCACCAGCCGAGGATGAATCACCCAGCATCACAGCTAAACCTCAGTGGACAGGCCGAGCCAGTCTCGACTGTGGAGCAGCTTCCTATGAGTGAGTTATCTCTGGTGCAGTATGGAGCAGGTCAAGCTACAGGTCATTTGAGCAGTGTTGATAATGGATCTGGTGTTTTGCAAGACAGCTAGATGATGAGAGATCCTTTAGTCATTCTAGATCATCTGTAGTTCGACGAGAATATCACAGTCAATCCGAATGTGAGTCTCTCAGCAGTGGTGCTGTTTCACCTTCACTCCATGATGAAGAACAGGCTAGAGCCATCTCACCACCTGTGGTCAGACTGAAAGCTACTGCGGCGCCATCTATCCCACTTCTGCATTCAGGTCAGCAATTCCATGCTGCTGTAGCCACCAGAGACATTCCTCAACAGTCAGCTCCATGGCACATGACACAAACGATGCCTAATGCCGCATATGGTGCGACTCCGCCATATCTTGGTGTCTCACCTTCATCTGCTCCACATGCAACGCTGCATCAGCAAATTTTATCCAGTACACTAGATTTTCGTCCTTCATGTCAACTTACCTCATCATTGCCACGTACTGTTACATCAGTGAAGCTGCCTTTAGTTACAACAGCCCACACAACTCATGTGCCACCTGTCTATCAGTTACAGACTACTGTTCCATGTCAACCACAACGGCAGTCATTACCGCCAGACCCTTATCGACCTCCACCATCGGCCTCAGGGTATTATGTCAGTCAGCCGTCTACTCATATTCCAGGACAGACCTGGTATGGCTCTCCAGCAATGTACCCGCCACCACCTCCAACCCCTGTTTACCAGCCAATACCTGCAGCGCTTCCACTCCAGCCAGTTCCAATCCCAACATTACCTAAGCTTGTGAATGATAGTGAGAGAGAGTTTACAGATCTGAAGATGGCTTTGGATAATCTCCTCAATCCTCACACTGAGCTCACTGAACATTATAAATATAGGGTGTTAATGGAACAGTTAGTCCTGGAGGAAGCAAGGCTTATCGCCCAAGCATGCCGGCATCATCCTGCGCCCTATGCAGCAGCTATGACAGCATTACAACGTCAGTATGGCCAACCTCATCAGCTGGCACAAAGTGAAATTGCATCCTTGTTGAATTCGCCTGATATTAGGGCTGGGGATGCAAAGGCTTTCCAGAGTTTTGCACTCAATGTTGACTTGTTAGTAGGCATGCTGATGTCACTTGAGGGGCCACAGGGACGAGAACTCACTTGCACGGGGCATGTTGACAGACTACTCAGTAAGCTACCCAAGCACTACAGAGATAGTTTTATTGAGCACCTCCAGTTACGAGGGCGACTGAGCACTGACAGCCTCAACCCGTATAACCTCCATGATCTTGCTGACTGGTTGAAAGTGAAAGCCGAGGCTCAGCGTCTGTCATCTAAAATG
Organism: Hypophthalmichthys nobilis; assembly: GCA_037950665.1. NCBI lineage: Eukaryota > Metazoa > Chordata > Actinopteri > Cypriniformes > Xenocyprididae > Hypophthalmichthys > Hypophthalmichthys nobilis. The sequence continues at coordinate 1,999,548 of CM075486.1, forward strand.
GTACAGCGCTACCAGACTGAGAGGGTTCAAGTCCCACGTAGAGAACGTCAACCCATTCTGAAGCCCCAAACTCGACTCACTGCAGTTTATCATGGCAGTGACCAACCCAAAGAGGTCAGTACAGTACATTATGCCCAAACAGAGCCTGCTCATGCTCCGCAATCAGTTAAGAAGCTGAAACGTCTGTGTCTGTTCTGTAAAAGTCAAGAGCACTATTTGTCGCAGTGTAATGATATCACTGAGCGCTCACCTGAACAGATTCTGAAGTGGATAAAGGACAGCAAGAGATGTTGGAAATGTGGACGTCTGAGTCATAAATGTGAGGAATGCACGTTAAAGAAACCTTTGCAGAGAATGTGGTAATATACACCTCAGTGTCCTGCATTCCATCGCCAAAGATGGTCCCAACCTTGTGCTACTTACGACGTCTGGAGATCGAGCATATCTGACTTCCCCTAGCTCAACAGGGCGTGTTTACCTGAAAGTCGTCCCAGTGCTGCTGTGGAAAGGCAAAAGATCTGTACCAACATATGCTATCCTGGATGATGGGGCCCAGCGGAGTATTGTTCTTCCAGCAGCAATTCAGCAGCTAGGACTTGTGGGTAGGGAAGAGCATATGGCCCTTCGCACCATCCGCACGATGTCACTGAGTTGAAGGGACAGTCGATCGATCTGCTACTTTCCACACAATCAAGTCCAAAGGAGAAGTACAGCCTCACAAATGTGTTTACTGCTCCTCTCCTTACGTTAACTGAGCAAACTTATCCCATCCAGAGACTCCAGCGATGCTATTACCACCTCAGAGGGATTCCTCTTCCAACCTTTGATAAGGTGCAGCCCCTTCTCCTAATTGGGTCTGACTACCCAAACCTGATCACAGCCAAGGAGCCCATCAGACTAGGGCCAGCTGGTGGACCGGCAGCTGTGCGTACGCAGCTCGGTTGGGTTCTCCAGGGACCAGATGGACTTCTGCCACATCAGGTACCTTCACCACAGTGCTTATTCACTACCCTTACCCCAATTCGCGATCCTGTTTACCAACATGTTGAACGACTGTGGCAACTGGATGTCCTCCCATACCGCAGTGAAAAGCTGGTAACACGATCAAAACAGGATCAAGCGGCTGTGAATATGCTAGAGACCAGAACACAACGTGTTGAAGTTAATGGCATCTGGCGTTACGCTACTCCACTCCTTCGTGTGGATGCCCCACCTTTGAGAGGAACCAAAGAGTCAGTCTTGTCCAGCCTCAGGAACACTGAGAGGCGTCTCAGCAAAGACACAGAAAAACTGAAGTGTATGAAGCTGAGATACAGAAACTCCTCGATTCAGGGTATGTTGTCAAGGTACCACCAGAGAATCTGCAGCCCAATGAGGAGTCATGGTTCATACCACATCACCTAGTACACCACAATGGCAAAGATCGGCTGGTTTTTAACTGCTCCTTTGTGCATCTGGGTGTCTCCTTAATCAGCAGCTGCTTCCTGGTCCCAGCCTTGGTGCCTCATTGTTGGGAGTTCTCCTTCGGTTTCGGCAGTATCACGGTTGCCATTAGTGGTGACATACGTGGTATGTTTCACCAGGTGAGACTCCTACCTGAAGACAAACCCCTGTTGAGGTTTATTTGGAGGAACATGCGTAGGGAGGATCCACCTGACATCTCACGAGTGGCAAGTCTTGCCCTTTGGGACGACCTGCAGTCCGTGCTGCGCCACCTTTGCTCTACAGAGACATGTGCGCAGCCAGCAGCCCGGAAATGAAGAGGTGCTGCAGTCCATAGAGCGGAGTTTTTACGTAGACAATTGTCTGCAGAGTCTTGCCACTGCTATGGAAGCTAAGCAATTGATCGACAAGATGAGACCTCTACTAGCCTCAGGGGGTTTTGAAATAAGACAGTGGGCTTCTAATGTACCTTCAGTCATCCAGCACTTACCTTCCACAGCTCGTTCAGAGAGCATTGAACTGTGGTTGCAGCAGTATAATTCAGATCCTCTGGAACCAGCTCTGGGCTTGATGTGGCACTGTCTTGAAGACCATTTGGGTTACCGGCATCGTGCAATGGTAAAGCACCCCCAACAATGAGACACATTTATAAGGTCCTGGCGTCTGTACTGACCCCTAGGGTTTATCATTCCCTTTACCACACGGGCCAAGATTCTTGTCCAGAAGCTCTGGGCCAAACCAAGGAATTGGGATGATCCAAACCTTCCCACAGACTTGCTAGAGAAATGGAATAAGTGGGAGGAGGAGTTGCCCAACCTTGGCAAGATCAAGCTTCCCAGATGCTACATCCCTTCCAACTTTGATGTGGAGACATCAAAAATTAGCTTGCACGTGTTCGGCGATGCATCGGAAGTGGCCTATGGATCAGTGGCTTACCTCCTTGTTGAGCAGCATGGAGAGATCCATACCTCCTTTGTCATGGCCCGCTCTAGGGTAGCACCTAAACGGCAGTTGTCAATGCCACGTCTCGAACTATGCGCGGCCCTGACCAGTGCCCAGCTTGCCAATTTCCTCAGCCAGGAACTGACCATCGCCATAGGGAAGGTGACATTATGGACTGACTCTACTACTGTCCTGACATGGGTACAGTCAGAGTCTTGTAGGTATAAAGTTTTGTTGGGACAAGAGTGGCGGAAATCCAAGAGTTGACCAAGCTTCACTCATGGAGGTATGTGGATTCCTCCAATAACCCAGCAGATGATATTACTAGAGGAGGAAACTTACAGAGCTGGCAAACCCAGGTAGATGGAGTCAGGGTCCAAAATTCCTTCATGAACCACCAGATCGCTGGCCAGTCACGCCCTTGATAGAGGCCCAAGATGACATATCGGAGAAAAGGAAAGTTGTCTTTTGTGGTTTGGTTGGGAATGAGGATGATCAAAGTTCGGTATTCCTGATGCATCCCAGTATACTTCCTGGAGAGACTTGGTTGATGCTACTTACCAGTTTCTTCACGGGCGGCTACCCAAACCATGAGCACACAACACCCTGACTACCAGAGTGCGGAAGCACTCATATTGAGTCGATGTCAGGAGGAGACCTTCCCAGAGGAGCTTAGAGCCCTGAAGGCAGCGAAACCTGTGCCTGTTTCCAGCCGTCTGAGCACACTTGCACCAGAGTTGGATTCCACATTGAGACTGATCCGTGTGGGAGGAAGACTGCGAAAACTAGATGGCTTAAGTCAAATCGAGATCCACCCAGTGGTTTTAGACCCGCACCATAAAGTAACTAAACTTCTTATAAAGCACTTTGATGAACGCCTTCTCCACCCAGGACCTGACAGGGTTTTTGCTGAACTCCGTCGCCACTACTGGATCCTGAGGGCAGACAAGCAGTAAGGCAACACCAGAGAGAGTGTGTGGAATGCCAGAAGTGGAGAGCCAAGCCAACTGTGCCTATCATGGCTGACTTACCTTTAGCTCGTCTGCGACTGTACCAACCGCCTTTTTCTCAACTGGAGTTGACTGCTTTGGGCCCTTCATTGTGAAGATTGGCGTCGCACTGGCGATGGGAGTCATCTTCAAGTGCTTGACGACCAGATGCATTCACCTTGACCTCCTCAATAGCATTGATACGGATGCATTTTTGTTGGCACTTAGGCGATTTATAGCCCGCAGAGGAACCCCATTAGAAATCTTCTCGGATCAGGGACCAATTTCCGAGGAGCTGCGACTGAACTAAAGGAAGCCTTCAAAGTAATGGAGCCTAAACTGCAAGAGTTGTTGGCTAGCTACCAGATCAACTTTAGGATGAATCCTCCCGCCGCACCACATTTCGGAGGCGCATGGGAGAGGGAGATCAGATCAGTAAAGTCTTCCCTGCAGGTAGTTGTTGGTAGCCAGTCGGTTCCAGAGGAAGTACTACGCACAGTACTGATTGAGGTCGAGGGCATCCTTAACAGCAAGCCATTGGGATATGTCTCATCCGATGTGGCAGACATAGACCCGGTTACCCCTAACATGCTGCTCATGGGGCGGCGAGACGCCTCACTCCCCCAGGTAATCTACACTCCCGAACCGTTATCCAAGCGCCGCTGGCGCCACTCTCAAACCATTGTGGATCACTTCTGGTCATACTACACCCGACATTACCTCCCAAGCCTTCAGACTCGCCAGAAGTGGCAGCGAAACCCAAGATTTAACTGAGAACATGGTGGTGATGATTATGGATCCGCAGCTTCCCAGAGCCCATTGGCCAGCTGGTCGGGTTGTCAAGTTGATACCCAGTTCTGATGGACACATTAGGTCAGCTCAAATCAAGGTCAGTGATAAACATACATACGACCTGTGGCCAAACTCGTCAGACTTCCAGCACTTCGGATGGAGGTGACGCTGACCCCAAGGACTAGGGAATTTATTTTTACACATATTAGCTATGCTAATCTGGGGCGGTTGTTCTAAATTCCCTGTATGAGTATAATGGGAAGGACTTTTATCATGAAACATCTTATAGTGTATTCCGCTGGGTGGCGCTAGTTTCCGCTATTCCGCCATTGTGTTTTACTTTCACTTTCACCAGCCGTTTGCTCCGCCATTTCCTCAGGTGTTAATGTGCGTGATTGAATAAAGACCACATTCAATACCTTGTGCACATAATAGAAAGTCTGTACAGCTGAATGATGCCAAGTATGTAAACAAATATAAGGAGTTGAACAGTTCCATGTCTCCTGTCACGCTTCTTACCGGAGCCCCGTAGTGGATGAGCATTCACCTACCTATATTCAGTATAGTTCTTTATAGCAGATAATATGGGATTCAATCATGTCAACATGGAGCAGAATCCAAAAACCATCTTGGAAACCTTTTATCACGCCTTCATCATTAGTTTTTACTACTTTGTAAATGTATTTTTATCTTATATCTTAGATTTTTTACACTCTTGTCCCAGACTCAAACGTTCAGTCTAAGCCTGTGAAAATCCATCAAAGATATCCTAATATTACTACATTTTAAATCTATGATGACCTAAACAAAGAAAGAGTGAAATAAACTGAAACTTATTAGGCTATTCAAAAATGATGACCATAAATGCAACATCATTTCCAACTGTTTAAGAGACAATAGTGTCAGTGGAAATGATTGAGATTAAATATGAGACATGTGAAAACAAAGAGAAATAAACATAAATATCAGTTATGAATGCAATATTTGTACTGATTATGATCATGATGAAAAATGAGGCTTATTGCAGAATTAACAGTGATTAACAATAAAACATCTAAAGTAAATCTGCAAATGATTCTATTAATTTCCATAATAATATACTGGACAATGAATAATAATCCTGTACATGCAAATATATTACAATTTAGCAGTAAATGTACACTGTTCTTAAAGAGACATCTTCCCTATAGTGTATATGATTATGATTTTAATGCCATCACTGATCAGTCTGACAGTTGAACTGAGTTTGTTATGAACTGTAACATGACGACACATTCAGTCAGCTGCAGTATCTCAGTAAAGGCTGTTGAACTGAACTGTTAGACGCTCCATTACTGACACTGCAGTTCCACACAGTAGAAGAGCACAGTGTGTTTTAATGCTGCTGGAGCTCATGGATGTTGTTCAGTACCAGAGAACTGAGAAATCTTCCACCCTGAACACTGATATTGTGTCATTCAGAAACACAATTAAACCAAAGAGCTGCTGCAGTTTATTACATGAACTAATAATGAGCCCAGAACAGTGTAGAATGAATGATAGAAAGTGTTCAGTGACCTTACAAAATATTAATAATGACAAATCAATAAAATATATGATTCTGTCAATAGACTTCAGAAATGTATGTATAATTGTTTGACGTTTCACAACATGAGGAAGTTGTTGGAAAATGTGTTTGTGACTGATCTACAGTCTTCAGGATAATGATTTAAATAGAGAGAGTCACTTTGCATTGTCACACATGCTTCAGTGCTCTGAGAGTGTTTATAGTGCTGTGAGTTTAACACTTCATGACTGAGAGCAGAACAGAACACAATCTTCATCATCACACAAGACAAAAGAACAACAATGAACAAAATCACCTTCTTCATCTGGACTCTGATCTGTATATCAGGTATACAGTGAAACTCTGACTTGCTTATAACTAAAATAAATAAAGTTTGTATATTTTATGAGTATGATATCTATTTCTAATATGACACATCATTTTTCTATCACTTTCATGTACTTTTAATTTGAATCTATTCATTTCTCTTCCAGGCTCCAGTGGACAGATCACAGTTACTCAAACTCCTGTAGTTCATACAGTCACACCAGGAGAAACTGTTGTGATGAGATGCAGCGCCAGCACTCCTTTAACAGGCTGTAACCCACCCTGTCTGTCCTGGAACTTACAGAAACCTGGAGAAGCTCCTAAACTCCTCATATATGAAGCAACAAGCCGTCATACTGGAACTCCATCTAGATTCAGTGGCAGTGGATCTGGCAGTGATTTCACTCTGACCATCAGTGGAGTCCAGACTGAAGATACAGGAGATTATTACTGTCAGAGTAGACACTGTCCTAACAGTAGCTGTGTGTTCACACAGTGATAAAGAGTCGTACAAAAACCTCGGTCAGTCAGACGTCACAGTGATGCACTGATACAGCTGAGAGATACTGCAGCTGCTGATGGAGGATCACAAACAACACAATGTTGTATCAAACCTTTCAGAGACTTTATTTATTATGATGTATTTAGTAAACATGTGACATACAATCTTATATTCCTTAGTAAACTGGACTAAAATGTGGAGAAAATGTGAGTGGTGCTCGTCCCTGCAAAACTTTCCACTACAATATTATCTGTATTATTTACTGTAGGAAAGTCAATCCCTTTAATTGCTCTTCCATACTTCACCACTAGAGGGTCACATGTCTTTAACATAACTGAGTTTTACACACCTTTCCTTTAAGACTGTGGCTGCATCCAAAATCACATTCTTCCCTACTATATATAGGTCAAAAACAGTATGTGACAAAAGAAGTATGTGTGAATTCACAGTACTCATAAAAGAACAGGTGAAAAGTACCGGATGATCTACTACTTCCGGTGAGATTCTGAAGTGTGCATCTGATGGACACTTTACTATCCCATGAGGCCACGGGAGAGGATTTGTGAATGATACTGAAGCGACGCAACTGACACTGGTAGATCACATGATAATGACATCATGGCAGATGTAGTATGTCCAGATTACATTCATACACACACTCATACTATACAGAACATACTTTTTTAGCGGTTGTGAAGTAATTACTTGTTCAAAATAAGTACCTACTGAAGAGAGTATGTGATTTCAGACGCAGACCATGTGTTTGATACTCCATACACTTTATTGTTATTAATGTCTATCTGTTAAGTTACCATATTACAGTTTTTTTTAACTGCTTACACACAAAATCCTTACTTGTCACACAATTTCTGGAAGCTGACACTCAAACACCAGAACCACACACCAAATCTGCAAAACCATACACTAATTCTCTGCCTTCGACTTTCTCTGCCTTCGACTACACACGGTTGATGTATTTCTTTTCTTTCGTACTGTAATACTGTATTCACAACTACAAATGCTTCTTACTTTCGTGTTTACCGTGAATTTTTCAACATCTCTCTGCCAATTACTTTCAATCTTGTACAGAAATGAACATATGAGCTCATGAAAGAAGAGCTTTAGGTTTTGAATAACTGTGTGTTTATGATATATAGAATATTATGGCAAAGATGTTTGCAACGTAAATCAAATGTTTGATTTTGAGATGTGTTTGTGATATTTTGAATGCAGTGCTTCATTTTGGCAAAATGAAAATGAGGCAAAGTTTTGAAAATGTGTGTAAACAGTTGATAAAAAAAAAAAAACTATAATCAACACTACATGATATTTGTGGAAGTGCCAGAAAATTCCACATGATGGTTGATTGTTTATTATTCATTTATGTTGATGATGATACATGTTTAGGTGGCCTTAACTACTACTTACATCAAAAAATAAGTACAATGTACTTAATGTGTTCATATTGTATTGCAAAACACTTTTGCTGCTACTGAGATGGGATACGGCTAAGATTAGGGACAGGTTTGGTGTTCTTTTGTCCCTCATGATACACACCAAAGTTATGTAAACTTTTGTCATTTTTGGAGTTTGAAAGTGTGACTTTTACTATGGTACTTTAATATCAATTAATTTAGCATATTTCTTCCTTTAATATTGCACTGAAAAAAAAAAAAAACACATTAACAACATAAATTTTTATAAACAACATTGATTTTTAATTTCTGGGTGAATTATTCTGTCTGGGATTCACTGCATGGTCCACATGAAATCCTCTTTGAATTCTAGAAACAGATGATTTTTCTGTTCATAACGTGGGCAGCAGATGTACTAAAACACGTATCTGTCACAGAAACGCCAGGCTCCACCGTCACCCAATCACAGCGCACCCTGTCACCCGAATACTAATGACGCACACCTGCACGTCATCAGCACACTCATCACCAGCAGTATAAAGGACTCTCTTTCACACACGCTCATTGTCCGGTCTCATTAGCATCTTACCTGTATGCTTACCTCAAGGACTTACCTGTCTCCAGTTTGTCTCCTGTTCTCCTCCTGTGTGCTTCGTCTTCATGTGTGAAGTCCAGCTCCGTTGTTGTGTCTGGAAACCTGCATTCACCTACAAAACAAAGGACAGTATTACCACTCCATTTATCACCATTCACCTGAAGATTTGCCATTCACTCACCTGCTTAAGTGTTGTTCATCTGGTTGTGAAAATAAACACCTTACTTTTATACATCCAGCGTCTCTGCCCTTCTGTGATTGTAACAGTATCAAGGTGAGACTCACCAGTCTCCTCAACACTGAAGACAATCTGACCACTTTCATCGTCAGCCGTGTCGATTATTAATCCGCTCGGAGCATTAACAATCACAGACAGATGACTATCAAGGGCCACACAGTCACCAGCTGGACCTGATCACACACATACTGAGCTGAAACATTCAAACGATTCAAGTTCATACTAATATTTAAATGCAGAACAATGTCTTACCATGAAGTGTAAGTAGAAGCGCTCACCATAGTGAGAAAAGTGCCAGAAGCACTGGAGATCTCCGGCACACAGCATGATGACAAAGTCATACTGATCCACTGCCCAGAAGAGCTCCTGATCCGACAGTTCTGGATGAGGGTCTTTCAACGCTCCACTGTTGCTCAACACAAACATTTACAGAAGCCAAACAAGATAAATGCCATTCTGTAACATTTCAGATATGAAATATGACTGGAAATAAGCTAAATGAGACCAGAGACCTATTGAGTTTCTGATGATGATTAACTTTGAGTTTTATTCAAAAGACTGCATTTATGTTTGTAATCTCTGAGACCCTTGAACAGCCACTGGATTCAACAATAGTTACTAAAAATAACATTAGTGAGAATGTAAATGATCATAGTGTATTTTAGTTTGTCTGTTGTAAATCCTGCCCACTTGTTTGCATTGTCACACATGCTTCAGTGCTCTGAGAGTGTTTATAGTGCTGTGAGTTTAACACTTCATGACTGAGAGCAGAACAGAACACAATCTTCATCATCACACAAGACAAAAGAACAACAATGAACAAAATCACCTTCTTCATCTGGACTCTCACACTGTTTATTCAAGGTAAGACTGATAAAAACTGACTCTGGTTTTGGTGTTCTTGTAAAAGTATATGATGGTAGTAGTTTTAAACAATAATTGTTCTTCTTTTCTCTTCTTCAGAATCCAGAGGAGTGACTCTGACTCAACCTGAAGTTAAAACTGTCCAACAGGGTCAAACAGCTACAATAGAGTGTCATATAGATGTAGGAATATACAGCAACTACTTAGCCTGGTATCAGCAAAAACCTGGAGAAGCTCCTAAACTCCTGATTTATTATATAAACAACCGTTATACTGGAACTCCATCTAGATTCAGTGGCAGTGGATCTGGCAGTGATTTCACTCTGACCATCAGTGGAGTCCAGACTGAAGATACAGGAGATTATTACTGTCAGAGTGTACACTGGATCAACAGTAAAGGGGTGTTCACACAGTGATAAAGAGTCGTACAAAAACCTTGGTCAGTCAGACGTCACAGTGATGCACTGATACAGCTGAGAGATACTGCAGCTGCTGATGGAGGATCACAAACAACACAATGACAATGTTTAGCAAAGTTTCTAAATACTTTAAAAATTAATAGAGTAAATATAAATGTATATGTAGTCATTTATTTTTATATGAAATAACAGTTAGTGCTGATATTAATTATGGCAGCACTGGGATGTTTTATTGTTTGTGTTTCAGATCACAGTATGAGAGCGATGTGGAGTGAAGCAGAAATAGCAGTTGTTTTTAATGTGTTTTCTCTCACTCCAGGATTGAAAGAAGTGGTTTCTTTCTCCAGATGTTGTGGGGAAAAAATGCAAACTAACTTATCAGGTTTTGTCTGAAAGGTAAGTTAGAAAGTTCTTGCTTATAGAACTGTTATATAAAAGTAATATGACATTCACAGTCGTGCTGCTCTTCATGTCTATGGTCGAATCACAGCTGTGCTGATATTCAGTATAACTGCACTCTTGATCATGTGAAACTGATTAAATGTGACAGGATGAAAAAAACAGCACAACACCTTCAATCTTTTAAACACAACTTCAGTAAGGGTGTGTAACACTAATAAAAATATGGCAGTGTCTATTTGTGTCACAGTGCTGTGTTGTTAACACACACAAACATGAAGGGAAACAGGCAGTCTTTAATAAATCCACAGGAATATCATCAACCAGAGAACAGCAATCCAACAAAACTGAACCATAGACACACTCTCAAAAAGATGTGTTAATTAATAACACATTTTTGTGTTATTTTTTGTGACACATTTTGTGTCATTTTGTGTACATAATTGACACAAATTGTGTAAATATAACACATTAGTGTGTAGAAAATGAGCAGGAATAACACGTTTGAGTTAAAAGTAACACAAAATGTGTTGTCCTTAACTAGACACACGGGTGTGTTAAGATCTAACACAGGATGTGTTGTTTTTAACACATCTGTTTTAAGAGTGCAAGATCCGACAGCAATGAACAGAAACAAAGGAACTGAAGAACACCAGAAAACAAGGATAATTAACGACACACACCTGAACTGAACGATGAATCAAATTAACAACCATGACAACAAACTCAACAGAGGGAAAGTGCAAACTGAAACAAAGTCCAAACTAAGTGAGACTGTGACAGTACGCCCCCTCCTGGACAGGTGCGACTTCACACCAACAGATGGATGGAGAAGGCTTCGGTGGAGGATGGAGATCCAGGAGAGGGATGAACAAACAGAAAGTCCAGGTGGTGCAGGTGGAGGAACTGACCAGGGGATGGTCTTGAACAAGAACAGGCAGATGGTGACCCAGGCTAGAGTCCTGCGCGGGACTGATTTCTTAAACCCGCACCGCCCGCCTCCCGCTGAATGTCTGACCAGGACCGCCCGCTCCCGCAACCTGTGTGTTCCACTCCCGCCCGCTCCGGCGGACTTTCTCTCAGAGCTTGTGAAAAATGTAGGCCTATACAAATACTCAGACTAAATTTGTTCAAGTTAACATCCAGAATAACAGACTTTAAACATGATTGCGTTTAAATAAGATGAAGTAGCCGCTAAACCAAAGCACCACACGTGATAAAAACATTGGGTATTTTTTTATTAGAGTTATAAAACATTAACCGTTAAAACAAAACCACAACTAGCGGCACCTCAGTTTTTAAACGCAGGCTACTGCATACACACTCAAACGATTAACTAAACTAACAGTTTAAGTAAATAAGCCAAAGCACAATAAGAAATAACTTTAACTTATTAAATAAACACATATGACATATGAAATAGGCTAGATATACTTTAAACAAATTAAATACAAAACGAAATAAATAAAATGAATAGAATGCCTCAAAAAATCTCAGATTTCACATTCACAGTAGCTTGCTTAACAGGCTATTGCAAAAGAAAATAAATAATACAAATAAATAAATAAATAAAAATAACGTAGCCTACTTAACAAAAAATGAATTTGATCACTGGGCCTTGCATTGCTTACTCCATATTACTATGAAGGAAAAGTATATTTCTGACTGACTGCGGTCCCAGACTTGTGCGTCTTTCTTCCAAGATCCGCCCACACACACTGAATGCCCTCTGACGGCGCACTAGATGCGAGAATGCTCAAAATAAAACGTGCAAATTTTGAGAATTGTTTCCAGATGTCTGACTTGTCTTGCTTTGCTTTTGTCAAGTAAACAGCCACTTTAATTTTCTTCTCAACTTCATGTGTTGACTCCATTTCTATTATATTAATCCCACCATTCCCCGCGGGTCTCCCGCAAAATATTCTTTGGCCCACTCCCGCCCGCAGCAAAGGTAAAACCGCCCGCTCCCGCGAGATTTGCGTTGGGTCCCGCGGGAGCCCAAACTACGGTGGCCGAGAGAGCTCAATGCGCTGCAAATGAAGAAAACACCAGCAAATAAAGAAAACATCTTCATCAGTTTGACAACACATGCGCTGCAAAAGTCCACAACACATGCAAATACAGAAACACATTCAAATAGACAAACGTGCTGCAAATAACACATACCAGGCCCAGCGATCTCAAGCCCTTCTGTGATGATCTGAATGATGATGATGATGATGATGATTAGGCTACTTTTAGAATTAAATTAATAATTTAATTTGCCCCGCAATAATTTATAGTGCATCACGCATAACCGACGCGCTGTAAGATTAGCTAACTCCTCATTTTAAAAAAACAACTTGTTTAACACCTACATCTCTTCTCAGTTTTTTCAATACGTATGTGCCACAAGAGAAATATTAATAAATAAATTAAGGTTAAATAGTGTTATCAGAACATGTTGAAGTAGAGCTCTCATCACTGAGTTTTTAGTTTTTACAGTGAATAATTGACTGGGATTTGAGACATAAAATCAAGTAAATTATTAAAAAATATATTATTTATTATTTATAATTTATTAATAATATTTTTTAATGCAAAATAATACCCCCAAATCGTTTGTCCTGGCGCCGGGACTGGCACAGACCACAATGAAAATGTTATAAGGGAACACAGTGACGAACCTGTCTGGGACCGCTGGGATTGTTCAGTGTTTACTCTTCAGTGGTGTGCACCTGATAGGGGAGTTTTTTTGTTTATCTTAACATTCTGATCGTATGTGCATTATGAGCAGGCCTATTTGTGTTGTGGACTTTTGCAGCGCATGTGTTGTCAAACTGATGAAGATGTTTTCTTCATTTGCTGCACGTTGAGCTCTCTCGGCCACCGTACCAAACCCAATGCAGCCCTCTAACCCAGGCCACAGCAGGACTGTAAGTTTCATCTGAATTCAAATGTTGAATATGACTCCACACATACACCACATATATTATGATTACATTCCTTACATCAGTAAAGGTTTTTCTTAACTTCTCTTTTAATGTAACACACAGTAAGAGGGAGTGATTTGTTTTGAGAGTCAGTTGTTCTTTTTGACACCTGTGTGTTGCTGTAACCTGTTTCATCAAACATTAACTTCTCAGTAAAAACCACATCATAGGATTCATTTCATTCGGATTGTTAATCATCCACATGAACATTGGTGCTTGGACCCTGATGATTGTCGCTTAGGGCTGTATTTTCAACTACAAATGATAAACCACTAAACCGTTTAGTTCCTGTGTGTTTAACCGATCTTCTATCACGCTACAATCCATCACGCTCTTTCAGGTCATGAAACCCTGTGGAGAGTCAGAGCTGAGCAGGCAGAGCAGTTTAAAAAGTATAATGCATTAAAACACGACAAACAACCAGTTTCAGACCTAACAAGGAAACTAGAAATATTATAATGCATTTTATATTTCAATACTTTATGACAAGATATAAGGCATTATAACATGCATCCAAGTAAAGCATGACCACAATATCTAATACTAATTATAATTAATAAATGTTGTTCTTCAATCTAATGAAACGGTCGTACAAAAACCTCTATTCCACTCGAGTGAACACAAACTCCAGCAGAGAGAGAGAAACAACACTTCAACACACTGATATTAGAAGAAACTCAGATCTTCTCAACACTCAGACATTCAGTTTGGACTAAATGTTATTATTGCTTGAAAATCAGTTGAAGAGTTTATTCATCTGCACAGATATCATTCAGTTTGACTTTATATCCTATATTTCTCATTCATTCTCTTGTCTTGCTGATATAACACTGTTTATAGAAATATATTTGATGATCTGTAACCTCTGAGGTGACCTTTGACCTCTTTTATCATGGATGATGTTGTGAGTTTCTCATAATGATCTTCTGTTCTTCATATGAAGCTCAATCATCATGATTCACAGAAAACCTGCAGCTTTAAATCAATCAATCAATAATTCTGAACATTGTTTAATCTCACATGACCTGATTATGAGTCCTGATGAACTTCATATATGTGGAAAATGTGGGAAAAATAGGCAACATGAAAATATTTCCTAGATAGCAACATGTCAACATTGATCAAAAGACAATAATGAACTTATTTTATTTATTTATTTCTTTTTCTTAAAGGTGTAGTACATAACTGTACTCATAAAGAAATAATTATTGTGTTTGTGAATATGTTTAAAATGATCTACACTCATGATTCTCCAGTCATTTCGGCCTAGAAAAATCTTTTGTCCCTCCTTATGGTGGCCACCGTGTTGAGATCACATGACCAGATGAATTCTGCTCACTTTATCTTGGTCACATATTATCAGAAACATTCACCTTATATAAATGAATCATGCATGAGAGTGAATAGATTATTTCTACAGCGGCACTGAAAGATGAAAATGCTTCATCCACACTGATAGATGTTCATATAAAGTCAAAGACTAGTGTCGTATCAGTCTGTCAAACATAAACAAAAATATTTCACAATTAATCAATATGAACAATTAATCACTAAATGGTTCAACAACATTCTGAAAGTAAAATCTTATATGTAGAGAGTTTATTAGTTTGTTAGCAGCTCACGCTGTTGTAAATCCTGCCCACTTGTTTGCATTGTCACACATGCTTCAGTGCTCTGAGAGTGTTTATAGTGCTGTGAGTTTAACACTTCATGACTGAGAGCAGAACAGAACACAATCTTCATCATCACACAAGACAAAAGAACAACAATGAACAAAATCACCTTCTTCATCTGGACTCTCACACTGTTTATTCAAGGTAAGACTGATAAAAACTGACTCTGGTTTTGGTGTTCTTGTAAAAGTATATGATGGTAGTAGTTTTAAACAATAATTGTTCTTATTTTCTCTTCTTCAGAATCCAGAGGAGTGACTCTGACTCAACCTGAAGTTAAAACTGTCCAACAGGGTCAAACAGCTACAATAGAGTGTCATATAGATGTAGGAATATACAGCAGCTGGTTAGCCTGGTATCAGCAGAAACCTGGAGAAGCTCCTAAACTCCTGATTTATTATATAAACACCCTCCAGTCAGGAACTCCATCTAGATTCAGTGGCAGTGGAACAGCAAGTACTGGACGAGATTTTACTCTGACCATCAGTGGAGTCCAGACTGAAGATACAGGAGATTATTACTGTCAGAGTTACCACAGCAGTGGTGATGTGTTCACACAGTGATAAAGAGTCGTACAAAAACCTCGGTCAGTCAGACGTCACAGTGATGCACTGATACAGCTGAGAGATACTGCAGCTGCTGATGGAGGATCACAAACAACACAATTTTAAAATTGAGTAAATATGAGTGTATATGCAGTCATTTATTTTTTAGATTAAATAACAGTTAGTGCTGATATTAATTATGGCAGCACTGGGATGTTTTATTGTTTGTGTTTCAGATCACAGTATGAGAGCGATGTGGAGTGAAGCAGAAATAGCAGTTGTTTTTAATGTGTTTTCTCTCACTCCAGGATTGAAAGAAGTGGATATAAAACTTATTCTTGTCAACATTTTTAGGGCTCGAGCACCGATGGTGTGAGGACCCTATTGTAATTGCTCGGCCAATTATTCTTCTTCTCCGAAATTAAATGCATTTTTGAGGTCCTAAACGTGCTCGAAATCTCATGAAACTTTGCACACGCGTCAGAAGTGGTGAAAATTTACATCTGATATGGGTTTCAGAATTAGATGTGGTAAAATGGCTCGATAGCGCCACCTACAAAATTTCAATTAAGCACCCTTCACGCTGTTTCATGTACAGGTATGAAATTCAGTAGACACATGTAACATCTCAATACCTACAAAAAGCCTCCTGGGTGCAAAATCTGAAAACCCAACAGGAAGTGAGATATTTCCTCTGCAAAATTTTGGCAGTTTTTGCCATTTCCAGACGTTGTACTTTAACAAACTCCTCCTAGAGCTTTAATCAGATCAACATCATATTTGGTCAGTCGAATCTTAAGGCTTTAGCGATGTTAAATTGCGAAGATCTTGAGTTTTCGCTGAAGGGCGTCTCTGTGGCGGTCTGACAAAGTTCGATGTTTCGCCATGAAAGAAGAAGTTGTTGTAACTCGGGCATACAATGTCTGATCTGCTCCAAACTTCACATGTCCTGACCTGAAGACATCTATATGTCAATATTCAGCGCCACCTGCAGGCAACAGGAAATGGCATGCTTTACACTGTAATTCATTCCCAGAAACACATTTCAATATGCCACAAAGTACCAAACACACTAGAAACATGTTAAATCATGAAACACTTGGCTAAGTGCTAATGTATGCGATTAACGCCATGAAACAAGAAGTTGTTGTAACACAGGCATACAATGTCTGATCTGCTCCAAACTTCACATGTGTGATAATAGTACTGGCCTGAAGACATCTACATGGCAATATTCAGTTACAGTCAAAGCGCCACCTGTTGGCAGCAGGAAGTGTGGCACTTTGAAATTCCCTTGTATTTACTCGCTTACATGCATGTCGCCCACTGTTCACTGTTTTCCTAAGGCCAACGGGTGATGGTGAGCCCGGGTTCGAGGGCCCTTTCATCGCTGCTTACAGCTGTAATGGAAATTGTTTTTGTGTTCATTGAGATATTGTTTAAAATGTTACTTTTCAAAGGGGGTGTACTCATTTACGCTGAGCACTGTATACACACACACACACACACACACACACATATATATACAGTTGGGCTCAAAAGTTTACATACCCCTTGCAGAATCTGCAAAAATGTGAATCATTTGAACAAAATAAGAAGGATCATGAAAATTGCATGTTATTTTTTATTTAGTACTGTCCTTAATAAACTATTTCACATAACAGATGTTTACATAGAGTCCACAAGAGAAAAAAATAGCAGAATTTATAAAAATGACCCCATTCAAAAGTTTACATCCCCTTGATTCTTAACACTGTGTGTGGTTACCTGGATGATCCACGACTGTTTTTTTTGTTTTGTGATGGTTGTTCATGAGTCCCTTGTTTGTTCTGAGCGGTTAAACTGAGCTCTGTTCTTCAGAAAAATCCTCCAGGTCCTGCAGATTCTTCAGTTTTCCAGCATCTTCTGCATATTTGAACCCTTCGTGGATCATCCAAACACAGTGTTAAGAATCAAAAGGATGTAAACTTTTGAATGGGGTCATTTTTATAAATTCTGCTATTTTTTTCTCTTGTGGACTCTATGTAAACATCTGTTATGTGAAATAGTTTATTAAGGACAGTACTAAATAAAAAATAACATGCAATTTTCATGATCCTTCTTATTTTGTTCAAATGATTCACATTTTTCTAGATTCTGCAAGGGGTATGTAAACTTTTGAGCCCAACTGTATATATATGTGTGTGTGTATATATATATATATATATATATATATATATAATAGCTGTATATCACTGTCATATGGACATTACTTTGACATACTTTTCTCTGACTGATAACTGAATATTGCCTAAACTGAAACATTGAAACAAGCATTTTCTGTAAAGTTGCTTTGGAAAAAAAAAAAGACTGACAAAAGACATTTTAAATTGAGAGAGACAAATTCATTAGAAATGCAAAATAGCTGCATTTATTTGTGAGATGACGTCTCAAAGCAGAAGTCATCTCAAGCCGGTTTTGTGAGCTTGACAATTTCCATCCAATTTTTGAGCTGTTTTGTTAGTGTTACAATACAGACAGGTCGGAGACGGAAGATCACAGGTAAGGTTGTTTATTGACACAAGCAGAGCAACACAGGAACACAGGTGAGTGAAACTGAAGTTGTTAAGGTGAATGATGAATGAAGAGATATTGATACTGTCCTTTGTCTTTTGCAGAGTGAAGATCCAAGTGGCGATGGTGGAGTTGAGACGATGGAGAATGACGACACACACACACACACACACACACACACACACACACAGACACACACACAGACACACACAGACACACACACGGAGAACACAGGAGGTATCTTGGGAACGCTGGAGACAGGTAAGTATAACACTGGAAGTCTTTGAGGTAAACATAGAGAAGTGTCCTTAATGCGAACGAGACCGGACAATGACTGTGTGTGTGTGAGTGTCTTTTATGTGCTGGTGATTAGGAGTGCTGATGAGGTGCAGGTGTGTGCGATCAGTACTCTGGTGAGGGAGTGCGTCGTGATTGGAGGGTGCTGGAGCCTGGCGTGTCTGTGACAGTTAGTGACAAAGTGAATGTGTAAAAAAAAACAAAAAACAAAAAAAAAAACATTGTGAAATTTGCTTTCTTCCATCCAATCGGCCTTTTACCGATAAAATGGTGTGCGTGGTGATGTCAGGAATGACAAAAGTTTTGGTGTATTGCAAAAAAAAAAAAAAAAGAAAAAAAAAAAACCTGTCCTTGAGCCGTTTCCATACATTTTTTGTTTTTTTATATCGCAAATTCTACCTGTTTTGGTTTGGAAAGTATTGTTTATTGAAATTTGCCAGCTTACTGTCATTTCAATTTCACAAATAATTGCAAATGTCTGTAATATCTGAAGACGACGACAGAATGAAGCAGTTGCTCAAAGTAACAACCCTTATGCGTCGAAGCCCAAGGGTCTGGGAGAGACACACAGTGAGGCCTTCTGGGAGGAAGTGGTGGAGAGACACTTTACAGAAAGTCTCTGCTGCAACATTTTTAGAATGACACGTTTGAGATTCTGTGTGGACTCATTGGTCCTGATGTTGCGCCCATCCCAGGTTTCCAACGACCACCGGTTCTGACAGGAAAGCGGATTGCCATCGCCCCGTACACGTAATGGGTATAGAGTAATGGGCAAAACTTTCGGGGTTAGTAAAACAACTGTCCATCGATGTGTGTATGCTGTGTGCACGTCTATTAAAGAAAAATTAATGCGCCGTTATATCAGGATGCTGAATGTAGCGGAGGCCAACGAAATTGCATAGTGTAATTCCTTGGCACATCTTGTGCCACAGGTTTAAGGTGCGTCCATACACTTCGAAAAAGTGCGAGGAGCTAGAGACAGCCCGAACGGAAGGACCGTGTATTGATACGCCACTCCCTCGAAGGCGAATCTCAAGAGGCACCTGTGATGGGGGGCTACCTGGATGTGAAAATAAGCGTCCTTCAGATCCAGAGAAAAGAACCAGTCCCCTGGGCGTACTTGTGAGAGGATCTGTTTCACAGTTATTCATTCTGAACGAGCGCTTTATCAGGGCCCGGTTCAGATGTCTGAGTTCGAGGATGGGTCTGAGACCACCATCCTTCTTTGGGACGAGGAAGTAACGGCTGTAGAAGCCTGACTCGCTCTGAGCTGGAGGAACCACTTCTATGGCTCTTTTTGAACGTCCTGGTTCTTCATGGAGGTGGGTACCACACCGTTGAATAACGGGGCCCTTTGAGCGAACTGGAGTACATAACCTCATTTTATTATACCCAATACCCATTTTGACACTCCGGGGATGGCCAGCCAGGCCTCAGCCCGTGTGTCAAGGGCTTAAATTGGTTCGAGCGATGGGTCGCTGCGAGGGGATTTGTTTGTTTTATCTTGTTGCTATGACAGCGATTAGTTGCATGGGCGCGGGAACTTGAGGGGGCCCAGTGCTTACAAACACATTGTCTCCAGCACCCGGAACTGAAAGGGGTGTCAGGTGGCATAAAACCTGACGGAATACGTGTGCGATCAATTGAAGAAGAGCAGGCGCTGTTATATTCGCCAAACCGTGGCAGGGGAGGCTCTGACACAAGCGCTCTCAACGCTGCAGGCGGCTCGTGAGCGAAGCGCTGATCGGGCTGCTTGAGATCGGCGAGCTGATCCGCTGGTCAGCGGCGAGAGTGAGATCGCTGAGTCAGCTTCATCCAGCTGCTTGTAGGTGAAACGGCTTGAAGTCTCGTAGATCCAGCAAAGAGAAATGATCGTCGTTGCTGAAGGAGAATGAATCAGTCTGCCTAGGCTGAGACGCCTGCTTATATAGCCAGATGCCCCGCCCCTTTTGGTTTGTTTTATTACAACTACACGAACCAATGGCTGTGCAGTTTCACTGCGTGATTAAAAAAGGCTTCAGAAATCAGAGAAAAAGGAGTTTTCCCCATAGCGTCTAGCCTAAAGGCATACGACACAGTACAAGTGTAGTATCGAAAGGGAACTATAATTCATTACGTAAACAAGGCTTTGTACTTCACTAGTGTTCAAATATCCACGTAAAAAATGGGGAGGGGGGTATTTTTAATGGGTATTTTTTATTTAATTTTAGATATGACATTCTAATCTTAACGGTTTATGATCAACTAATAAGCTTTGAATGTCAGTCAGGAAAATAATCTAAATGATCAAAATTCTCCAGCAGATTTACTGTGCTGAACTAGGGTGACCAGATGTCCCGTTTTTCCCGGGACAGTCCCGTATTTCAGCTCTACTTTTAGTGTCCCGACTTATTAAGAAAATATAATGTTTTGTCCCGTATTTCATCTTTCCTTAAATTTCATTACAGGGTCATTCTACAGAAACGTCCACTTTTCTGTCCCTAGCCTTTACAGAAATATTACACTTGAAAAACACTTCAGGATTACATTTTTTTTTTTTTTTATATTTTAAAATGAAACAATACAATATTTGAGCAATTAAACCCTCTTGAGCCATCAATGTGGCAATATTTGTTTTTAATTAGTTATAAAAATTCAAGCGCCACAGAAGTGCTCGTCCCCACAGTCATATACAGAGGGAAAGTGCTTTATTTTGAGGCACTCTACCATTTAAAATACAATAATGTATACATAACTATCAAATATATGATGTAAATTACATAAAAAACAAAAAACAAAATGCTGAATAAATATTATAAAATCTATAATGAAAGTAGTGGTCCTCTGGAGTTGTGTCACTGGTGTTACCTTTAACAAAAATCTCTTATTTTGAAATAATAAAAATCACACTGATGACATCACTTGACTTTCCTTTTCCTATTTCTTGAAGATCAATGAAGAAAGGCCAATGGAAAGTCCACTATCTCTTTTCAGTTATCAGAAATTTTAATTAGAAAATCATAATTTCATATGAAGCTTTTAGTTGAAGTCACTGGTATGACCTACTTTATTGTTAGGGAATTTTAAAAAAACTAGAATACAAATGGATTAAACTACTTAATTTAGTGAGTTTACCGTGATTGACAACATGTGGTTTGATACCTTGCAGCAGCCATTTTGTAAAATGCATTTCTCATGAAAATTGTCACTGGTGTTACTGTCACTGGTGTCTCCCATTTGATAAACTTTATTCAAAGCAATTCATTTAGTTCTTTTGCATAAAATAGCACTAGGATTACATGATTATAACTTTTCTTTCTCATTGTTAATCCTCTTTTGGGCAGGAATGGCTAAATTGAGTGCAGCTGAGAAGCAGCGACTTTACAGACGGCATATTACAGACATTTTTAAAATGTTGTTTATGATCTTTTACTGACTGCTTTCACTAAGAGTCAATGATAGTCTTTGATTGTACACCAAATGTAAAAATTTAGTCCCATCTACTTCATTATAGTTTAAGAATAAGGATCTTTGCTCTTATGTATACGTCACTGGTGATTCATTGTGTCACTGGTGTTACTGTTTTCTGTCTGTCACATTAAATAAAATGTGTCATATGTCACATGATAATAATTTTACATCACTGAATTCTGCTACACTCAAGAATTGAGATTTAAAGGATTGCATCATTACTTGTTTATAACTGTTTTTCAAATATTTTCATTGTTAATACATGCTTGTGCAAATGAACTAACATTATTCAATCACACTATTAACTAACCTGATTAAAATAAAAAAAAAAAAATACGTATTTCATGAGTTGTGAAAACTGCTACATTCCTCCAAAGCACAAGAGTATATGATTTAAATAGAGAGAGTCACTTTGCATTGTCACACATGCTTCAGTGCTCTGAGAGTGTTTATAGTGCTGTGAGTTTAACACTTCATGACTGAGAGCAGAACAGAACACAATCTTCATCATCACACAAGACAAAAGAACAACAATGAACAAAATCACCTTCTTCATCTGGACTCTCACACTGTTTATTCAAGGTAAGACTGATAAAAACTGACTCTGGTTTTGGTGTTCTTGTAAAAGTATATGATGGTAGTAGTTTTAAACAATAATTGTTCTTATTTTCTCTTCTTCAGAATCCAGAGGAGTGACTCTGACTCAACCTGAAGTTAAAACTGTCCAACAGGGTCAAACAGCTACAATAGAGTGTCATATAGATGTAGGAATAAGGTATAGCTACTTAGCCTGGTATCAGCAGAAACCTGGAGAAGCTCCTAAACTCCTGATTTATCAGATCAAAAACCTCCAGTCAGGAACTCCATCTAGATTCAGTGGCAGTGGAACCAGAGATACTGGACGAGATTTCACTCTGACCATCAGTGGAGTCCAGACTGAAGATACAGGAGATTATTACTGTCAGAGTGTACACTGGATCAACAGTAAAGTTGTGTTCACACAGTGATAAAGAGTCGTACAAAAACCTCGGTCAGTCAGACGTCACAGTGATGCACTGATACAGCTGAGAGATACTGCAGCTGCTGATGGAGGATCACAAACAACACAATGACAATGTTTAGCAAAGTTTTTAAAGACTTTTAAAATTAATTAATATAGTGAATATAAATTTATATATAGTAATTTATTTTTATATGAAATAAAGGTAACACTTTACAATAAGGTTCATTAGTTAACATTAGTTAACTACATTATTTAACATGAACTAATAATGAACTGCACTTATACAGCATTTATTAATCTTTGTTAATGTTAATTTCAACATTTACTAATTATTAAAATCTTGTTAAGATTAGTTGATGCACTGTGAACAAACAATGAACAACTGTATTTTCATTAACTATCGTTAACTAAGATTAGTAAATACAGTAACAGATGTATTGCTCATGGTTAGTTCATGTTAGTTAATACATTAACTAATGTTTAACTAATGAACCTTATTGTAAAGTGTTACCGAAATAACCATTAGTTCTGATATTAATTATGGCACTGGGATGTTTTATTGTTTGTGTTTCAGATCACAGTATGAGAGCGATGTGGAGTGAAGCAGAAATAGCAGTTGTTTTTAATGTGTTTTCTCTCACTCCAGGATTGACAGAAGTGGTTTCTTTCTCCAGTGGTTGCATATTTGTTGCAAAATGCATATTAACTAATCAGATTTAGTCTGAAAGGTAAGTTAGAAAGTTCTTGCTTATAGAACTGTTATATAAAAATAATATGACATTCACAGTCGTGCTGCTCTTCATGTCTATGGTCGAATCACAGCTGTGCTGATATTCAGTATAACTGCACTCTTGATCATGTGAAACTGATTAAATGTGGCAGGATGAAAAAAACAGCACCTGGAGATCACGTGACCCTTCGGCAGCAATTCACGCATAGTTCTTCGCACATCTCACTTTGTCAGATATTGTATAATCCTGTCAGTAAATTCTGAACCACTCTTTATCTAGCCCACTATGAGTACACCAGCGGTCAAGGACGATCGGAAAAGAGAGATTGAACAATCGCCGATAAAGATAAAATTCAAAGATCCCACCATCTCCAGAGAGGATCTTGACGCTGCTATTGCTAACGGTATCAAGCTAGCGCTCAAAGAGCAACAAAATACTCTCGATTCGGTTGTGGCTTCAACAGTAAGAGAAGTGATAGACTCTGTACTGATCCCATCACTCCTTGATCTACATTAAAAATACAAACGACCAACAATTCTGTTAAAGAACAAAAAGCAGAAGTTGAAAAGCTAGCCAACACGGCAAAACAGACACGTGACCGGATCGATTCTGTTCAGGCTGCTGCACGTGAGGATAGGAGGACAGTCAAAAACTTAAGAAATCAGCTGGAACAAGTCACCGGAAAAATGACGGACATTGAAGACAGGAGCAGGAGAAATAACGTCGACTGGTGGGTCTGCCGGAGGGGGCGGAGGGCTCCGATGCAGCTGGCTTCCTCAGAGCTCATCTCTCCAAGTGGATCTCTTCACTGAAAGGCCGTGACATCGAGATTGACCATCGCCTGTATGACTGAAGGAAAAACTCTGATCGACGCGCACTCTCATCTTCCTGAAGGGTGCTCAGCAGGTGTATCCGTGAAATATACACAGGACAATGTCACACCACTATATTTTCCCGACTTTAGTCCAGCCACAACTACCAAGAGAAAGAGCTTTAATCCAGTCTTGAAGAAGATGAAAGCACTCGGTCTCCAGCCCTTCCTCATCTACCCGGTGGCAATTAAACTACGGCACAAAGGTGAGCAGATGATGTTCGACTCTCCTCAAAAGGCTGAGGATTTTGTCAGTTCCTTCACAGAAGATATTTTGCTTTTCTTTTAAAAGGATTCTGTAACACTGTATCATCAGGAACTTTTCTCCACATGTTTTGAGAATGTCCAATTGTTGTCAACCTATGGACTCATGTGAATTCTGTTTTGTCCTTTTTACTACAAATTGATTACGTCTCTAATCCAAGTTTATGTCTTCTCAATGACGATTCTAACTCCTGTATAAGTTCATTAAAGAAGAGAATGTTGTTTGCTGTTTTTACAGCTGTAAAGAAGACAATAATACAGAACTGGTTTACTCCACACATGTGTGCAAAAACATATTGGATTCACAGCCTCCTTAAAATAGTGACTTGTGAATGTACAACAGCACAAATCAACAAGGATAAACCCAGTACCATTGATGCATGGCAATGTTTTTCTTCCAACATGCTGGACTATATATAGGAATGACAATATGATGTAATTTTTTCTCTCTCTTCCCCTTTCAGATTGTAAAATTATTGATAACATGTCTGTTGCTCCACCTTTCCCTGTTTGTTTGTTTAAATGGATGTTTTGTTAAATCTATAGACAATAAAAATTGATCAAAAAAGAAGAAAAAAACAGCACAACATCTTCAATCTTTTAAACACAACTTCAGTAAGGGTGTGTAACCTAATAAAAATATGGCAGTGTCTATTTGTGTCACAGCGCTGTATTGTTAACACACACAAACACGAAGGGAAACAGGCAATCTTTAACCCTCTATGGTACAGCAATGTGCCAACAATTAATTTCTACTCATTTCCTTGTTATTCAGGAAAAAAAAAAAAAAAAAAAAAAAAATATATATATATATATATATATCATTTCGCTAGATAAGACCTTTATTCCTCGTCTGGGATCGTGTAGAGCCCTTTGAAGCTGCACTGAAACTGACTTTTGAACCCCAGTGAAGTCCACTATGTGGAGAAAAATCCTGGAATGTTTTCCTCAAAATGTCTCGGTTACAGGTGTAACCCTTGTTCCCTGAGTAGGGGAACGAGACGCTACGCCGAATGACGTGATGGGAACCCTCAGCGTGATTGCGTCGTGAAGCACCTCTGTATCTAACCAATGATGAGGCAGACGTCAGAAGCGGGTGACGCCACGGACCAGGAAACTATAAAGCATACCCAGAACAAAGAACGCTAGCTTCTGGATTATGGCTGAAGCAAGACGCCACAGGTACGCGCTGGGGTGCGGCAACGTGACGTAGCATCTCGTTCCCTTACTCAGGGAACAAGGGTTACACCCGTAACCCGAGACGTTCCCTTTCGTGGGAACTATCGACGCTACGTCGAATGACGTGATGGGAACGCTGTCCCAACTACGCCGTATCATCGAGTACCTGTCTGTAATCTTGTAGACAGAACCGAGGAACCCGGAGTAGGATTTATGTCTATGTTGTAGAACCTGATGAACGTGTGCTGGGATGACCATCCAGCTGCATCACATATGTCGTTCAAAGACACTCCTGACATTAACGCCTTAGAGGCCGCCATACCCCTAGTGGAATGAGCCCGGACAGCTAAAGGGCAGGGCTGTCCGGATGCCTCATAGGCAAGTGAGATGGCCTCGACCACCCACTTGCTCATCCTCTGCTTAGATGCTGGGCCCCCCTTTTTTGGGGACCCATAACAAACAAACAATTGGTCTGATTTCCGCCACAGGGCAGCTCTGTGGACATATGCATCTAAAGCCCTGACAGGGCAGAGCAGATTACGTTTTTCCTGATCAGAGTCCAAGAAGGGAGGAGGACAGAAAGCCTGGAGCACGATAGGACCCGGGACATTGGTGGGGACCTTTGGCACATAGCCAGGTCTAGTGTGCAGGAAAGCCTTAACCATACCGGGCGCAAATTCGAGACAGGAAGGAGCAACCGACAGTGCTTGTAAGTCTCCTATCCTTTTAAGAGATGAGATTGCCAGAAGAAATATAGTTTTTCAGAGTGAGGAATTTTTCTGATACCTGCTCTAGTGGTTGAAGGAGCCTCAACTAGCCCCTCTAACACTATAGCCAAGTCCCAGGCTGGAGTCCTTGTACGCACTGCAGGCCTCAGCCTCAGTGTACCACGGAGGAAACGTGATGACAAGGGGGTCAGTATTAGGCTGACCCTTCCTGGCGTACTTTTTCCAGAAGGAATCTCTGGAAGGCCGCTGATTGTTTACGTGTCTCCTGGAACCTATCGGCGACAGAAGATACTGCGTCGCCGAATAGGCCCACAGGAGACAGCGGCGCATCCATGAGGACGTTCTTATCTTTATCCTTCATGTCCGACAAATGAGCCACAGGTGTCTTTCCGTGGCCACCAGGGCTGCCATAGAACGACCAATTGATTTGGCCGTCTCCTTGGTGGCCCGGAGAGCTAGATCTGTCGCCCTTCTTAACTCCTGTACAGACTCAAATGTTGCTTCCCTGCTCTCATCTATCTCCCCAGCAGGTCAGCCTGATAAGCTTACAAAATAGACATGGTGTAAAGGCAAGCTGCAGCCTGACCCGCCGCCGAATAAGCCTTGCCCACCAAGCTCGATGTTGTCTTTAATGGCTTAGTGGGCAATGTCGGGTCTTGAGGGACGATGCAGACTCAGGCGAGAGATAGCTCGCAGCCGCTCTCTTCAACCCGAGGCATCGCCCCATAGCCGTGGTGTTTCAGCCCCACGATGTTACTATATAATGACGTTTGGGGACTGAAAACACGATATTGGACAGGTCTTCTCCGGGGAAGAAACCGCAGCGCGCGTGCTTCCGCCGCCAGAGGAGAGACACTGGGTCTGGCAGGTAAGGAGCGATAAGGCTGGGCCGTCTCTCCCCCTCTGCCAGATCCATTTGTGATCCCCACGAATGCAGCCTCCGCTGTGCCTCGGCAGCAGCGGGACCCGATCCGCGGGGAACACTCGCCGCGGCGCCCTCCTCAAAGAGCGCCCGGCGTGATCTTAACACTCTGAGAGTGAGCCGTTCGCAATGTACACAGACAGCCCCCTCGAGAGCTGCCTGTGCATGCTCAACTCCCAGGCAAACAACACACATCTCGTGTGTGTCCCCACCCGTGATGAATCGCGTGCAGGGAGACACACACTTGACGAACTGCTGCTTATTAACTTTTTCCGCCATTCTTTATATGTGTATATATCGTGTCTTTTGTGTGCTTGAAACTCTTGTCCTCAGACGAAGAGATCACAGTAATGTAGCTCGGGACAAACAACACTAAATAAGACACACAAGATACAGAGAGCGCTTGCTGAAGACAACAGAAGCTAGCGTTCTTTGTTCTGGGTATGCTTTATAGTTTCCTGGTCCGTGACGTCACCCGCTTCTGATGTCTCTGCCTCATCATTGGTTAGATACAGAGGTGCTTCACGACGCAATCACGCTGAGGGTTCCCATCACGTCATTCGACGTGGCGTCGATAGTTCCCACGAAAGGGAACCTCAATTTCTTTTCGACTGAAGAAAGAAAACCATGAACATCTTGGATGATTAAAAGACGCTTTAAAAGACACAAATTCAACAGAAATACAAATTATCTGCATGTATTTGTGAGATGATGTGTCAAAGCAGAAGTCATCTCAAGCTGGTTTTGTGATCTTGACAATCAGTTCAATGTTCTTCAGTGGCCTTCAGGATCACAGATCTGAATCCAATAGAAAACCTTTGGAACAATAAGAGATCTGCAGATAATATGGGATTCAATCATGTCAACATGGAGCAGAATCCAGAAACCATCTTGGAAACCTTTTATCACGCCTTCATCATTAGTTTTTACTACTTTGTAAATATGTTTTTATATAATATCTTAGATTTTTTTACACTCTTGTCTAGGGTTGGGAACCAAGAACCGGTTCTCATCCGGAACCGGTAGTGTTTTTTTAAAGAACCGGAACCGTGCAAGATTTCTAAGTTTCGGTTCAAAACGGTTCTGGTGTGATGGGTGGGCGAAGTGCTGGGAGTATCCTTTAATAGAGACGTCTCACCTCATGAATATTCACGAGTTTACACGTACATGAAATCAAAATAAAGTAATTTGTATAGTAATTTATGCGTATTTGGCGTGCTGTCCAGGGGAGGGCTTGAGCTCGGAATTTGGCCTGAACCCAGAGTACTCCCCCTCCTTAACTGGGACAGAAACCAGCCAAGAGTGAGGTGATGGGGTGGTGGAGGGATGCTGTGAAACTTGTCGCGGGATAGAGGTGAGAGACGGCTTTATATACCGGCTTCCTCTCGCACTGATTGGTTGATTTACCTGAACGTGCGCCTCCGAATTTAGTTAAATAAACTTCATTTATAGCAATGAATGCACTGAAAAGCCCTCGCGCTACTCATGTACATCAGATATCAATGCAGAGAGAGCGAGAGAGAGATGCACAAAGCTGCACGATTAATCTTTAAAAGATCGCGTTCTCGATTTCATCACCCACATGATCTAATTCCTAAATGACAACAGTTCACCAATGTATATTAAACCTTTGACAAAAATAAAATCGCGACATTCAAATCTGCGTTCGCGCTGCCGTTGGTCTGAAGAGAGTTGTCATGTTTAGATATAAACAGCTTCACAAACAATCTTTTCAAACGCACAGTATCATTATTTCTGTGACAAATATTCCAATTATAACAGAAGTATACAAAAGTGTATTATTCAGACAGAAATGCTGATGTTACCGATCAAAATATAATAAATTACCTTCTGAAAGTAACTGGACTTCAAATAACGACTGTATTGATCGCATTGTTACGCCACTAGGTGGCAACAAATTACTGTTAAAAATCTGTCTATCACTGAATCATTCTTTCAGAAACAAGTCTTTATGAATCCAACTTACAAAAATATTCTGTTTCACCTGTCTGAATCTTACATGTGTGTTCAAGCATCTTATCTAATTTGTGGTAACACTTTACAATAAGGTTCATTTATGAACTAACCATGAGTAATACATTTGTTAATGTTAGTTAATAAAAATACAGCCATTCATAGTTTGTTCATGTTACTTCACAGTGCATTAACTAATGTTAACTAATACAACTCTTGATTTTAATAATGTATTAGTAAATGTTGAAATTAACATTAACAAAGATTAATACATGCTGTAGAAATGCAGTTCATTATTAGTTTGTGTTAATGTAGGCCTAGTTAACTGATGTTAACTAATGAACCTTATTATAAAGTGTTAGCGAATATGAGATTAGCAGTTAAATTCATTTTACAAGAATAATAAACACAAAAAGGACTGTTTGAGTCGAGTATTGTGCATTTTTCCCTTACTACAATTTTTATTAGTTGTTTAATTATTTTAATGGAACCGGAATCGTTAGGCAGAACCGGAATCGGAACCGGAAAATTTCTTACGGTTCCCAACCCTACTCTTGTCCCAGACTCAAACGTTCAGTCTAAGCCTGTGAAAATCCATCAAAGATATCCTAATATTACTACATTTTAAATCTATGATGACCTAAATAAACAAAGAGTGAAATAAACTAAACAATTATTCAAAAATGATGATCATAATTACAGCATCATTTCCAACTGTTTAAGAGACAATAGTGTCAGTGGAGATGATTGAGATTAAATATGAGACGTGATGTATGTGGAAAACAAAGAGAAATAAACATAAATATCAGTTATGAATGCAATATTTGTACTGATTATGATCATGATGAAAAATGAGGCTTATTGCAGAATTAACAGTGATTAACAATAAAACATCTAAACTAAATCTGCAAATGATTCTATTAATTTCCATAATAATATACTGGACAATGAATAATAATCCTGTACATGCAAATATATTACAATTTAGCAGTAAATGTACACTGTTCTTAAAGAGACATCTTCCCTATAGTGTATATGATTATGATTTTAATGCCATCACTGATCAGTCTGACAGTTGAACTGAGTTTGTTATGAACTGTAACATGACGACACATTCAGTCAGCTGCAGTATCTCAGTAAAGGCTGTTGAACTGAACTGTTAGACGCTCCATTACTGACACTGCAGTTCCACACAGTAGAAGAGCACAGTGTGTTTTAATGCTGCTGGAGCTCATGGATGTTGTTCAGTACCAGAGAACTGAGAAATCTTCCACCCTGAACACTGATATTGTGTCATTCAGAAACACAATTAAACCAAAGAGCTGCTGCAGTTTATTACATGAACTAATAATGAGCCCAGAACAGTGTAGAATGAGTGATAGAAAGTGTTCAGTGACCTTACAAAATATTAATAATGACCAAATCAATAAAATATATGATTCTGTCAAAAGACTTCAGAAATGTGTGTATAATTGTTTGATGTTTCACAACATGAGAAAGTTGTTGGAAAATGTGTTTGTGACTGATCTACAGTCTTCAGGATAATGATTTAAATAGAGAGAGTCACTTTGCATTGTCACACATGCTTCAGTGCTCTGAGAGTGTTTATAGTGCTGTGAGTTTAACACTTCATGACTGAGAGCAGAACAGAACACAATCTTCATCATCACACAAGACAAAAGAACAACAATGAACAAAATCACCTTCTTCATCTGGACTCTCACACTGTTTGCTCAAGGTTTGTGTAATGCAGCTGCACAATTATTCTCTTGAAATATTAAATGTTTATAATTTTAGATAATAATTTTTTAGAATTTATAATTTTATTTATTTATTTTTTCTTCTTCTTCTTGTTCTTTCTCTCAGAGTGTAGAGGACAGATCACTGTAACTCAGAGTCCATCAATAACAGCAGCTCAACCAGGACAAGAAGTCAGAATAAACTGTAAAACCAGCAGTAGAGTGTATAGTGGTAATTATTTAGCCTGGTACTTACAGAAACCTGGAGAAGCTCCTAAACTCCTCATATATGTGACATCAAGCCGTCATACTGGAACTCCATCTAGATTCAGTGGCAGTGGATCTGGCAGTGATTTCACTCTGACCATCAGTGGAGTCCAGACTGAAGATACAGGAGATTATTACTGTCAGAGTTACCATGAAATCAACAGTAAAGATGTGTTCACACAGTGATAAAGAGTCGTACAAAAACCTCGGTCAGTCAGACGTCACAGTGATGCACTGATACAGCTGAGAGATACTGCAGCTGCTGATGGAGGATCACAAACAACACAATGTTGTATCAAACCTTTCAGAAACATTATTTATTTTGATAAGCATGTAACATAATCTTTTATATTATATAAATGTTAGTGGTGCTTGGTCCTGCAAAACTTCCACTACAATGTAATCTAACAGCAGGAAAGTCCGTCACTTTAATTGCACTTCCATGTTTCATCACTAGATGGCGTGTCTGTTACATAACTGAGTTCTCTATCTGTCAGTCACTTTGACGTTGTGTCGATGTGATGACACTAGTGTAGTGTTTCTCAACCTTTTTTACTCGATGACCTCCTCCTTCACCAAATCAATACTGCAGTGAAGATGCCTGACATTTCCTCTTATACTGTACTTCCACAGCAAAGAGAGAAAAGTGTTTGTATTTAAGCCTTTTTATTAACAAAACATTTGTCAAAACGACCTCTGCTTCCCCGTCGACATACAGCATGAGCGCAAATGCTTAAAGGGGAACAATAAATCTTCCTATGGTGTCCCAGTAATTGTTCCCGATTAAACCACTGAAAATACAACATTACATACAAGTTTTGCTGAAGTTAACTCACTTATAGAATTGTCAGGCAACATAAAATGTCTTGGATTTCACACCGGCCTTTTCATATGACACGTCTGTTCAATGAAATGAGGAGCTGAAGTGGAATCAATGGACCAATCAGCCTGAGTCATTTGGTATTGATGTGATTGCTTACAGACTGCATGTAAAGGACCGATCGAAGCCTGTGCCATCTTCAGTTTCATGACTGAACTAGATTTCTGACATGACAATTCTTGGAGAGTTTGTCATGGTAATGAATATGACAATGTGAATGTGTTTGGTCTGCTGCTGTTGATTATATCTGCTGTAGAGTACAGAACTTTCCACTGCCAACACACACAACATGCTGCTGCTGTACGAGCAAACATGAATCACCCCATAGCAGATCTGGACAGGTGGAGCTGGGGGAGGTGGAGGGTTTCTGAAAGTACACTGCACTGCTACAGCAAACAATAGACAAGTGTTTGAATGTTGAGCAGCAAGATCATTGACTACTGATACAGCAGGAATCATTCAGTTGTGTCCTGTAGAGAATGATGTGTAAATGTGTATGTCTGACTCTGTATATTTACTGTTACTGTGATTTGGTGATGTAAAGCCTTTCTTTTAACCCTGTCAGTAAAACTATTGGACTCTCTTCTGTCTTTTGCATTCAGAGGGTGTTTTACATGAGCGGCACATGCTTCACTGCTCTGAATGTGTTTATAGCTCTATGAACTGAACATGACATGATCAAGAGCTCTTCTTCATCAACCAACAAACATGACTTTCAGCTGCAGCTGCTCAAACAACACAATCACACACAACACTGATCACAGACAAACACTAATAACACTAGATCATCTAAATCAACATCAATCTTGTGTTTATGAAGAGAATGAGTCAGTGTTTAATATGATCATCATGTTTTAGGTGTAATATATGATCCCTGTCAATCAAACTGAACAGACTGAATTCAGTCACTTCTGCTGTCTGGACGTGATGCTTTCCATTTGAGCCACAGAAACATTTACATTCTTACACATAATTTGTGATCATGTTTTTTTAAATGATTTTCATGAGATTTTCATATATATTTTCATCAGCACATTTTCAGCAGAAGTGAAACTGGTGTGTTCCAGTCCAGATCATGTGACCAATCAAACAGTGAGACTGAAAAGCCCATTTGCATTGTCAGGGTGGAGTGATTCTGATCCTCTCAGAATAGAGCAGCTCTGTCTCCAGAGACCATGTTCAAACCCCAAGAGCTTTATTTGACATTTACTGCTACATCAAGCTTGTGAAAAGCACCTGCATCTTCATCTGTTAGTTGAATGATGTTGTCAGACACAAAGTGAACTTGTTGAGAAGCTTTATTGAATGTTACAGCAGATTGAAAGATCACACAGTGCTTTGACACGCCAGCTCTCTTTCAGTATTGAGTTGTAAATCACTACAGCTGCAGCACTAGACTCATGTGAATCCTGCCTGACACAGGACACTCAGATACGCTCATCTTCAGGAGAGAAACATCAGCACTCAGAGCTCTTGTGGAACGAGACCTCATGAGGAGCTCCATCATGTGTTACTCTGCAGACGTACACCTCTCCCTTTTCCCAGCGTGCTTTGCTGAGGGTCAGGACGCTACTGCGGCTGTAGCGGCCGTCCCGCTGGCTCTCTGCGCTGGTCACGACCCCCTCGGTGACCTCTGACCCGTCCAGCGTCCAGCTCACCTGCGCCCCCTGTGGAGAGTAAGAGCTGAGCAGGCAGAGCAGTGCGGCTGAGTCTCCAGAGATCTGCAGAGAAGAGGGCGGCAGCAGAGACACTGAGGGCTTCACTGTGGGACCAGCTGCAGGAGACAAACACAACACATTCACAAACACAAAGAAACACGGATTAAACTCATAGTGAGACACATTATGTAAATATGTTTAGATTTTTTTTTAAAGGAATAATGCTGTTGTTCTGAATGTATAAACATAACAATATCATTATCATTATTAGATTAATAATTATTATTAGTATCATTTTACTTAAAGGCTTTATACAAAATATATTATAAAAGTATTTTAATACATTAATTAAGCATTGTTATACACATTAAAATCATGTATGATCTCATGAATAATTGAGTTTCACTGTATAAATAAGGCAACCTATCGCATTCAGCTAATTTGCTCCAGTTAAAATTAACTTAAATACTTTTGTTCATCTAATGAGTAACAGGTAGTCTTTTGAAATTCTTGTCAAGGCAACTAAAGAATATTTATCAATGCACAGCTTGTTTTTTCTATTTTCAAAGCTACACGACATGAACATCATTTGCCTCTTAAAACTAGAGACACACATTTTACCCAATTTCACCCAGGCAAACAAGTTGCAAAAGTTGCAGTGAGAAGAACATAAACCTCAACACACAAATCTCAAACATGGTGATGATCAACAATTGTAATTCAGTAAAAATATGAACTCTGAAATGTATGACAGCTGAATAACAGTGACAACAACAGCAGCAGCATAAACCAAGCCAGTAAATATAAAGCAATAATCATTTTCTAATAATAATTACCTCTTTTTTTTTTTCAACTTAGCTAGCTTTAAAAAAAAAAAAAAAATAAAACATGGAGATGAAAAAACAAGGATTATCTGCTCACATTGATAAATGCTAAACATTCTTTAGTTTCCTTGACAAGAAGTGTTCAGTTCAAAAACTGCCTGCTCCTCATTAGATGAACAAAAGTTTTTACCTTGATTTTAACTGGAGCAAATTAGTTGAGTTAACTTAAAAAGTTGATCCTTATTATTATTATTAGCTCAACTTTTTTTTTTTGCACAGTTCTATTCATTCTTACACCTTTAGAATGTATAATCTATTAAAAAACATGACAAACAACTAATTTCAGATGTAGAGATTTGCAAGAAATTTGCAAATATTATAATGCATTTTAACTTTGGCTACAATTATTTATGAAAAGATATGAGGCACTATAACGTACATTATGAATACCTTTAAGGCTTCAAGTAAAGTCTCACCACAATATCTAATAATGATTATTATTTAAATATGTTGTTCTTGTTTCAACTGTAAAACACTTTCTGAAATTTAAATTGTATTTTTTTTTAAATATGTAATTAAAAGGACTTACCGAGCACCAGTTTAGTTCCTCCACCGAAAGTCCACCACAGTGATACAATCTAATGAAACGGTCGTACAAAAACCTCTATTCCACTCGAGTGAACACAAACTCCAGCAGAGAGAGAGAAACAACACTTCAACACACTGATATTAGAAGAAACTCAGATCTTCTCAACACTCAGACATTCAGTTTGGACTAAATGATTTTCAAAAAGGAACAACAAACACACTTTCATTGAAAATGTTTCTTATCGCTTGAAAATCAGTCATAATCAGTTTAATTCATCTACAACAGACATGATTCAGTTTGACTTTATATCCTATATTTCTCATTCATTCTCTTGTCTTGTGCTGATATAACACTGTTTATAGAAATATCTTTGATGATCTGTGACCTCTGAGGTGACCTTTGACCTCTTTTATCATGGATGATGTTGTGAGTTTCTCATAATGATCTTCTGTTCTTCATATGAAGCTCAATCATCATGATTCACAGAAAAACCTGCAGCTTTAAATAAATCAATCAATAATTCTGAACATTGTTTAATCTCACATGACCTGATTATGAGTCCTGATGAACTTCATATATGTGGAAAATGTGGGAAAAATAGGCAACATGAAAATATTTCCTAGATAGGAACATGTCAACATTGATCAAAAGACAATAATGAACTTATTTTATTTATTTATTTTTCTTAAAGGTGTAGTACATAACTGATACTCATAAAGAAATAATTATTGTGTTTGTCGAATATGTTTAAAATGATCTTCACTCATGATTCTCCAGTCATTTCGGCCTAGAAAAATCTTTTGTCCCTCCTTATGGTGGCCACCGTGTTGAGATCACATGACCAGATGAATTCTGCTCACTTTATTTTGGTCACATATTATCAGAAACATTCACCTTATATTAATGAATCATGCATGAGAGTGAATAGATTATTTCTACAGCGGCACTGAAAGATGAAAATGCTTCATCCACACTGATAGATGTTCATATAAAGTCAAAGAGTAGTGTCGTATCAGTCTGTCAAACATAAACAAAAATATTTTACAATTAATCAATATGAACAATTAATCACTAAATGGTTCAACAACATTTTGAAAGTAAAATCTTATATGTAGAGAGTTTATTAGTTAGCAGCTCACGCTGTTGTAAATCCTGCCCACTTGTTTGCATTGTCACACATGCTTCAGTGCTCTGAGAGTGTTTATAGTGCTGTGAGTTTAACACTTCATGACTGAGAGCAGAACAGAACACAATCTTCATCATCACACAAGACAAAAGAACAACAATGAACAAAATCACCTTCTTCATCTGGACTCTCACACTGTTTGCTCAAGGTTTGTGTAATACAATTTTAACAATGATTATGAATTATCTTAAAATGTGTAATATATCAGTTTTTCTCTCTCTCTCTCTCTCTCAGAGTGTAGAGGACAGTACACTGTAACTCAGAGTCCATCGATACTAACAGCTCAACCAGGACAAGAAGTCAGAATAAACTGTAAAACCAGCAGTGGAGTGTGTGGTGGTAATTACTTACACTGGTACTTACAGAAACCTGGAGAAGCTCCTAAACTCCTCATATATGATGCAACAAGCCGTTATACTGGAACTCCATCTAGATTCAGTGGCAGTGGATCTGGCAGTGATTTCACTCTGACCATCAGTGGAGTCCAGACTGAAGATACAGGAGATTATTACTGTCAGAGTGTACACTGTAGTAGTAGTTATGTGTTCACACAGTGATAAAGAGTCGTACAAAAACCTCGGTCAGTCAGACGTCACAGTGATGCACTGATACAGCTGAGAGATACTGCAGCTGCTGATGGAGGATCACAAACATTGGTTTATTAAACATTTCAGAAACATCCATTTATTTAAGTAAACGTGACATTTCCCTTGCTTGTTCCCCCAGGTGAAAAAAAAAAAACATCTTAAGAACATCTAAGTGTACTTAACTGTGTTATTTTGAGACACTATAAATATGAACTAAAATGTGCTTTTAACATACTATCTCTGTATTTTAAAAAAATATATTTAGTTACCGCTTACACTTGAACCCATAAGTGTACTACAAGTGGTATATATATATATATATTTATTTATATTTATTCTGAAAGCTCCACTATGAAGGAACATTCCTAGTGTGAGCAAGAACAGTTGGAACTAAAGCTCTTTCTGACTGACTGTGAACGAACTCCCAGCTAACAGGGAACCTTTTTATGAACAAACGTTCTTCCAGTAACGCTAATAGAACATTCGTTTAATGTTATGTGGTCTTTAATAAAGTTATTTATATATTCATTCATTTATATACTGTAACAACGACAGTAGACAGTAGACGGGTAGACAGTAACAGGAATCAAACGCTCAGGGCAAACAATACTTCGCAAGGGAGTGTGTGTGTGTGTGTG
This sequence comes from Hypophthalmichthys nobilis, assembly GCA_037950665.1. Classification (NCBI taxonomy): domain Eukaryota; kingdom Metazoa; phylum Chordata; class Actinopteri; order Cypriniformes; family Xenocyprididae; genus Hypophthalmichthys; species Hypophthalmichthys nobilis. The sequence goes on from CM075486.1 coordinate 2,037,549, forward strand.
TGTGTGTGTGTGTGTGAAACAGGTGCACAGTAATCAGGCCAGGTATGTGGGTGCTGGGATTTGTAGTCCAGTTAATACTCGGGAGAGTGAGACCTCCAGTGGCCGATCGAGGGATTTAAAACGTTTGTAACATATACATTAACATTATTTGACACTAACGTGAAACCAGACTTCATTCGCCTCAATGGAAAGCATATTTACACTGTCTTAATCGTTCCCTATCCCCTACATAGTGCACTATGTGCCATTCACCATGTAGAAAATAGTGAATGTGTGAACAAATTACCGAGTTTAGCCACAGCTTCAGCATCTATTTATAATGTAGGGGGCGGGACACTTCAGATAAAGAGAGCATTTGATTGGACAGAAGATCTGATGAGAAGCTGAAGTCCTCGGTGATGTCATAAAAATCTGTGATCCATTTTAGCACAAGTGAGAGACTGTAAGTTTTGAATGCTTATATCTCCTAAATGTGAATTTTGTCATTGTTTTGGAACACACCAGCTTATTCATAACCTTAAGGCTAACATATTCATACTGAAAGCTAAAAAACTTACATTTTGATTTCAGGGGGGCTTTAAAGAGACTTTGATCACTTTGCACTCTATGGACAAACACATTAATTTTATTTTAAGATATATCTTTTAATATTTAATATATATCTTTAATCTTGTAAAAACAGAAGCCACATAAAGTATTGAATGAAAATGTCTCTGAAACATCAGTGTATTAATCAAATATTGCATTTCTTTCACTTCTGCTGTGATAAAGTATGCAAACACAGCGCGAGCGTCACTACGAGAAGCAGAAAGTGTCCGACTTCACGTCTCCGTTTTCAGCTCCTCCCCGCCTGCACACGGATACTCTCGCCGATCGGTAACATGCAGCCGATGACGAAAACACCTAATGATATACAGATGACGTAATGCATAGTAACACTAGGCGTTGTAAGCCCAATATATGGTGATTTCGGGGAGGAGATTCATGTATGCACAATCTTCTGCTGACTGGGTTTGATAAAGGGATTTTTGCGCAGGTTCTGGCGTTCACATGGTTTTATAAATCTTAATTAAAATTACAATAACCCTTTCACACATAAGTTTAAAACATTCTGTCTGACCTCCCAGAGTTAAGGTGACGATATTTTAGAACGTTTACCTTTATTGTTTCCATGACGATGCGTCATGCTTGTCACACATGACACACTGCGGCCAGCCGGTCACACTGTATGACAGATGTAATGCTTTTCTCACCACGGCATCAACAATCTGATATTCTGATTCTCAAATATGTGCAAGTGAGTGTTTTGTCATTTAAAAACCTATATAATGACCTTGATCTTAATATATAACGTGAATCGCTTGCTGATTTTCCCCTGATCACAGTCCGACCTGTCGGCGAGCTCATTAACATGCAAATTGGGCTTAAAATCCTGAAGTGTAAACTTGGCCTTAGTTTGTTTTTCCTGTTCCTGTTTGCCTGTGTTCTCATTCATTGTTAGTTCCCTTGGTTACTGGTCATGCCCTAGTTTGTTTCCATGGTTTCTAATTAAGTACACACCTGTTCTGTTTCAGTTGATTCACTTCCTCTGTGTATTTAAACCCTGAGCTCAGTCTCGTCGCTGTTGAGACAGAGAAAATTATGAGACATCCATATTTTTATCTCAGAGATACAATGTTCCAGAAAGGCAACAGCCGCATTATCACCAGGTTTTGAATGAATATAAATTTGGGTGTTGTCTGCATAAAAATGAAACTCAAGACCCAAGGATCTGAGAAGTTGACCCAGGGATTTTCATTTCTATGCTGCTGGTTATTGATTGGGAATTTTTATTTTTTTTTGTATTGTTTATGAAAGTGTTTGACAGATAAAAAGATAAAAGTAAATGAATGAGAAGCATTTATTTATTGTTGGGTTTATAAATCAGGTATTTGTCAATGCTTGCAATATATGAAACTAACTCACTTTATTTTCTGTTGTGCATTAAACAAAATCTAGTAAGTGGTTCCCTCCTTATACAACAGACTTATAACTAATGCTTTTGGGATATGTATGTGTGTATATATATATATATATATATATATATATATATATATATATATATATATATATATATATATGTATATATGATTTGCTAAATTGAACAAAGAAAAAGAACAACAATGAACAAAATCACCTTCTTCATCTGGACTCTCACACTGTTTATTCAAGGTAAGACTGATAAAAACTGACTCTGGTTTTGGTGTTCTTGTAAAAGTATATGATGGTAGTAGTTTTAAACAATAATTGTTTTTCTTTTCTCTTCTTCAGAATCCAGAGGAGTGACTCTGACTCAACCTGAAGTTAAAACTGTCCAACAGGGTCAAACAGCTACAATAGAGTGTCACATAGATGTAGGAATATATGGCAGCAACTTAGCCTGGTATCAGCAAAAACCTGAGGGCTGTTTCATAAAAGACGCTAAGAAAAGCGAGGATTAAACTCCAAAACCTGACTTGAATGAACCTAACAAATGAGGTGGAGCTAAAGCGGGTTCATAAAAGGTAATTGAAGTTCACGCAGTCCTGCTAATTCGATCCAGGTTTACCTAGTCAAGATAATTGCGTGTGCACGCTTTTCTTAAGCAGCCCTAGAGGTCGATCATGGATCAAATCGATCCACCATAGGAAACGGCATACATTTTGTGCTATTTTATGCGTTTGAGACATGGTGTTTTCCTCAGTGCATAACTTTATTCTCTGTCTGTAAATGTTATAAAGTCATGCAAATATTTCCACTTTGCTGCTCAACTTCACAGTGAACGAGCGCTGCTGCGCGCATGCACACTAAACAGACGGGACGCAATAGAAGTGCAATAATTCTGACTAAAATATACATTTTGCTAAAATATTTGATGTTGGACATTAAATGTGCCTTATGTACAATTTTAAACCTACAAGTAAGTGAATTTTATGATAGTAACTGTAAATGGACTATTGTAATGGGGTAAGTCAATATACTTTAGGCCAACTACTGAGTTTAGATTCATCTTAAAATTTAGTCTGTGCATATTTATTTTAATTTTTCATTTTGTGATTTAATTTCTGCTCTTCTAATAACCATAAAAGGTACTACGGCTGCCAGACAAAACCAGAGAGAAATGTATTCATATATTTTAAAACAATCTAATTAAATCTTGGGCACAAAACATTTAGCCAGTAAGAAAAGAAATATTCCCAGAGGTCTATATTTTAGTAAATATGGGCATTGGAAAAGGCTAGCTGACTTTGTGCTTTGACTACAGTAGGCAGGCCTATTTCTAGTGTGAACAACAACCATGCATGTCACTTCTGCAGGCTGCATATTACTCTGTCACTCTTTTCATAGCTTTTGCTGGCTCTGGCACTTGCTTGGTATTTCTCCTGCTCTTTGTCGAGCAAAAAAAATCACTCATCACTAAATGAAAGCTTACAAATGAAGGCCTGATTATTTCAGGGGCTTTGTCACAGGTCCATTGATTTTGAATTTCTGTGTTACTTTTGCTATACAGGTGCTGGTCATATAATTAGAATATCATCAAAAAGTTGATTTATTTCACTAATTCCATTCAAAAAGTGAAACTTGTATATTATATTCATTCATTACACACAGACTGATATATTTCAAATGTTTATTTCTTTTAATTTTGATGATTATAACTGACAACTAAGGAAAATCCCAAATTCATTATCTCAGAAAATTAGAATATTGTGAAAAGGTTCAATATTGAAGACACCTGGTGCCACACTCTAATCAGCTAATTAACTCAAAACACCTGCAAAGGCCTTTAAATGGTCTCTCAGTCTAGTTCTGTAGGCTACACAATCATGGGGAAAACTGCTGACTTGACAGTTGTCCAAAAGACAACCATTGACACCTTGCACAAGGAGGGCAAGACACAAAAGGTCATTGCAAAAGAGGCTGACTGTTCACAGAGCTCTGTGTCCAAGCACATTAATAGAGAGGCGAAGGGAAGGAAAAGATGTGGTAGAAAAAAGTGTACAAGCTATAGGGATAACCGCACCCTGGAGAGGATTGTGAAACAAAACCCATTCAAAAATGTGGGGGAGATTCACAAAGAGTGGACTGCAGCTGGAGTCAGTGCTTCAAGAACCACTACGCACAGACGTATGCAAGACATGGGTTTCAGCTGTCGCATTCCTTGTGTCAAGCCACTCTTGAACAACAGACAGCGTCAGAAGCGTCTCGCCTGGGCTAAAGACAAAAAGGACTGGACTACTGTTGAGTGGTCCAAAGTTATGTTCTCTGATGAAAGTAAATTTTGCATTTCCTTTGGAAATCAGGGTCCCAGAGTCTGGAGGAAGAGAGGAGAGGCACACAATCCACGTTGCTTGAGGTCCAGTGTAAAGTTTCCACAGTCAGTGATGGTTTGGGGTTCCATGTCATCTGCTGGTGTTGGTCCACTGTGTTTTCTGAGGTCCAAGGTCAACGCAGCCGTATACCAGGAAGTTTTAGAGCACTTCATGCTTCCTGCTGCTGACCAACTTTATGGAGATGCAGATTTCATTTTCCAACAGGACTTGGCACCTGCACACAGTGCCAAAGCTACCAGTACCTGGTTTAAGGACCACGGTATCCCTATTCTTAATTGGCCAGCAAACTCGCCTGACCTTAACCCCATAGAAAATCTATGGGGTATTGTGAAGAGGAAGATGCAATATGCCAGACCCAACAATGCAGAAGAGCTGAAGGCCACTATCAGAGCAACCTGGGCTCTTATAACACCTGAGCAGTGCCACAGACTGATCGACTCCATGCCACGCCGCATTGCTGCAGTAATTCAGGCAAAAGGAGCCCCAACTAAGTATTGAGTGCTGTACATGCTCATACTTTTCATGTTCATACTTTTCAGTTGGCCAAGATTTCTAAAAATCCTTTCTTTGTATTGGTCTTAAGTAATATTCTAATTTTCTGAGATAGTGAATTTGGGATTTTCCTTAGTTGTCAGTTATAATCATCAAAATTAAAAGAAATAAACATTTGAAATTTATCAGTCTGTGTGTAATGAATGAATATAATATACAAGTTTCACTTTTTGAATGGAATTAGTGAAATAAATCAACTTTTGATGATATTCTAATTATATGACCAGCACCTGTATTTTCACTCTTAAAACAATGATTTGGTAATCCTCTTGTACACTGTCCTCTTTTGTGCTAAGAAATAAGTCTCCGGACAGTTCTATCCCAAGTGCTTCCATTGTTGTCAGCATTAAGTCTGAGAATGATCCAGTGGGCTATATAACACTTAATCTTTAAAAAATTACTTCTCTTTATATGTTTTGGTTCATTATACTTACCTTTTAATAAAAAATTGCCTTAAACTTACACCATTTTTTATTTTTTTTTATTTAGGTCTATTAGTAAATGGGTGCTCAATTGTGCAACACATTTTATCACTTTGATAAGAAAATCTTATTTATATTTATTTATTTTTGGACTGATAGTGGTTAATAAAGTCAAATAATTGTATGCGAGAGAGTCAGCTGTAATATTGTGTTTCTATTGGTCCGTGTTAGAGGAGCTCAGCTTAGCCTGACAGTTATCCTGCCCCGGACCAGGCTAGTTTCCCAGCATAAGTTGCCAGAGTAACTGAGTTTGAACTAATTTAAGTTTGTTTTATGAAACAGAATTCACTGACAATAAGTCTGACTAACTAAAATAAGCCTGGCTTGTTTTCTAATCATGTTTTATGAAACAGCCCTCCGGAGAAGCTCCTAAACTCCTGATTTATTATATAAACAGCCGTTATACTGGAACTCCATCTAGATTCAGTGGCAGTGGATCTGACAGTGATTTCACTCTGACCATCAGTGTTTTACACACCTTTCCTTTAAGACTGTGGCTGCATCTGAAATCATATTCTTCCCTACTATATTGTAGGTGAAAACAGCATGTGACAACAGAAGTATGTGTGAATTCACAGTATTAAAGAACAGGCGAAAAGTACCGGATGACCATCTGATGGACACTTTACTATCCCATGAGGCCACGGGAGAGGATTTGTGAATGATACTGAAGCGACGCAACTGACGCTGGTAGGTCACATGATAATGACATCATGGCAGATGCAGTACGTCCGAATTACTGAATGGTTGATGTGTTTATTTTCTTTCGTACTGTAATACTGTATTCACAACCACAAAAGCTTCTTACTTTCGTGTTTACCGTGATTTTTCAACATCTCTCTGCCAATTACTTTCAATTCTCTATGAACATATGAGCTCATGAAAGAAGAGCTTTAGGTTTTGAATAACTGTGTGTTTATGATATATAGAAAATTATGGCAAAGATGTCTGCAGCATAAGACAAATGTTTGCTTTTGAGATGTTTGTGTGATATTTTGAATGCAGTGCTTCATTTTGCAAGAGATGGGAGCCATTTTGCACTTTGTGTGTACAATTCTTGGATTTGTGTGTAAAGTTAAAAAAAAAAAAAAAAAAAAAGGCAAAGTTTTTGATGCTCCCAAAGCGACTGTGGAAATTACTGAAGCACATCTGATAAAAACCTGCTGAGATACACATGATCATTCATTCATTCGTTCATTTGTTCATTTATATAATTTTTTCCTTTAATGTTTCATGAAAAAGAAAACGCACATTAACAACATAGATTTTTATAAACAACATTAATTTTTTGTGTGAATTATTCTGTCTGGGATTCACTGCATGGTCCACATGAAATCCTCTTTGAGTTCTAGAAACAGATGATTTTTCTGTTCATAACGTGGGCAGCAGATGTACTAAAACACGTATCAAGGTGAGACTCACCAGTCTCCTCAACACTGAAGACAATCTGACCACTTTCATCCGTCAGCCGTGGTCGATTATTAATCCGCTCAGAGCATTAACAATCACAGACAGATGACTATCAAGGGCCACACAGTCACCAGCTGGACCTGATCACACACATACTGAGCTGAAACATTCAAACGATTCAAGTTCATACTAATATTTAAATGCAAACAATGTCTTACCATGAAGTGTAAGTAGAAGCGCTCACCATAGTGAGAAAAGTGCCAGAAGCACTGGAGATCTCCGGCACACAGCATGATGGCAAAGTCATACTGATCCACTGCCCAGAAGAGCTCCTGATCCGATAGTTCTGGATGAGGGTCTTTCAACGCTCCACTGTTGCTCAACACAAACATTTACTGAAGCCAAACAAGATAAATGCCATTCTGTAACATTTCAGATTTGAAATATGACTGGAAATAAGTTAAATGAAACCGGAGACCTATTAAGTTTCTGATGATGATTAACTTTGAGTTTTATTCAAAAGACTGCATTTATGTTTGTAATCTCTGAGACCCTTGAACAGCCACTGAATTGAACAATAGTTACTAAAAATAACATTAGTGAGAATGTAAATGATCATAGTGTATTTTAGTTTGTCTGTTGTAAATCCTGCCCACTTGTTTGCATTGTCACACATGCTTCAGTGCTCTGAGAGTGTTTATAGTGCTGTGAGTTTAACACTTCATGACTGAGAGCAGAACAGAACACAATCTTCATCATCACACAAGACAAAAGAACAACAATGAACAAAATCACCTTCTTCATCTGGACTCTCACACTGTTTATTCAAGGTAAGACTGATAAAAACTGACTCTGGTTTTGGTGTTCTTGTAAAAGTATATGATGGTAGTAGTTTTAAACAATAATTGTTCTTTTTCTCTTCTCCAGAATCCAGAGGAGTGACTCTGACTCAACCTGAAGTTAAAACTGTCCAACAGGGTCAAACAGCTACAATAGAGTGTAGGATGGATGTTGCACTAACTTCTAATGACTTAGCCTGGTATCAGCAGAAACCTGGAGAAGCTCCTAAACTCCTGATTTATCGGATCAACACCCTCCAGTCAGGAACTCCATCTAGATTCAGTGGCAGTGGATCTAGATACGGTAGTGATTTTACTCTGACCATCAGTGGAGTCCAGACTGAAGATACAGGAGATTATTACTGTCAGAGTGTACACTATATCAACAGTAAATATGTGTTCACACAGTGATAAAGAGTCGTACAAAAACCTCGGTCAGTCAGACGTCACAGTGATGCACTGATACAGCTGAGAGATACTGCAGCTGCTGATGGAGGATCACAAACAACACAATGACAATGTTTAGCAAAGTTTCAAGAGAGTTTTAAAATTAATAGAGTAAATATAAATGTAATCATTTATTTTTAAATGAAATAACAGTTAGTGCTGATGTTAATTATGGCACTGGGATGTTTTATTGTTTGTGTTTCAGATCACAGTATGAGAGCGATGTGGAGTGAAGCAGAAATAGCAGTTGTTTTTAATGTGTTTCTCTCACTCCAGGATTGAAAGAAATGTTTTCTTTCTCCAGTGGTTGTGGAAAAAATATGCATACTAACTAATCAGATTTAGTCTGAAAGGCAAATTAGAAAGTTCTTGCCTATGGAACTGTTATATAAAAGTAATATGACATTCACAGTCGTGCTGATATTCAGTATAACTGCACAATGAAAAAAATTATTAAAATTTACGGTAAACTACAGGCAGCTATATTTACCTGTAGAATGCTGTAATTTTTCACTGTACCTACTGTAATCTAATCTAATCAAAATCGATATACCCTTGGTTGGGAATAGTCACCAAGTATACTATAGTAAGTCTATAAAGGGATAGTCCACACAAAATCAGTCATCATTTACTGACCTGTTCCAAACCAGTATGACTTTTCTTCTTTGGTGAAACACAAAAGAAGACCGTTGGGAACCAGTCAGTATTGGTGCACATTGAGTTTTTCACTTTCAACTGCTTTTTTCCAGCATATTTCTTAACATGTACATATTTATATGAACAAAACTGAGACAAATTTCACAGACGTCTGATGAACAAAGTATCTGAAAGTGGACAGCACCAGATTTGCCAGATCTTGCTGTGAGATGTTACTTCACACTTTCTCAAACACGTCTGTGGAGACTTATGGTTACATGTGGTTTGGCACTGCAAGGACAATCAGCTGTCCTTCTGTCTCCTGTAGCGCTGTCTCAGGCGTCTTACATTACGGACATTTGAGTTTATTGCTCTGTTCACATCTGCAGTCCTCTTGTCTGTAAGAGTAGCGAGCTGACAGTGGTGACGGCAGGAACGAGTAAGTGCTTTGCTGAATATCTGTTCTGGGTCAGTTGCTTTGTTTATTATTTGCTGCTAGGAAGGATTAATTTCGAATCTGTGCTTGTCCTATTTTCTACCTTGACTGATTTTAACTGTGACCTTGACTGACTTTGATAGGTGCATGTGCAATAATTGAAAAACACTGTTAAAACCCTTTCTAATAAAGATCTGTAAAGCTTATTTGGATTGTACAAAGTTATCTTTAAAATACAGTATCCTGAAAATGGACTTTTCTTTGTTTTTTTTGCTGATTTTGTCATCTTTTCTTAGCTTTTTATTTCAATTTTTTAAAACAACAAATCCAGTTGTAGCCTATATAAATATTAATAACATTAAATAAATGTTATAACAAGTACAGAAATAATTACATCAATGTAACTCAATGTAACTCAAGGACAAGCCCACAATAGGAGGATATCATGAACATTCGTGAAAGCGCCACACAGTGGAACAAAATATTTCAGGAACCGAATATATTGGAACACCTGTTAATACTGAATCGGTGTTCTGATGAACCTGGAAGCGCTGCAATGTAAATAGCCAACCTGGGGCACGTTCAGGCCCAAACCGGTGCGCAGCGTTTTGCTACGGAAACGGTGTGCATCGGGGTTTGAGATACGTTTTCTGTTGTTTGGTGGGTGTGTCAAAAATGTCAGCCCAATCAGCAGCAACATGTATATAAACCACACAGTTTTAAAGAGACAGCTCGCACTGCGGGTCCAAGTAAAGTCGTTTACAAATGTGTCGCTGCAGCTCGGTATACGCAACAATTGAAGATATTAGAAGATGGCAAGGGCAGTGATGTAACATCGAGCGTATTTTGCAGTATTAAACACGTATTTATACCTATTTCATCAGGCTCCGAAAAACCTTCAAAAAGAACACAAAGAATGGCCTTCTCAGCTGCCATAGTTGCAACTCTTGCGTCATCAGAACAGGGTGTTCAACGCACCACCGTTTCCGTTTAAAAATGTTTTGCAATGTTTTGTCGGGGCTGAACTCAGTCCTGGTCTCATTGGAAAACGTACCTGTGGGAACATTTTTGGGAGTCGCAAAATACGAACCAATACGTACATATCACTGCAGTTTCAATGTGAAATGTCCACTGAGTGGCACTAAAAGCGTGTTCATTTCTTTGCCCGAGCAGATAAACGTGAATATGATACGTTTTTATGACGTTGGTTTTATAAATATATCACCGCAGTTCTGATTTGAAATTTGTCCTGTGAGTGGCGCTAAAAGTGTAATGCTCCATTACATGTTATAATAACGCACCACCAACACGACACCTAAACCTACCGATAGTGTTAACAAAAGCAAATGTGAGTTAAAAAGCATCCGTAATCATGTCGTTTTGATCTCTCATCTTTGAGCTCTTTTTTCCGTGACTCGTTTTTCCCCGAATTCGTACCCAAGTCTTCCTCGTCCTAAGTACAACTCCGTAACAGCTGAGCTACTGAGCAAGCTTATGTCAGAAAAGCGAAACATATGGAGCTGGTTAAGCGACGCAAATTTCAAAATATATTCAATTACAAATTGTGCACTTTGGTAAAAGCGTTTTGAAGTCATAACATAATATTATGTAAGGAGACGTGAAAACAAGTCTTTATTAATCCATAATCTGACCCTGTAATCATAACTGTGTATGAAAACAATTAAAAGCTGTTTTACTGCCTGTATAGTGTTCATTTCTGTTGGAAACTGCAGCGATATGTATGTATTTTTGCGATTCGTGAAAACGTTCCCACAGGTTCATCTTTCCATGAGACAAAGTTGTAAATAGCGTAGAATTACAGAGAGACGAATTTGTTGAATAAAGTTATTTATGTTTTGTTTTTGTGCACGAATCAAATCAGTGACTCTGAGTTCCTATCAAATGGCTAAACTGCTGAAATCACATGACTTTGGTGCTCAGAGTCACTGATTTGATTCGCAAAGCTCTGAAACAGTGTTTTGAAATTGGCTCATCACTATATTGTTGAAAACTCATTATTTTGGGGTTTTGGCGCACAAAAATATTCTTGTCGCTTTATAATATTAATGTAGAGCTACTGAACTCACATGAACTGTTTTAAATATGTTTTAGTACCTTTATGGACCTTGAGAGAGGAAATGTCATTGCTGTGAATGCAGGCCTCACTGAGCCATCGGATTTAATCAAAAACATCTTAATTTGTGTTCGAAGATGAAAGTAGATCTTATGGGTGTGGAACGACATGGGGGTGAGTAATAAATGACATTATTTTCATTTTTGGGTGAACAACCCTTTAATAAATACTGCTGATGACTTGAGTTTGTTATGAACTGTAACATGACGACACATTCAGTCAGCTGCAGTATCTCAGTAAAGGCTGTTGAACTGAACTGTTAGACGCTCCATTACTGACACTGCAGTTCCACACAGTAGAAGAGCACAGTGTGTTTTAATGCTGCTGGAGCTCATGGATGTTGTTCAGTACCAGAGAACTGAGAAATCTTCCACCCTGAACACTGATATTGTGTCATTCAGAAACACAATTAAACCAAAGAGCTGCTGCAGTTTATTACATGAACTAATAATGAGCCCAGAACAGTGTAGAATGAATGATAGAAAGTGTTCAGTGACCTTACAAAATATTAATAATGACCAAATCAATAACATACATGATTCTGTCAAAAGACTTCAGAAATGTGTGTATAATTGTTTGACGTTTCACAACATGAGAAAGTTGTTGGAAAATGTGTTTGTGACTGATCTACAGTCTTCAGGATAATGATTTAAATAGAGAGAGTCACTTTGCATTGTCACACATGCTTCAGTGCTCTGAGAGTGTTTATAGTGCTGTGAGTTTAACACTTCATGACTGAGAGCAGAACAGAACACAATCTTCATCATCACACAAGACAAAAGAACAACAATGAACAAAATCACCTTCTTCATCTGGACTCTCACACTGTTTGCTCAAGGTTTGTGAAATACAGTTGTTGTTTTTTAGTGTGTTTTTTTTTTTTTTTTTTAATTGTATTAAAATGTCAAATATCATTTTCATTTTTGTTTCTGTTTTCTCTCAGAGTGTAGAGGACAGTACACTGTAACTCAGAGTCCATCAATAACAGCAGCTCAACCAGGACAAGAAGTCAGAATAAACTGTAAAACCAGCAGTAGAGTGTATAGTGGTGTTTATTTAGCCTGGTACTTACAGAAACCTGGAGAAGCTCCTAAACTCCTCATATATGCAGCAACAAGCCGTAATACTGGAACTCCATCTAGATTCAGTGGCAGTGGATCTGGCAGTGATTTCACTCTGACCATCAGTGGAGTCCAGACTGAAGATACAGGAGATTATTACTGTCAGAGTGTACACAGTGGTCCAGTGATCACACAGTGATAAAGAGTCGTACAAAAACCTCGGTCAGTCAGACGTCACAGTGATGCACTGATACAGCTGAGAGATACTGCAGCTGCTGATGGAGGATCACAAACAACACAATGACAATGTTTAGCAAAGTTTTTAAAGACTTTTAAAATTAATTAATATAGTGAATATAAATGTATATATAGTCATTTATTTTTATATGAAATAAAGGTAACACTTTACAATAAGGTTCATTAGTTAACTACATTATTTAACATGAACTAATAATGAACTGCACTTATACAGCATTTATTAATCTTTGTTAATGTTAATTTCAACATTTACTAATTATTAAAATCTTGTTAACATTAGTTGATGCACTGTGAACAAACAATGAACAACTGTATTTTCATTAACTATCGTTAACTAAGATTAGTAAATACAGTAACAGATGTATTGCTCATGGTTAGTTCATGTTAGTTAATACATTAACTAATGTTTAACTAATGAACCTTATTGTAAAGTGTTACCGAAATAACCATTAGTGCTGATATTAATTATGGCAGCACTGGGATGTTTTATTGTTTGTGTTTCAGATCACAGTATGAGAGCGATGTGGAGTGAAGCAGAAATAGCAGTTGTTTTTAATGTGTTTTCTCCAACCTGGTCTCATAGGAAATATGTACCTCTGCACACTTTTTTGCAGCGCCACAAATATGTACCACCGGGTACATAATGCTGTAGTTCTGAAACAAAAACGTCCACTGGGGTCGCTAAAGAGAAGGACATGTGACATTTCGATCGACAGTCAGAGGTATGTACACTACAGCATATCCAATTATCCTAAAACTGTGTTATTTTAGTGATAAATGTTTAGTGATACGTGTTGTTTTACTGAAACATGTTTAATCTAATGGTAAATGTAACGTTAGAATCATGTGAGTGCTCACGACGCCAGTAGAACAGATAAGCTAATGCCTGGGAAATTTAGCTAGCTTCCTTCAATTAACGTTACGTACTCTGCAGTACGTAAAGTTACGGCCGCAGCATACATCGACTGAACCCTGGCAAAGTAGGTACGTTTGTAGCCAGGTGGCTATAGTGAACTAAAATTAGCGCTTGCTAAGTTTTTTTTTTTAGTGATAAATGTTTGCTGTAATGGTAAATGTGACGTTAGAATCATGTGTGAGCACTCCTGATGAAAGCAATGCCCTTCAATTAAGTTTCTGTAGTACGTTTTGTAGCTAGGTGGCTAACGTTAGTGAGCTAACGCTGAACAGTCTGAACATATATTTGCACATACACACATTTAGCAAATCAGCAGTTATGAGCGCATCCATATGTACAAACAAATGCGAGATTCATTGCATTACTTTCGATGTATTATTAGATGAGGTTAATCTGCGTTTATACCTTAAGAACTACAAATCCCATGAAACTGTCAACCAATTAAGTATGTGTTGCCATAAAACGCCGTGTACAAACGTAGTTTTGATGCGCACACACACAGTAAGAAACTACGTTTACATCACCAAACAATTTTATATGTGCTTGCAGGTTCCCGTCATATGAAAGTGGAAGAAGATTTTTAGCCTATCAAGGAACAGCAGGTTAGTCTTTCCATGTAGCACCAACTTGTGCCATAGCCATTGCATATGAGTGTGTATTACTACATTTATGTATGTATTCTACATGCATTTTAAAGAAAAGAAAGAAGTTTGATCTAAAACTGCAGTGGAAAAGGAGAGACCAAGAAGGATTCTTGGTCTATGAGAAGCGCAAACTGAGAACAGGTATGATTTGATGTTTTAGATCCTTTGATTTTAACTAAGTTTTGTGTAAATCAAATATTTTTTTTGTTTGTTTTACCCTAGACCGATCTGGAAGACCAGTGGCCTCAACCATTGCCTCTGCAAGTAACCCTCAAGAAGTTGATCTTGGTAAGATATTGTGTTTTTTTTTTTTTTTTTTTTTTTTTGATTCCATGTACCATCATGTTTTAACATTTAACATTTATGCATTTGGCAGATGCTTTTATTCAACCATATACTGTATTTCTTTGACATATCTTAGACATGTATACCCTGAAGTCTGTCTATACTAACAGACAGTTCCCTTCTCCATTCCCTAGAAGTAATCCCCTTTCATGTTGATTTGCATCTGTTCTGTTCTTTGCATGCATGATACTGCATTTAAAATTGTATAATTCTAGGAACTGCTAGCACATCTGAAGCCTCTGCTACCAAACAACATTTTGGAGATGTCGATGCACAACAGATTATTGGTAAGTTTACCTTAAATGTTTTGACCTATCAGAACTGTATTGCTGTCTTCATAAAGTCCATCTGAATGGATAAAAGTGCCAACATTTTATGATAAATGTTAAATGTACAAATTTGCGGGAGATTACTTGTCTTTTTACACAACATAAACTATGTTTGTGCTCTTGGTTTACAAGCTTGTAACATGTAAGGAATTGTAATGTAATTTTTATTTTTTTATTGCAAGATTTACAACTACAGCTACTCCAAAATGCAATGGACTGTGATGAACCCAGATCAGCAGCATCTCATGATTGGGCATTGAGGCAAACCTTGTCTGAAGAACGCTGGCAGGAAGCAAGGCCAAAACTTCTTGACAGTTTGCTTGCTTCAGACTGCGTGCGTCATGGTCCTTGTGATCATTGCAACTTGAAAGAAGTAGTCATCAGATGCAAAGACTGTTTGCCAAAACCCCGTTACTGTGGGCAGTGTGACGTTTCTATGTATCAACATCTGGTTTTTCACAACAGAGAGACTCTTATAGATGGGTTCTATAAACCTGTCCCACCATCAACTGCTGTTCAAGACCTCAGTGGCCAAAATGTCATATATGAACAAGGTAAGAAGTACTTCAGAGCTTAAAAACAACTTATTTATTTTCTTTTTAATATATTAAATGTAATATATTTTTCCTTTCATCTAGTGTGTTTGCTGCCCATTACACAACCTGACAAAATTTGTGATTGTGACCCTCAAAACCTGTCTGTTGTCGCTGGGCGATCAGTTGTACTCATCTGTATAAATGGTATGACTTGCAGTGTTTTGTATTGTATTTGTCTAGTGGCTTAACCTGCTGAGAGATGACTGAAGAGTATCGATGTGTGTTTACTATTTATTTTTCTTTTTTTCTTTTTCTTTGGAAATCTTTGCATGTCGCTATGGCATCTTCCTGCCAGTTATGAACTGCAGAACATGTCTTGCATCATGGACACCTGAGGTGGTGGACCTGCAGTTTAGTGGTTACTGGCCAGGTACTGTTGGGTTTCAAACCATATACCAGGTAGACCTTTTCACATCTTTTGAGGACCTGAAGATCACTGCACCTGGGCTTTCAAGACAAGCATTTGTGAAAATGTTACAACAGCGCTCACAACAATTTGGAAGGGTAAGACTTGGAAAGCCATTTTGTTTTCTGCATTTATGCAAGTCTAACTGGCATGTCACTTATTCAAATTTTCATAATTCCAGAGTGGTAACATTTGTGGAGACATCTTCCAAAAAGCTTTCCTTGAATGGATATATTGTCGTCATAAAAGAGAGAAACTCTGCGGCATTGACCACTTCTCTTGCCCAGCTTGCACCCCAGATACAGTTGCTGTGTCTGCAGATGGAAACCGAAAACTATATAGTTTAACTATAACTATATTCAGCAAAACAAAGGGGTATATTATTATTGATAACTTCACACTGTCAACATTTCTTGTGAATATTTTTTGACATTGCCCATATTTTCTTTGTGCAGGGCAGAGGAACAACCATTTTTGATGGAGTTTTTCTTGCCAATGACAAAGATGTAACAACATTTGTTGATTGTGTTCGTGAGAAGACCAATCCAGTAAGAAATTTGTCAAAAGACTTGGGATTGTACACAGTGAATCAGGATTTAGTTTGTGTATTTATTTGATATGACACTGTGTTAAAGGTACATGGAAAAGGCATCTGTGGAACATCAACATGGGCTGCAGCCAGGGAGACCTCTAAGAAGACAAACACCAAATGTGATGAAGAAGGCCTAGAGGTGGCAGTTTGCAGACACTGCATATTGCTTAGAGGTCTGAACATGTTTAGGGGAGACATATTTGCATACCCTCTGTTTTTGCAAAACGAACTGGCCACAAAAATAAACTGCAAGTTCTTCTGCACTGACATCATGTGTCGATATCGGCCCTATCTGCAAAGGTGGCTCAAGCATTACCAGAAATGCAAAATTTGACTCAGATGAAGCCATTTCTCTCAGTTATGCATGCAAAGAGGCACTCTACAACATGTGAGGCAAGTGATATTTTTAAAGGACTTACCATATTCATATTGTTTGAAAAATACAAAGTTCAGGGACGTCAAAATAGTAGTTTGGACATCTAATGTGTATGTTGTAGGTGCAGTGGAGTGGCAAAAACCAAACGGGCAGGTACAACCATTGGTGAAGAAGTTAAACAAGTGAACAGCTTTTTGTCCCGTGTGGCTCTAACAACAAAATACATGAGTAAGGCTGGCAAGTGGTCCTTCTTTAAAGTTCTCATGTATTGTGCTTTGGTAGCATTATATTTGTTAATTTTTTTTTCCCTTTCATTCATCATGCTGTTATAAATGGTGTAGTGCAGCAGGGATGAGGCAGAATAGGAACTTCCACAAGAGACGGGTTTATTAAACGAAGGAGTAAAACTACAAGCAAACACCATAAGCAAACTTAACAACAACAAGAACGGACAAGGAGTGCAGGGAAGTGAGTCCAATATAAAGGGAGTGCTGATGATCAGGAGCAGGTGCGGGTAATCCGTGATGATGGGGAGAAGACGAGGAAGTGAGTGCAGGTGTGGAAACAAGGAGGATGATGGGAAATGGAGTCCAAGAACGAAGGGAACTGTGACACATACTTGATGACTAACCACTAGATGAAAAGCACATTTAACTCTTTCATCATTACAGCACGAGTAGATATGATCACATTGCATGCCAGAGGATGGAATGTGTGAAAAAAATGAAACCTGCACAAGTACTTGTCTACACGGTACTTGAAGGTAAGTAAAAATAAAGATTTCATCAATGAAGGTTAAATTTAAACTGACTGAAGTCCACTGATTGTATATACAAAGATTTGTGAGACTTTCCATTAATTATACTTTTGAGACTATCCGAAAGACAAAGGAAGTCAAAGACGACATTGAGGCTATAAAGGAGAGCACGCAAAGGTCTGAAGAGGAACTGCAACAGTGGGTCACTGATGTGAGACAGTGGGCAGTTGACAGTAAGTATGTACTTGTTGCTGTCTCCTATCGATAGAAAATTATCATAAATTTAAAAATGATTGAATAAGTTATTTTTCCTTGCTGGTTTGTGTTTTAACACCTGACCCCTGAAGTGACATTAAGGGCCACACCAAACAGTATTAAAAGATTAGCACGATTGGGAACTCTGTGTTTTTATTGTCAACCCCTTAGTCTGAAATATGTATGTATAAGGTGTTTTATAGAAATGGTATAATTGCTCTATTTCTGATGGCACAGAAGATGCATGATACTGATCATACCTTCACAAATTCTTTACAGCTCCAGATGACCTCAGAACAGATGATCCAGTGGCATTGCAACATCTGATTGAAGGCTTATTCTTGGGCATCCAGCAGAAAAAGAGGGATCTGTATCGAGTAACTGGTAAGTAGAGGCCTTCATGTACTTGTGGAATTAGTTATAGCCATAGATATCACATTTTAAAATTAAGTAATTTAAATGATCACATTTTAACACTTAACAAAGTCTTCAGTCAACACACTGCACTTAAACCACTGCATAACCTTCGTACATTGAGTGAACAGTCCTACATGTCCAATGTTACCATCACACAACTCCCTGCATTACTTGAACTTTGGCCACATTCCAGGTTATTTATTATGGTTTAATGTCCAGAGATGTAGTATTGTACTTAAAATATTCTACAATTGCATTTTTAATTGCTGATGTTATGTGAGCTTTATACCATAATTTGTAAGGTGCCTTTTGGATGTCCATTAGCACAATGACCAATTTTATGTGTTTCCTCCTTAAACCTCTTTTTACTGTTTTTTTTTTCTGCAGACCGTAACAAACACCGACACAAGACCTGAAGACGGATTCGAGAGGAGAAGAAAAAAGCTGTTTAACGCCATATCCCAATACAATGATCTTCCATCCACCACAGAATCTGTAGATTCAATTGAAGACCTTCTGGCAACAGAAAGCCCTATCTGGCCGGTCGTACAAAAACCTCTATTCCACTCGAGTGAACACAAACTCCAGCAGAGAGAGAGAAACAACACTTCAACACACTGATATTAGAAGAAACTCAGATCTTCTCAACACTCAAACATTCAGTTTGGACTAAATGCTTTCACTGTTTATAGAAATATACAGGTGCTGGTCATATAATTAGAATATCATCAAAAGTTGATTTATTTCACTAATTCCATTCAAAAGTGAAACTTGTATATTATATACATTCATTACACACAGACTGATATATTTCAAATGTTTATTTCTTTTAATTTTGATGATTATAACTGACAACTAAGGAAAATCCCAAATTTAGTATCTCAGAAAATTAGAATATTACTTAAGACCAATACAAAGAAAGGATTTTTAGAAATCTTGGCCAACTGAAAAGTATGAACATGAAAAGTATGAGCATGTACAGCACTCAATACTTAGTTGGGGCTCCTTTTGCCTGAATTACTGCAGCAATGCGGCGTGGCATGGAGCCGATCAGTCTGTGGCACTGCTCAGGTGTTATAAGAGCCCAGGTTGCTCTGATAGTGACCTTCAGCTCTTCTGCATTGTTGGGTCTGGCATATCGCATCTTCCTCTTCACAATACCTCATAGATTTTCTATGGGGTTAAGGTCAGGCGAGTTTGCTGGCCAATTAAGAACAGGGATACCATGGTCCTTAAACCAGGTACTGGTAGCTTTGGCACTGTGTGCAGGTGCCAAGTCCTGTTGGAAAATGAAATCTGCATCTACATAAAGTTGGTCAGCAGCAGGAAGCATGAAGTGCTCTAAAACTTCCTGGTATACGGCTGCGTTGACCTTGGACCTCAGAAAACACAGTGGACCAACACCAGCAGATGACATGACACCCCAAACCATCACTGACTGTGGAAACTTTACACTGGACCTCAAGCAACGTGGATTGTGTGCCTCTCCTCTCTTCCTCCAGACTCTGGGACCCTGATTTCCAAAGGAAATGCAAAATCTACTTTCATCAGAGAACATAACTTTGGACCACTCAGCAGCAGTCCAGTCCTTTTTATCTTTAACGCTTCTGACGCTGTCTGTTGTTCAAGAGTGGCTTGACACAAGGAATGCAACAGCTGAAACCCATGTCTTGCATACGTCTGTGCGTAGTGGTTCTTGAAGCACTGACTCCAGCTGCAGTCCACTCTTTGTGAATCTCCCCACATTTTTAATGGGTTTTGTTTCACAAAACCCATAGAAAGACACGTGCAAATGAGATGCTAAAATTCAATGGTTAAAAGCAGCACTTTAAAGTAGGGGTGACCCTGAATAGTCGACGATTGAAGCTTCGATAGGAGGAGCCTGATTCGACTACCAATCTCACAGTCGAATCTTCACAGAGGTGTTATAAGAAGAGATATCGGGTGCTCAATATCTGATTTTACATAGATGTACCGGTTTTCTCCCAATAGGTTAATATACAGCCTATTATGATAATGTTGTAAAGAAAATGTGAAAAGAAAGAAGCTTTTAATAAATATTTTTAATGTGCGTGAATAAATCCAACCACCCGTGACAGATTTAAGTTTCACTTCCATGATCCGTGACCGACAGAGGAGCATCTTGGCGGCAGGGATTAAATCTTTAACAATGTCTGGGATAAGAAAATCTAAAGTGTAGAATTGTAAAAGATGATCCAAAAAACGTAAGATGCAAGTTGTGCCAACAGCTCATGTCCTACCGCTCAACAACGACAAACACTGTGGCGCGCTTCTGCCGGCCAAAGTTAAGGAGTGACTATAGCGCGCTATTTGAAAAGACTCAAACGGACACGGGCAGATCGCGTGAAAGGCTGGATTTTTCTCTCTCAATCTCAGCCGGTTGTAATTTGATTTTTCGATGCTGTGAATGTTTAGCTAAAAAGACTGTTTAGCGTTTATTGTCTCTGTAGTTAAAAAGACCAAGTTGACAATTCTGGCTATACTTTCGTTATTTTAATTATTTCTTTAACTTTAAATTTATTTATTGATCACTCTGGTTTATCTAATTTTACTATTTGTGGCTTTATGTGTTGAATATATGTTCCCCTGCACTTCAGGCATTTTGCACTTGTGACTTGATTATGCACAGATCCACAGATATTTATTAGAACGGTATATTCTGTTCTAATTCAATTCTGTAAATTAATTTTTGATTGTTTTTCAGTGCATCAATGTTGCGCTGTAGATTAGTTAAAGCTTGCTCGCACAGGCGATTTAGCCGATTTATTTTGATTTGCCGACATGTGAAATGCATATCTATCTGCACTGTGGCCTTTCTGCAGTTATTTATATATATATACAGGTGCTGGTCATATAATTAGAATATCATCAAAAAGTTGATTTATTTCACTAATTCCATTCAAAAAGTGAAACTTGTATATTATATTCATTCATTACACACAGACTGATATATTTCAAATGTTTATTTCTTTTAATTTTGATGATTATAACTGACAACTAAGGAAAATCCCAAATTCAGTATCTCAGAAAATTAGAATATTGTGAAAAGGTTCAATATTGAAGACACCTGGTGCCACACTCTAATCAGCTAATTAACTCAAAACACCTGCAAAGGCCTTTAAATGGTCTCTCAGTCTAGTTCTGTAGGCTACACAATCATGGGGAAGACTGCTGACTTGACAGTTGTCCAAAAGACGACCATTGACACCTTGCACAAGGAGGGCAAGACACAAAAGTCATTGCAAAGAGGCTGGCTGTTCACAGAGCTCTGTGTCCAAGCACATTAATAGAGAGGCGAAGGGAAGGAAAAGATGTGGTAGAAAAAGTGTACAAGCAATAGGGATAACCGCACCCTGGAGAGGATTGTGAAACAAAACCCATTCGAAAATGTGGGGAGATTCATAAAGAGTGGACTGCAGCTGGAGTCAGTGCTTCAAGAACCACTACGCACAGACATATTGAAGTCATGAGTTTCAGCTGTTGCATTCCTTGTGTCAAGCCACTCTTGAACAACAGACAGCGTCAGAAGCGTCTCGCCTGGGCTAAAGACAAAAAGGACTGGACTGCTGCTGAGTGGTCCAAAGTTATATTCTCTGATAAAGTAAATTTTGCATTTCCTTTGGAAATCAGGGTCCCAGAGTCTGGAGGAAGAGAGGAGAGGCACACAATCCAAGTTGCTTGAGGTCCAGTGTAAAGTTTCCACAGTCAGTGATGGTTTGGGGTGCCATGTCATCTGCTGGTGTTGGTCCACTGTGTTTTCTGAGGTCCAAGGTCAACGCAGCCGTATACCAGGAAGTTTTAGAGCACTTCATGCTTCCTGCTGCTGACCAACTTTATGGAGATGCAGATTTCATTTTCCAACAGGACTTGGCACCTGCACACAGTGCCAAAGCTACCAGTACCTGGTTTAAGGACCATGGTATCCCTGTTCTTAATTGGCCAGCAAACTCGCTGACCTTAACCCCATAGAAAATCTATGAGGTATTGTGAAGAGGAAGATGCAATATGCCAGACCCAACAATGCAGAAGAGCTGAAGGTCACTATCAGAGCAACCTGGGCTCTTATAACACCCGAGCAGTGCCACAGACTGATCGACTCCATGCCACGCCGCATTGCTGCAGTAATTCAGGCAAAGGAGCCCCAACTAAGTATTGAGTGCTGTACATGCTCATGCTTTTCATGTTCATACTTTTCAGTTGGCCAAGATTTCTAAAAATCCTTTCTTTGTATTGGTCTTAAGTAATATTCTAATTTTCTGAGATACTGAATTTGGGATTTTCCTTAGTTGTTAGTTATAATCATCAAAATTAAAAGAAATAAACATTTGAAATATATCAGTCTGTGTGTAATGAATGAATATAATATACAAGTTTCACTTTTGAATGGAATTAGTGAAATAAATCAACTTTTTGATGATATTCTAATTATATGACCAGCACCTGTATTAAATTTATTAATCCAAAATGTTTTTATTCATTTTCTTCTATATCTTTGTGTGGTGTTCTGTACATCGTGGCTGTGAATGTTTATCCACATTGCCTTTCATTTCAGTTTAAAAAAGATAAAAATTCATTGTCAGTTTCGTTTATCACTTGGCAGGCAGTTTGGTTGCTTTATTAGAAAGTTGTTTCTCTGTGTTGTGTGTGAGAGAAAAAAAAGTTGTCTTAAGGCGCGGGTATAGGCCTTACTTCATTTTCTGCATCCCGCTCCATCCCGTGCAGAGTTGAACGCGCGAGCCTTTCAAAGTGACCGCGGAAAGAGTTCGTGCGCACTATCTAGTGGACAGCTATTTTTCAAGCACCCCTCAGCATCCCCCAGGGCTCACACATATATGATTCGACTATCAGTTGAATATAGGCAATCTGTTTCGAATCTGATTCAACTATGTAAATCCGTGGTCGGGGACACCCTACTTTAAAGGAAAATTCACTGATCACACTGATGCACATTATGACAGAAACCCTTAACAATGTTCTAACATCATAAATACAGTGATTATGATATAAAGAGACAGTAAAGCAAATACAGGATAAATGTGAAACAGCAAAACGACCTCTGCTTCCCGTCGACATACAGCATGAGCGCAAATGCTTAAAGGGGAAACAATAAATCTTCCTATGGTGTCCCAGTAATTGTTCCCGATTAAACCACTGAAAATACACCATTACATACAAGTTTTGCTGAAGTTAACTCACTTATAGAATTG
Organism: Hypophthalmichthys nobilis; assembly: GCA_037950665.1. Classification (NCBI taxonomy): domain Eukaryota; kingdom Metazoa; phylum Chordata; class Actinopteri; order Cypriniformes; family Xenocyprididae; genus Hypophthalmichthys; species Hypophthalmichthys nobilis. The sequence continues at coordinate 2,061,017 of CM075486.1, forward strand.
TTTCTTTATTCCTCTATGGCATGGTGTCGCCTTCAGGAACATAAAACGTTTTCTGACTTCACACCGATCTATATATGACACGTCATCTCAGCTTTTCAAAGATATGTGACATGTTCAGGGTATTTTTTTTTTGTTGAGTTTTTCGATTCCACGTCTTTAACCCTTTAGACACGCAGTGGGACGCCGGCGGGACGGTGGAATTTTAAAGGGTTAAGTGTCTGAATTTCTGAGGAACTCTTATAGCGCTGCAGGACTAGCCTACAGCAAACACTGAACCAGACTATTAAATGTTGAGCAAGGGATCTCATTGGCTGCAGGATCAGCAGAGACCAATCAGCCTGAGTCATTTGGTATTGATGTGATTGCTTACAGACTGCATGTAAAGGACCGATCGAAGCCTGTGCCATCTTCAGTTTCATGACTGAACTAGATTTCTGACATGACAATTCTTGGAGAGTTTGTCATGGTAATGAATATGACAATGTGAATGTGTTTGGTCTGCTGCTGTTGATTATATCTGCTGTAGAGTACACAACTTTCCACTGCCAACACACACAACATGCTGCTGCTGTACGAGCAAACATGAATCACCCCATAGCAGATCTGGACAGGTGGAGCTGGGGGAGGTGGAGGGTTTCTGAAAGTACACTGTACTGCTACAGCAAACAATAGACAAGTGTTTGAATGTTGAGCAGCAAGATCATTGACTACTGATACAGCAGGAATCATTCAGTTGTGTCCTGTAGAGAATGATGTGTAAATGTGTATGTCTGACTCTGTATATTTACTGTTACTGTGATTTGGTGATGTAAAGCCTTTCTTTTAACCCTGTCAGTAAAACTATTGGACTCTGAATGTATATCGTCCTGATCTCTCTTCTGTCTTTTGCATTCAGAGGGTGTTTTACATGAGCGGCACATGCTTCACTGCTCTGAATGTGTTTATAGCTCTATGAACTGAACATGACATGATCAAGAGCTCTTCTTCATCAACCAACAAACATGACTTTCAGCTGCAGCTGCTCAAACAACACAATCACACACAACACTGATCACAGACAAACACTAATAACACTAGATCATCTAAATCAACATCAATCTTGTGTTTATGAAGAGAATGAGTCAGTGTTTAATATGATCATCATGTTTTAGGTGTAATATATGATCCCTGTCAATCAAACTGAACAGACTGAATTCAGTCACTTCTGCTGTCTGGACGTGATGCTTTCCATTTGAGCCACAGAAACATTTACATTCTTACACATAATTTGTGATCATGTTTTTTTAAATGATTTTCATGACATTTTCATATATATTCTCATCACCACATTTTCAGCAGAAGTGAAACTGGTGTGTTCCAGTCCAGATCATGTGACCAATCAAACAGTGAGACTGAAAAGCCCATTTGCATTGTCAGGGTGGAGTGATTCTGATCCTCTCAGAATAGAGCAGCTCTGTCTCCAGAGACCATGTTCAAACCCCAAGAGCTTTATTGGACATTTACTGCTACATCAAGCTTGTGAAAAGCACCTGCATCTTCATCTGTTAGTTGAATGATGTTGTCAGACACAAAGTGAACTTGTTGAGAAGCTTTATTGAATGTTACAGCAGATTGAAAGATCACACAGTGCTTTGACACGCCAGCTCTCTTTCAGTATTGAGTTGTAAATCACTACAGCTGCAGCACTAGACTCATGTGAATCCTGCCTGACACAGGACACTCAGATACGCTCATCTTCAGGAGAGAAACATCAGCACTCAGAGCTCTTGTGGAACGAGACCTCATGAGGAGCTCCATCATGTGTTACTCTGCAGACGTACCTCTCCCTTTTCCCAGCGTGCTTTGCTGAGGGTCAGGACGCTACTGCGGCTGTAGCGGCCGTCCCGCTGGCTCTCTGCGCTGGTCACGACCCCCTCGGTGACCTCTGACCCGTCCAGTGTCCAGCTCACCTGCGCCCCCTGTGGAGGGTAAGAGCTGAGCAGGCAGAGCAGTGCGGCTGAGTCTCCAGAGATCTGCAGAGAAGAGGGCGGCAGCAGAGACACTGAGGGCTTCACTGTGGGACCAGCTGCAGGAGACAAACACAACACATTCACAAACACAAAGAAAACACAGTTTCACTCACAGCATTTCAACAGCAACAAAAATCACGACAATCTGATCCTTCATGTCATTCAACATCACTAGAGCTGATATAATATACAATATACAAACTACACAATCACTATATTCATTTAAATCGAACCTCAGAAATGAGCTCAATATACTAACACACTGACTGCTTTAATTCCAGCAGTTTTTGCATCCCAATATGAAGTACATTTTTACTTAAGTGAGATATTCAACTCAAAATGTAACTCAATTTCAAAGTTTGACTAAAGCTCAGGCCAAATGATGATTATATCACTGATAAGAACGAGAAAACAATAACATTTGTAAATTGTACTTGAATTATAAAGCACTGAATTATGAGCACAACATGAGCAAAAGAGATTCAGTATCATTGACTGAAATACAGAAAGTAACAACATTTACATTCTGATGTCAGACCAGATTTTTTTCACCATGTATGATATCTACAATAAAAATGAACTACATATGAACACAGTACAGAAATAAATAAAGGGAAATCAAACCTGTAATAAACTGATTAAACACATAGTGAGACACATTATGGAAATGCATTTAGATTTTTTTTTTTTGAAAGGAATAATGCTGTTCTTCTGAATGAATAAACATGACAATATCGTTGTTTTAGAGTAAATAATTATAAAACAATATCAGTAACACTTTACTTAAAGCCTTCATACACAATACGTTATAAAAGTAATTTTAATGCATTAATTAAGCTTTCTTTTATACATTATTGTTACAGTACAGATATCACGGAGACGAGATGGAGAATGAGATGGTTTATTTATACACACAGCAGAGGTAACAGTGGAACAGGTAAGTGAATAGTGGTAAAGTTGATGGTTGTTTGAAGTGGATGATGATACAGTCTTTGTAATATTTACAGATCGTCGCTGGAGAATGGAGACGCTGGAGAATGGAGACACTCACACACGAGGTAACAGGGAGACACTGGAAGCAGGTTAGTAGCAGGTAAGGAGTCCTTGAGAGAAGCATACATGTGACTTGACTCAAACGAGATCGGACAAAGTGTGAGGGAGTGTGAGTGTCTTTTATGCTGCAGTAATGAGTGAACTGATGAGGTGCAGGTGTCGGTGATTAGTATTCAGGGGATTGAGTGCGCTGTGATAGGGTGGAACCTGGCGTGTCTGTGACAGTACCCCCCCCTCCACGGCCCGCTCCTGAGGGCCGCGGACCCCGACGTCGTGGTGGTCGTCCTCGTCCACGGGGAGCCGGTCTGTCAGGATGGTCATTATGGAAAGTGTGAAGAAGGTTGGGATCGAGGATGTCGTCTCGGGGAATCCATGAACGTTCTTCGGGGCCGTAGCCTTCCCAATCTACTAGATACTCTAGTCGACCACCACGGCGCCGGGAGTCCAGGATCTCTCGCACCTCGTATGCAGCTCCATCATCCACAAGGAGAGGAAGGGGGGGTTCGGCTGCTGCCACGCCAGGTTCTGTGGAGAGAGGAACAGAGGGGTGGTGAGGTTTGAGAAGAGACACGTGGAAGGTTGGGTGAATTCTGTACTGTGGAGGTAGTTGGAGCTGGTAAGTGACTGGATTGATCTGCCTGGTGATGGTGAATGGGCCAATGAATCTGGGGCTCAGCTTCCGGCAGGGCAGACGCAGGCGGATGTCACGGGTGGACAGCCAGACCTTCTGTCCGGGTTGGTAAGTGGGGGGCGTCGGAGCGATGAAGGTCCGCTGTCATCCTGCGTCTGCGCAGGGCTCGCTGCAGTTGGTGATGAGCTGAGTCCCAGACCCTCTCGCTCTCCCGGAACCAGTAATCCACAGCAGGAACGTCGGAAGGTTCCCCAGTCCAGGGAAACAGTGGGGGTTGGTATCCGAGCACGCACTGGAATGGTGTGAGACCGGTGGTTGGTTGGCGGAGAGAGTTCTGTGCGTACTCGGCCCAACCCAAATACTGGCTCCAGGAGTCCTGGTGGCCGTGACAGAAGGTACGGAGGAAGCGGCCGATCTCCTGGATCTTCCGTTCCGTCTGCCCGTTCGACTGAGGGTGGTATCCTGATGTTAAACTGATGGTCACACCTAGGAGCTTGAAGAAACCATTCCAGACTCGGGAAATGAACTGAGGTCCCCTGTCAGATACGATGTCCTCTGGGATGCCGAAGTAGCGGAAGACGAAGTTGAAGAGTAATTCGGCTGTCTCCATCGCTGTGGGGAGTCCGTTCAGGGGAATTAAACGACAGGATTTTGAAAAGCGATCGACTATTACCAGGATGCAGGTCTTATTGTTGGATGCTGGGAGGTCTGTTATGAAGTCGACTCCTAGGTGTGACCAGGGTCGATTAGGAACGGGCAGAGGCATGAGCTTGCCGGATGGAAGATGGCGTGGGCTCTTGGAGATGGCGCATTCCTCACAGCCCTGTACGTACCTTCTGACATCGGCTGCCATGTTGGGCCACCAGAAGCGTTCTTTAAGCAACGAGAGGGTTTCATTGACCCCCGGGTGGCCAGTGCCGAGTGAAGAGTGAGCTGTGTGGATAAGTGGAGTGCGCCGTGCTCTGGGAGTGTATTGCAAGCCTGGTGGACAACCCGGCGGAATGTTGGTGGAGGCATTGGAGGAGGGCATGGTCTCTTCTGACCAGGTTATGGGACTTACGAAGAGGTTGCTAGGGAGAACTGGCTCTGGATCTTCTATGCTGTTCTCGGGTGCATATAGACGAGAGAGGGCATCGGCTTTGATGTTCTTGATGCCGGGACGGTAAGAGATGGTAAAGTCAAATCGTGTGAAAAACAGAGCCCAACGTGCTTGGCGGGGGTTCAGCCTCTTTGCAGACCGCAGGTATTCCAGGTTTTTATGATCGGTTAGGACCAGGAAAGGATGTTTGGCTCCCTCCAGCCAATGCCTCCACTCCTCGAGGGCCAGCTTTACGGCCAGGAGCTCCCTGTTACCAATGTCGTAATTCTTTTCCGCCGGGTTGAGCTTGCGGGAGAAGAAGGCACATGGGTGAAGTCTACTTGGTGTCCCCTGCTGCTGCGACAACACCGCTCCGACTCCGGTGGTGGATGCGTCTACTTCTACCACGAAGGGAAGGTCAGGATTGGGATGGATGAGGAGTGGAGCGGTGATGAATGCTTGTTTGAGGGTCTGGAAGGCGTTGGTGGCTTCTGGGGTCCAGGACAGAGACTTGGGCTTGTTTTTGAGCAGGTTGGTGAGAGGATGAGCAATTGAACTGTAGTTCTGGATGAAACGGCGATAAAAGTTGGAGAAACCGAGGAAGCGTTGTAACTCTTTGATGGAGGTGGGTTGTGGCCAGGATTGGATAGCTTCCACCTTCCTCTCGTCCATCCGGATGCCACTACTGTCAATGATGTAGCCCAGGAAGTGAACGGATGGTTGGTGGAATGAACATTTTTCAGCTTTTAGGAAGAGATGGAATTGTCGGAGACGGTTGAGGACCTCCGCAACGTGGTGGCGATGTTCGGCCAAGCTCCGGGAGTAGATGAGGATGTCATCGATGTACACCAAGACGAACTTGTGAAGGAACTCCCGGAGCACCTCATGGATGAAATCCTGGAATACGGAGGGGGCGTTGACCAGGCCATAGGGCATCACCAAGTATTCGTAGTGGCCGGTGGGCGTGACGAAGGCGGTCTTCCACTCGTCCCCCTCGCGTATCCGGATGAGGTTGTACGCGCTGCGGAGGTCCAGCTTGGTGAAGATAGTGGCACCTCGGAGATGTTCTAGGGCAGATGGGACGAGAGGAAGGGGATACCGGAACTTTACTGTGATGTTATTGAGGGCGCGATAGTCTATGCAGGGCCGCAAGCCTCCGTCCTTTTTAGCCACAAAGAAGAAGCTAGAAGCAGCAGGGGAAGTAGACGGCCGGATGTAACCCTGGGCGAGAGCTTCCTTGATGTAATCCTCCATGGCCTTCTCCTCCGGGATGGATAGGGGTAAATGCGTCCCCTTGGCACTGGCTCACCCGGAAGCAGATCGATGGCACAGTCCCATGGCCGATGTGGAGGCAGCTTGGAAGCCCTTTGTGGGCAGAAAACGTCTCTGAAGGGGGCGTAACAATCAGGAATCTCCACCGAGCGTTTCTCGACGGGACTCTCGATGGTCGTGGCACAGAGTGATAGATGGTCAGGTTCTGGAGATGAAGGTCTTGGGAGATTTGGGAAACAGCTCGGGAAACAGGTTTCGCCCCACTTCAGGACTTCGCCAGATTTCCAGGAGACGATGGGGTTGTGCTGCTTCAACCATGGTCGCCCTAGTATCACGTCAGAGGTGGATTCCTCCAGAACCAGCAGATGAATATCCTCCTCATGCAGAAGGCCGACGCGTAGTTGTAATGGACCGGCAGTATGATGGACATGTTTTCTGCTGAGAGGTTTCCCAGTCACGGAGCGGATCTGGTAGGTGGTCGGCGTGGCCGTGGTCTTGAGGGCGAGCTGACGGCAGAGGGCGCCGGAGATGAAATTGCCGGCTGACCCAGAATCAAGGAGGGCGACAACTGGAATTGAGACATTGGCAGCAGTAAGGTTTACTACAGTGGTGAGTGGTTGCATTTTCTTAATTGAAGGGATTATTGCACTCACCACGGGACGAGGAGGTCGAATGGGGCATGTGGAGAGTACATGCCCGGGAGCGCCGCAGTAGAGACATAGGTTCTGGGTCAGCCGCCTCTGCCGTTCAGTGGATGTGAGCCGGGAACCTTCGATTGCCATGGGTTCGTTGGCTGGTTCTGGAGGGCTGACGGACTCTGGTCGGCAGGGTGAGGTGTAAAAGAACGACTGACCCTGGTGCTCTTCGAGACACGACTGCATACGAGTGGCGAAACGAATGGAGAGTTGGATGAAACGTTCCAAGCCGATGGAATCCTCGTATGCAGCGAGATGCAACCGCACGCGAGGGTCCAAACCTTGGCGGTAGGTTGTTATGAGCGCTTGTTCATTCCATCCACTCGAGGCTGCCAGTGTTCTGAATCGTACGGCATATTCATTAATAGACATAGCTCCTTGTTTTAATTTATATAGTTTCTCACCAGCTGAAGAATCTGTAGAGGGTCTGCCGAACACTTCCCGGAAGTGGTTGACGAAACCAGAATATGACTTGACAATAGGGTTACCTTGTGACCATAATGAATCGCCCACTGTAGCGCTTTTCCTTGCAGCTGAGAGATGATGAAGGCGACTTTCGCCGTGTCAGTGGGAAACATGTGCGGTTGCATCTCCAGGGTCAGCGAACATTGCAGGAGGAAACCGCTGCAATCCTCCGCCGAACCAGAGAAGGGCGCCGGTTGGGCCATGGGACTGGCGTGCGCTGGTGGTGAAGGAGTCGGTGGTGTGTTTACGGCTGTGATGGCAGGTGAGGATGGTGGTGGTTGAGAGGTGAGTGCTCGTCGAAGGGCATCGACGAGCTCCTGAAATGGATCCGGGTGACTCATGCTGGTGTATAATCCGTCTGGTCCGATCTTCTGTTACAGTACAGATATCACGGAGACGAGATGGAGAATGAGATGGTTTATTTATACACACAGCAGAGGTAACAGTGGAACAGGTAAGTGAATAGTGGTAAAGTTGATGGTTGTTTGAAGTGGATGATGATACAGTCTTTGTAATATTTACAGATCGTCGCTGGAGAATGGAGACGCTGGAGAATGGAGACGCTGGAGAATGGAGACACTCACACGAGGTAACAGGGAGACACTGGAAGCAGGTTAGTAGCAGGTAAGGAGTCCTTGAGAGAAGCATACATGTGACTTGACTCAAACGAGATCGGACAAAGTGTGAGGGAGTGTGAGTGTCTTTTATGCTGCAGTAATGAGTGAACTGATGAGGTGCAGGTGTCGGTGATTAGTATTCAGGGGATTGAGTGCGCTGTGATAGGGTGGAACCTGGCGTGTCTGTGACAATTATAATGTGTGTGATCTCATGAATAATTATAACCGCAATTATAATACATTATAATATTATCTATTCATTGTTACATTGTTACACAATGCATTAAGACACATGACAAACAACCATTTTCAGATGTAATAACGAATTTGCAAATATTATATTGCATTTTTGCATTTATAATACATATTGTAATGCACAATTATTTATAAAAAGATATAAGGCATTATAATGTAAATTATGAATACCTTTAAGGCTTCAAGTAAAGTGTTAACACAATATCTAATAATAATTGCCATTAATGTTTTTCTTGTTTCAATTTAAATCATTTTAACTTTAAATTGTTCTTTTTTACACTTTATTGTACGCTGACATAGTTACATTGTACTACTCAAATAACTACTGAGTAATATTAATTAACTGCATGTACTTACTGTAGAGTTACAGTTAGGGTTTGGTTCAGGGTTAGTTACTTGTATTTATGCATAATTTACTGTTATTACTATAATAAGTACATGTAGTAACGTGTAACTTCTTCACCTTAAAATAAAGTGTTACCTTTTTTTCTTAAATAGGAATTAAAACAGACTTACAGACCACCAGTTTAGTTCCTCCACCGAATGTGTACCACAGTGATACAATCTAATGAAACGGTCGTACAAAAACCTCTATTCCACTCGAGTGAACACAAACTCCAGCAGAGAGAGAGAAACAACACTTCAACACACTGATATTAGAAGAAACTCAGATCTTCTCAACACTCAGACATTCAGTTTGGACAAAATGCTTTAAAAAAAAAAAAAAAAAAAAAAACTCTTTCACTCAAACAAGTGTTTATTTATCCCATTTAAAATAGATATAATTCAGTTTGACTTTATATCCTGTATTTCTCATTCATTCTCTTGTCGTGTGCTGATATAACACTGTATAAAGAAATATATTTGATGATCTGTGACCTTTGACCTCTTTTATCATGGATGATGTTGTGGAGTTTCTCATAATGATCTTCTGTTCTTCATATGAAGCTCAATCATCATGATTCACAGAAAAACCTGCAGCTTCAGACTTCAAAATTCAATTAAAATGTGTTCAAATAATGAGTTTATTGAACAGTACATTGAATATTAATGTCAACAGTGAAAATATAAAAGGTATTTTGCATGTTCTACACAGTCAAGCATGTTTTCATATTCAGGTCTGTTATAAAAGTATCTGGACTCATTATGAATCTCCCAGCCTGGTCTCATTGTTAATACGCAGGTATAAATACGTAACTTTCCAAGACACAAAACACTTTTATGCGTTTAGAAAGATGCTGAACGTACAATATTGACGTATTTAGAGGACTAAAACGTAAAAATACTTATTTTAATATTTTTCAGTGAAAAAGTAAAATATTTACTGAATCTTTCATGTCATAAATATATACAATGTATAATTTCTCTTGTATCGTTTGTAGATAAATGTAAGATCCTAAACCCCATCCCGAACCTAAACAGACCTATTTTATACAGAATGTTAAAAGAAAAAAACAAAACATAATGGACAGAAATGTGTAGGAAAATGCCAATTTTAGTAAAAATATAACATTAAAATGATATTTTGAGCCGCTAATCCTACACCTACCCCTAAACCAACCCATAACCATTTCTTAAAACTACCTACTGTTATAAATAAAATAACAAACAAAACAAGCGAAACAACAATAATTTATTTATTGTGAAAATGTCCAAAAGTGGTACCAAAAGAAATGATGAGTTGCAGTCGCAGTCCTCTCTGGCGGTAATAGTTTTTATAGGGTACAAAGCAGAATTTAACTTATTAATCCATGAAAATATGAATCCGGCTTCTCTCCATGAAGGCGCGACACTCATTTCAAATGTCAATCCACTGAAACACGTCATGTTGCCATCTGTGACGAAGCAGGTGAGAACCAATGAGCGTTCGATATCAGTGCCGTAAACCATGTCGTAATGGTTCTTCTTCTTCTTTTAGTTTTATGGCGGGTTACAGACCATCGTTAAAGGTTCATACCGCCACCTACTATATTGGAGTGTGTAAAATCATGGCTTCATTGATCTTTTCAGTTCTTCTACCTATACAGTTTCCTGCATAAACTTCATTAATGCCTCAACAACTTCGCTTTGAGAATTTCCTATATCTAAAATACCTTTTATATCCCATTCCCTCCCTATTTTAATAATACATTCTTTACATTTTCCTCTCTTCCTGAAATTTTCTACATTTTATTAAAATTTCTTTACAATCACATACCTCACATTTATCTGTTTATTTTACTCATAAGAAATAACGTATGATTAATTCTTGTTTGTCCTAACCGTAGTCTTGTGTAGATTATTTCCTCTCTTCTATTTCTACAACCCCTGACAAAAATGATGGACTCACCACACTTAGAGGATGTTCACTCAGATTTTTTACTTTATAGCAAATAAACAAATCACAGATATGACACAAAAAAGGTTTTGTTCAATAGCTTAACATTCTGGCTTCAGGAAACATACCTCAAACAAATCCACTTTTGTTAGTATTATTAATGGCATGTCTTTTTCCAGAGCAAGTAGAGGAAAAAAGTCTGGAATCACTCAATGTTGAGGAAAAAAAATATGGAATCATCTGTTAATTTCCATTTTAAACAAATACTGGGACAAGTCTAAAAATGCTAATCAGTCAGTAGTTAAAAGGGAGTGCTTGCACCTTAATGGGTTGTTTGACTCGGCTAATTGAAATGAAATATGGCCCCAAGAAGAGAGTTCTCAGTTGAAACAATGGAAAGGATTATAAAACTCCTTCAACAAGGAACTTCAATATGGAGTATGGCCAAAGAAGTTGGTTGCTCCCAGTCAGCTGTATCTAAAATTTGGTGCAAGTATAAACTAAATGGGAAGGATATAAAGCAAGACATACGGGCAGACCAAGGAAGACGTCAAAGCGCCAAGATAGAAATCTCAAAGCAATATGACTTTACAATAGAAAACACACAACAAAACAAAAGAAAAACAGACAGAATCAGGAGCCAATTTTTGGGACAGAACAGTAAAAAAACAGCTTGAACTTACATATAGAGCTGACTGAGCTTACATATAGAAAAGCCAAATGAAAATGAGTACTAACACTTAAACAAAAGAAAACAAGGTTACAGTGGGATAAAGAGAAGCAATCATGGATTCTGGATGATTGGATGAAAGTGTTATTCAGTGAAGAATCGCGAATCTGCATTAGCCAAGGAGATTACGCTGGAACTTTTGTCAGGTGCCGTTCTAATGAAACATATAAAGATGACTGCTTGAAGAAAACAATCAAATTTCCCAACTCATTTATGATATGGGGGTGCATGTCAGGTAAAGGACCATGGGAGATGACAATCATTACCTCAACAGTAAATGCACTGGTGTACATTGAAATTGTGGACACTTTTCCCTTTTGAACTTTTCCTGAAGCCAGAATGTTAAGCTATTGAACAAAACCTTTTTTGTGTCATATCTGTGATTGTTCATTTGCTATAAAGTAATTCATTTTTTTCCAAGAGGAATCTCAATCGTAACAGTAAGATGTGTTTTTTTTTTTTTTTTTTTTTGCTAATTAATCAGTTTCCTCATTACCTAAGATTCCTATATGTGCTGGTATCCAACTAAACTGAACATCTATTCAGAATCTTTCTAAGTTGAACAATGCTGTGTATTTTTACATTTTAGTGCTATAAATACGTCAATATTGTATGTTTTTAAGTCATTATGCAGAAATTATTTGTGTGAGTCTAAAAGACACAGCTGAAAACACTTTCTACAAATGAACTTAAACTCAGAATATCTGATTTCTTATCTGTAGCAGTGATGATGGTCACATGACTGAATATGGACACAGAGATGGACGTTCATCTGCACATCCTCAGTGTCTCAGTAGTCAGAATAAAAATAAACTAGTGAAATGACTAAAAATAACATTCAGAATGTAAATCATCATTCTGTAACTCTAGTGTATATTAGTTTGTCTGTTGTAAATCCTGCCCACTTGTTTGCATTGTCACACATGCTTCAGTGCTCTGAGAGTGTTTATAGTGCTGTGAGTTTAACACTTCATGACTGAGAGCAGAACAGAACACAATCTTCATCATCACACAAGACAAAAGAACAACAATGAACAAAATCACCTTCTTCATCTGGACTCTCACACTGTTTGCTCAAGGTTTGTGTAATACATTTTTTACAATCATTATTAATTGTCTTAAAATGTGTAATATATCAGTTTTTCTCTCTCTCTCTCAGAGTGTAGAGGACAGTACACTGTAACTCAGAGTCCATCAATAACAGCAGCTCAACCAGGACAAGAAGTCAGAATAAACTGTAAAACCAGCAGTGCAGTGTGTGGTGGTGATGAGTTACACTGGTACTTACAGAAACCTGGAGAAGCTCCTAAACTCCTCATATATGATGCAACAAGCCGTTATACTGGAACTCCATCTAGATTCAGTGGCAGTGGATTTGGCAGTGATTTCACTCTGACCATCAGTGGAGTCCAGACTGAAGATACAGGAGATTATTACTGTCAGAGTGTACACTGTCCTAGTAGTTATGTGTTCACACAGTGATAAAGAGTCGTACAAAACCTCGGTCAGTCAGACGTCACAGTGATGCACTGATACAGCTGAGAGATACTGCAGCTGCTGATGGAGGATCACAAACAACACAATGGTGTATTAAACATTTCAGAAACATACATTTATTTAAGTAAACATGTGACATTTAATCTTATATCCCTTGCTTGTTCCCCCAGGTGAAAAAAAGTACATTTTCATAATGTACTTAAAGTGATCTATTTTTGCGCACTAATTTTGTACTTAATATACTAAAATTCTTCTTTAGTACTTCTTAAGATAATCTTAAGAACATCTAAGTGTACTTAACTGTTATTTTGAGACACCATGAATATGAACTAAAATGTGCTTTTAACATACTGTCTCTGTATTAAAAAAAAAAAATGTATTTAGTTATCACTTACACTTGAACCCATAAGTGTACTACAAGTGGTATATATATATATATATATATATATATATATATATATATATATATATATATATTCTGAAAGCTCCACTATGAAGGAACATTCCTAGTGTGAGCAAGAACAGTTGGAACTAAAGCTCTTTCTGACTGACTGTGAACGAACTCCCAGCTAACAGGAACCTTTTTATGAACAAACGTTCTTCCCGTAACGCTAATAGAACATTCGTTTAATGTTATGTGGTCTTTAATAAAGTTATTTATATATTCATTCATTTATATACTGTAACAACGACTCAGGTTGATTGGGATCCATAAGCGGTTTATTGGTAAACAAGCTCACAGTACAGGAGGCGGGGCTCTTATCACAGTGTGAACAACAGTGTCAGACGCAGCACAATAATCGTAGTCATAACCAGGTAAACGATCAGGGCAGACAGCAAACAATCAGAGTAACAGTCCAGGCAAACGACAGGGTAACAGGCAACAAACAATCAAAGGTCAGTAATCCAGATAAGGTCGATACACGGGTAGACAGTAACAGGAATCAAATGCTCAGAATTGTAGCAGGGCAAACAATACTTCGCAATGAGTGTGTGTGTGTGTGTGTGTGTGTGTGTGTGTGTGTGTGTGTGAAACAGGTGCACAGTGGGATTTGTAGTCCAGTTAATACTCGGGAGAGTGAGACCTCCAGTGGCCGATCGAGGGATTTGAAACGTTTGTAACATATACATTCACATAAACACATTTTTAAAACATTTTAAACACTGGACGTTTTTAACGATCAGAGAACATTCAGAAATAACTTAATTGGAACATTAGCAAGACATTCTGTTTAACATATTTTAACAAAACATTTTCTTTAACATATTTTTGTTAGCTGTGCTGAGAGACGAGACACAAGAGCTTTTATACTATAAAGAATAACATCAAAATTGACATCAAAATCAGAATGTATCTGTCCAGAACAAACACTTCAGATATAGAAAGACGTTACGCTCATATTACTATGAATGAAGTGGTGCAGGTGTGACGTCTGAACCTGGAAGTCTAATTCACCGCTGGTTCCTTCGGGATTTTCCTGTGGGGTTTATAAATGGGGTTTTTCAATTTATATAACTTGACCATACTTGTTCTTCAACATAAACTGCACACATTCACAAACGTTCTTATCTAGTTACTTATTAAAAACATATGTTTTAAATAAAATTAACATAACTGCTGCAACATTTGCACTTTCAGTATGGATGTGAAGTGGTGTAAGTTTGTGTTAAAAAAACAGGTGGGACAGGAGTGTGTGTGTGTGTGTGTGGTATTAATACAATAATTCATGTTCAATTTCAGTTGTACATTGAGTTTAATTTATCAATAAATCCTGTTTAATGTAATAGTTTCATCCTTAAAATCTACTATAATACACTATATTGTTAGTCCTGAGATTCTTCACATCTCTGAATAAATACATAAATCTGCTGTAACTGTTTGTGTGCCCTCATGGTCTAGTGGTTGACCTTTTGTTAAGCGTGTCACGGTTCTGGGTTGTAATCCGCCCTCGTATAGATTTTTTTAGAGTTGTAACGTTAATCAGCAGATTGAAGCGCTCGTCTGTGTGAAGACTGAACCCGAGCCTGATAACAGTGACAACGAACACTCAGCATGATTTCAAAAACAGCACATTCCAGAGCTTATTTAATGAAATTAATATTCTGCTAGTCAACTGGAGATGTTTCATTAGTATTATGTACATCCGCGGCGCGAGATGTTTCAAAAAGTGGTGGGGACAACATGTTCTACCTGTCCCACACAAATTACACCTATGGGTGAGTAATTTACTTTGTAGAACAAAACATCAAAGTATAGTCAAGTTATGTTTACCACAGACCTTATTTTACTCATAATTTTGAAAAAACAAAACAAAAAAAAAAAACACATAATAAAACCTCATTGTAAAATCTTAGTCTTCTGGGTTCTGATGTCATACCTGCACCACTCTATGAGAGAAATATGGTGGAATAAGTCCCGCCTTCTAAATAAAGAGCCAATCGCTGATTGATAAAGCCATTGGGTCACTGCAGCTGCCATTAGAAGCTCCGGTTGCTATAGAAACAGTCAGTGTTCTGAGACTTGTGCTTATAACAG
Source organism: Hypophthalmichthys nobilis (assembly GCA_037950665.1). Classification (NCBI taxonomy): domain Eukaryota; kingdom Metazoa; phylum Chordata; class Actinopteri; order Cypriniformes; family Xenocyprididae; genus Hypophthalmichthys; species Hypophthalmichthys nobilis. The sequence continues at coordinate 2,076,172 of CM075486.1, forward strand.
CACATGCACATTGGCTGGTCCGGCCTGAAAAATACAGATTTGTTTTTTTTTGGTCATGATTTGAGCGTTTAGAAGCAAAACTGATGAGACAGTTGATCTCAGATTTCTTTATTGATTTAAAATATGCAATTTAATCCTCAGCTTGGTGAACAGCTTTGGAGATGTAAGATTTGAAATATCTAAAAGATATTTTAAAATGAACAAAGACATTTGCTTTGCTGTTTCAACCCCCTCTCTCTTGCTGCAAGGGCCATTTGGAAGTCAAAGATGTGTTGATAGAGATCAAGCCCTGTAGGCCAAGATGTGTGTACATCGGGGGTCTACGAATTGTCACACCTTTAGTACAGTGGGGGAAGTTTTAATCTTCTGATTGGTCAGTTTGAGTTTCTCACATTTGGGTTTCAGTCACATGGTCAAGGAAGGGATAAAAGAACATTGTATCTATTGCTCTGTCTCTTTGATTCTCTCCCCCTTCTCTCTCTCTCTCTCTCTCTCTCTCTCTTTCTCTTTCACTCTCTCTCTATCTCTCAAGTAACTTTTTTCATACATGCTGTGTACGATTAATGGTATATGATTTTATCATCTCATACATCTATTTTGTAATTATTTTAAGTGTAACCATAATCAGATGTTGTCATTAAACCCTTTCAATTACAAATGATGTGCTAACTAGTTTTGATTTAGTATTAACATTAATGTGCTCCCTATTGCAATATAATACCGTCACCCTATAGCAACGCTCTCCCACATATTTTGCTATTATAACTGCGCTTATTTCCGTCGTTGGTATAAGTTGCAGTGGGTGGTAATAGACAAGAAATTTACAGTTTTCTACCATTTTGCAGATAACGTTTCTTTAGTCGCTCGGATAATGATTTAAATAGAGAGAGTCACTTTGCATTGTCACACATGCTTCAGTGCTCTGAGAGTGTTTATAGTGCTGTGAGTTTAACACTTCATGACTGAGAGCAGAACAGAACACAATCTTCATCATCACACAAGACAAGAGAACAACAATGAACAAAATCACCTTCTTCCTCTGGACTCTGATCTGTATATCAGGTATACAATGAAACTCTGACTTGCTTATAACTAAAAAAATAAAGTTGGTTCATGTTTTATGAATATGACATCTATTTCTAATATGACACATCATTTTTCTATTGCCATGATGTAATTCACATTTGAATCTATTCATTTCTCTTCCAGGCTCCAGTGGACAGATCACAGTTACTCAAACTCCTGTAGTTCATACAGTCACACCAGGAGAAACTGTTGTGATGAGATGCAGCGCCAGCACTCCTTTAACAGGCTGTAGTCCACCCTGTCTGTCCTGGTACTTACAGAAACCTGGAGAAACTCCTAAACTCCTCATATATGTGACATCAAGCCGTCATACTGGAACTCCATCTAGATTCAGTGGCAGTGGATCTGGCAGTGATTTCACTCTGACCATCAGTGGAGTCCAGACTGAAGATACAGGAGATTATTACTGTCAGAGTTACCACAGTGGTCCAGTGTTCACACAGTGATAAAGAGTCGTACAAAAACCTCGGTCAGTCAGACGTCACAGTGATGCACTGATACAGCTGAGAGATACTGCAGCTGCTGATGGAGGATCACAAACAACACAATGACAATGTTTAGCAAAGTTTCAAGAGAGTTTTAAAATTAATAGAGTAAATATAAATGTAATCATTTATTTTTAAATGAAATAACAGTTAGTGCTGATATTAATTATGGCAGCACTGGGATGTTTTATTGTTTGTGTTTCAGATCACAGTATGAGAGCGATGTGGAGTGAAGCAGAAATAGCAGTTGTTTTTAATGTGTTTTCTCTCACTCCAGGATTGAAAGAAGTGGTTTCTTTCTCCAGTGGTTGTGGGAAAAATATGCAAACTAACTAATCTGATTTAGTCTGAAAGGCAAATTAGAAAGTTCTTGCCTATAGAACTGTTATATAAAAGTAATATGACATTCACAGTCGTGCTGATATTCAGTATAACTGCACAATGAAAAAATTATTAAAATTTACAGGTAAACTACAGGCAGCTATATTTACCTGTAGAATGCTGTAATTTTACACTGTACCTACTGTAATCTAATCTAATCAAAATTTTTCGATATACCCCTTGGTTGGGAATAGTCACCAAGTATACTATAGTAAGTCTATAAAGGGATAGTCCACACAAAATCAGTCATCATTTACTGACCTGTTCCAAACCAGAATGACTTTTCTTCTTTTGTGAAACACAAAAGAAGACCGTTGGGAACCAGTCAGTATTGGTGCACATTGAGTTTTTCACTTTCAACTGCTTTTTTTCCAGCATATTTCTTAACATGTAAATATTTGTATAAACAAAACTGAGACAAATTTCACAGACATCTGATGAACAAAGTATCTGGACAGAACCAGATTTGCCAGATCTTGCTGTGAGATGTTACTTCACACTTTCTCAAACACGTCTGTGGAGACTTATGGTTACATGTGGTTTGGCACTGCAAGGACAATCAGCTGTCCTTCTGTCTCCCTGTAGCACTGTCTCAGGCGTCTTACATTACGGACATTTGAGTTTATTGCTCTGTTCACATCTGCAGTCCTCTTGTCTGTAAGAGTAGCGAGCTGACAGTGGTGACGGCAGGAACGAGTAAGTGCTTTGCTGAATATCTGTTCTGGGTCAGTTGCTTTGTTTATTATTTGCTGCTAGGAAGGATTAATTTCGAATCTGTGCTTGTCCTATTTTCTACCTTGACTGATTTTAACTGTGACCTTGACTGACTTTGATAGGTGCATGTGCAATAATTGAAAAAACACTGTTAAAACCCTTTCTAATAAAGATCTGTAAAGCTTATTTGGATTGTACAAAGTTATCTTTAAAATACAGTATCCTGAAAATGGACTTTTCTTTGTTTTTTTTGCTGATTTTGTCATCTTTTCTTAGCTTTTTATTTCAATTTTTTAAAACAACAAATCCAGTTGTAGCCTATATAAATATTAATAACATTAAATAAATGTTATAACAAGTACAGAAATAATTACATCAATGTAACTCAATGTAACTCAAGGACAAGCCCACAATAGGAGGATATCATGAACATTCGTGAAAGCGCCACACAGTGGAACAAAATATTTCAGGAACCGAATATATTGGAACACCTGTTAATACTGAATCGGTGTTCTGATGAACCTGGAAGCGCTGCAATGTAAATAGCCAACCTGGGGCACGTTCAGGCCCAAACCGGTGCGCAGCGTTTTGCTACGGAAACGGTGTGCATCGGGGTTTGAGATACGTTTTCTGTTGTTTGGTGGGTGTGTCAAAAATGTCAATCAGCAGCAACATGTATATAAACCACACAGTTTTAAAGAGACAGCTCGCACCGTGGGTCCAAGTAAAGTCGTTTACAAATGTGTCCGCTGCAGCTCGGTATACGCAACAATTGAAGATATTAGAAGATGGCAAGGGCAGTGATGTAACATCGAGCGTATTTTGCAGTATTAAACACGTTTTATACGTATTTCATCAGGCTCTGAAAAATCTTCAAAAAGAACACAAAGAATGGCCTTCTCAGCTGCCATAGTTGCAACTCTTGCGTCATCAGAACAGGGTGTTCAACGCACCACCGTTTCCGTTTAAAAAATGTTTTGCAATGTTTTGTCGGGGCTGAACTCAGTCCTGGTCTCATTAGAAAAACGTACCTGTGGGAACATTTTTGGGAGTCGCAAAATACGAACCAATACGTACATATCACTGCAGTTTCAATGTGAAATGTCCACTGAGTGCCACTAAAAGCGTGTTCATTTTTTTTACCGGAACAGATAAACGTGAATATAAGTTTTTATGACGTTGGTTTTATAAATATATCACCGCAGTTCTGATTTGAAATTTGTCCTGTGAGTGGCGCTAAAAGTGTAATGCTCCATTACATGTTATAATAACGCACCACCAACACGACACCTAAACCTACCGATAGTGTTAACAAAAGCAAATGTGACTTAAAAAGCATCCGTAATCATGCCGTTTTGATCTCTCATCTTTGAGCTCTTTTTTCCATGACTCGTTTTTCCCCTGAATTCGTACCCAAGTCTTCCTCGTCCTAAGTACAACTCTGTACCAGCTGAGCTACTGAGCTACTGAGCAAGCTTATGTCAGAAAAGCGAAACATATGGAGATGGTTAAGCGACGCAAAGTTCAAAATATATTCAATTACAAATCGTGCACTTCGGTAAAAAGCGTTTTTAAGTCATAACATAATATTATGCAAGGAGATGTGAAAACAAGTCTTTATTAATCCATAATCTGACCCTGTAATCATAACTGTGTATGAAAACAATTAAAAGCGCTTGCTGTTTTACTGCCTGTATAGTGTTCATTTCTGTTGGAAACTGCAGCGATATGTACGTATTTTTGCGATTTGCGAAAACGTTCTCACAGGTTCATCTTTCCATGAGACAAGGTTGTAAATAGCGTAGAATTACAGAGAGACAAATTTGTTGAATAAAGTTATTTACGTTTTGTTTTTGCGCGGAAAAAATATTCTCGTTGCTTCATAATATCAAAGGGTTAGTGGTTCCCAAACCTGTCCTGAAGGACCCCCAGCACTGCACATTTTGTATGTTGCCCTTATCTGACACACCTACTTCAGGTCTTGCAGTCTCTACTAATGAGCTGATGAGTTGAATCAGGTGTGTTAGATGAGAGAGACATCCAAAATGTGCAGTGCTGGGGGTCCTCCAGGACAGGTTTGGGGACCACTGGGTTAGTTCACCCAAAAATGAAAATAATGTCATTTATTACTCACCCTCATGTCGTTCTGCACCCGTAAGTCCTTTATTCATATTCGGATTTAATCAAAATATCTTAATTTGTGTTCCGAAGATGAATGAAGGTCTTATGGGTGTGGAACGACATGAGGATGAGTAATAAATGACATTATTTTCATTTTTGGGTGAACAACCCTTTAATAAATACTGCTGATGACTTGAGTTTGTTATGAACTGTAACATGACGCGACACATTCAGTCGGCTGCAGTATCTCAGTAAAGGCTGTTGAACTGAACTGTTAGACGCTCCATTACTGACACTGCAGTTCCACACAGTAGAAGAGCACAGTGTGTTTTAATGCTGCTGGAGCTCATGGATGTTGTTCAGTACCAGAGAACTGAGAAATCTTCCACCCTGAACACTGATATTGTGTCCTTCAGAAACACAATTAAACCAAAGAGCTGCTGCAGTTTATTACATGAACTAATAATGAGCCCAGAACAGTGTAGAATGAGTGATAGAAAGTGTTCAGTGACCTTACAAAATATTAATAATGACCAAATCAATAACATACATGATTCTGTCAATCTCCAGGATAATGATTTAAATAGAGAGAGTCACTTTGCATTGTCACACATGCTTCAGTGCTCTGAGAGTGTTTATAGTGCTGTGAGTTTAACACTTCATGACTGAGAGCAGAACAGAACACAATCTTCATCATCACACAAGACAAAAGAACAACAATGAACAAAATCACCTTCTTCATCTGGACTCTGATCTGTATATCAGGTATACAGTGAAACTCTGACTTGCTTATAACTAAAAAAAATAAAGTTGGTTCATGTTTTATGAATATGACATCTATTTTCTAATATGACACATCATTTTTCGATTGCCATGATGTAATTCACATTTGAATCTATTAATTTCTCTTCAGGCTCCAGTGGACAGATCACAGTTACTCAAACTCCTGTAGTTCATACAGTCACACCAGGAGAAACTGTTGTGATGAGATGCAGCGCCAGCACTCCTTTAACAGGCTGTAGTCCTACACCCTGTCTGTCCTGGTACTTACAGAAACCTGGAGAAGCTCCTAAACTCCTGATTTATTTGATTAACAGACGCCAGTCAGGAACTCCATCTAGATTCAGTGGCAGTGGATCTGGCAGTGATTTCACTCTGACCATCAGTGGAGTCCAGACTGAAGATACAGGAGATTATTACTGTCAGAGTTACCACAGTGGTGGAGTGTTCACACAGTGATAAAGAGTCGTACAAAAACCTCGGTCAGTCAGACGTCACAGTGATGCACTGATACAGCTGAGAGATACTGCAGCTGCTGATGGAGGATCACAAACAACACAATGACAATGTTTGGCAAAGTTTCTAAAGACTTTAAAGGTAAATGTAATATATAAGATTTAAATACATTCTCTTAACCCAGCTTATTGTTCATTGACTACTCTTAGTATGCCATTCATAGGTTTATTTCCCCCAAATGTGTTGTGGCAGTATAGATATTTTCTGTACTGCCTCTGTTTATTTCATGTTCTTTGTCACCGCCTCCTAAACTATATGCATCAGGATTGGAGGAGAGGACTAATTAAGGGGAAGAGTGAATGTATATAGGGGCGAGGTTTAGAGACTGGAGGGAAGTTCAACTGACCAGAGACGTTACGTTCCTTTTGGAGGCAGTCCTTGCGGGTGGCTTTTATGACGAGTGTATGTTCCCGGGAATCGTTGTACTATATTCCCAAAATCGTGGGCTTGGTGGTGCATAAAAAAGAAAAAGAAAGGAGAAGACAGGCTGACGACGCCGATGTACCCGAGTCACTCTTAGACCCCAGCGTTTAATTCATAGCATGAACAACTGTTTGTCTATGAACATAAAAGTTTGTTGGTGTTTGTAGGCGTTTGTTGAAGTATGCACCAGAATTTAGCTAACTGGCTAGCAAAGCAAAGCGCGTTGGTCTTTGTTTACGTCCTTGATGCAACCAAAAAATAGCAACAGAACTATACATTTAAAAGACATGTACAAACAATAAAACGTACTTACAGTTTGAAGCCAATAAACAGCAGCTTCTGCTTTTAAAGTGGGAACTGCTTCTTTCAGTAATAGCCTTTGTGCATTCAGTAATAGCCATCCAGAACTCTTCCGCTTCCATTATGCCGCGCGACATGGCCTCGCCCACTTTGTTGCGTGTTCCCGGAGGCGTGTTTTGCAGGGTTTATGATGTCACCAACCCGGGAAGAAGCTCGTTGTAGTCCAAACCGGTCGTTTTTGTAGGCATTAAACTGCCATAACTTTAAAAGACAATATCTCCGTTTGCATTGAACTTTCAGCGCTGTAACTTTGCAGATACTGTTAATGCTCAAGCAGCAACATTACACACTAACTAAAGTAAAAAACTGAAATTGCAATGAACCATCCCTTTAATCTGAACGTGTCAAAGTGAACAGGGCATTGGATCCTCCAATTCTGAAGGGGGAATTAAACACAAAGTAAAACACAAACAAACACACACTTTACACAATATTCATGCATATATCTGTAAAAGACTTTAATCAGCTCGACATGTGCCTCTAAACAAACAAAAACACAACAACAACCGAACCTGTTCAATGCAGTCAATGGGGCGCTGCGTCCGACAGCAGGAGCAACCTGGTTTACAAACTAAATGAACCACAAGCAAATTCAAAATAACTAAATACAAAAAAGAACACAAATTAGGCTGATCTCACACAGCTCCAAAGATTGGTCCCAGAAACTATATAATGGCCACGAGAACACAGTTCGATGTCCAAGCAGTCATCTATGGTGAAGCAAACATGAACGGCAGACATTCAAGCAGCAGTTTAAAGGGAAACCAAAGACCGCTGCAACGTCTCTTGCATTGACTCAGACATTAACTGTGTAAATACAACACACTCCAAGAGTAAGGATCACTAGCTAGGTCACTAATAAGCAACCAAACCCACAGTAGAAATGTCTGTCAAATGGTGACACAGGGAATTCCATGGTAGATAGAATGCATTTCCATTGAAACAGACATCACTAAAAGCATCCCACAAATGCTCCTTAATCCACACTACAATAAAATAATGTAACCCTGCATGGCACAAACAAACAGCCCACGTCACGGCTGAATACTCCTACCTCTCGGACATTCACACGGTGCACCGGAAATCCTGTAACTCCGTCACTGACGCTAGGCAGAAGCACTTCTGCATAATGTCAATACTGCTGCTTTATATTCCACCAAACAAGAGCACAATTAAAACCCGCCCCCTCCACTTCTATCTAAAAAGGTAGAAACACTTCTACAACCACACAAAAACATGATGGAAATCTATAGATCCACAGTTGATTTAGCTTCAAAAGACATTGATTCATTAACTGGGAATTACCATTGTGTTTGTTTTGTGTGGTTGTAGTAGTAGTTTCTACCTTTTCAACAGAAATGACCTTTATCAACTCTAGAGGTCCCATCCACTTGCATTATATGGACTCACAGAGAGCAATTATTTATTTAAAAATGTTGTGTTCCTCTGAAGAAAGAAAGACATTTACATATGGGATGACATGAGTGAGTAAATGCGAGAATTTTCCTTTTTGTGTAGAGTATCCCTATAACACATTGTAGCGCCCCCTACCTGTAGTTAATTAATTAAGTAGGGCAGAGCACCAGATTCAATTACTATGTGCCTACCAATGTTAAACTTAGGCCCCTCTAGTGTCACAAATGAATTACTTCTTCTTTAGAAAGTTATATATAACGAAATCTATACTCACTTATGAATAACTTGTCTATGAATGAACTCTTAGAATGAATAAAACACTTGTGAAAGTAACAAAATGTAAAGAATTTAATTAAACCATAAAAAGGGTTCAAATTATCTCAAAACGACAAATGGTTCAGAATGTGAGCAATTCACACAATCACATTTCTATTAAATCACCAATTGACACAATATCACACCAATCATGCAATACTTCAGGTGAGAAATTAATGAATTTGTCTCTGTCGCAAAACACACTTGAGACGACTGGACAAAATAACTTAGAATATCAAAAAGTCACTCTGAAAAAACCATCACAGTTTTAAGTGTACTTAATAACACCATATGAATCAATAGAAAACGCTGTGGGCCCACACACACACCAGTCATTCACTACACACCCCGTTGCAGGCCTGAGACGTTGCTGGAGTACGTGGTGGCCTTAGAAACAGCAAACTGGCCTCTTCACTCTCCTGAGCGGGAAAAACAAACTCACACAAAGGTACCTGACTTTGTGCTTTACGCCATCGTTCTTCACCTTCGTTGACTTTTGCTTCGCTATTGTTCGTTTCGTCATCGTTTGATTTAGAAAGAGTGTCGTGCCAGAGAGATCGTGAGTGTTTAGTGAAACTGTGAGTATTTGTTTATTGTTATCGTTGTTTCTGATCCCCGGTTTATTTGATCTTTGCCCGTTTGACTATGACTTGAATTTCGAATCTGATTTGTTTGCCAAAAGACTCTGTAAATACTGCTGTAAATATTCTTGTAAATAGTTTCACTTTAAGGGAGGTAGGGGGTTTGACGCCAATTTATCTGTGTCTTATTTTCACTTTGTTTACGGTTAAAGGAGGTAGGTAAGTTAAGTTGTATTTTATTTTTTTTTGTTTTCATTGAGGTAATTTAGTTTGTAAAAGATTGTTTTGTTTGTTGTTTTGGCCTGGTCTGCCCCTGACGCTAAACCCTTTATCATTGTAAATAAAATTTGTATTATTTGATGTCTCTCTGGTATTGAGACTCACTTCCTTTCTGTTATGGCTGACCCCTAGCGGTCGTAACATAACTTTGCAGATGTTGTTTATGCTCAAACAGCAACATTACACACTAACTAAAGTTAAAAAAGTCAAATCATAATCAACCACCCCGTTAAGAAATGTGCATTGTGCAATAAATAAATACTCCAAATAAAGTTTAATTATAATTTTATATCAGTAAGTTCTAAGTGGTATGTCAATAAATATGTTAACGGAACTTGGTTTGAAATAAATGTATTTGAAATAGATTTTGGTATAGGGCCAGCATGGGAAGTGGGAGTGCTGTGGACCAGCTACACCAGCACAGTTTTTCTTGACCAGTTAGACCAGCACTAAACCAGTCTGGACCAACATGGCATTCATGCTGGTTTATGCTGGATTTTTCAGCAGGGTGAGTTGACATTATCGTCCCACTCTCTTATCTGTCACCTTCCTCCAATGCATTAAGTATGGAGGTGATATTAATATACTTCCCTCATAATTCAGTAATGGGTGGATTGTCAGAGCAGAAAGTGGACTTTGTCGCCATTAGAGTCCCACTTTCTTATCTGTCGCCCCTCCAGCACAAGTCAGTGATAGTGTAGACGTGGAGCTGAACTCTACAGGCCCTTCAGGAGCAGGTTTGGACACTAAGCACGAATGAGACAAACATTATAGTCTTTATCCACCTTGTTTTTAACATAAGAGCAGCTCGGCCATTTGTAAATTGAATGTGTTTGACTTCAGGTGTCATTCGCTTCTGAAGACTTTGGGAAGAGAAGATACAATACGCTTATTCTTTGTCATTTATTTATGAGTGTTTCATCAACTTTGAGCACATAATATCCCAGGTGTTGAATTCTACTAAAATATAACAGATATAACTTTTGTCTTTTGTTATAATCCTTTAACCAGACTATCAATGAGAAACAAGAAGTTAAATCAGACTTTGTAAATATTGTATTTCAAGCTTGTCAATTCTTTGGAGCCCCTAAAGGGACATGGTGAAGGAAATAAATATGATGGGAGAAAAAAATTAAAATAAGTCAATGCTTTTGCATTCGCCTGCAAACAGCTCAGAAGGTTTTGTGAGCAAACACAAAATTTCTCAGGGTAACGCAAAAGTATTGTTATTCCTTCCATCTCATATTTGTTTGTCCCATGTTATTAAAGGGGGTCCATAGACTTCACATATGAATGCTGGGTGAGAGAAAACACATTGACAATGAATTTTAAACCTGCTTCTCCTTGGAATACCATGCAATTAAATGTTTATTTTGGGAAATGTCCTTGAAATGTCTTTGAGAATGAGCTGCAGTCTTCAGGATAATGATTTAAATAGAGAGAGTCACTTTGCATTGTCACACATGCTTCAGTGCTCTGAGAGTGTTTATAGTGCTGTGAGTTTAACACTTCATGACTGAGAGCAGAACAGAACACAATCTTCATCATCACACAAGACAAAAGAACAACAATGAACAAAATCACCTTCTTCATCTGGATTCTCACACTGTTTATTCAAGGTTTGTGCAGCTCCATAATTATTCTCTTGAAATATTAAATGTTTATAATTTTAGATAATTTTTTAGAATTTATGATTGTATTATTATTATTATTATTATTATTATTTCTTCTTCTTCTTGTTCTTTCTCTCAGAGTGTAGAGGACAGATCACTGTAACTCAGAGTCCATCAATAACAGCAGCTCAACCAGGACAAGAAGTCAGAATAAACTGTAAAACCAGCAGTAGAGTGTATGGTGGTGATCGTTTAGCCTGGTACTTACAGAAACCTGGAGAAGCTCCTAAACTCCTCATATATTATGCAACAAGCCGTTATACTGGAACTCCATCTAGATTCAGTGGCAGTGGATCTGACAGTGATTTCACTCTGACCATCAGTGGAGTCCAGACTGAAGATACAGGAGATTATTACTGTCAGAGTTACCATGAAATCAACAGTAAAGATGTGTTCACACAGTGATAAAGAGTCGTACAAAAACCTCGGTCAGTCAGACGTCACAGTGATGCACTGATACAGCTGAGAGATACTGCAGCTGCTGATGGAGGATCACAAACATCATCAAACCTTTCAGAAACATTATTTATTTATTTTGATGTACTAAGCATGTGACATAATCTTTATATTATATAAATGTTAGTGGTGCTTGGCCCTGCAAAACTTTCCACTACAACATAATCTAACTGAAGGAAAGTCAGTCACTTTAATTGCACTTCCATGCTTTATCACTAGATGGCGTGTCTGTTACATAACTGAGTTCTCTATCTGTCAAGAACTTACAAGAACTAAGAACTTAATGCTGTTGGACAGACTGTCTCTGATATACATGCCACGGACATGAACGAGGATAGTCCTGACCCAGCACACATGCAGGAACTATGCTTGTCAACTGGTTTATTAATAATTAATAATCATCAATAATTAATAATTATAAACTGTGAAGTAAGATTAGTATACACACATCAGAAGGCCTACTCTCTCATCCCTGCATAGAAAGACACACGTGCAAATGATATGCTAAAATTCAATGGTTAAAAGCAGCACTTTAAAGGAAAATTCACTGATCACATCTAACATCATAAATACAGCGATTATGATATAAAGAGACAGTAAAGAAAATACGGGATAAATGTGAAACAGCAAAACGACCTCTGCTTCCCCGTCGACATACAGCATGAGCGCAAATGCTTAAAGGGGAAACAATAAATCTTCCTATGGTGTCCCAGTAACTGTTCCCGATTAAACCACTGAAAATACAACATTACATACAAGTTTTGCTGAAATTAACTCACTTATAGAATTGTTTCTTTATTCCTCTATGGCATGGTGTCGCCTTCAGGAAACATAAAATGTCTTGGACTTCACACCGGATCTATATACGACACGTCTGTTCAATGAAATGAGGGGCTGAAGTGGAATCAATGGACCAATCAGCCTGAGTCATTTGGTATTGATGTGATTGCTTACAGACTGCATGTAAAGGACCGATCGAAGCCTGTGCCATCTTCAGTTTCATGACTGAACTAGATTTCTGACATGACAATTCTTGGAGAGTTTGTCATGGTAATGAATATGACAATGTGAATGTGTTTGGTCTGCTGCTGTTGATTATATCTGCTGTAGAGTACAGAACTTTCCACTGCCAACACACACACACACTCTCCTTTTTTTCTCCACACATCCATTTGAGCTTTTCTTTTTGCTTGTTTAACTCAAAAACTCAAGAGTTTATATACCATATAATACAATATAATACTATCACATGAATGAACATGTAAGTAGATGTATGTAAACATTTAACAAGTTACTGATTTTACAATCAGATCTGCCATGCCGCTTCAGCATCAATCTCCCCTCTGCATTAGCAGGAAATATGAAGAGAATGAGTCAGTGTTTAATATGATCATCATGTTTTAGGTGTAATATATGATCCCTGTCAATCAAACTGAACAGACTGAATTCAGTCACTTCTGCTGTCTGGACGTGATGCTTTCCATTTGAGCCACAGAAACATTTACATTCTTACACATGATTTCTGTATTTTTAAATGATTTTCATGACATTTTCATATATATTTTCATCCCCACATTTTCAGCAGAAGTGAAACTGGTGTGTTCCAGTCCAGATCATGCGACCAATCAAACAGTGAGACTGAAAAGCCCATTTGCATTGTCAGGGTGGAGTGATTCTGATCCTCTCAGAATAGAGCAGCTCTGTCTCCAGAGACCATGTTCAAACCCCAAGAGCTTTATTTGACATTTACTGCTACATCAAGCTTGTGAAAAGCACCTGCATCTTCATCTGTTAGTTGAATGATGTTGTCAGACACAAAGTGAACTTGTTGAGAAGCTTTATTGAATGTTACAGCAGATTGAAAGATCACACAGTGCTTTGACACGCCAGCTCTCTTTCAGTATTGAGTTGTAAATCACTACAGCTGCAGCACTAGACTCATGTGAATCCTGCCTGACACAGGACACTCAGATACGCTCATCTTCAGGAGAGAAACATCAGCACTCAGAGCTCTTGTGGAACGAGACCTCATGAGGAGCTCCATCATGTGTTACTCTGCAGACGTACACCTCTCCCTTTTCCCAGCGTGCTTTGCTGAGGGTCAGGACGCTACTGCGGCTGTAGCGGCCGTCCCGCTGGCTCTCTGCGCTGGTCACGACCCCCCTCGGTGACCTCTGACCCGTCCAGCGTCCAGCTCACCTGCGCCCCCCTGTGGAGAGTAAGAGCTGAGCAGGCAGAGCAGTGCGGCTGAGTCTCCAGAGATCTGCAGAGAAGAGGGCGGCAGCAGAGACACTGAGGGCTTCACTGTGGGACCAGCTGCAGGAGACAAACACAACACATTCACAAACACAAAGAAAACACACTGTTTCACTCACAGCATTTCAACAGCAGCAAAAATCATGACAATCTGATCCTTCATGTCATTCAACATCACTAGAGCTGATATAATATACAATATACAAACTACACAATCACTATATACATTTAAATCAAACCTCAGAAATGAACTCAATATACTAACACACTGACTGCTTTAATTCCAGCAGTTTTTGCATCCCAATATAAAGTACATTTTTACTTAAGTGAGATATTCAACTCAAATTTCAAAGTTTGACTAAAGCTCAGGCCAAATGATGATTATATCACTGATAAGAACGAGAAAACAATAACATTTGTAAATTGTACTTGAATTATAAAGCACTGAATTATGAGCACAACATGAGCAAAAGAGATTCAGTATCATTGACTGAAATACAGAAAGTAACAACATTTACATTCTGATGTCAGATCTATTTTTTCCGCCATGTATGATATCTACAATAAAAATGAACTACATATGAACACAGTATAGAAATAAATAAAGGGAAATTAAACTTGTAATAAACTGATTAAACTCATAGTGAGACTCATTATGGAAATGCATTTGGATTTTTTTTTTTTTTAAAGGAATAATGCTGTTCTTCTGAATGAATAAACATGACAATATCATTGTTTTAGATTAAATAATTATAAAACAATATCAGTAACACTTTACTTAAAGCCTTCATACACAATACATTATAAAAGTAATTTTAATGCATTAATTAAGCTTTCTTTTATACATTATAATGTGTGTGTGTGATCTCATGAATAATTATAACCGCAATTATAACACATTATAATATTATCTATTCATTGTTACATTGTTACACAATGCATTAAGACACATGACAAACAACCATTTTCAGATGTAATAATGAATTTGCAAATATTATATTGCATTTTTGCATTTTATAATGCATATTGTAAAGCACAATTATTTATGAAAAGATATAAGGCATTATAATGTAAATTATGAATACCTTTAAGGCTTCAAGTAAAGTGTTAACACAATATCCAATAATAATTGCCATTAATGTTTTTCTTGTTTCAACTTTAAATCATTTTAACTCTAAATTGTTCTTTTTTTACACTTTATTGTATGCTGACATAGTTACATTGTACTACTCAAATAAGTACTGAGTAATATTAATTAACTGCATGTACTTACTATAGAGTTACAGTTAGGGTTTGGTTCAGGGTTAGTTACTTGTATTTATGCATAATTTACTGTTATTACTATAATAAGTACATGTAGTAACGTGTAACTTCTTCACCTTAAAATAAAGTGTTACCTTTTTTTCTTAAATAGGAATTAAAAAACAGACTTACATTTGACCACCAGTTTAGTTCCTCCACCGAAAGTCCACCACAGTGATACAATCTAATGAAACGGTCGTACAAAAACCTCTATTCCACTCGAGTGAACACAAACTCCAGCAGAGAGAGAGAAACAACACTTCAACACACTGATATTAGAAGAAACTCAGATCTTCTCAACACTCAGACATTCAGTTTGGACTAAATGCTTTCTGATATAACACTGTTTATAGAAATATATTTGATGATCTGTGACCTCTGAGGTGACCTTTGACCTCTTTTATCATGGATGATGTTGTGGAGTTTCTCATAATGATCTTCTGTTCTTCATATGAAGCTCAATCATCATGATTCACAGAAAAACCTGCAGCTTTAAATAAATTAATCAATCAATAATTCTGAACATTTCATATTCACATTGTTTAATCTCACATGACCTGATTATGAGTCCTTGGACACACAAACACCATTATGTACATCATTTCTGGTTTACTCTAAAAACAGTAAAATGGATTTATTTAGTACTTGATTTCTCATTGTTAACATGCTTTGAAAGGTGTAGTACAATAATGTGTTCAACAACCAATTTCAGATGTAAAGAGATAATTAATGTGTTTGACAAATATGTTCAAAATGATCTACACTTATGATTCTCCAGTAATTTTGGTCGCCTAAAAATAAATTAGATAAATAAATAAATAAAAATCTTTTTTTAAGGATGGTCCCTTCTTATGGCCACCGTGTTGAGATCACATGACCAGATGAATGCTGCTCACTTTATGTTGGTCACATATTATCAGAAACATTCACCTTATATAAATGAATCATGCATGAGAGTGAATAGATTATTTCTACAGCGGCACTGAAAGATGAAAATGCTTCATCCACACTGATAGATGTTCATATAAAGTCAAAGACTAGTGTCGTATCAGTCTGCAAAACATAAACAAAAATTTTTTATTAAAAATATTTTACAATTAATCAGTATGTACAATTATTACAAAATGATTCAACAACATCAATCTGATTGTAAAATCTTAGGTTGCACTTTATTTCGATGGTCTACTTTAGATATTCTACTAACTATAAAGCTTGTCAGCAGAAGGAAGCATGAAGTGCTCTAAAATTTCCTGGTAGATGGCTGCGTTGACTGTAGACTTCAGAAAACACAGTGGACCAACAGCAGCAGATGACATGGCAGCCCAAATCATCACTGACCGTGGAAACTTCACACTGGACTTCAAGCAACATGGTTTCTGTTCCTCTCCACTCTTCCTCCAGACTCTGGGACCTTGATTTCCAAATGAAATGCAAAATTTACTTTCATCTGAAAAGAGGACTTTGGACCACTGAGCAACAGTCCAGTTCTTCTTCTCCTTAGCCCAGGTAAGACGCTTCTGACGTTGTCTTTGGTTCAGAAGTGTCTTGGTACGTGGAATGTGACAGTTGTAGCCCATTTCCTGAAGACGTCTGTGTGCGGTGGCTCTTGATGCACTGACTCCAGCTTCAGCCCACTCCTTTTGAAGCTCTCCTAAGTTCTTAAATCGGCTTCGCCTGACAATCTTCTCAAGCCTGCGGTCATTCCTTTCACTTGTACACCTTTTCCTACCACACCTTTTCCTTCCAGTCAGCTTTCAATGAATATGCTTTGGCACAGCACTCTGCGAACAGCCCGCTCTTTCAGCAGTGACCCTCTGTGGCTTACCCTCATTGTAGAGGGTCTTGATGATCGTCTTCTGGACAACTGTCAAGTCAGCAGACTTCCCCATGACTGCTGTTGGGATCACTGACCTAAACCCAGTATTTATACCCTGAGAATGGTAATTTAATAGAACTTGAAATTAAATATTCTAATAATTTGAGATACTGATTTTTTTAATTTTGATGAACAGCAAGCTGTAATCATCAAAATGAAAACAAAAAAGTCTGGAAATATTTTACTTTATGTCTAATAAATGTCTAATAAATCTAGAATATATTTAAGTTTTACTTTTTGAATTAAATTACAGAAAAAAAAAACTTGTTCATGATATTTTAATTTATTGAGATGCACCTGTATCTACTAATTAATGTTCAAGAAATATAACTATGAAGTAACTACTAATTAACAGAAAATGATTCATTTTCAAAATTTCTTGAGTAAAATTACAACTGCTTTGTACTACTTTATTACAGTCCACCACTTATTATTACTTATTATTATGGAAATCAAATATGCATTTTTATGCTGCATAATACTGCACTCCCAAAAAGACTCATTACAACAAATTTTTCAGAAGTTTTTGCCTGTATGGTGATTAACTGCGCATGTTCTGTAAGAAATCAGAAAACCCCACCCCCACTGCATTGCCATAACTATCCAACTTATCATAGATATAAAATGTTTTATTTACCAAAATGCTGGGATGAGTCATTTTTGGGTTATTTTTTCAGTGTTGGGCAGTTTTTGCGTTGTTATTCCCCCCACCCCTCCCCCAGGGTGGCCATACGTCCGGATTTTAAGCCCCCTGTCCGGCGTCCGGCGCAGCCTCAAGCCGGACACTCATTTGTCCTACTTTTTTCTTTATTAGGACGCAGCAGCATAGCGTCTAATGCCGTAAGATCTCTGGTCAAACAAACGATTGGCTGAAAGCGGTGTCAAATAAATAACTGATATATCATTGGTTAAAAACGTAAACAAGCCTCCACGTGCTGGTTACGTCATATCATCATGTTAACATGCTGAAACGTCAGACCTCGTTTAATCCGGAATGGACAAAAGAGCATGAATTTATAGCAAAAAGCAGTAGAGACACTTTTCATGGATTTTGCACACTGTGTCGCTGTGAAGTGGACGTTAGTAGTCAAGGGAAAGCCGCCATTGACCGACATGCCAGCACGGAAAAACATAAAAGTAACCGACGAGCTGCAGGTACATCTTCCCTGAGGTCATTTTTTTGAGAAGCAACAGCACCTCAGGATGACAAAATCTCCGCTGCAGAGCTTTGTAAAGTCTGTCATGCAGTCAAGCATCACCAGTCATACAGGAGTGTAGACTGTGGAGTGAAAGTTGACAGAGAGATCTTTAGTGACTCATCTGCAGCTAAGGGGATGACCTGTGGAAAAACAAAGGCTAAGGCTTTGTGTGAGAATGTCCTAGCGCCCTACTCTGTACATATACATTCAGATTTCATCAAATTAAACAATCTGCCTTTTTCAGTGGCAACGGATGCATCAAACAAACAAGTGTTTCTGAGATATTTGCACTTTGAGGAAGGTGTGCAACATGCACTGTTAGATTTTTATAGTGACAGCAACGAAACTTCTGAGGCTATAACAAACCAGCTGCTGGCTAAACTGGAGATGTCTGGTCTTGATGTGAAAAACATGTCTGCATATGCAGCAGACACACCAGTGTCAACTATGGAAAACACAACAGTGTTTATCAGAAATTAAAACTGGCTCAGAAGGATGTGCTACCTGCAAACTGTTTAGCCCATATCCTACACAATGCAAGAAGATATGCAGCAGGCAGCCTGGATTTTGATGTTGAAAATGCTGTGCTCAAGGTTTACAGCCATTTTAGCATGTCAGCAAGCAGAACAGCTCAGTTGAAGGAATTCTGTGAGTTTGTGGAAGTGGAAGAATGCAACCTGCTACGGCATGTCGTCACAAGGTGGTTGTCCCTGCTTCCATCTATTGACAGAATACTGAAGTACTGGAAGCCCCTGACCAGCTACTTTCAGAGTGAAGGTGAGGAGCAATGCTCCCAGTTTTTGTGGAAATGTTTTGGAGAGGAAAGCATTGTGAAAGTGTCTGAGACATATTTTCTTTTCCTCAGTCACATTCTAAGTGTTCTCAGACACCATTGAAGCACTTGAGGCCAAATCGTTCAGCATAATGTGTGTTTAAGGTAATGACTGAACTGAAACAGAAACTTGAGAGAAGGATGACGGACAGGTTTTTTAGCTTTACTGTGAACAGCAAACTCAGGCAGCTACCCCCTTACCTGGCAAATAATGTGTGGTGGATTTTCTTGGTTTCTATGAAAGAGCCAAGAAATACATCAGTGAAAGATATGACTTCTCTGAGAACAGCTTTCATAGCAAAGTGGCAAAGCTTGACCTCACAACTGCTGTGTCATATGAAGAATACAGTGATGCTGTCCAGGCCTGCAATCTGAAAGACATTGATATGGATGGACTGTATGAGGAATATGCCATGGTGAAAGCTTCCTTCACCTCTCCGGAAATGGAAGGTTGCCACAGTGAGGAGCGACATCTGAAACTGTTTTCCAAAGCAGATGTACCACTTGTGAATCTCAGGAAGATCAGCGCCTATATTTTCTCCATCCCATGCAGCAATGCACACACAGAATGAGTCTTTTCAATGATGACATCTGCATGGAGAAACGAGAGGAATCGTCTGGTTGTGGACAGCGTCAAGGCTGAGCTCCAAGTTTGTGTCAATTTCACCTTTCCCTGCACAGATGTGTACAAGAAGTTTAGTATGATGGAAACACCTGATCCCTTGCATAAAACACATTATTTTATTTCTAAAGATACTAAGTTAAATCTTATTAATTAATTATTACATTAATTACATATGTGTTATCAGAGATGTGTACTGCTTGTTTATGGGCAGGTTATGGAGTCAGTCACAGCATCTTTCGGCAAGTGAAACAGGGCGGCGGTCTGAAGTTAGCAGTTTCCCCGCCAAACACGAGCCCAGCTCCCGCACGAGATCCAGCACCGCTACCCTATGGATAACAGAGGCCGGTTGATTTCTCTTGAATTGCTTTTAAATGTTTTAACTTTTGATTCTAAAACATTTGTTAAACGAGTTTAAATGTATGTATTGTATACATGTTAAAACAAATAAAATATACTGCATTAAGAAATGTTCTCATCTGAAATAAAGGAAGATATCATGTAAACTGGTTGTGTTGTGCATTTTACAAAGGTTTTTAGATTATTACTTTAATAGTGTTTTTTTTTTTTTTTTTTTCTCAGAGTGTATGTTTGATTTGAGTCAGAATTGTGTGGTAATTATTTATTAATTACTAATGGGTTCCTTAAATCTTCACTTTAGAATACTGTTTCAAATTCTAAGTAATTACTGCAGAATTATCTAATAATTCTTTATGAACTGCTAATGGGTTCCCTATATGTTCACTTTAGAACACTGTTTCAGGTTCTAAGTAATTCCTGTAGAATTATTCGATAATTCTTTATTAATTACTAATGGGTTCCCTGTATTTTCACTTTCCCTCAGTCATTGCCTTACATACTGGAATTTAGTCAATTGTAATGTGATATGAGGAAAACAGACACACTTACAGTACTGTATATGAAATATAAAAACTAATCTGAGGTAAGTTGGCTTTGGCAAGGCATTTAGAGTGGGGGTTGGGTTCCTTTCCGAAGTTGATTTCTTACAGAACACACTCACAAAACAATTATTTACCACACAGACAAAAACCTCTATAAATGTATTGTATTTATTAATACTGCATTTTCATAAAACTACTACTGATAACATTAGTAAATAAGAAAGGGCCACAACTCAATGTAATTGTGTTTGACCGTTCATTAGTGAGTTACTTCATAGTTATTTTCTTGAACCTTAATTAGTAGATAATTAACAGTAGTTCTTCAGGAGGTATGACAGAATTCATTAGTTATTGATTAGCTAACTGTTACTTAACAAAATCATAAAATTCTATTACATACTGATTAGTTAACACATCTTCCTTAGTAGTTAACAGTAGTGACTTAAGTGTTAATGAAGAATTACCTTATTAGTTCTTCAGTAATTCCTTATTAGTTATGCAGTAAGTAAGAAACAGTATTCTAAAGTGTTACCCAAATCTTATATGTAGAGAGTTTATTAGTTTGTTAGCAGCTCACGCTGTTGTAAATCCTGCCCACTTGTTTGCATTGTCACACATGCTTCAGTGCTCTGAGAGTGTTTATAGTGCTGTGAGTTTAACACTTCATGACTGAGAGCAGAACAGAACACAATCTTCATCATCACACAAGACAAAAGAACAACAATGAACAAAATCACCTTCTTCATCTGGACTCTGATCTGTATATCAGGTATACAGTGAAACTCTGACTTGCTTATAACTAAAATAAATAAAGTTTGTATATTTTATGAGTATGATATCTATTTCTAATATGACACATAATTTTTCTATCACTTTCATGTACTTTAAATTTGAATCTATTCATTTCTCTTCCAGGCTCCAGTGGACAGATCACAGTTACTCAAACTCCTGTAGTTCATACAGTCACGCCAGGAGAAACTGTTGTGATGAGATGCAGCGCCAGCACTCCTTTAACAGGCTGTAGCACACCCTGTCTGTCCTGGTATTTACAGAAACCTGGAGAAGCTCCTAAACTCCTCATATATTTAGCTACAAGCCGTCATACTGGAACTCCATCTAGATTCAGTGGCAGTGGATCTGGCAGTGATTTCACTCTGACCATCAGTGGAGTCCAGACTGAAGATACAGGAGATTATTACTGTCAGAGTTACCACTATCCAGTACAGAGTAAAGTTGTGTTCACACAGTGATAAAGAGTCGTACAAAAACCTCGGTCAGTCAGACGTCACAGTGATGCACTGATACAGCTGAGAGATACTGCAGCTGCTGATGGAGGATCACAAACAACACAATGTTTTATGAAACCTTTCAGAGACTTTATTTATTTATTATGATGTATTTAGTAAACATGTAACATACAATCTTATATCCCTTACTAAACTGGACTAAAATGTGGAGAAAATGTGAGTGGTGCTCTTCCCTCCAAAACTTTCCACTACAATATTATCTGTAATATTTACTGGGAAAGTCAATCCCTTTAATTGCTCTTCCATACTTCACCACTAGAGGGTCACATGTCTTTAACATAACTGAGTTTTACACACCTTTCCTTTAAGACCGTGGCTGCATCCAAAATCACATTCTTCCCTACTATATAGTAGGTCAAAAACAGTATGTGACAAAAAAAAACTATGTCTGAGTTCACAGTACTCTAGGGCTTTGTCCAAAATTGCCCCCTATACCCTTAAATAGGGCACTATTTGAGGAGACAGCCATTTGTAATGGTGTCCGAAACCATAGTGGGCGTTACCGAGTGGACTCAATCCCACAATGCATCAACAGCTAGAGAATACCCACAATGCAATGTGAGAGTCGCCAAATAAATGACTGTGTCTGACCAGAAGATGGCGACTGCAGCTGAATCATCCATCCACCCATTTGTGTGGCTTACAGTGTTTTTTTTTGTACCATGGGTGTATATCAACAAGGATGGCACTCTTAGTGTTTATTCATATATTAGTTAAAGCTGCTGTCCGTAACGTTTTTTTGGTTAATAATTATCCAAAATCAATTTTTGAGCAAGTACATAATCATCCAGTGTTCAAATCTATCTCCTTACCTTAGCCCGATTCACAACGGTGAGCTTGTTATAATGTTTTAAATTTCGGATGGTACTGGTGGGTTTCTGCAGGAAATTCGAGCATGTCGCCGTTCATCTTCGTCATTACGTCACGCCTATTTACATAAAGAACGAGTCCCAGCTAGTAGACTATATAGCATGTGAGGCGGATCATTTATAGCCTTTTCTCACAGCAGCTGCAATAACTAAACTTATCATTTTGATGGTGGATTGAATGGTTTGACAAATTAAGACTGCACAGAAATTGAAATCTACAGAACACACACTAAATACACAGTCACGTAATGCTGATGTTGTTAACATTAACAATTTGAGAATAAAGTATAACAATAATAATAATTTGCACGGTTTGACGTGACCCGATCTAAGCGTTCATTATATTTAATCACCACTGGCAGCGCAATTTATTTTTTAAAATTTTGTTTACCCACATAAAAATTATAATTCCACAAATAACTGCAATTGCAGGTTTCAAACAGAGATGGCGACAAAGAGGCAAAATTTACGGACTGCAGCTTTAGTGATTTGTGCATGATTGTGTCATGACTTTATTTGAGGGGCACATCATACTTAATTCATTATTAAGTTACCATACACTAACATCAACTAATGGCTTGTTAATGCATAATTATGTGATGACTTTACTTGAGGGGGCACATCAATTAATTCACTGTTAACTACTTACCAAAGTCAGCTCATGATTTATCATTAACTTACTATCAAATACACATGTTCTAGTACAACTAGTATTGTACAGTTAAGAGCTGATGTTTTTGGGAACCGATTCCTCAGGAACTGATGTAAGTCACAGTAGGTTTAGTTTGATGGGAAAGAATATCACAAAACAGATTAAGACCTTTTAACAAAAATTATTAGTTGATTTAGTATTTTATATGTTTGATAAGGAGGATCAGTGAAAATAATGACAAACGAATCCTGTGCCTTTCAGTAATGTTTTTAATGAAGCTGTTGATCTCAGTAGTTTACATTATGACAATAATAAATTGTTTAAATTTATTTCAAAGTCCAAATATTTTTTATTCCTTCTCATAGAGACTGTTTGATTTAGTTTACCCTAAATGTTAATTAATGCATTAATTATCAAACATGTATTAATGTGTAGTAAAGGCTGCTGTTTTCATGCATGAATCCTTATGACTCCTGTCGTAGTTTAGGATAGCTCTTCATTGGTTCATGATTAGTTCATATCTTCATTAATCATGAGCTCATGTTGAAGTAGTTCATGTACTGTTATTGTAAAGTGTAACCAAGTTCATAGATAATATTCTGATATAGTATATAGTATGTATGTACATTATATATCAGAGACTTGGTCAAATGTTTCCTCATATATTTTTCAGCGCTGGTAATGAATAAACCAATCATAGTTGTGTTATTAAAGAGGTGGACGTTCATCTGTTCATCCTCAGTGTATCAGTAGTCAGAATAAAAAAAAATTAATAAAACAACTGAACTAACTAAAGATAACATTAGTCAGAATGTAAAATCATCATTCTGTAACTCTAGTGTATTTTAGTTTGTCTGTTGTAAATCCTGCCCACTTGTTTGCATTGTCACACATGCTTCAGTGCTCTGAGAGTGTTTATAGTGCTGTGAGTTTAACACTTCATGACTGAGAGCAGAACAGAACACAATCTTCATCATCACACAAGACAAAAGAACAACAATGAACAAAATCACCTTCTTCATCTGGACTCTCACACTGTTTGCTCAAGGTTTGTGGTAAAATAGTCCTAATGAATAATAATTCCTTTAAAATATATTATATATAAATGATTCTCTTGAAATATTAAATGTTTTAAGAATTTTTAGAATTTATAATTTTATTTTTATTTTTTTCTTCCAGAGTGTAGAGGACAGTACACTGTAACTCAGAGTCCATCAATAACAGCAGCTCAACCAGGACAAGAAGTCAGAATAAACTGTAAAATCAGCAGTGGAGTGTATGGTGGTAGTTACTTACACTGGTACTTACAGAAACCTGGAGAAGCTCCTAAACTCCTCATATATAGAGCAACAAACCGTTATACTGGAACTCCATCTAGATTCAGTGGCAGTGGATCTGGCAGTGATTTCACTCTGACCATCAGTGGAGTCCAGACTGAAGATACAGGAGATTATTACTGTCAGAGTTTACACAGTGGTCCAGTGTTCACACAGTGATAAAGAGTCGTACAAAAACCTCGGTCAGTCAGACGTCACAGTGATGCACTGATACAGCTGAGAGATACTGCAGCTGCTGATGGAGGATCACAAACAACACAATGTTGTATCAAACCTTTCAGAGACTTTATTTATCATGACATATTCATATGTTTTATCCCTTACTAACTGAACTAAAATGTGGAGAAAATATGTGTGGTGCTTGTTCCAGCAAAACTTGTCACTACAGTGTCATCTAAGGCCATTTTTATGTCTGGCTCATTTGTAGAGTTCAACAAACCAGGAATAAGTTTAAAGGAAACAAATACATTGTGACACGTACAGTTGTGACAGCCTGTTTCGCTGGTCCATTGAGTCAGATTCACTACAACTGAACTGATCCAGAGTTTGTTTTCCAGTGGGATGAGACCAGGTGATCTCAGACAGATTTTTTTTTTATTTTATTTTTTGATGCAGATCTGAGCCTGATTTCCATGTTCATATATGCCTAAACAAACCAAACTAATGGAAAAATGCACCACGTTCTGAAACAAATGCTCCAAACACAAGTGGTGCTCACTGCAGAACCAAATGATATCCAGCTCCACCTATATGGAGATAATGGGTGAAGATATGTTCAGTGATAGGGTTATGGCTGTGGTTAGGGTGTGGTTGGACTGTCTAGCTCCACCTGTTATATCCAGAGAAGGGGAGCTGGACATCAAGCTCCACCCAAAGACAATACAAGCCGAGTTACTTTGAGCATATAGTCCTAAAAGCTGTGTGTGTTTGTGGAAAAAGTGAGTTTATAATGAAAAAATGAGGGGGGAAAAAGAAAAAAAAAAGATTTTACAAGATCCTCCATTAAACTGAGGAACCTATTCATTCCTTTCTCGGCTGGGCTTCTTCTCTTCTCTCTTTTGTCTCTTCATATCGTCTTGTCTCTCTCTCTCTCTTTTCCAACTCTTTTGCTCTCTGCCGGGCTTCTTCCTCTCTCTTTACCTCTCTTTCTTCCATCTCCCTGAGGTTTGTCAAAAGTTCAAAAACTACTTACTTTGTACATTTTTTTTGTTTGTTTGTTTTTGTTTTTTGCAAGTGGCACTTTCACATACACTATTAGAGATGCAGACATGTTGTTGAAAAGGTTCTGTGCATGAATCAAGAAAAGTTTAAATGTCAAGCTCACTGTATTGCATTCACTTATTCTGAGCCTAACAGAAGTGCATTTTCCCATTGCACAGGTGATTTATGGAAGCATATGTGTAGCAATTTTCAATTTAAAATAGTAATATGAAAAATGTCAATGCAATATGTACAATGTCAATGTATTTCTGTATTTAAATGTACATTTTTCATACCATATGCGCAACATTTGGAGCAAGATGATAATTCAAATTCAATAATATAATTTACATTTGCTATTTCAGACAATACTTTAAACATATCATTTAAACATATTCGTGCACCTTATCGTGAGCGAGTGAGCGGTGCTTTATTACAACAGGTTCCTTTACTCATAGAAATAATTTTAGACAAGCTGTTTGAGATTATTGCTCTATCAGTATGGTTGTATGTTTTTCCTCTTTTTATCATTCTGATTATTGTTTATGCATCAATTATATTAATAAAACGATGTGTAGCCTATCTGAATGCTGAGTGTTATTTATAATAATAAATTTTGTTCCCAAAAATAACTCTGGTGATGTCTTAGCACATCTTTCACATCTGCACTTTGGTCTGATGTGAACAGGTGCTGGTGGTGTGATGGTGTGGAGGATATTTTCTTGACACAGTTTGGGCCTTTAGTACCAACTGACCATCATTTAAACACCACAGCCTACCTGAGTGTTGTTGCTGACCATGTTTCATCCCTTTATGATTGTACCACATTGTACCTTCTTCTGATGGCTACTTCCAGCAGGATAACGCACCATGTCTCAAAGCTCAAATCATCTCAAACTGCTTCTTGAACATGACAATGAGTTCACTAAACTCAAATGAGCTCCAGGTCACCAGATCTCAGTCCAGTAGAGCGCCTTTGGGATGTGCTGGAGATTTGTGGCATATTGAAAAACATTAGAAAGTGAGAAGTTTTAAATAAAAAAAAATAAATAAATAAAATTATGTGAAATGAAAAAAAATTATGTGAAATGGTTTCATAGAAGGAAAAAAAAACAAGATTTAAAAAAGAAGAAAAAGAAATAGGCCTATGTAATTCGTTGCTGTGACCCAGAAGAATGACCCTACTCTGTGTAGCTGTCCAAATGTTTCTAAAATAGAGAAGAGAGAAATTTAGACATCACCAGAGCGAATTTTAGGAGCATTAGAGATGGTCTGGGGTGCTTTCTAGTGTGTGAAAGAGGGGTTTAAACATCAGAGTTATTTTTGGGTAGAGTTACAGTAATATAGTTGGTGCTACTGTACCTTAAACACTTTTATTTACTGGTTTAAAGAGTCGAAAAATAGGCATTATTCATTAAATTATTTATATCGTTGTAGTATTGGATGAGTGACCACCAGCACAAGTGACCACCACAATCCATCCCTTTATATACCTAAAATGGTGCCTTTGGAGGGCACTGAAGTTTTTAATCATTATCAACATATATTTTTAATAAAAATAACTCTATGAACGAGTTCCAAATGACACTTATTTTTGAGCCTCACACTTTTCAGTGCTCCAGAGCACTAACACTGGATAGTTTGGACAAAAATAATTTAATTTTCTGAACTCTCTGGAGTTCTTGAGTTCTTATATCGAACAATCAGTGGTACAGACTTTGTTAGTTGTGTCTTGAATGGATGGTCCATGCAGTTTTACACAGTGGAGTATGAACAAAGCCAATGGATTTTCTTAAATAAAATAAATAAACACAAATACATGTAGCTATAACACGCATGTGTGCATTATTACCTCGATGGTGACATTCACTGTCAATAATTCACCTTGACAACGATCCCTTACGGCATCACTTTAGGCATGTTCGTTATTCGTTCTAAGATATGATATCAAAGTAATATCATACCTTCTGTTCTTTTCTTTTTAAAGAACATTAAAAGATGCGCTCAAACCGTTCTCCTGATTCTTTTGAACAAGCGCGAAAAATGAAGAAAGCTTGCTTGAATCAGAGCTCTGGAGTGACAGTGCGCAGCGTTACAATACTGAGTTCTGATTGGTCAATCTCTGTTATTTATAGTTTGTTAATTATCATACAGAGAATTTTAATATTACATAAGTACATAATACATAACACTGTTAATCTAAAGGGGATGGTGGCTTTACAGAGGGGATGCTGTCATTTTTTCAACAAGGGGGATGTCATCCCCCCCCATCCCCCCTCAAATGACTGATGGAAGTGCATAATCTTCAGGAACAGTGACATTTCCCTGTCCTTGTTCAGCTTCATCTGCCTGTAAATGCCTCGCTTTTCATAGCTCCGCTGCCGCCATGTTTCCAACACCTGGCCCCGCCTTGACGCAATGATTGACAGGGCAGGGCGGGGATGTGATCGGCTCGAAATGCATTTTCAAATCCACATTGAATTTTGCTACATTAATTGTGGACCATACACAAACTGACAGGTGAAGTGAAAAACACTGATTATCTCTTCATCACGGCACCTGTTAGTGGGTGGATATATTAGGCAGCAAGTGAACATTTTGTCCTCAAAGTTGATGTGTTAGAAACAGAAAAAATGGGCAAGCGTAAGGATTTGAGCGAGTTTGACAAGGGCCAAATTGTGATGGCTAGACGACTGGGTCAGAGCATCTCCAAAACTGCAGCTCTTGTGGGGTGTTCCCGGTCTGCAGTGGTCAGTATCTATCAAAAGTGCTCCAAGGAAGGAACAGTGGTGAACCGGCGACAGAGTCATGGGCGGCCAAGGCTCAATGAGGCTGGCCCGTGTGGTCCGATCCAACAGACGAGCGACTGTAAGCTCAAATTGCTCAAGAAGTTAATGCTGGTTCTGATAGAAAGGTGTCAGAATACACAGTGCATCACAGTTTGTTGCGTATGGGGCTGTATAGCTGCAGACCAGTCAGGGTGTCCATGCTGACCCCTGTCGACAACGAGTTTGAGGTGTTGACTTGGCCTCCAAATTCCCCAGATCTCAATCCAGTCAAGGTTTTTCCAGCTCTGCTCCATTTTATTGCAGCTATGTACAGGAGGAACTGCATTGATGCCACGTTCTGAATACTGTGCTGTCTGGTACAGTGATGCAACAATAGAGAACAACACAAGAACAGGCTGGGAATCCTTTAAAACAATCTGTGAAGATAATTCAATTGGGTTACATATTGAATTCATATACATTTTGAATTACTTTTATTTGTATTTTAAATTTTGTTACATTGTAAATTAAAATATTTTAAATTAAATTATAAATAATTAATAGTCTATTTAATATCACAAACATTATATTATAATATTTCAAAGGATGTCCCTCTCCCTCTTGATCACTTCTGGTCTTGATTGTTTTTTACTGAACAGCTTCACCATGTTTGTGTTAGAGATCCCTGGGAAACTGATCTATTAAATACAAACGATCAATTCAAACTTCAGGCTACAGATAATAAAAATCATTGAAAATATGAGTATGAACTGTCAGAAACAGAGACTTGAGGTGTATTACGATACATGGCAATCTAAACATGGGAACAGTGTTTAAAATACTGTCTGTCAAGTGAAGACAGCAAACCACATATCAGAGCCACATGACAGATACAAACAAACGTGGATTACCTGTTGTTATTGTTACTGTCTCTTAGGAGTCATAAACTTGAGGTGAATGGTGTTTAAATCTGAACTCTATTTAAGTGCTGATCAGATCAGAGCAAAAGTTGTGCAGCGTTATAGTCTTATTAGCTAGATTTGCTAGTAGACCATAGCACAATACTCAACCTAAAGTTGTTGATGTAACTTGAATCGTTTAATGATCTTCTCTATTTAGGTGTGACATCTGACAGACTCGTAACGTGATGAACATCATTTGCAGTAATCCGGATTAGTTCTTGTAAGATGAAAAGTCATCCGCTGCGTCCGAAACCGCCTACTTCTCTATAGTAGACGAAAAGCAGTAGGCAAGCGAATAAGTATGTCCGAATCCTTAGTACTCAAAAATGAGTAGGCGAAAATTACCTGAGTGACGTACTAATTCTCGCGAGATTCGGACGTGCGTCTACTTAAAGTGCGTCCGAAACTGCCTACTTACCTACTATATAATAGTGGAAAAAGCAGTAGGCGAGCGAATAAGTATGTCCGAAACCTCAGTAATCATAAAAGAGTAGGCAAGAAGTTCCCTGATGGCCTACTGCTTCTGCACAGATTCTGAAGTGTTCCTCGATGGATACTTTTCTATCCCAGGAGGCCACGGGAGAGGATACGTCATACTCAAACATGGAGGAGAAAAGTGGCACGTTTGCTTTCAAATGTGAGTGTTGAAAACCAAAAACATGGTTCTTGTGTTAAAATCGCATTTGTTGAACTAATGTAGAGTAAACTGTTGAAGTGTTGAAGGTGTAAAGATGCTAGACAGCATAGTATAGTTGTGATTTTGCTGTAAAAACACATTTTATTGTGTACAGCTAACAGGGGAGCTTCAGTAAGCACACGTTCATCTCCAAAGTGGATTTACATGAATTCTAAACCATATACATCTTAAAGTCGATTACTAAATAAATACTAAATAAGTATTGCAGATGATGAGCACATCACAACATGAAATAGACATCTGAGTGATGTGTGTGTGCTATTATGTAACAAATCTACAGTAACTACACATAAGTTATCTATTTTATTTGTCCGTTAGTACTGTTGATAAATTAAGGAACATTTGTGTTGGATAAAAAGTGAGTTAACACATTATCAACTACCTCAACATTTAAATGTAGTGTTGAGCACATAAATCTCAGAGGAAACTTGAATCTTGTCTGGATGTCACAGGGACAGATGATCACGTGTGTTTCCCTTTCGAGGGAACTCGCACTGCGTCCCGAAGAGGGCGCTATGGGAACGCCCTCAGCGTGAATGCGTCTGATGCACGTTTGTCAACTAGTCCAATGGCAAGAGTGAACGTCACCGGTGGGTGACGTCACGACCAGGAAAGGATAAATACACATCCGGAAAGACCAGCTTCAGCTTTTGTGCCTCAGCAAAGCGCTCTGTGTGAAACTGTCTCTGTCTATTTATTGTTGTTTGTCCTCAAGCATTATATATTTCTAGACAGGAGTTTATTGGCGAGCAAATAGCAACTTGTGTTGTGTGTGCTTCCCTGCCCTCGCTACTATACGAGTGGGGATACACGCGATTCATGTGTTGTTTGTTTGAGAGCAGAGCATACATGTCAGCTCTTGTATTGGCATCTGACAGTGTTCATTCATAAATTTCCCGATGTGATGCACTATGGAGATTTTTAGCTCTGCTCCTCTTGGCTTTTTTCTCGAGGGAATAAAGTCTTAAGCAATAAAGAATCTATGGCTTGGATCTCGCGTTTGCCAAGGGGATGCATAGATTTCGTGTCCGCAAACTGCAATAAAGATTCTAGTGGCTCTCATCTCGCATCTCGCATCTGCCGAGGCGACGCGCAGATTTCGAGTCTGCAAACTGCATTAAAGATTCTAGTGGCTCTCATCTCGCGTCTGCCGAGGCGACGCGTAGATTTCGAGTCTGCAAAATGCAATAAAGAATCTAGTGGCACGGATCTCGCGTCTGCCGAGGCGACGCGCAGATTTCAGTCTGCAAACTGCATTAAAGATTCTAGTGGCTCTCATCTCGCGTCTGCCGAGGCGACGCGTAGATTTCAGTCTGCAAAATGCAATAAAGAATCTAGTGGCACGGATCTCGCGTCTGCCGAGGCGACGCGTAGATTTCGAGTCTGCAAAATGCAATAAAGAATCTAGTGGCACGGATCTCGCGTCTGCCGAGGCGACGCGTAGATTTCGTGTCTGCAAAATGCAATAAAGATTCTAGTGGCTCTGATCTGCGTGTTTGCCGAGGCGACGCGTAGATTTCGTGTCTGCAAACTGCAATAAAGATTCTAGTGGCTCTGATCTCGTGTTTGCCGAGGCAACGCGTAGATTAGGGTGTGCAGACGGCAGTTATAAATATTCAACCAATCATTCAGACCGTGTACACTTGTCTGGTGGTTCATTGATGCATTTAATTGAGGAGTTAAATGGGTTATTGCCTGGTTTTTAAAAGCTATATGTCTGCACTAATAACTCTTTATTTAGCCTTTCATCCAGACCGTTTTTACCTGTCTGGTTGATATGTGGCTGCATTTAATTTTGAGAGATTAAATGAAATTTGATGTGTGTATGGCCTATATGCATACTATATTTAGCATTTCTTTCAGACCGTATTAACTTGTCTGATAGATCATTTGCTGCATTTAATTTTTCAGGAATTAAGTGCACAGTTGGCTGTAATTTAATTTTGAGAAATTAAAATAATGCATATTTATCTGACTTTAAGTAGTTAGATTCATGTATTACTTCAGCCTTTCATGTAGATCCTGACGCCAGTGGTGTTAGGCTTCTTAGGCAGCCCCTGTGGGGTGGAGCGGTGTACACCTCAGTATACGGTGCCCGTGCCGCCGTTGCCCTCAGGGGACCGATCTGCTAACCCCATCACTCTCTGTGCTTTGGGGCAGCGGTTTCCAGCAAGCTTTGATTCAGCGCTCACACAACGTTGCATCAGGCTCGCACCCTCTGAATGAAATCTAAGGGCAGCCCCATGCGGGATAGAGCGGTGTACACCTCAGTATACGGTGCCCGCTCAACTTCATTGTCCGTATGGGGCCATTTTACCAACCCTGGCACCCTTGGTGCTTCAGGGCGCAGCAGTTTCCAGCAAGCTATGACTCAGCATTCACATGACGCTGTGTCAGGTTCGCACCCTCTGAGGAGGGTCGAAAAGCAGTCAAATGGGTTGTTTCCTGCCAGTGTATTTCAGGTCACCAAAGTGGCTGCTCTAGGTATACCAGAGACCAGCTTTGAGAGGCTGGTTCCCTTTTGTGGATTTTCTGGCAGAGTTGAGGCTTCTGCCAAATTTATCTCACTGGGCAGGCTCTGGTAATGGAACAGAAAGTAAACTCTTTTGCGAAAGGAGCTACAAAATGGGTTCCTCCTCCCAGCAGAGAGTTAGGGTTTTTAGGGCCGCTACTATTTTGTTCCAAAGAAGGATGGAGGGTTGTGTCCTATATTAGATCTTTGAATCATTCAGTCAGGAGACTTGGGTTCAAAATGTTGACGCTAAACCAGATCCGAGGACTGGTTTGTCATGATAGTTCTAAAGGATGCATACTTCCATGTCTCTATCCTTCCACAGCATAGGAAGTTCCTCAGGTTTGCTTTCAGGGGCAAATTATACCAATATTAGGTTCTTCCATTCGGTCTAGCTCTATCACCCCACACGTTCATGAAATGCGTAGATGCAGCTCTGGCCTTGCTCAACTGAACTGATTAGATGACTGGCTAATATTAGCGCAGTCGGAACAGATGGTCAGTTCGACATCGAGATGTCGTTCTTGCTCATATAAAAATTGGGGTTGTGGCTGAACGCCAAGAAGAGTGTGCTTTCTCCATTACAGAGA
This sequence comes from Hypophthalmichthys nobilis, assembly GCA_037950665.1. Taxonomy (NCBI): domain Eukaryota; kingdom Metazoa; phylum Chordata; class Actinopteri; order Cypriniformes; family Xenocyprididae; genus Hypophthalmichthys; species Hypophthalmichthys nobilis. The sequence continues at coordinate 2,109,641 of CM075486.1, forward strand.
ACCACCTTCCTGGGCATGGTATGGATTCAGTGACGCTGCGGGCCGTTCTGTCGCCCACTCGTATTTCTGCAATCTTTTCAGTCACACAGGAGATATATCTAGGCCAGTCACCCACTGTAAAACAGTTTTCTAAAACTGTTGGGTCTGATGGCAGCTGTGTCCAATGGTGATACCTTTTGGCCTGCTGTTCATGAGACCTTTACAGTAGTGGCTCAGGACCAAGGGTTTTCCCTGAGGGGGAACCCACTTCGTATGATCAAGATCACGCGGCGGTGTCTCCGCGCCTTGGTTATACGGAAGAAAAGTTGGTTCCTGTCCCAGGGCCCTGTGTTAGGAGCTTAATATCATTGGGTCACTCTCATGATAGATGTTTCTCTCACAGGCTGGGGAGTGGTAATGGAAGGCCGCTCAGCTCAAGGGCTGTGGAGGAGTCATCATCTTTCGTGACACCTAATTGCCTGGAGATGATGGCGGTCTTCAATGCGTTGAAGTTCTTCCTCATTGAGCTGTCTGGACAGACAATGCATCGATGGTTTCTTATATAAATCAACAGGGGGGTCTGTGCTCTCGCCCACTAACTGGCACACCAGATCCTCCAGTGTTCCCTGGGAAAGATTCTCTCCGCGAGAACAATCTTATTCCAGGGACCTAGAATATAGGAGCAGATGTCCTGTCGAGACAGGGGCTGAGGCCAGGGGAATGGAGACTTCACCCCAAAGTGGTGAAGCTCATGGGAGATTTATAGCCATGTGAAAGTGGATCTTTCACGTCTCAAGATCTGACGCACTGTCCACTGTGGTTATCTCCACGCATCCAGTTCCTCTTGGACTGGATGCCATGGTACTGAACATGGCCAGGGCCATGTCTGTATGTTTTTCCCCAATTGTTCTGCTCCCAGGAGTTCTGGACAAAATTCGCCAGGAAGGGATAAGTCTACTGTTAGTAGCACCTTACTGGCCAAGTCGGATATGGTTCTTGGAACTTGTGTCTCTCCTCGACGGCTCTCCTCTGAGATTCTGATCAGGAGAGACCTTCTATCTCAGGTGAAGGGCTTGATTTTTCACCCGCCCAGAAATATTGAACCTGTGTGTTTGGCCCTGAGGGGCCCAACTCATAGTATCTGGTCTCTCAATCGAGGTTGTGGAGACCATACTTTACTCCAGAACTCCAGCCACAAGGAAACTATCCTCGTATTTCTGCATTCCATGACCCTGTGGATGGTACTGTTGTGGGGTATAACCCTTTGAGGTATCGTTTCCTTCGTGGCACTCTGAGGCTGAGGCCTGCAACATGCACTAGGGTTCCTGCTTGGGAGTTGGCCTTTGTGTTGGAAGGCTTATCTGCAGCTCCATTTGAGCCGCTTGATTCTGTCTCAGAAAAATTTCTGACATTGAAAACTGTTTTCCTCCTTGCCATTTCTCCCTAAAAGAGTAGGAGACCTTCAGGCCCTATCTGTATCCCCTACGTGCCTTGAGTGTGTACCAGGGATGGTCAAAGTGTTCCTTTACCCTACCGGGTTTTATACCTTAGGTTCTGGCCAATATTCCACAGCCTATAGTGCTGCAAGCTTTCTGTCCTCTGTTCTCAGATCCAGACCAGGAAAAGTTGAATCTTGTGTGTCCAGTGTGAGCACTGGATACCTAATATCCACAGAGCTGCTCTGTGGAGGACTTCAGATCAACTGTTTGTTTTTGGACCGTGCAATAAGGGGTCTCCTGCGTCCATACAAATGGTTAGCAAGTGCATAGTTGAGACTATGTCACTTGCGTATGAGGTCTCTGGTCAGCAGTATTCACTGTCTGTCAGAGCTCACTCTACTAGGAGTATGGCGGCTTCCACGGCCTTGTTGTTGGGGTTTTCCTCAATGAAGTCTGTGATGTGGTGGGCTGATCCTCGCCACTCACGTTGTGAGATATCTCGACCTGGGCGCAGCTCCAGGCTCATCAGTGCTCTTGTCTTAGTGTGCCACAGTTTCACACGGACAGGCATTTAGGAATTATGGCGTTTTGGGATATCGTTCCCATAGCGCTTCTTCGACGCAGTGCGAGTTCCTCGAAGGGAACGTCTCAGGTTATGACTATAACCATGGTTCCCTGAGAGAGGAACGAGACACTGCGTCGCGTTGCCATACTCCCTGCATCCCTGTGATCGATTTGCCCGGCAATTTAAGCTGAAGCCGGTCTTTCGGATGTGTATTTATCCTTTCCTGGTCGTGGACGTCACCCGCGGTGGCGTTCACTCGCCATTGGACTAGTTGACACACGTGCATCAGACGCATTCACGCTGAGGGCGTTCCCATAGCGCCCCTTCGACGCAGTGTCTCGTTCCTCTCTCAGGGAACCATGGTTATAGTCATAACCTGAGACGGTTTTATTACAGCACTTTTCTGATTCTTGATTTCTGTGCATTTGCTGCAGAGTGTTTGTGGTGGAGCAGGACCTGCAAGACAAGGTGGCGGCATTTGTGAACAAAAAAAAAAAAAAAAAAAGGGGAAAACCTGAAACAAAAATAGAAAGTAAGATCAATACAGAAATCAGATGACATTGTGCTGTTAAAATGACTACATTTGTATTATGTTTGTGCATTTTTGTAGGATGTGAAATGTCCTCAGACTGGTGTGAGCACTGAGGATGGAGAGACACAGCAGATCCTGGGAATGGTGTAGAGTCATGGATGAGACCCTCCATCACTCCACCTTTCCTTACTGCCTCATCTGACCTGATGTTGCTGTGATTTCTTCATCCTCAGTGAGCCCAGAGCCAGCGAGAGCATCTAGACAAAGACCAAAACATTGAGGATGTGATTTTGTCAAATTTACATTTGTACATTTGGCAGATGCTGTTATCCAAAGTGACTTACAGTACTCTTATTACAGAGATGATCCCTGTGGAGTAACCTGGAGTAAAGTGTCTTGATCAAGGACACACTGGTGGAGAAGCTGCGGAGATCGAACCAGCAACCTTCTGCTTACCAGTTCAGCGGTTTAACCCACTACACCACAAAAGTAATGAAGCTACAACAAAAATTAGCATGTAATTGTAAAATATGAAATGAAATATGGCAAGAAACAGAATGATGACATGAATTGTAAAACATTTTAATAAGTTTAAATGTTTTACAGGTAGTCATGCTCATGGAGAGCACACAAATGTTTGGAGCAGAAACAGCAGCAGCCAGATTGTCCCCGCACATCTTCTCCCACTCTTGCTTCAAGGTTGTGGGGTTCAGAATTATGCTACTTTTGCTTGTGGATGAACATTTTTGCATATAAAATAAAGAAATTAACAACATATTCACGCGAATTTGGGTTTTCGTAACAAAAAAATAAACTGGGTCACATTAGTAGTTAAAAATATAATAACTTTAACCCAAAATATAGTTGTACTACAATCACAGAATGGGCAGCTGTTTCTTCAACAAGACCACAAAATAAGCAAGTTTAATCAATACCAATATATTTACAGATAGATGAATTAAACCTGTCACTCATATCTGTTAAGTTGTTGCACTTGTGATAATGTCAACATGGCGGATTATGTCCGGATCGCATTCATACTCAACAAGATTTGGCTATTAAGTACCTACTCTTTTAGCGCTCGTTAAGTAAGAACTTATTGAAATTAAGTACCTACTCATTGAGTAGGCGGTTTCGGACGCAGCCCCCTTCTCCTCTGTCATTTTGAAAGCTCTGCGTGACTTCCTTCTTCTTCTTCTTCTACTTTTAGTTTTTTGGCGGATTGCAATCATGACTTATCAGGTGCATAGCTCCTGTACAGGAATATGTAGCAATAGATTATGGTGCGATGAAACTACTTCACATAACATTAATATTAAAAACAATCACTTCCGATGCTGCACCAATGTAAATAGGCTGCCTGAGGAAAAATATGGAGGTGACCGTGTCCATTTGGCCGTATATGCCATAGAAATACATAATAAAGGCTAGATGTCTTACGGCGGAGTCTCTAACGTCATCACCGGCGGCCATCTTGTCACAGGCAAGCTTTCTGGCGGGCTCTGTGGTACCTGATGTAAGGTGAGTGATCTTCACGAACACAAATACTCTTATCTCGCTGAAATCTTGACGGATTTACAAATGGTTTGGTTTCTTACAAACGTTATTAACGTGGCTATAATTCTGGATGCTTGAACATGTTGAAATTGCAGCTTTTCTTTTCGAAAAACGACTTAATCGTGCAGCATAGTTGTGTATCACGGCTACTTGCGCAAGTTATCAAGGCTGAGACCACAATCGAGCTGTTCAATTATATAGGTTTTACTGACACCAACAATGATTTTATGACAACTAATCTTTTGTCTAAATTACAATCTTTGTGGATGTGGTTGTAGTTATTAGCTAACTAATAACAAGAAGCTTTGAGTGAGACCTAGTAGTTACAGTTTAGCTGCTACCCAGCAATTTTACATCAGTGGGAGAATTGCTCTTTCTTTTCAATATAACTTAAGTTGCACATGATTTCCAATCGGTTTGGTTTAATATTAATGGCAATTATTATTGGGTATTGTGGTAACACTTTACTTGAAGCCTTAAAGGTATTCATAATGTACGTTATAATGCCTTATATCTTTTTATAAATAATTGTGCATTAAAATATGCATTATAAAATGCATTATAAATGCAAAAATGCAATATAATATTTGCAAATGCGTTATTACATCTGAAAATGGTTGTCATGTGTCTTAATGCATTGTGTAACAATGTAACAATGAATAGATAATATTATAATGTGTTATAATTGCGGTTATAATTATTCATGAGATCACACACGCACACATTATAATGTATAAAAGAAAGCTTAATTAATGCATTAAAATGACTTTTATAACGTATTGTGTATGGAGGCTTTAAGTAAAGTGTTACTGATATTGTTTTATAATTATTTAATCTAAAACAATGATATTGTCATGTTTATTCATTCAGAAGAACAGCATTATTCCTTTCAAAAAAAAAATCTAAATGCATTTCCATAATGTGTCTCACTATGAGTTTGACACAGAAGAGAAGATATTGTTGAATAAAGACATTATTTTTGTTTTGTTTTTGAGCACAAAAAGTATTCTCGTCTCTTCATAACATCAAGGTTGAACCACTGCAGTCGTGTTATCTATTTTAAATATGTTTTTAGTACCTTTCTGGACCTTGATTATATTGCTGTCTATGGACGAGTCATGATTCATGATCGATCTTTAGTGATGGAGGTTCATCTAGTGGAAGTGTAGCACTGATGATGGTCACATGACTGAATATGGACACAGAGATGGACGTTCATCTGCTCATCCTCAGTGTCTCAGTGGGCAGAATGAAAATAAAACTACTGAAATAACTAACATTAGTCAAAATGTAAATGATCATTCTGTAACTCTAGTGTATTTTAGTTTGTCTGTTGTAAATCCTGCCCACTTGTTTGCATTGTCACACATGCTTCAGTGCTCTGAGAGTGTTTATAGTGCTGTGAGTTTAACACTTCATGACTGAGAGCAGAACAGAACACAATCTTCATCATCACACAAGACAAAAGAACAACAATGAACAAAATCACCTTCTTCATCTGGACTCTCACACTGTTTATTCAAGGTTTGTGTAATGCAGTTGTTGTTTTTTGTGTTTTTTTTTTTAATTCTATTAAAATGTCAAATATCATTTTCATTTTTGTTTCTGTTTTCTCTCAGAGTGTAGAGGACAGTACACTGTGACTCAGAGTCCATCAATAACAGCAGCTCAACCAGGACAAGAAGTCAGAATAAACTGTAAAACCAGCAGTGGAGTGTATAATAGTAATCACTTACACTGGTACTTACAGAAACCTGGAGAAGCTCCTAAACTCCTCATATATTATGCATCAAGCCGTTATACTGGAACTCCATCTAGATTCAGTGGCAGTGGATCTGGCAGTGATTTCACTCTGACCATCAGTGGAGTCCAGACTGAAGATACAGGAGATTATTACTGTCAGAGTTTACACTATCCAAACAGTATATGGGTGTTCACACAGTGATAAAGAGTCGTACAAAAACCTCGGTCAGTCAGACGTCACAGTGATGCACTGATACAGCTGAGAGATACTGCAGCTGCTCATTCAACACAATCACACACAACACTGATCACAGACAAACACTAATAACACTAGATCATCTAAATGAACATAAATTAGCTTGAAGCTCATCAGTATTTTTGCACATAACATGAATATTTTGTTGATGTGATCATGGCTTTTATTACAGTAAGGGCTGTTATTGTTTTATTAGTGTTTCATAGTAAGGACTGATTGCCAAAACCAGTTTATTAATATGATTGTCATAATTTAATTACATTTTTATAAAATTTTTTTTTTTTTACAGTTTTTTACGATTGTTTACACACTAAAATAAAAATTTCCAAACAATTTGCAAAATTCTACTCCAATGAGCAAAACACCTCCACAGATTTGCACAACATTACACACAATGTCTGCTTCACCCTTTTTGCAAAACATTACACACAGTGATTTGTAAAACTCTACACACATTTTCACACCTTAGACACAGATAAGGATTGTGAGGTTACTTCCTTGTCATTACAAAGCCCCGGATTGCCAATGACCACACTAATGAACGAATTGGATAATCACATCCACCAGGTGTGGAAGCACACATGTGCTAATTTGAAAACGCAGCACTCAGGTGTGCTATAAAAGGCAGCAGGTGAGTTCACCTGTCTTCAACAAAAATGGAAGGAGCTAGAAGAAGAAGAAGAAGAAGAGGGAGAAATTTAATTGGACACAGGGCAATCACCAATGTGCAAGGGCAGCGAGGGGTAACATCACCCTTTGCGCTGCTATTACACAAAATGGGGTCCTCCACCACCATGCAAATCTGGGACCCTATAATGCAAATCTAATACTTGCATTTCTTGACAGATTGCACGAGATTGTCACAGCATTAAACCAAGTGGACCAGATGCAGTACATTGTCGTTTGGGACAACTTGATTACTGTAACTGATTATGGTAAGAAATACTGTAAGTATTGAAATAAATACTTGAAATATTCAGTCTGCAGCATCAGTGTTGTGCAGTGCTTGGTAAGTTTATAGTAGGCCTATTTGTGTACATTCTCCCTATATCTCAAACTAATCATGAAGAATGTTGTGGGTTTGTCACTATTTTTTTTTTTCATCTAAATTATCCCTTACATAACAATGTCTGGCCAAAAATCTAGCACATGCTATTTCCTAAAATTAGTTTTTTAAAAATGTGTTTTTTATTTATCACAGCAGTGTGAAACTGGCTGCAATAGTGTCTGATCATTGAGGACTGTGTTGGTTAAATGAAAACTAATAGCATTTTCACAAATATGTGTATATGTTTTGACTGAAGTGTGTCATTTTGCAAACAATCTAGGAATTATGCAAATTGAGTGTGGTGTTTGGATAATTGTGATTATATTTTGAAAAAAAGAACCCGGTTTTCAAAATTGCGTGTAAACAATTGAAAAAACTGTAATAGAATGATTGTAGTGATGTTTTCATTTGTTGTATGTAGAGATTGTGGATCTCTTCTGTTGTGTTTGTCTCTTCTCCATCTTCACTCTCAGTGTTTTCATCATCTCTCTGTTCCACATGATGTTCAATTGTCATACATAGGAAGGGTGGGAGAGAGAGAGGAGGAATAACTTCCGTTATTCTAGAGGAAATTATATACACCAATCAGGCATAACATTACGAGCACTGCCGGTGAAGTGAATAACACTGATCATCTCTTTGTCACAGCACCTGTTAGTGGGTGGGATATATTAGCTCCAAAATGACCATGTCTATTGGGGTGTATATGCTGCCCAGGACCATTTTGATTGGTTTAAAGAACACCAGGTATCCAGTGGTCTACAAATATAGGGAAATGACAGGTAGTAAGGACTTACTATTTGAATGTAATTTATTTTTATTATTATTATGAGAACTTTGCATTTCACCTATAGGTGAAACAGATGCTTCTTAAACTACGTTTCCAAATGGGTCAGGAGCAGCACAGTCCCGAATGAAACATCCCCATCTGACTAAAGGCCCGATATACTTCAAACGAAATCGAAAAATGAACTGATGTGATGTCATTTCGAACAAAACCCTGAAATGTGTCAAACATAAAACATACTCAGAAACAACCATTATATACCTGGTTTTAAACAAATTAAAAAGCAAGTAAAATAAAATAATTCTGACATAATAGTATCATCACTTTCTGTGAAGTAATACAGCACAAATTCACAGAAAAAAAAAAAAAAGAAATAAACATACAATCAAACACCTAAAAGTTATTTGTAAAGCAATTTAAGAGCATGTGGGATAAAAGAAAGGTCATGTATTTTTCAGTAGGTGTTGGAGCCACAGACAGGAAACAATGCAGTGGTGATGAACTGTCCTTAACTAATTTAGTAAGAAATGCGTATAGTGGCTTCGTCCACGTCTCTCACTCAGCGATGGGAGTGTAGATGTTGGAATACCTATTATCCGACAACGTTTCTGAACCCTCTCTAACTCATCAGAGAGACCTTTAGGTAGTCCACCCCATACTGGGCTAGTGTACTCAAGAACTGGCCATATAAAAATCAAATATATTTGTGTTAAAACATCACAAGGGATACCCGCTTTTTAGCAACACAAAGATAGTAGAATCTAGGACGATACTTTCGTAATCATGTACTTAATGTGGGCGTCCCATGACAGATCAGAAGAAATTTGAACTACAAGCAGTTTAAATGTGGAAACTCTGCTAATTACATGTCCTGAAATAACAGGAGAAGAAGGACAGGGAATGTTTTCCTTATTCCTAGCACTGATGACCATGTCCACTGTCTTAGCTCCATTCATTGCCAATGTAAATTCCTGTCCCCATTCTGCCACTGAATCCAAGGCCTTCTGAGTTAGCCCAGGTAGAGATCCCATCAGAAGCTCTGTGATTGTTAGATCATCAGCATATTTCACCAGAATTACCAAAGGAGGCAGACGCGAATCCAGGCTGTTTATGCAGATGACAAAAAGCAGAGGGCATAGAAGTCCCCCTGAGGAACACCAGCTGGAATTAAATAAGAGTTAGACACACAGGAGCCCCACTTCACCTTTTGCTCTCTGTTATGTGACTTTACTGGAGTGATAATTTGGAGAGCTCGTGCTAACACACCCATGTTATTATGATCAGGTGCATTGCTTTCTATTAAAAAAAAAAAAAAAACGCTGTTGTTACCAAGAGAAAAACATGCAGCACATATTTATATATATTCATCTAAACGGTGCTCTCAGCAGTGTGGGCGGCGTCAGATGTTTGATAACAGTATATCGCTGCTCACATATTTCGAACTTCGTTTTACCCCTAAATGAAGAGCGAAAAAGAACTTTGTCTGAAGTATATCGGGCCTTAACAGAGAACCGTATGGGAACGTTCTGTTAATGTCCCAAATGTTCCCTTTGTAACATTCATATGTGACCATAGAATAACCAATATGGAACGTCACCCTGAAGTCTGTATATGGAAACTTGAACTCCAGCACATTCATAACCAAATGAGGATGTTTTACGAATGTCCCTAATGTTCTGTAAAGGTTCAGGATTTTCATCACCTTTAGGCCGTGTGTCCACCAAAGCGTTTTTTCTGAGGCTAGTGTACTTTTCCAATTGTTTTCAATGGAAACGTAACGAGGCGCTGAGTGTCTTCTTCACGCTCAAGCGCTGAGAGCTCTGCGTTTTTTACCGGTCGCCTTGAGTTGAAGAATGTTCAACTTTGAGTAAACGCTGCGCTCATCACTGTCACTTTTTAGCCAGCCGTCCAATCAGAGTGAAGGAGGGGCAGAACAAATACAACACCGACCAACTGTCACAACATTTTTGCTGTACGACAACATCAACAAACAGAGAACGGAACAAAAAGGATGAGAAATTAATATTGCTGGACTCCGAACATACATAGCAAGTACTCTACATCGTGTTGATATTTTAAAGGGTTAGTTCACCCAAAAATTAAAATAATGTCATTATTATTATGTAAAACGACATGAGGGTGAGAAATTAATGACAGAATTTTTGGGTGAACCAACCCTTTAAGTCTGAAACAAACTACCTGTAAAATCAGTTATAAGAAACAGTGCCGCGGATATTCCGTATCATAGCAACAAAACGTCTCAACTGGAAAAAAACGCTGCGCTGCTGAAACGCTCACAGATAGGCGTTTTAAGCAGAGCGCCTAGTGTTTTCAGCTGGCTAAAAATGCTTTGGAGGACACACGGCCTTAGAGAACTTTTAGGGAACGGTGCGCAAGGTCACAAGAACGTCCCTACGTGGGATGGACGTTCATCTGCACATCATCAGTGTCTCAGTAGTCAGAGTAAAAATAAAACTACTGAACTAACTAAAGATAATATTAGTGAGAATGTAAATGATCATTCTGTAACTCTAGTGTATTTTAGTTTGTCTGTTGTAAATCCTGCCCACTTGTTTGCATTGTCACACATGCTTCAGTGCTCTGAGAGTGTTTATAGTGCTGTGAGTTTAACACTTCATGACTGAGAGCAGAACAGAACACAATCTTCATCATCACACAAGACAAAAGAACAACAATGAACAAAATCACCTTCTTCATCTGGACTCTCACACTGTTTGCTCAAGGTTTGTGAAATGCAGCTCAATTATTAGCAACAATTATTCTCTTGAAATATTACATGTTAATAATTTTAGATAATAATTTTTAGAATTTTTTTCTTCTTCTTCTTGTTCTTTCTTTCAGAGTGTAGAGGACAGATCACTGTAACTCAGAGTCCATCAATAACAGCAGCTCAACCAGGACAAGAAGTCAGAATAAACTGTAAAACCAGCAGTGGAGTGTATGGTGGTAATCATTTATCCTGGTACTTACAGAAACCTGGAGAAGCTCCTAAACTCCTCATATATGAAGCAACAAGCCGTTATACTGGAACTCCATCTAGATTCAGTGGCAGTGGATCTGGCAGTGATTTCACTCTGACCATCAGTGGAGTCCAGACTGAAGATACAGGAGATTATTACTGTCAGAGTTGGCACTATCCAAACAGTCAATATGTGCTCACACAGTGATAAAGAGTCGTACAAAAACCTCGGTCAGTCAGACGTCACAGTGATGCACTGATACAGCTGAGAGATACTGCAGCTGCTCATTCAACACAATCACACACAACACTGATCACAGACAAACACTAATAACACTAGATCATCTAAATGAACATAAACTAGCTTGAAGCTCATCAGTATTTTTGCACATAACATGAATATTTTGTTGATGTGATCATGGCTTTTATTACAGTAAGGACTGTTAATGTTTTATTAGTATTTCATAGGAAGGACTGATTTAAAACCAGTTGAATAATATGATTGTCATAATTTAATTTATTCATTTTTTTATTGAATGATTGTAGTGATGTTTTCATTTGTTGTATGTAGAGATTGTGGATCTCTTCTGTTGTGTTTGTCTCTTCTCCATCTTCACTCTCAGTGTTTTTCATCATCTCTCTGTTCCACATGATGTTCACTTGAGTTTCTCTGTAAATTATATTCAATGTTCTGAATTCAATCCAAACATGTTCTCAAGCTCAACTCTTCAACAGTGAATGTAAGCCACATCTTCAAATCTCACACCACTGAATGATTTACTGTCAGAGACTGGGTTGCTCTCCTCAAATATGTCTCAACATCGTCTCAAACTTTGCTCAGATTTGCCAAAGTCTGAAAAAGTCCATTTAAATTCGTACAAGGCCAAATGATCTGAGCTTAAGTTAACTTTATTGTTCATTCTGTTTGTCACGGAGCAGAAATTTGTCTTTGACACTGGTGTCATACATATACATTAATACATCCACAGAAGTGCTTAACAACACAACACACACACACTGACACACAAACACAGAAATAAACAGAATTACACAATCCACATCATTCCTAACATATTTCCAAACATCCCACAACAATGAAAATCCATCTAAACAATCAATTAAAAAGCGCTATAATGTCAACCGTTCTCTTGCATTATTTCAGAAAATAGTGTGATTTATAATAATCACTGCCATTGGGACAAATAATGTTTTATACGCATTACTTCTGGCCAAAGGAATTTTGAGTCTTCGCCCAGATGCGAGCATTTCAAAACTAGACTGAAGGGGGTGAGTACGGTCTTTAAAAACCACAATTGAAATGCTTTTTTTGTTTTTTTGTTTTTTTAAATAGGCCTATGACAATATGCTATAGGCCAAGCATTAATGTGCAACCCAGTCTCACGGCAGTTTGTAACATAGTCACAAAATTTAATCTATTGATTCGTGTTCGTGGACACGAATTTCCCTTTTTTTCGTGTGTCACTCAGCACGACTTTCGATCTAATGTATTTCAATAGGAAGCATCTTTCGTGTCTGCACCACGTTTTTCTTTCTGCCACTGGAAGCATTGTTTTTCTCATTTGTTATTCATTTTTAAACTTTAGGCGCTACATTACTCAACATTTAACCAGGAGATTTTATCCTTGTTTTTACTGCTTTATATTCTGTAGGCTACTAACCATTGTGCTACGGTTTCTTTTCTGAGAAATGCCGTTTTTCCATCTATTTGGTGTGTCAAATCGAACAGTAGACTAAATACTACAGTGTTACAATCACTCCCAGGAAGACAAATGTAGATATCCAACAAGGTTTATTAACAAGACTTAAAGGTAATCCAAAAACATAACAGTGTGCTACAACACAAGCAATACCAGACAACTAAAGAGTGAAAAGGCAGGAACTTAAATACACAGCAAATGAGGGGACTAATGATTGACACCTGTGATGATTAAATGAATTACCATGACAACTAAAAGGTGGAGGGAAAACAGAAGACATGTGATATAACAAACTAAAAGTCCAGGAAACTAGGATGAACATAACCTAACTGTAACATAACGCCCCCTCTGAGTAGGCGCGTCCTCGCTCCGTAACAAAACAAACTAAAGAGGAGGGAGGGAGGGTGGAGGCTTTGGAGGAGGCGAGGAGCTGGAGAAGGGCTGGTGAGAAGGAGCAGGCAGAGGGCTGGCAGAGATAGGCAGGCTAAGAGGCAGAGATTCCATGGAGGAATAGATGGAAGGAGCATCCATGGGGGCGGTAACGGGAGGAGCGGCCAGATGGAACCGACCCAGAGCACGGTAATGAAGACAGCCCACGGCGGTGTCGATGGAGGGAGGAGCCAAGGAGTGGGCGTAGTCGATGATCTCCGTGGGACGACCGATGGAGACTGAGCCGATGTTAGGGAATCCCCAGGCGATGACGGAGAGCTGATGGGACTGAGGGACACCGCTGGAACTGGAGACCTTGGCGGAGGCGCGGTGACGAACGCCCGAGGCGACATCAGAGCTCCCGAAACCTGAAGCGGAACCAGTGCGATCGTGGACCTAGGCGAGTCCGGGGGGAAGGAGGATCCCACTGCAGCCGTAGGGGTGGAGAGCCGAAGTGCAGCAGGAGGCTCGTAAGTCCGTGGCGCAAGGGTGACGACTGACCAAGGGCGAGCCGACGGGACAGGGGAGCCTGGTGTAGCTTCATGGTGGAGGTCTCTGGTGGAGTCGAGGTGGTAGGAGCCAAGGTGAAGCCAACCGGTCGACAGTCCGAGGTGTTACGAAGGAATCAGAGGCCGGAGGCTGAGCCACAGGATCCACTAGATCTGCCAATGCTGTTGAGTGCAGACACGGAGACTTCACCTTACTGTCAGTAAACACGGGGGAAGACGAGGGGCTGCAGGAGGACAGCTGAGGCAGGGCTGGAGAAATGGCAGTGCTCAATGGTAGAGGTGAGAGAGGGAGATTAGGGTGGGAAGCAGTACCTCTGTATTCCAGTCACTAAGCCAGTCTTCCCCAGTGTCAAACTCCACCAATATCTCCACCGGGACGGCTGTTGCCGGCTCACACCCTGGTCAGACTCACATGGGAACTTCAGCTCCGGGGCTCTAGTGGGCGCTGTGGTTGCAGGCTCCATCCTAGCGGCGGGCGGAAGCTCTCCGTCTGCGGGGCTCAGCCTTCGTCGTCTCCATGGTGATGGAGTTAGCTTGCGAGACGTCTGTGGGGTGTGGCTGGACGAGGCTGCTGGAATCCTCCGCCGCCAACTGTGAACTCAGATCCGCTCATCCACAGCGTGAAGTTGATATAGCTCACTAGGGTCCAGCAGGGATCACCGCGGGGCATGACGGCGGAGATCTTCGTCCAGACCACACCGAAATTCCTCCATTAAACAGACGTCATCGCAGGTGGCATGAAGGCAGATTTTGAGGAACTCCTCCACGTAAAGCTCCAAATCTCTGCCGCTCTGGAACACAAAAACAGTTCCTCCTTCCAAAATAAATTTGTTGCCCTTCTTCGGGCAACATTAATAGAAGCAAAGTCCTTTGCTCTTTTCATTCTCGGTCTGGTATTCTGTTACAATCACTCCCAGGAAGGCGAAGACGAATGTAGATATCCAACAAGGTTTATTAACAAGACTTAAAGGTAATCCAAAAGCGTAACAGTGTGCTACAACACAAGTCAACACAAGCAATACCAGACAACTAAAGAGTGAAAAGGCAGGAACTTAAATACACAGCAAATGAGGGGACTAATGATTGACACCTGTGATGATTAAATGAATTACCATGACAACTAAAAGGTGGAGGAAAACAGAAGACATGTGATATAACAAACTAAAAGTCCAGGAAACTAGGATGAACATAACCTAACTGTAACATACAGTACCCATGAGCCTTATCTACTTTTACTATGTTAAAGACGTCAGCTAAAACTACCTGATGACCCACCGCCGATTCTCTTTTAATGATATCCTCATCTTTCTTTCAACACATAAACACAAAAGTGTGCTTGATAATTCAACAATACGATGTCATGACCATCAGTTTTATTTGATTCTCCTTCTATTGTGAGAACGGGGATTAGTTGTGGTTATTAATTAAATTAAAATAAAATAAAAATAAATTAAATTAATTAGTGGACGTCCGCATTACCCGTGAGCCTCAGCATCCGTTGCTATGGAGACGGAGCCAGTCCGCTTTGCGATTGGGCGATTTCTTCAGGCCGTGAATTCTCTCTCATTGCGCTCAAACCACTTTCCAGGTAAGCCACGAGACTGGAAAGTAATGATCACATTTGCTTAAATGTTATAATTGATGCTTTTCTTTGCCATTAGACTCACATGGTTTACATGTTAGGGCAACGAATTAAAGGCCGACCAATGGTTTCCATATTAAAAAAAAAAAAAAAGACGCACCTTTTGTGCAGTCATACAGAAAATGGGAAAAACGTGAATTTTATTGATTTATTAAGTATTTTTAAGAAAATGGGAATCTCTCACTATCGGGGTACACATTTTAAACCTTTTATCAACATATCTAGCCTACACTACATAATTAACATTTTCTGTTCTCCCTGCAGATCCTGTCAAACTTCACCTTCAACCTGTAGATACACCTGATTTTCAAAAACCAAAGGCACTTTTAAGAGCCAACCTCTATCTCTTCATCATTTTCTATCTCTGTCTCTCTCTCACAGCCTCTCTGTCCATCTGTCTCACCATCTATATTTCTATCCATCTCTTCAATCTATATCTGTTATCTATCTAAATTTCTCTATTTCTCAATCTTTCCTCTCTTTCTGTCTTTGTCTACTTGTCTGTTTTATCCGTCTCTGTCAGTCTGTCTGTCCTTTGTATGTCAGTTTGTTATAATGCCAGGGGGTCTACAAAAAAGATTTGTCCATTTTGTCAGGGCATTTTATTTTGCGCACAGAAGATCTGTTCCCATTGTAAAAGGAGCAGCCTCTGAAGCAGCGCCTCAAGAAGAAGCTTCAGAGGTTTGATGACAAGCGAGAGGAATGGGTGGTTGGTCATAAGAAGAACCACAACAGTCCAACATCCATCAAGGATGAAGCCATTATCATGGTATGTGCAATTTCTTACATGATGTTAAACTGTCCAGATCATCTAGGACAGTGGTTTGGCCAGGGGACCCACATTTTCCCATGGTCATTGAGTGACGACAGTACGTTTGTGAAATAAATTTGCTTGTATAAATATATATATATAGATAGATAGATATATGAAAACAAGCAAATTTATTTCACAAACATTGTGAAATACTGTGACAGTACTTGTGTGTCAACAAATAAATTTGCTTGTTTTTAAAAACAAATATATATATATATATATATATAATTTTTTTTTTTTTTTTTTTTTACAAAACAAGCGTGCATTATGACAGAATCACAGGTGCAATATAATAATCAAACTTTCTTATCAAGTGAACGAGAAATAACAAACGGACTGCATTCATACTACTACATTTATTAAAGCATTTTACAATGTACACACATCAAGTGTAAATGTATGTGCAGCATTCACCCATTTGGTCATATAACCACAAAGGTTCTGCCTTTATTTTTTTAATAAATCTATAGATTGTCACTGTCCAATTGCACAGTGGTTACACAATCCTATCAATGTAGGTGCTAAACCCGAGCTACTAATGTTGCAAAAAGTTCTATTGTACCCTCATGGTGTCAGATTCATCTTTTGCTGTTTTTCTAAATAAAAGAGTTGGTTTTTGCTTCTACTGTATGAGCCTTTCCTGTTTGCACATACTTGGTATACAAAAGCTAAACTCACCATGAAGTTAAATATCCTGAATGGCATTAACCTGGATGCTGTCATTAATAATGTTATATTTTCTCAATAATTAATATGCTTAGTTATTTTTGCTGTTGTTTTTCTCTTACTTTAAACAGTAAATACACAATGTTGTCATTTCATTGCAGCTTGAGAAACTCCATGCCATTGGATACAAGCCAGTTCTGCTTCTTGGAAAGGAGACCAAAAAGAAAGAAAACAAGTGTGAAATATTAACCCCTCGCTGCACACTCTCCACCTATGCCCAGGACTACCTTCAGAAGATAGGCTCATTTTATGAATAACTTTGTGAAGGTGAGATGCATGCACTGTATTTTCACAGCTTGTGTTGAGTACGCAAAAGATTTTGTCAGTGTGTAAATCATAAAGGGATGGCTCACCCCTAAAACTTAAATTCAGTCATCAACTCCTAACCTCCTTGACAGTAGAAACTTGGGAGAGGTTTCCATTTTTATATAACCAACACAGAGTTTGTTAGCACAACACTGGATCTTTTAAAACAATTGAAGTATTTCAATATTTATCTAGCCTTGGACACAGTCAAACAGCACTCCCTCGAACCATTTTGTAAGATTTGGCAAACTACAAATTGTAAGACAACTGACTTCAAAACGTTTTTACCTGTCCACTGCCACTGTTTTTATCTGCATAGTATTGTGAGGTTTTAAAGCAAGTGCACAAGATTTGGGGATGAGGAGCGAACTACTATGATTATGTGATTGACTGTGTAGATTAATAAGACATGGTTCCCTTTGAAAGGGAACTCTACTCTGCGTTTGACACACTATGGGGAACGCCACACGTGAACCGATGTCTGAAAACCAAGTATCAAATCTCTCCAATCCTATTGGCCAGCAACAGCCTATGACATCATCATAGCGCAACCCGGAAGTATATAAGGAGCGCCTAGAGAATCAGTCAGTATCTTTTCGTCTTTCGGGACTGTTGTGTCTGATCACTATTGCAATCGAATCTGGTAACGAATATTTTCTATCATGTCTGACAAACGTTTCAGGAAGTGTGCTGACCCATGTCCAAGGTTTTTGACACCTGAGGACACACACAACCTGTGCGTTTTCTGTCTGAGCGAGGAGGACGCACGGACAGTGCTTGAGGGTGCTGTCTGTGTTAACTGTGGCGTTTTTCCATGAAGACGCTCCGTTCCCGCCTGTCACTCTTCTCGAGGGAAGGGGCGGCGCATCTGTGCCTGGTGGTTCTGACCCTGCTCACGCTGAGGCAGAGCGGCGGCTGAAATCATGGGGCTCGCAGGTGGAGCTCGCTGAGGAGTTTGAGAGAGGCGTTAATCTTTCTCAGCCCCCAGCGCTGGCGGGGATGAGTTGCTGGATGACGATGGCGTCCTTTCTTTGACATCATCGGATCCAGCAGCGAGTGCTCTTTGGCTCCTAGCCCCAGAAGAAGCAGGTGAGCCTGCTGGTTCTTCTAAGCCTCCCTGCCCTGCATACGCTGAGCTGCTGGAGGTTATGGGCGTGCTTCACTTGGGAGCGCGTTAGGAAAGAAACCACACGCAGGCGGCTTGACGGCGGTTCCTTTCCGGCCATGGCCCTGCAGCTCCGTGAGCCTTCCATTCCTTCCTGATCTCCATGTTGAGATCGAGAAGGCATGGAAGAACCCGTATTCGGCTCGTATTCATCGACTTCAGCGGCGAACCGCTGATGTTGAGGGATTGAGCCAGCATGGGTATGTGTGGATGCCCTATTGACGAGGCGTTTGCGAACTATCTCGCCACGGGAGGGCACCGACACTGAAAGCTCGGTCCTGTCGACTAAGCCCCTTAAAGTGACATCTCGCTTAAGCGGCAGGGCATACATGGCAGGGTCAGGCCGGTGCGGCTCTACACACCATGGTGGTGTTATAAGCCTACCAGGCCGACCGGCTGAAGGATCTAGACCAGGGGCAGGGTTTGTCCCTGAGGCGGTGGAAGAGCTGCGCCGCACCACAGATCTCGCTCTCCGGGCCACTAAACAAACCGCCGATGGTGGCCACAGAGAGACATCTGTGGCTAAACCTGGCGGACATCGGGAAGAAAGAGAAGGGCTTTCTCCTCGGCGCCCGGTGTCGCCCTCTGAACTTTTGGCACCTCCGTCGAGGCGGTGGTTGGGAAGTTCAGGGAGGCAAGGGCACACTCGGCAGCGTTTAGAACCTGCATCCCGCTCAGATCCGAATCTGGGCCCAGACAGCCAGGAGGTCCTGGTCCATCTTGAGCTGAGGCTCAGAGACAGGGCCAGAGGTCCAGTGTGGCCACTCAAGCGCCTCCTCCTCCCAGGAGCAAGTCGAGAGAGGCGGCGGGACTCGAGGAGGAAGAAGCAGGATTTAAGGGAGGTTATCGATCGCAGAGCGCCAGCAGCGTCCGGTGTCGATTCCCTCTTTGCGAGGGCGACTTTATACCTGCCCTCGCCCCTTCTTCCTCCACCTCCTGAGTTTTGGATTCGTTCAATATGCTCAGGTGCTTCTTAAACAGTCAGGCTGACGGCTGGGCCCATGATGAAAATTTTTCTGAAGGCCTGCCTTCTGGCTTGATAGAGAAAGAGGCTCTTTTAGGCTTCAAAGAACCCTAGATTCCGTCCTTCTATGTGGAAAGAGAAGGAAAAGAGAAGGAAAAGAGAAGTCTTCGGTCTTGAGCCACAGGAAGGTAAGCTGGGTCTATATTTGTGTTTCATAATATGTTGACCTTGTTTTCCTGTATAGTTTTTAGTTTACTCCTAGTGCTGCCACAGGTTAGCACCTGTTCTCATAACTAGTAGGCTTGTGTTTAGCCTCTGTTTAAGAGCATGGTGACTATTAGTAGTTCAATGCAGTCAATGGGCGCTGCGTCCGACAGCAGGAGCAAACTGGTTTACAAACTAAATGAACCACAAACAAATTCAAAATAACTACATACAAAAAGAACACAAATGAACAAATCGATTAAATCACAATACAGTCAGAACAAGCAAAAACAAATCAATCCCAAAAGAATAAGAGAGAGAGACAGAAAAACAACAAAAAAACAAACAAACAAAAAACTCACTGGTGGATAACTGCCAGTTGTAGGGGAGAGCGGAGCACAACCTAACGCTTTTTGACTTTCTCAGTTTGTGTAAATCTGCTTAGGGTTCAGGGAATTTATTTTCTTCCACATTAATTTCACACATGTCTGGTACAAATATGTGGCTTTGTTTCATTGATTCAGTGTATACTTTTTCTTTATTTACCCTGAAAGAAGGGAAGTGAAATGTGACAACATGCCCCATAGGTGGGGCACATTGTAACATGACCATGTGACAGCTAAAAATGTTATCTGATTTAATTAAAAAAATATACATGACAAACTAAAACATTTATAACATCATAATTATTTTTTCATATAAAATAGCATTTTTTTAGAAAATCAAATTTAAATAATTTTGTAGTTTGACAGTGAACACTCTGTAAAACACAGCTATACAGTACTGGTCAAAACAACACACCCAAACAGATGAAGAAACACATTCAGAAAAACACAGAGCTGAACAAAAACACTCCTCTCCCTCCACTCACAGCTCTCACAGAACACCAGATAAATAGACGAGCATTTCTTGAAATAATATTTTCTGGATGTTCACGTTCTTCCTCTCAGTCTTTATTCACCTTTTTTCCAATAGTTTATCAACAGAAATTCATAAAAGTTGATTATGCCAGTTGTATCGTAACTGTATAGAACAGTATAGTTCTAATAGCGGGGCACATTGTAACGCAATGTTATAACGAACCCTATCTGCGCAACTGAATTTAAACCTGGTTAGTGTCTTCTGATAGTTAGTGAAGCATTAAAGAACTACCCAAACTGCTAAACAAGAGATTGGAGATTAAAATAATATCAGATTTGTCTAATTTTAAATAAACACAAAAATGTAGATGAAAAATTAGCTTAAGTAAGAAATTTACTTTTGCTATTGTTAAATAAATGTTCAGTATCTTCCAAAGATATTTGAATTTTGGTGCAATTTTTTCACTATATATTGTCGATATGGCAACTAGTAAATACGCTAAGTTTCTTTATGCTAGCTTGTGTGGAAGTATTTAAACCACGTGTGTTACAACTAACCCGTGTTAGTTTGTGCCCGTGCTCCCCTACACCTCCTCAAGGCTTTGATTTGAGTTGATACATACGACACAAAAGGGCGGAGCCAGAGAGGATAAGAAAAAGCTGTTTAACGCCATATCCCAATACAATGATCTTCCAACCACCACAGAATCTGTAGATTCAATTGAAGACCTTCTGGCAACAGAAAGCCCTATCTGGCCGGTCGTACAAAAACCTCTATTCCACTCAGTGAACACACACTCCAGCAGAGAGAGAGAAACAACACTTCAACACACTGATATTAGAAGAAACTCAGATCTTCTCAACACTCAGACATTCAGTTTGGACTAAATGCTTTCACTGTTTATAGAAATATATTTGATGATTGTGACCCCTGAGGTGACCTTTGACCTCTTTTATCATGGATGATGATATTATCATATTCACATATTATCAGAAACATTCACCTTATATAAATGAATCATGCATGAGAGTGAATAGATTATTTCTACAGCGGCACTGAAAGATGAAAATGCTTCATCCACACTGATAGATGTTCATATAAAATCAAAGACTAGTGTCGTATCAGTCTGCCAAACATAAACAAAAACATTTTATAATTAAAAATTAAAATTAAAAACATTTTACAATTAATCAGTATGTACAATTATTACAAAATGATTCAACAACATCAATCTGACTGTAAAATCTTAGATTGCACTTTATTTCGATGGTCCATTTTAGATTTTCTACTAACTATAAGTAACTTGTGAACTACATGTCATCTAACTCTCATTAGTGTATTAGTAGACTGTAGAAGACTGTTAGGTTTGGGTTCTGGTGAGTAGAATAAGTTGACATGTAGTTACAAAGTTGCTTACAGTCAGTAGAATCTCTAAAGTAGACCATTGAAATACCAAATCTTATATGCAGAGAGTTTATTAGTTTGTTAGCAGCTCACGCTGTTGTAAATCCTGCCCACTTGTTTGCATTGTCACACATGCTTCAGTGCTCTGAGAGTGTTTATAGTGCTGTGAGTTTAACACTTCATGACTGAGAGCAGAACAGAACACAATCTTCATCATCACACAAGACAAAAGAACAACAATGAACAAAATCACCTTCTTCATCTGGACTCTCACACTGTTTGCTCAAGGTTTGTGAAATACAGTTGTTGTTTTTTAGTGTGTTTTTTTTTTTTTTTTTTTTTTTAATTGTATTAAAATGTCAAATATCATTTTCATTTTTGTTTCTGTTTTCTCTCAGAGTGTAGAGGACAGTACACTGTAACTCAGAGTCCATCAATAACAGCAGCTCAACCAGGACAAGAAGTCAGAATAAACTGTAAAACCAGCAGTGGAGTGTATAATGGGAATTATTTAGCCTGGTACTTACAGAAACCTGGAGAAGCTCCTAAACTCCTCATATATGAAGCAACAAGCCGTTATACTGGAACTCCATCTAGATTCAGTGGCAGTGGATCTGGCAGTGATTTCACTCTGACCATCAGTGGAGTCCAGACTGAAGATACAGGAGATTATTACTGTCAGAGTTTACACTATCCAAACAGTCAATATGTGTTCACACAGTGATAAAGAGTCGTACAAAAACCTCGGTCAGTCAGACGTCACAGTGATGCACTGATACAGCTGAGAGATACTGCAGCTGCTGATGGAGGATCACAAACAACACAATGACAATGTTTAGCAAAGTTTTTAAAGACTTTTAAAATTAATTAATATAGTGAATATAAATTTATATATAGTCATTTATTTTTATATGAAATAAAGGTAACACTTTACAATAAGGTTCATTAGTTAACTACATTATTTAACATGAACTAATAATGAACTGCACTTATACAGCATTTATTAATCTTTGTTAATGTTCATTTCAACATTTACTAATTATTAAAATCTTGTTAACATTAGTTAATGCACTGTGAACAAACAATGAACAACTGTATTTTCGTTAACTAACGTTAACTAAGATTAGTAAATACAGTAACAGATGTATTGCTCATGGTTAGTTCATGTTAGTTAATACATTAACTAATGTTTAACTAATGAACCTTATTGTAAAGTGTTACCGAAATAACAGTTAGTGCTGATATTAATTATGGCAGCACTGGGATGTTTTATTGTTTGTGTTTCAGATCACAGTATGAGAGCGATGTGGAGTGAAGCAGAAATAGCAGTTGTTTTTAATGTGTTTTCTCCAACCTGGTCTCATAGGAAATACGTACCTCTGCACACTTTTTGCAGCGCCACAAATATGTACACTACAGCATATCCAATTATCCTAAAACTGTGTTATTTTAGTGATAAATGTTAAGTGATACGTGTTGTTTTACTGAAACATGTTTAATCTAATGGTAAATGTAACGTTAGAATCATGTGAGTGCTCCACGACGCCAGTAGGACAGATAAGCTAATGCCTGGGAAATTTAGCTAGCTTCCTTCAATTAACGTTACGTACTCTGCAGTACGTAAAGTTACAGCCGCAGCATACATCGACTGAACCCTGGCAAAGTAGGTACGTTTGTAGCCAGGTGGCTATAGTGAACTAAAATTAGCGCTTGCTAAGTTTTTTTAGTGATAAATGTTTGCTGTAATGGTAAATATGACGTTAGAATCATGTGTGAGCACTCCTGATGAAAGCAATGCCCTTCAATTAAGTTTCTGTAGTACGTTTTGTAGCTAGGTGGCTAACGTTAGTGAGCTAACGCTGAACTGTCTGAACATATATTTGCACATACACACATTTAGCAAATCAGCAGTTATGAGCGCATCCATATGTACAAACAAATGCGAGATTCATTGCATTACTTTCGATGTATTATTAGATGAGGTTAATCTGCGTTTATACCTTAAGAACTACAAATCCCATGAAACTGTCAACCAATTAAGTATGTGTTGCCATAAAACGCTGTGTACAAACGTAGTTTTGATGCGCACACACACAGTAAGAAACTACGTTTACATCACCAAACAATTTTATATGTGCTTGCAGGTTCCCGTCATATGAAAGTGGAAGAAGATTTTAGCCTATCAAGGAACAGCAGGTTAGTCTTTCCATGTAGCACCAACTTGTGCCATAGCCATTGCATATGAGTGTGTATTACTACATTTATGAATGTATTCTACATGCATTTTAATGTAGCTGTTGAAACCTGCCCATATGGCTAGGCTAGCCCAAGTAGGCTGCAGCCTGCGGTGGACATCCAACTCCGCCCACACCCAGGTGTGACACCAGAAGTCACGCCCGTGCCCAATACGTCACCTCGTGACTCCCCATTAGATGTGTATATACATATCCATGGCTTTATGTCAGTTTTACTGTTTAATGCATTATAACAATAAAAAAAAAAAAAAATAAATATATATATATATATATATATATACACACACATATCTATGGTGATTCCCCATCCCTGTGTCACCCCTGAAACCTGATTTGTTGTATGTTGGTTTCCAATTGAAAGGATTTTTAGGCATAAGGTTAATGATGAAAGCGCAATTTTTTTTTCTTCTCCCCCAACCACCAGAAATCCCGCCCTGCTGCTAATTTCATTGGTTACAGTAACAGGTAGGTTTAGAGATCAGTGTTTGGTGTAGGCAATCTGTACTGTGACATGACCAATAGATTCTTAAAGGATTAGTTCACTTCAAAATGAAAATTTCCTGATATTTTAATCACCCCCATCTCATCCTAGATGTTCATGTCTTTCTTTCTTCAGTCGAAAAGAAATTAATTAAAATTAAAAAGAATTTTTTTTTTTTTTTTTTTGAGGAAAACATTCCAGGATTTTTTTTTCACATAATAGACTTCAATGGCAACCCAAATGTTGAAAGTCCAAATCAATGCAGTTTCAAAAGAAGGGCTTCAGAGGCTCTGCATGATCCCAGCCGAGGAATAGGGTCTTATCTAGCGAAACGATCGGTCATTTAAAAAAAAAAAAAAAAATTAAAAATGTATATACTTTTGACCATCTTGCGCTGCTCTGCGGTTCGCCACGGATTGCGTAATCACATCAGAAAGGTCACGCTAGACGTACGCGGAAGTACCGCCCCAAGCGAACGTGCGAAGACTAATACAAACGCCCTTTACCAAAAAACACTCTTCAACTTCAAAATCATCTGACATCATTGTTTTACCTCTTTTTTTTGCTAAAGGACTTTTGTATTAGTCTTCGCATGTGCACTTTGTAAACACGGGGCGGTACTTTTGTCTTGATTACATAATCACTGGCGCGCCACAGAGCAGCGCAAGATAAGCAATTTAGGTTAAAAAGTATATACATTTTTACATTTTTTGAAAATGACCGATCCTTTCGTTTTTTTTTTTTACACCTTAAAATAACACAATAAAGTGACAGATGTAAACATGCAGAAGAAAAACACACACCACATGTCTGTAGAACCTACAATTGCGTATATTGTTTTATTTCCTGCAGTGTTGATACACACTGTCCACTGCCGTTGTGTTGCAGTTGAGCATACATGTTATATTTACCTTTTTGTAGAGAAGTCTAGAATTATCTTTTTTTCTCTGTTGGGAGAGTCAGTAAGTCAACCTATAGCCAAGTGAATATGAAACAGGAATAAAACTAATGCATACAAAACAAGTTCACGATGTATGTCATCAACTGACACCTTAACAGCAATTGCCTAATTGCCTAAACTCAATTAGACAACAAAATATCCCCCAAAAAGTGGTCTTCTGGCCCTATGATGGAGCAAAGTTGAGTCATCTGAGTAAACAGTTACTAACTTTTGTAACTAGCTATTGTATTTAAAGTATAATTGTAAAATATCATTATTAATAATTACATCTGCCTGTACTATTGACAGTATGGCAACTGCCCGCATATCGGACCATAAACACACCAGCAGGTGTTGGCAACTTCCGAATGCCTCACCAGCACCCAATTACCCAGCATTGAAAACATTTATCTAAGCACTGCCTGGGTAGCAAAAGAAACATCAAGGATGTCTCCCACCTTAACCATGGACATTAAACCCTCCAGGAAGTTGTATGCAAACCACATATTTTCATTTGTGTTTATGTGTATTTTGTTTTTGTGGCCCTCAGGTGTTCTGATCATCTGATCAGCCTACACCAGAGAAAAATATGGAGGAGGAATTACACCTTGATCTTGAGGAAATAATGGCTGATTTGGAGGAGATACAGGTATTTTGTATAAAATTATGCACCACACATTGTGCATCAAGCAGTATTTCACCAACATGTGTGTGTGTGTGTATATATATATATATATATATATATAAAAGAAATTGAATCATTAGAATTTGGTACTACCACTGTTTGTATTTTTGCAACTTCCATAAATGATGTTCTGAATCGTGTTATTGTTCTACCTCTTATATTATATTCGGAAGTCATTGTTCTACCTCTTATGTTTGAGTAACACAGAGTGAGGAAGGAGTCAAAACACCACATAAAACACGAAAAAGAAAGAAGTTTGATCTAAAACTGCAGTGGAAAAGGAGAGACCAAGAAGGATTCTTGATGTTTTAGATCCTTTGATTTTAACTAAGTTTTGTGTAAATCAAATATTTTTTTTTTTGTTTGTTTTGCTCTAGACCGATCTGGAAGACCAGTGGCCTCAACCATTGCCTCTGCAAGTAACCCTCAAGAAGTTGATCTTGGTAAGATATTGTGTTTTTTTTTTTGATTCCATGTACCATCATGTTTTAACATTTAACATTTATGCATTTGGCAGATGCTTTTATTCAACCATATACTGTATTTCTTTGACATATCTTAGACATGTATACCCTGAAGTCTGTCTATACTAACAGACAGTTCCCTTCTCCATTCCTAGAAGTAATCCCCTTTCATGTTGATTTGCATCTGTTCTGTTCTTTGCATGCATGATACTGCATTTAATATTGTATAATTCTAGGAACTGCTAGCACATCTGAAGCCTCTGCTACCAAACAACATTTTGGAGATGTCGATGCACAACAGATTATTAGTAAGTTTACCTTAAATGTTTTGACCTATCAGAACTGTATCGCTGTCTTCATAAAGTCCATCTGAATGGATAAAAGTGCCAACATTTTATGATAAATGTTAAATGTACAAATTTGCGGGAGATTACTTGTCTTTTACACAACATAAACTATGTTTGTGCTCTTGGTTTACAAGCTTGTAACATGTAAGGAATTGTAATGTAATTTTTATTTTTATTGCAAGATTAACAACTACAGCTACTCCAAAATGCAATGGACTGTGATGAACCCAGATCAGCAGCATCTCATGATTGGGCATTGAGGCAAACCTTGTCTGAAGAACGCTGGCAGGAAGCAAGGCCAAATCTTCTTGACAGTTTGCTTGCTTCCAGACTGTGTGCGTCATGGTCCTTGTGATCATTGCAACTTGAAAGAAGTAGTCATCAGATGCAAAGACTGTTTGCCAAAACCCCGTTACTGTGGGCAGTGTGACGTTTCTATGCATCAACATCTGGTTTTTCACAACAGAGAGACTCTTATAGATGGGTTCTATAAACCTGTCCCACCATCAACTGCTGTTCAAGACCTCAGTGGCCAAAATGTCATATATGAACAAGGTAGGAAGTACTTCAGAGCTTAAAAACAACTTATTTATTTTCTTTTTTAATATATTAAATGTAATATATTTTTCCTTTCATCTAGTGTGTTTGCTGCCCATTACACAACCTGACAAAATTTGTGATTGTGACCCTCAAAACCTGTCTGTTGTCGCTGGGCGATCAGTTGTACTCATCTGCTGAGAGATGACTGAAGAGTATCAATGTGTGTTTACTATTTTTGTTTTTTGTTTGGAAATCTTTGCAGGTCACTATGGCATCTTCCTGCCAGTTATGAACTGCAGAACATGTCTTGCATCATGGACACCTGAGGTGGTGGACCTGCAGTTTAGTGGTTACTGGCCAGGTACTGTTGGGTTTCAAACCATATACCAGGTAGACCTTTTCACATCTTTTGAGGACCTGAAGATCACTGCACCTGGGCTTTCAAGACAAGCATTTGTGAAAATGTTACAACAGCGCTCACAACAATTTGGAAGGGTAAGACTTGGAAAGCCATTTTGTTTTCTGCATTTATGCAAGTCTAACTGGCATGTCACTTATTCAAATTTTCATAATTCCAGAGTGGTAACATTTGTGGCGACATCTTCCAAAAAGCTTTCCTTGAATGGATATATTGTCGTCATAAAAGAGAGAAACTCTGCGGCATTGACCACTTCTCTTGCCCAGCTTGCACCCCAGATACAGTTGCTGTGTCTGCAGATGGAAACCGAAAACTATATAGATTCAGCAAAACAAAGGAGTATATTATTATTGATAACTTTACACTGTCAACGTTTCTTGTGAATATTTTTTGACATTGCCCATATTTTCTTTGTGTAGGGCAGAGGAACAACCATTTTTTGATGGAGTTTTTCTTGCCAATGACAAAGATGTAGCAACATTTGTTGATAGTGTTCATGAGAAGACCAATCCGGTAAGATATTTGTCAAAAGACTTGGGATTGTACACAGTGAATCAGGATTTAGTTTGTGTATTTATTTGATATGACACTGTGTTAAAGGTACATGGAAAAGGCATCTGTGGAACATCAACATGGGCTGCAGCCAGGAAGACCTCTAAGAAGACAAACACCAAATGTGATGAAGAAGGTCTAGAGGTGGCAGTTTGCAGACACTTCATATTGCTTAGAGGTCTGAACATGTTTAGGGAGGAGATATTTGCATACCCTGTTTTTGCAAAACGAACTGGCCACAAAAACAAACTGCAAGTTCTTCTGCACTGACATCATGTGTCGATATCGGCCCTATCTGCAAAAGGTGGCTCAAGCATTCCCAGAAATGCAAAATTTGACTCAGATGAAGCCATTTCTCTCAGTTATGCATGCAAAGAGGCACTCTACAAAATGTGAGGTAAGTGAAATTTTTAAAGGACTTACCATATTGTTCGAGAAAATAGAAAGTTTAGGGACGTCAAAATGGTAGTTTGGACATCTGATGTGTATGCTGTAGGTGCAGTGGGGTGGCAAAAACCAAACGGGCAGGTACAACCATTGGTGAAGAAGTTGAACAAGTGAACAGCTTTTTGTCCCGTGTGGCTCTAACAACAAAATGCATGAGTAAGGCTGGCAAGTGGTCCTTCTTTAAAGTTCTCATGTATTGTGCTTTGGTAGCATTATATTTGTTAATTTTTTTCCCTTTCATTCATGATACTGTTACAAATGGTGTAGTGCAGCAGGGATGAGGCAGAATAGGAACTTCCACAAGAGACGGGTTTATTAAACAAAGGAGTAAAACTACAAGCAAACACCATAAGCAAACTTAACAACAAGAACGGACAAGGAGTGCAGGGAAGTGAGTCCAATATAAAGGGAGTGCTGATGATCAGGAGCAGGTGCGGGTAATCCGTGATGATGGGGAGAAGACGAGGAAGTGAGTGCAGGTGTGGAAACAAGGAGGATGATGGGAAATGGAGTCCAAGAACGAAGGGAACTGTGACACATACTTGATGACTAACCATTTGTGGATGTCCTTTTTGTTTTTACATGTATTCCTACTACATTCTTCTTATTGAATCCTCCTTTTCCCATATTGTCAACCCTTAGCCTGAAATATGTATGTATAAGGTGTTTTATAGAAATGGTATAATTGCTCTATTTCTGATGGCACAGAAGATGCATGATACTGATCATACCTTCACAAATTCTTTACAGCTCCAGATGACCTCAGAACAGATGATCCAGTGGCATTGCAACATCTGATTGAAGGCTTATTCTTGGGCATCCAGCAGAAAAAGAGGATCTGTATCGAGTAACTGGTAAGTAGAGGCCTTCATGTACTTGTGGAATTAATTTTAAAATGTGATATCTATGGCTATAACGAAGTCATTTAAATGATCACATTTTAACACTTAACAAAGTCTTCAGTCAACACACTGCACTTAAACCACTGCATAACCTTCGTACATTGAGTGAACGGTCCTACCTTCCTATATGTCCAATGTGACCATCACACAACTCCCTGCATTACTTGAACATTGGCCACATTCCAGGTTATTTATTATGGTTTAATGTCCAGAGATGTAGTATTGTACTTAAAATATTCTACAATTGCATTTTTAATTGCTGATGTTATGTGAGCTTTATACCATAATTTGTAAGGTGCCTTTTGGATGTCCATTAGCACAATGACCAATTTTATGTGTTTCCTCCTTAAACCTCTTTTTACTGTTTTTTTTTTTCTGCAGACCGTAACAAACAGCGACACAAGACCTGAAGACGGATTCGAGAGGAGAAGAAAAAAGCTGTTTAACGCCATATCCCAATACAATGATCTTCCATCCACCACAGAATCTGTAGATTCAATTGAAGACCTTCTGGCAACAGAAAGCCCTATCTGGCCGGTCGTACAAAAACCTCTATTCCACTCAGTGAACACAAACTCCAGCAGAGAGAGAAACAACACTTCAACACACTGATATTAGAAGAAACTCAGATCTTCTCAACACTCAGACATTCAGTTTGGACTAAATGCTTTCCGATATAACACTGTTTATAGAAATATATTTGATGATTGTGACCTCTGAGGTGACCTTTGACCTCTTTTATCAAGGATGATGATATTATCATATTCACATATTATCAGAAACATTCACCTTATATAAATGAATCACGCATGAGAGTGAATAGATTATTTCTACAGTGGCACTGAAAGATGAAAATGCTTCATCCACACTGATAGATGTTCATATAAAGTCAAAGACTAGTGTCGTATCAGTCTGTCAAACATAAACAAAAAACATTTTATAATTAAAAATTAAAATTAAAAACATTTTACAATTAATCAGTATGTACAATTATTACAAAATGATTCAACAACATCAATCTGAATGTAAAATCTTAGATTGCACTTTATTTCGATGGTCCATTTTAGATTTTCTACTAACTATAAGTAACTTGTGAACTACATGTCATCTAACTCTCATTAGTGTATTAGTAGACTGTAGAAGACTGTTAGGTTTGGGTTCAGGTAAGTAGAATAAGTTGACATGTAGTTGTAAAGTTACTTACAGTCAGTAGAATATCTAAAGTAGACCATTGAAATACCAAATCTTATATGTAGAGAGTTTATTAGTTTGTTAGCAGCTCACGCTGTTGTAAATCCTGCCCACTTGTTTGCATTGTCACACATGCTTCAGTGCTCTGAGAGTGTTTATAGTGCTGTGAGTTTAACACTTCATGACTGAGAGCAGAACAGAACACAATCTTCATCATCACACAAGACAAAAGAACAACAATGAACAAAATCACCTTCTTCATCTGGACTCTCACACTGTTTATTCAAGGTAAGACTGATAAAAACTGACTCTGGTTTTGGTGTTCTTGTAAAAGTATATGATGGTAGTAGTTTTAAACAATAATTGTTTTTCTTTTCTCTTTTTCAGAATCCAGAGGAGTGACTCTGACTCAACCTGAAGTTAAAACTGTCCAACAGGGTCAAACAGCTACAATAGAGTGTAGGATGGATGTTGCACTAACTAATAATGACTTAGCCTGGTATCAGCAGAAACCTGGAGAAGCTCCTAAACTCCTGATACATGATATAAACAGCCGTTATACTGGAACTCCATCTAGATTCAGTGGCAGTGGATCTGACTATGGCAGTGATTTCACTCTGACCATCAGTGGAGTCCAGACTGAAGATACAGGAGATTATTACTGTCAGAGTTACCACAGCATCAACAGTAAATCTGTGTTCACACAGTGATAAAGAGTCGTACAAAAACCTCGGTCAGTCAGACGTCACAGTGATGCACTGATACAGCTGAGAGATACTGCAGCTGCTGATGGAGGATCACAAACAACACAATGTTGTATCAAACCTTTCAGAGACTTTATTTATTTATTATGATGTATTTAGTAAACATGTAACATACAATCTTATATCCCTTACTAAACTGGACTAAAATGTGGAGAAAATGTGAGTGGTGCTCGTCCCTGCAAAACTTTCCACTACAATATTATCTGTATTATTTACTGGGAAAGTCAATCCCTTTAATTGCTCTTCCATACTTCACCACTAGAGGGTCACATGTCTTTTACATAACTGAGATCTACACACCTTTCCTTTAAGACTGTGGCTGCATCCAAAATCACATTCTTCCCTACTATATAGTAGGTCAAAAACAGTATGTAACAAAAAAAGTATGTCTGAATTCACAGTACTCTAGGGCTGTGTCCGAAATTGCCCCCTATACCCTTAAATAGGGCACTATTTGAGGAGACAGCCATTTGTAATGGTGTCCGAAACCATAGTGGACGTTACCGAGTGGACTCATTCAATCCCACAATGCATCAACAGCTAGAGAATACCCACAATGCAATGTGAGAGTCGCCAAATAAATGACTGTGTCTGACCAGAGGATGGCGACTGCAGCTGAATCATCCATCCACCCATTTGTGTGGCTTACTGTCTATATGGTAATATCATACAGGTATAAATTAATTTTTACTTGATTATTAAAATGTTTAATTAAGGTTTATACATGCAAGTTTTCATGACAGAGTTAAATATACATGTTTCATTACTACTGGAGCTGTCAGTTTGTTAAGTTTCAAATGATTAATAAACATCAAACACAAACTATGTAAGCGGCAGCCCTTCCAGCACTCAGTGTCTGAATTCACTCACTCATTTTCATTCACTCCTTCAAGTGGACTATATTAGTGGACTAATGTAGGGAATAGTGAATGAGGGTATAGGGGCGATTCGAACACAGCATAGGTGTTCTCTGGGCATGTTTGTTGTGTTCCTACGGTAATGCTGGCACTTTAAACTAATAAACGCTGACTGCTTTGGTAAACCGAATTAATAATTAAAGACATGTTTACATAAATGTTTTATTGGAATTTTTCAGGAGGTTATGTACAGTTATTAACTGTATTTGTATTTTTGTCGTTTAAATGTAAATGCTTGATTAGCATTAGCTTATGGGCATGCCCTGTTTTACATGTAAATGTGCATTATGTGTGTCTTTACAGGTATGTTTGGGCTTGCTTTTAAGTCCATATATGTTTAATTATATAAATAAAAATAAAAGAAATACAAATAATTTTTATCTTTGTTTTTTTTTTGTACCATGGGTGTATATCAACAAGGATGGCACTCTTAGTGTTTATTCATATATTAGTTAAAGCTGCTGTCCGTAACGTTTTTTTGGTTAATAATTATCCAAAATCAATTTTTGAGCAAGTACATAATCATCCAGTGTTCAAATCTATCTCCTTACCTTAGCCCGATTCACAACGGTAAGCTTGTTATAATGTTTTAAATTTCGGATGGTACTGGTGGGTTTCCGCAGGAAAATTCGAGCATGTCGCCGTTCATCTTTGCGTCATTACGTCACGCCTATTTACATAAAGAACGAGTCCCAGCTAGTAGACTATATTGCATGTGAGGCGGATCATTTATAGCCTTTTCTCACAGCAGCTGCAATAACTAAACTTATCATTTTGATGGTGGATTGAATGGTTTGACAAATTAACGTTAGAGATTAGACTGTACAGAAATTG
The DNA here is from genome assembly GCA_037950665.1 of Hypophthalmichthys nobilis. NCBI lineage: Eukaryota > Metazoa > Chordata > Actinopteri > Cypriniformes > Xenocyprididae > Hypophthalmichthys > Hypophthalmichthys nobilis. The sequence goes on from CM075486.1 coordinate 2,143,006, forward strand.
AAATCTACAGAATACACACTAAATACACAGTCACGTAATGCTGATGTTGTTAACATTAACAATTTGAGAATAAAGTATAACAATAATAATAATTTGCACGGTTTGACGTGACCCGATCTAAGCGTTCATTATATTTAATCACCACTGGCAGCGCAATTTAGTTTTTTTTATGTTTTTTTTTTCTCAGTTGGTCAGAACAGAAGTGGCAGACATGTTACTAAATTCTTACTTTGGTCATACTTCAAGACTACAATCTGTGATTCTGAAGTACAGTTTTCACACCGGTGTCTTGACTGACACCAAACATTAGATTCATCTGCGCTGAGGAGCCGTGCCGAGGCACAACTCACATAAAAATGATAATTCCACAAATAACTGCAATTGCAGGTTTCAAACAGAGATGGCGACAAAGAGGCAAAAGTCATAAAGTCACAAAGAGGCTTTTCATAAAGTCAGAGAATGGAGGTACAGTATCATCACGGCCTGCGTCTGGATGGAGAGTGAACTGTACTGATATCCAGCCAACGTTCCCTCACCTTAGTGTGTGTTTCCTGTTTGGTTATTTTTTTGGGAACCGATTCCTCAGGAACTGATGTAAGTCACAGTAGGTTTAGTTTGATGGGAAAGAATATCACAAAACAGATTAAGACCTTTTAACATAAATTATTAGTTGATTTAGTATTTTTTTAGGATCAGTGAAAATAATGACAAACTAATCCTGTGCCTTTCAGTAATGTTTTTAATGAAGCTGTTGATCTCAGTAGTTTACATTATGACAATAATAAATTGTTTAAATTTATTTCAAAGTCCAAATATTTTTTTATTCCTTCTCATAGAGACTGTTTGATTTAGTTTACCCTAAATGTTAATTAATGCATTAATTATCAAACATGTATTAACGTGTAGTTAAGGCTGCTGTTTTCATGCATGAATCCTTATGACTCCTGTCGTAGTTTAGGATAGCTCTTCATTGGTTCATGATTAGTTCATATCTTCATTAATCATGAGTTCATGTTGAAGTAGTTCATGTACTGTTATTGTAAAGTGTAACCAAGTTCATCAATAATATTCTGATATAGTATATAGTATGTATGTACATTATATATCAGAGACTTGGTCAAATGTTTCCTCATATATTTTTCAGCGCTGGTAATGAATAAACCAATCATAGTTGTGTTATTAAAGCCAGAGTCAAACTGTCAGTCAAACTGGTCACATGACTGAATATGGACACAGAGGTGGACGTTCATCTGCACATCCTCAGTGTCTCAGTAGTCAGAATAAAAAAAATAATAAAACAACTGAACTAACTAAAGATAACATTAGTCAGAATGTAAAATCATCATTCTGTAACTCTAGTGTATTTTAGTTTGTCTGTTGTGAATCCTGCCCACTTGTTTGCATTGTCACACATGCTTCAGTGCTCTGAGAGTGTTTATAGTGCTGTGAGTTTAACACTTCATGACTGAGAGCAGAACAGAACACAATCTTCATCATCACACAAGACAAAAGAACAACAATGAACAAAATCACCTTCTTCATCTGGACTCTCACACTGTTTATTCAAGGTAAGACTGATAAAAACTGACTCTGGTTTTGGTGTTCTTGTAAAAGTATATGATGGTAGTAGTTTTAAACAATAATTGTTTTTCTTTTCTCTTTTTCAGAATCCAGAGGAGTGACTCTGACTCAACCTGAAGTTAAAACTGTCCAACAGGGTCAAACAGCTACAATAGAGTGTCATATAGATGTAGGAATATACAGCGTCTACTTAGCCTGGTATCAGCAGAAACCTGGAGAAGCTCCTAAACTCCTGATTTATTATATAAACACCCTCCAGTCAGGAACTCCATCTAGATTCAGTGGCAGTGGATCTGGCAGTGATTTCACTCTGACCATCAGTGGAGTCCAGACTGAAGATACAGGAGATTATTACTGTCAGAGTTTACACTATATCAACAGTAAATATGTGTTCACACAGTGATAAAGAGTCGTACAAAAACCTCGGTCAGTCAGACGTCACAGTGATGCACTGATACAGCTGAGAGATACTGCAGCTGCTGATGGAGGATCACAAACAACACAATGGTGTAAAAAAGAACTGCAGTATTCAAGTACCAGAGACTTTATTGATTATGATGTATTTAGTAAACATGTAACATACAATCTTATATCCCTTACTAAACTGGACTAAAATGTGGAGAAAATGTGAGTGGTGCTCGTCCCTGCAAAACTTTCCACTACAATATTATCTGTTATTTACTGTAGGAAAGTCAATCCCTTTAATTGCTCTTCCATACTTCACCACTAGAGGGTCACATGTCTTTAACATAACTGAGTTTTACACACCTTTCCTTTAAGACTGTGGCTGCATCCAAAATCACATTCTTCCCTACTATATAGTAGGTCAAAAACAGTATGTGGCAAAAGAAGTATGTGTGAATTCACAGTACTCATAAAAGAACAGGTGAAAAGTACCGGATGATCTACTACTTCCGGTGAGATTCTGAAGTGTGCATCTGATGGACACTTTACTATCCCATGAGGCCACGGGAGAGGATTTATGAATGACAATGAAGTGAGCAACTGACACTGGTAGGTCACATGATAATGACATCATGGCAGATGTAGTACGTCTAGATTACATTCATACTACTGTAAGACAAATCAGCTCAAATGAAATTATTAATTAATTTATAGGGAATTATAAAGAGTCACTTAGTTTACGATCGTCCAGCGTTCATCTGCTCGGGCCGTAATAAGCTCTTGTAGCGGATATGAATATCCAACTATCATGAAAACACTATTTAGTAGCAAGTAACATTAGATTTAAGACAGTTTAAGACAGTAAATTTATAAGCACATAACACAAGACACTTCTTTTAAAAATCTACAGGAGACTTTATTCATTATTCTAACACACAAACTAATATCTAACACAAACACACACACAAACACATTCATACACGTTGCTGAAAGAAAGGAAATGAGAAAGAAAGAGTTTTAAGAGAGAGTGAAATGATGAGCATTTCTAGCAAAATATGCATTTCATAAGACCTGACCATGAATCACAGTAATTTAATGCACCAGTTCAGCTTCAGGATCTGGAGGTTCTTGCTTGTCGTTTGTCTTTGAATGTGGATCCCCTTTTCGGCGTCCTTGGCTTGGAGAAAAGGGTTTTTCCGAGTTAGTTGATTTGTTACAGGTTGATCTGGCGTCTGGTGTTGGCGGCTCAGAGTCTCAGGGTGAGGACATCATCTCAGTTAAATGTTGGCCGAGTGATTAGGACCCCCGACACAACCTGGAGAGGAAGAGAAGAGGGGATGATAAGGATGGTTGAACGGATGAGAGAGGGAGGGGAAGGGAGGGTTCAAGAGAACGAGACAAACAGTACTGTAGGTTTTGAGAAGTCAGGTGATTGGTTGAGGCGCGGCCCCGCTCCCAAACCTCAGCTAACTAGTTAACCCCCTAAAGTTCATAGATATTTGTAACACAGTTCATTGTTGTGGGAAGAAGGAGGCGGGAACCGGCGAATGTTCAACATTACTTTAATACAAAATAAACAAATACAAAAGGAAAGTAAAATGGCAGCAGTCCTTCACGGGCGACTGCCGCCCACACAAACATAACATGAAGTCCAGGCCTGGTCCTCTCTCATCCTTCACTGTCGTCGCTCCTCCATTTATGCTTCTGGAGCTCCTCCGTGAGATACGAGATCGGTGCAGTGCGCAGGTGACGCTCCTTAGCAATCACGCCACCGGCCTGGTGCCGTTCTCTCACGGCTCTCGCCCCGCCCTGCTCGGCACAATATTATTCTGATACAGTAAATAGTATGTATGTAAATTTCACGTTATGTAGCAGAGACTTGGTCACATGATTCCTCATAAATTTCTCAGCGCTGATGATGAATAAACCATTTACAGTTCTGTTATTACAGCCGTGGTCAAACTGTCAGTCAAACTGGTCACATGACTGAATGTGGACACAGAGATGGATGTTCATCTGCACATCCTCAGCATTACAATATTGCGTTACTCCCTAAAAAAGTAACTAATTGTGGAAAGTAATGCATTACATTACTTTTGTGTTACTTTTTCTCACCTGGGCTGGGCTTGCTTGTTTTTAATAACAACAAAAATGTTTCATTTCACACCAAACGTGAAGTGAACAAGCCTCAGGCTGAAGGAAACGCAAATTCCCAGCTGTACAGTAGAGGGCGCAGCTCAAACAAACCTTCAGGCTGTGCTGCTATTCTGGATTGCAGAAGAATAGGATACAGGAGAAGAAAGTTCAACACTCTTATTTCAGCAATAAAATTTAAAAAATAAATACATTTCAAGATTGCATTTCAGTGTTTTTATTCATTTTGAGGAATACTGACTCTGATTTTGTGTAAGTGAGAGTAAATGCATGTTCACATTTAGTCTATACAATAACCATCGTTCACACACAACACCTCTGCACTTTATTTCTCTCAACATGAGGACAGGAGAGCTGACAGTCAATACATGGGGAAACAAGTAACTTGAGTTACTTATTTGAAAAAATAAAAGAAATTTAGTTGTAAATTTAAAAGTAATGAGTTATTTTACTAGCTACTTGAAAAAAGTAACTCATTACTAATGTTACCCCCAACACTGATCCTCAGTGTCTCAGTATTCAGAATAAAAACAACAACTAATAAACTAACTAAAAATAACATTAATCAGAATGTAAATGATCATTCTGTAACTCTAGTGTATATTAGTTTGTCTGTTGTAAATCCTGCCCACTTGTTTGCATTGTCACACATGCTTCAGTGCTCTGAGAGTGTTTATAGTGCTGTGAGTTTAACACTTCATGACTGAGAGCAGAACAGAACACAATCTTCATCATCACACAAGACAAAAGAACAACAATGAACAAAATCACCTTCTTCATCTGGACTCTCACACTGTTTATTCAAGGTAAGACTGATAAAAACTGACTCTGGTTTTGGTGTTCTTGTAAAAGTATATGATGGTAGTAGTTTTAAACAATAATTGTTCTTTTTTTCTCTTCTTCAGAATCCAGAGGAGTGACTCTGACTCAACCTGAAGTTAAAACTGTCCAACAGGGTCAAACAGCTACAATAGAGTGTAGGATGGATGTTGCACTAACTGATAATGACTTAGCCTGATATCAGCAGAAACCTGGAGAAGCTCCTAAACTCCTGATTTATTATATAAACAGACTCCAGTCAGGAACTCCATCTAGATTCAGTGGCAGTGGATCTAGATACGGTAGTGATTTTACTCTGACCATCAGTGGAGTCCAGACTGAAGATACAGGAGATTATTACTGTCAGAGTTACCACAGTAGTTATGTGTTCACACAGTGATAAAGAGTCGTACAAAAACCTCGGTCAGTCAGACGTCACAGTGATGCACTGATACAGCTGAGAGATACTGCGGCTGCTGATGGAGGATCACAAACAACATGATGTTGTATCAAACCATTCAGAGATTATTTATTTATTTTGATGTACTAAGCATGTAACATAATCTTTATATTATATAAATGTTAGTGGTGCTTGGTCCTGCAAAACTTGCCACTACAATGTAATCTAACTACAGGAAAGTCCGTCACTTTAATTGCACTTCCATGCTTCATCACTAGATGGCGTGTCTGTTACATAACTGAGTTCTCTATCTGTCAATCACTTTGACGTTGTGTCGATGTGATGACACTAGTGTAGTGTCTCTCAACCTTTTTTACTCAATGACCTCCTCCTTCACCAAATCAATACTGCAGTGAAGATGCAGTAAAACTATTGGACTCTGAATGTATATCGTCCTGATCTCTCTTCTGTCTTTTGCAGAAGTGGAATCAATGGACCAATCAGCCTGAGTCATTTGGTATTGATGTGATTGCTTACAGACTCCATGTAAAGGACCGATCGAAGCCTGTGCCATCTTCAGTTTCATGACTGAACTAGATTTCTGACATGACAATTCTTGGAGAGTTTGTCATGGTAATGAATATGACAATGTGAATGTGTTTGGTCTGCTGCTGTTGATTATATCTGCTGTAGAGTACAGAACTTTCCACTGCCAACACACACAACATGCTGCTGCTGTACGAGCAAACATGAATCACCCCATAGCAGATCTGGACAGGTGGAGCTGGGGGAGGTGGAGGGTTTCTGAAAGTACACTGCACTGCTACAGCAAACAATAGACAAGTGTTTGAATGTTGAGCAGCAAGATCATTGACTACTGATACAGCAGGAATCATTCAGTTGTGTCCTGTAGAGAATGATGTGTAAATGTGTATGTCTGACTCTGTATATTTACTGTTACTGTGATTTGGTGATGTAAAGCCTTTCTTTTAACCCTGTCAGTAAAACTATTGGACTCTGAATGTATATCGTCCTGATCTCTCTTCTGTCTTTTTGCATTCAGAGGGTGTTTTACATGAGCGGCACATGCTTCACTGCTCTGAATGTGTTTATAGCTCTATGAACTGAACATGACATGATCAAGAGCTCTTCTTCATCAACCAACAAACATGACTTTCAGCTGCAGCTGCTCAAACAACACAATCACACACAACACTGATCACAGACAAACACTAATAACACTAGATCATCTAAATCAACATCAATCTTGTGTTTATGAAGAGAATGAGTCAGTGTTTAATATGATCATCATGTTTTAGGTGTAATATATGATCCCTGTCAATCAAACTGAACAGACTGAATTCAGTCACTTCTGCTGTCTGGACGTGATGCTTTCCATTTGAGCCACAGAAACATTTACATTCTTACACATAATTTGTGATCATCTTTTTTAAATGATTTTCATGACATTTTCATATATATTTTCATCCCCACATTTTCAGCAGAAGTGAAACTGGTGTGTTCCAGTCCAGATCATGTGACCAATCAAACAGTGAGACTGAAAAGCCCATTTGCATTGTCAGGGTGGAGTGATTCTGATCCTCTTAGAATAGAGCAGCTCTGTCTCCAGAGACCATGTTCAAACCCCAAGAGCTTTATTTGACATTTACTGCTACATCAAGCTTGTGAAAAGCACCTGCACCTTCATCTGTTAGTTGAATGATGTTGTCAGACACAAAGTGAACTTGTTGAGAAGCTTTATTGAATGTTACAGCAGATTGAAAGATCACACAGTGCTTTGACACGCCAGCTCTCTTTCAGTATTGAGTTGTAAATCACTACAGCTGCAGCACTAGACTCATGTGAATCCTGCCTGACACAGGACACTCAGATACGCTCATCTTCAGGAGAGAAACATCAGCACTCAGAGCTCTTGTGGAACGAGACCTCATGAGGAGCTCCATCATGTGTTACTCTGCAGACGTACACCTCTCCCTTTTCCCAGCGTGCTTTGCTGAGGGTCAGGACGCTACTGCGGCTGTAGCGGCCGTCCCGCTGGCTCTCTGCGCTGGTCACGACCCCCTCGGTGACCTCTGACCCGTCCAGTGTCCAGCTCACCTGCGCCCCCTGTGGAGAGTAAGAGCTGAGCAGGCAGAGCAGTGCGGCTGAGTCTCCAGAGATCTGCAGAGAAGAGGGCGGCAGCAGAGACACTGAGGGCTTCACTGTGGGACCAGCTGCAGGAGACAAACACAACACATTCACAAACACAAAGAAAACACACTGTTTCACTCACAGCATTTCAACAGCTGCAAAAATCATGACAATCTGATCCTTCATGTCATTCAACATCACTAGAGCTGATATAATATACAATATACAAACTACACAATCACTATATTCATTTAAATCAAACCTCAGAAATGAACTCAATATACTAACACACTGACTGCTTTAATTCCAGCAGTTTTTGCATCCCAATATAAAGTACATTTTTACTTAAGTGAGATATTCAACTCAAAATGTAACTCAATTTCAAAGTTTGACTAAAGCTCAGGCCAAATGATGATTATATCACTGATAAGAACGAGAAAACAATAACATTTGTAAATTGTACTTGAATTATAAAGCACTGAATTATGAGCACAACATGAGCAAAAGAGATTCAGTATCATTGACTGAAATACAGAAAGTAACAACATTTACAATCTGATGTCAGATCTATTTTTTTTCGCCATGTATGATATCTACAATAAAAATGAACTACATATGAACACAGTCTAGAAATAAATAAAGGGAAATTAAACCTGTAATAAACTGATTAAACTCATAGTGAGACACATTATGGAAATGCATTTAGATTTTTTTTTTTTTTTGAAGGAATAATGCTGTTCTTCTGAATGAATAAACATGACAATATCATTGTTTTAGATTATATAATTATAAAACAATATCAGTAACACTTTACTTAAAGCCTTCATACACAATACATTATAAAAGTAATTTTAATGCATTAATTAAGCTTTCTTTTATACATTATAATGTGTGTGTGTGATCTCATGAATAATTATAACATAATTATAATACATTATAATATTATCTATTCATTGTTACATTGTTACACAATGCATTAAGACACATGACACACAACCATTTTCAGATGTAATAATGAATTTGCAAATATTATATTGCATTTTTGCATTTATAATGCATTTTATAATGCATATTTTAATGCACAATTATTTATAAAAAGATATAAGGCATTATAATGTAAATTATGAATACCTTTAAGGCTTCAAGTAAAGTGTTAACACAATATCTAATAATAATTGCCATTAATGTTTTTCTTGTTTCAATTTAAATCATTTTAACTTTAAATTGTTCTTTTTTACACTTTATTGTATGCTGACATAGTTACATTGTACTACTCAAATAAGTACTGAGTAATATTAATTAACTGCATGTACTTACTATAGAGTTACAGTTAGGGTTTGGTTCAGGGTTAGTTACTTGTATTTATGCATAATTTACTGTTATTACTATAATAAGTACATGTAGTAACGTGTAACTTCTTCACCTTAAAATAAAGTGTTACCTTTTTTCTTAAATAGGAATTAAAAACAGACTTACAGACCACCAGTTTAGTTCCTCCACCGAAAGTCCACCACAGTGATACAATCTAATGAAACGGTCGTACAAAACCTCTATTCCACTCGAGTGAACACAAACTCCAGCAGAGAGAGAGAAACAACACTTCAACACACTGATATTAGAAGAAACTCAGATTTTCTCAACACTCAGTCATTCAGTTTGGACTAAATGCTTTTAAAAAAAAAAAAAAAAAACTCTTTCACTCAAACAAGTGTTTATTTATCCCATTTAAAATAGATATAATTCAGTTTGACTTTATATCCTGTATTTCTCATTCATTCTCTTGTCATGTGTTGATATAACACTGTATAAAGAAATATATTTGATGATCTGTGACCTCTGATGTGACCTTTGACCTCTTTTATGATGGATGATGTTGTGGAGTTTCTCATAATGATCTTCTGTTCTTCATATGAAGCTCAATCATCATGATTCATAGAAAAACCTGCAGCTTCAGACTTCAAAATTCAATTAAAATGTGTTCAAATAATGAGTTTATTGAACAGTACATTGAATATCAATGTCAACAATGAAAATATAAAAGGTATTTTGCATGTTCTACACAGTCAAGCATGTTTTCATATTCAGGTCTGTTATAAAAGTATCTGGACTCATTATGAATCTCCCAGCCTGGTCTCATTGTTAATACGTAGGTATAAATACGTAACTTTCCAAGACACAAAACACTTTTGTACGTTTAGAAAGGTGCTGAAACATACAATATTGACGTATTTAGAGGACTAAAGCGTAAAAATACTTATTTTAATATTAATATTTTTCAGTGAAAAAAGTAAAATATTCTGAATCTTTCATGTCATAAATATATACAATGTATAATTTCCCTTTTATCGTTTTGTAGATAAAGGTAAGATCCTAAACCCCATCCCGAACCTAAACAAACCTACTTTATACAGAATGTTAAAAGAAAAATATATATATATATATATAATGGACAGAAATGTGTAGGAAAATGACAATTTTAGTAAAATATAACATTAAAATGATATTTTGAGCCGCTAATCCTACACCTACCCCTAAACCAACCCATAACCATTTCTTAAAACTACCTACTGTTATAAATAAAATAACAAACAAAACAAGCGAAACAACAAAAATTTATTTATTGTGAAAATGTCCAAAAGTGGTACCAAAAGTAGTTCAAATGATGATGAGTTGCAGTCGCAGTCCTCTCTGGCGGTAATAGTTTTTATAGGGTACAAAGCAGAATTGAACTTATTAATCCATGAAAATATGAATCCGGCTTCTCTCCATGAAGGCGCGACACTCATTTCAAATGTCAATCCACTGAAACACGTCATGTTGCCATCTGTGACGAAGCAGGTGAGAACCAATGAGCGTTCGATATCAGTGCCGTAAACCATGTCGTACTGGTTCTTCTTCTTCTTTTAGTTTTATGGCGGTTACAGACCATCGTTAAAGGTTCATACCGCCACCTACTATATTGGAGTGTGTAAAATCATGGCTTCATTGATCTTTTCAGTTCTTCTACCTATACAGTTTCCTGCATAAACTTCATTAATGCCTCAACAACTTCGCTTTGAGAATTTCCTATATCTAAAATACCTTTTATATCCCATTCCCTCCCTATTTTAATAATACATTCTTTACATTTTCCTCTCTCTTCCTGAAATTTTCTTTACAATCACATACCTCACATTTATCTGTTTATTTTAATCATAAGAAATAACATATTAAAGGGAGTGCTTGGCCCCAAGAAGAGAGTTCTCAGTTGAAACAATGGAAAGGATTATAAAACTCCTTCAACAAGGAACTTCAGTACGGAGTATGGCCAAAGAAGTTGGTTGCTCCCAGTCAGCTGTGTCTAAAATTTGGTGCAAGTATAAACTAAATGGGAAGGATATAAAGCAAGACATACGGGCAGACCAAGGAAGACGTCAAAGCGCCAAGATAGAAATCTCAAAGCAATATGACTTTACAATAGAAAACACACAACAAAACAAAAGAAAAACAGACAGAATCAGGAGCCAATTTTTGAACAGTAAAAAACCAGCTTGAACTTACATATAGAGCTGACTGAGCTTACATATAGAAAAGCCAAATGAAAATGAGTACTAACACTTAAACAAAAGAAAACAAGGTTACAGCGGGATAAAGAGAAGCAATCATGGATTCTGGATGATTGGATGAAAGTGTTATTCAGTGAAGAATCGCGAATCTGCATTAGCCAAGGAGATTACGCTGGAACTTTTGTCAGGTGCCGTTCTAATGAAACATATAAAGATGACTGCTTGAAGAAAACAATCAAATTTCCCAACTCATTTCTGATATGGGGGTGCATGTCAGGTAAAGGACCATGGGAGATGACAATCATTACCTCAACAGTAAATGCACTGGTGTACATTGAAATTGTGGACACTTTTCTCATTCCATCGATAGAAAACAGGTTTGGTGATGATGAAATCATTTTTCAGGATGATAATGCATCTTGCCACAGAGCAAAGAGTGTTAAAGCTTTTCTTCAGGAAAGGCATATCAACTCAAAGACACGGCCAGCAAACAGTCCAGATCTCAATCCAATGAAAATTTATGGTGGAAATTATAAACACTGGTCCATGACAAGGCTCCACCCTGCAAAGCTGATCTGTCAAACGCTATTTGAGAAAGTTGAAACCAGCTTGATGGGGAATATTGTTTGTCATTAATGAAGTCCATGCCTCAAACAATTTAGGCTGTCAAAAGCCAGAGGAGGAGCAACAATTGTTTTTTGTTGATGATTCCAGACTTTTTTTCCTCTACTTGCTCTGGAAAAAGACATGCCATTAATAATAATAACAAAAGTGGATTTGTTTGAGGTATGTTTCCTGAAGCCAGAATGTTAAGCTATTGAACAAAACCTTTTTTGTGTCATATCTGTGATTTGTTTGTTTGCTATAAAGTAAAAAATCTGAGTGAACATCATCTAAGTGTGGTGAGTCCATCATTTTTACCAGGGGTTGTACTATTAAATGTTCTTTAACTTTAATTGATTTTTGAATTCTGTAATATTCTCTTCCTTTATTATCTAAATCCCATATTTTTGCCACTGTTTGTCAATTTTACTTTTTATTATAGTTTTACCTTAATTTTTTTCCAAGAGGAATCTCAATCTCAACAGTAAGATTTAGTGGTTTTAATAATAATAATAATTTAATAATAATAAGTAATTAATCAGTTTCCTCATTACCTAAGATTCCTATATGTGCTGGTATCCAACTAAACTGAACATCTATTCACAATCTTTCTAAACTGAACAATGCTGTGTATTTTTACGCTTCAGTGCTATAAATATGTCAATATTGTATGTTTTTGTGTGTATGAAAACGTAAGTAAATGTGTGTGTGGTAGAACCAAACTGTACGTAAAAATACACACGTATTCTCATGAGATCACGTTGGAATCTCCACACAAGATCATGAAACGTGAACAAGCTCTAATATGTCTCCATCTTTAACAGCCTGTTTCTTCTCCATTTGATGATTTCAGACACACATGAGGCTTCATGATAGATGGAGTGACACCATGAACTCTGATTAGAGATTCACAATCAGTCCTGATACTTTCTGAACAGACTCATGATTCATGATCGATCTTTAGTGATGGAGGTTCATCTAGTGGAAGTGTAGCAGTGATGATGGTCACATGACTGAATATGGACACAGAGATGGACGTTCATCTGCTCATCCTCAGTGTCTCTGTAGTCAGAGTAAAAAATAAAACTACTGAACTAACTAACATTAGTGAGAATGTAAATCATCATTCTGTAACTCTAGTGTATTTTAGTTTGTCTGTTGTAAATCCTGCCCACTTGTTTGCATTGTCACACATGCTTCAGTGCTCTGAGAGTGTTTATAGTGCTGTGAGTTTAACACTTCATGACTGAGAGCAGAACAGAACACAATCTTCATCATCACACAAGACAAAAGAACAACAATGAACAAAATCACCTTCTTCATCTGGACTCTCACACTGTTTGCTCAAGGTTTGTGAAATACAGTTTTTTTTAATTATTATTATTCTATTAAAATGTCAAATATCATTTTCATTTTTGTTTCTGTTTTCTCTCAGAGTGTAGAGGACAGATCACTGTAACTCAGAGTCCATCAATAACAGCAGCTCAACCAGGACAAGAAGTCAGAATAAACTGTAAAACCAGCAGTGCAGTGTATGATAGTAATAACTTACACTGGTACTTACAGAAACCTGGAGAAGCTCCTAAACTCCTCATATATTATGCAACAAGCCGTTATACTGGAACTCCATCTAGATTCAGTGGCAGTGGATCTGGCAGTGATTTCACTCTGACCATCAGTGGAGTCCAGACTGAAGATACAGGAGATTATTACTGTCAGAGTAAACACTATATCAACAGTAAGTGGGTGTTCACACAGTGATAAAGAGTCGTACAAAAACCTCGGTCAGTCAGACGTCACAGTGATGCACTGATACAGCTGAGAGATACTGCAGCTGCTGATGGAGGATCACAAACTACACAATGGTGTATCAAACCTTTCAGAGACTTTATTTATTTATTATGATGTATTTAGTAAACATGTAACATACAATCTTATATCCCTTACTAAACTGACTAAAATGTGGAGAAAATGTGAGTGGTGTGTCCCTTCAAAACTTTCCACTACAATATTATCTGTATTATTTACTGTAGGAAAGTCAATCCCTTTAATTGCTCTTCCATACTTCACCACTAGAGGGTCACATGTCTTTAACATAACTGAGTTTTACACACCTTTCCTTTAAGACTGTGGCTGCATCCAAAATCACATTCTTCCCTACTATATAGTAGGTCAAAAACAGTATGTGACAAAAGAAGTATGTTCACAGTATTAAAGAACAAGCGAAAAGTACCGGATGACCATCTGATGGACACTTTACTATCCCATGAGGCCACGGGAGAGGATTTGTGAATGATACCGAAGCGACGCAACTGACGCTGGTAGATCACATGATAATGACATCATGGCAGATGCAGTACGTCCGAATTACTGAATGGTTGATGTATTTCTTTTCTTTCGTACTGTAATACTGTATTCACAACCACAAATGCTTCTTGCTTTTGTGTTTACCGTGAATTTTTCAACATCTCTCTGCCAATTACTTTCAATTCTGTATGAACATATGAGCTCATGAAAGAAGAGCTTTAGGTTTTGAATAACTGTGTGTATATGATATATAGAATATTATGGCAAAGATGTTTGCAGCGTAAGACAAATGTTTGCTTTTGAGATGTTTGTGTGATATTTTGAATGCAGTGCTTCATTTTGCAAGAGATGGGAGGCATTTTGCACTTTGTGTGTGCAATTCTTGGATTTGTGTGTAAAGTTTTGAAAAAAGGCAAAGTTTTGATGCTCCCAAGCGACTATGGAAATTACTGAAGCACATCTGATGATAACCTGCTGAGATACAGATGATCATTCATTCATTCGTTCATTCATTCAATTTAGTATAATTTTTCCTTTAATGTTTCATGAAAAAGAAAATGCACATTAACAACATTAATTTTTAATTTCTGGGTGAATTATTCTGTCTGGGATTTACTGCATGGTCCACATGAAATCCTCTTTGAATTCTAGAAACAGATGATTTTTCTGTTCATAACGTGGGCAGCAGATGTACTAAAACACGTATCAAGGTGAGACTCACCAGTCTCCTCAACACTGAAGACAATCTGACCACTTTCATGGTCAGCCGTGTCGATTATTAATCCGCTCGGAGCATTAACAATCACAGACAGATGACTATCAAGGGCCACACAGTCACCAGCTGGACCTGATCACACACATACTGAGCTGAAACATTCAAACGATTCAAGTTCATACTAATATTTAAATGCAGAACAATGTCTTTCCATGAAGTGTAAGTAGAAGCTCTCACCATAGTGAGAAAAGTGCCAGAAGCACTGGAGATCTCCGGCACACAGCATGATGACAAAGTCATACTGATCCACTGCCCAGAAGAGCTCCTGATCCGATAGTTCTGGATGAGGGTCTTTCAACGCTCCACTGTTGCTCAACACAAACATTTACTGAAGCCAAACAAGATAAATGCCATTCTGTAACATTTCAGATTTGAAATATGACTGGAAATAAGTTAAATGAAACCGGAGACCTATTAAGTTTCTGATGATGATTAACTTTGAGTTTTATTCAAATGACTGCATTTATGTTTGTAATCTCTGAGACCCTTGAACAGCCACTGGATTCAACAATAGTTACTAAAAATAACATTAGTGAGAATGTAAATGATCATTCTGTAACTCTAGTGTATATACTCACGTTGGTCAAGTTGTGATCTCACGGACACAAAATCATCAGTTCTGATCTTAGACAGGATGCAGGGTGTAGATTGACCACATTAGCCTGGTTCTGTAAACACTGCATTGGCTCCCTGTTAAAGTCCCGTGAACCGGAAGCTGCAGCAGACTTTTACTTCAGTGTCCGCTCTAAAGTGCCGTTCTGTCTCCGATGATGTCACTTTGATGGCTCCTTAACCAATCCCCTCTAACCGTCAGTCTGCTATGAGCGACAGATGGAGAGGTGCGGTAGATCCTTTTCTTATTTAGTTTTAATAGCCTTGTTCAGACACACTCTGACAGTTTAAATCTAAAAACACAGAATCTCTTTAACCTGGCATACACATAACACATTATCAGTTTCTATAACTCAAATCAGTTAAATGATTGTCAGGCTGCAAATATTAGATCCGTCGGAAATGGGAACACTTCACAGCACCCGATGTACTTGGTACATCATAAGAGGAATGGCATCTACGCTAATATTAGTCTCTCTGTTTGTTCTGAGGTTACCGTAGTCCGCCAGATCCGATCGTGTCATCTAGACAATTTCTGGAGAAAGCCTTGCCGACACGACAGCCAGCGGCACAGATCCTCAACAAAGACCACAAGAACCAGACAAGTCCTCCGCAACTCTATGGCCAGCTTTGTCTCCATACTGGTGTGATGAATCTGATCCAAAAGAACTGGATGAAATATTTTGAATGCTTCCGATCTATAATCGTAATGCAGCCTGAATCATAATCACGCTGCGTTCTTTGGAAATGTCAAGCTCACTGTATTGCATTCACTTACCCTGAGCCTAACAGAAGTGCATTTGTCCATTGCACAGGTGATTATGATGGGCTCCTGCTTGGAGACAGGGGCTATATGGAGACAGGCAGTATTTTATGACAACGTCCCGACCCAAACCCTGGTCCACAAACCCGTTACAATGCAGCTCCAGCCAGGACAAGGGAACACATGAAATTACCTTTGTGAACTGAAGGGAAGAGTTCAGTGTCTGAAAAGTCTGAGGGTTGCACCTGACAGGGTCTGTGACGTTACTGTTGCATGTGCCATAGTCCTCAACACTGCCAGCATCAGAAAAGAGAGGACACTTGTGGTGGAGGTGCAGCCTGATGATGAGCTCCAGCCAGCGCTCTTGGACCAACCTAGTGACAGAGCTGCACAGGACAGAACTGTGGAACACCATTTTAATTACTGACCTTGAATTAGACACGACAAACATACCTAGGCCCATGTGCTTTTGTTTTTCCTTTTGTGCTTTATACAGGACAGTGGAGAATAACAGGAAAGCGTGGGGTGGACAGAGGGGAACGGGATTGGCAAAAGACCTTGAGCTGGGATTCGAACTTGAGTCACCAGAGACACAGTGAAGCTATATGTCAGTGAACTAACCACTGGACTACTGGCGCTGACACCCATGTGCATTTTATTTCACTTTGAACACAAATGATTACAAACTGAAAACTTTTTAAGTAAAAACTTTTAAGTCTTTAATGTAAAAAAAAAAAATATATATACATATATATATATATATATATATATATATATATATATAATAAATAAATAAATAAAAATCACTTACTCCATATTCCATACTTGCTTGGGAAGTGGTAAGAGTTTTGGTGTATTATCTATAACTGCAACAAAAAAAAAAACCTGCACTATTTGCCAGCATCTCTTCTTGTTTTAGCCACTTTTGTAGTGTTCCTGGTGTTAATAAGGTTTTTGAGTTTACTGTAACCTTCCAGCAAAAGCTCTTTCTCAACAGCAGAAAAACCTACAGGTTACTTGTAAGTATATTTATGCAATTCGTACAAGATTAAGTTAAATTAAAAGAGTTGTTCATTATTTCGTAAATGTTATCGAAAACGATCCTGATATTTATCTGGTATAACCCACATGCACAGGTGTCGACGTTATGCGTGTTTAGAGGAGTCGACGACCATTAAATAATTGATGTAAGTATATTTACCTCATTTATACAAGATCAGCTAGATGTAAAAGTGTTGTCTATAATCTATAAGATAATGTTATCGAAACTGTCCTGATATCTATCTGATGTATCCTGTCGTGCTAATTGAGTATCAATTCTTCATCCAGTAAATTAGTGAAGATCTAAATTCATTTTGTTTAGGCATTGAACAAATGGACTGTTTTACTGGCTCTTGTTTGGGTCTGTTGTTTTGAAAAGTGACAGAGAAGTTTGCAGGTGACCTACTCTGTATAATTGTTGTTTAGACGAGGTGTTACTTAAAATTATTTAAAATAAAGATGGAATAACAAAAGTCATCTTAATGTTAAAAATAGTTCTTCAAATCGAGAGATACATGGAATACTACCAAACAGATAACAAACATTCAAAGAATATTATACACAAGAATTATTTTTATTTCCGTCTCTTCAATTTATGCTTACAGATGCATCAATCAATAGTCCTAGCAGGTGTAAAGCAGCTGATACCAAAATGCACATCTTGTTGCAAATTGTATCATTGCCCCTTGTGCCCTTCACTGAAGCCAGTGACTGAAAAGAAAGTTCAGGCTCACTGGAAAATCCATATAAAAATGCAATATTTTTCCAAGGTAAGATGAGTGTGATTAGCTTTTTTTTTTTTTCTTTTTGAAGCATTTCATTTCATTTATTTAACATTCAAGGTGTTTATTGTGTTTATCTTCTACACCTGAACAAAAAATAAATAAAAATAAGGTAGCGTGTATGAGAGTACAATTTGCAAAAATGTCTTGAACAGCCTCTCAACTACTAACGGACTGTGAAGTTGGATATTATGGGTATTTAATCTTTGTCAAATATAACTTTTGTTTAAATGTTTTTTTTTTTTTCTCATTTGTATACTGTTTATAACTTCTAGACAAAAGATTATGCAAATGCCATTTGGCCTGCAGAACAGAAGCCCATTATCATTGCCCTACTTGCAGTAAAACTGTTCTTAGAAGAAATGCAATGGAGGCTCACCTGCAGAAGTGCTTACCTGCATCGGCTCCTTGTACATCGACACCTACACTGACTCCGTGCTCCTCCTCGCCTGCGCCAGGATCTGCATCGACTACTTGTACGTCCACACCCGCACTGGCTCCGTGCTCCTCCTCGCCTGCGCCAGGATCTGCATCGGCTTTCATTTATAGTCTGCATTGTACACTGTGCTGGATGCCCTATTTGACTACACAATTGTAAGTAATATTATAGTTTTCAATAACTTAGAGACAGTATAACTTACAAAGGGCATAAACTGTTATGTTTTGAGCAGCTGGACATGGCAGAGTTGAGGAAATGGTGGTGCATCATGTTAATGGAGAACTTCGGACTGGATCGGTAAATAATTGTTTGTTTTTTGGCTTTTGAATACTTAAAGCTTTCATTAATAAGGAACTATGCAATATTCAATCTTTAATCTCTATTTTCCAGACATGGAAAACTGTTTGCCCATTATGCAGAAGAGTCCAAAGCCTTCCTGAGAGGTGATCAGCAGCCTGTATTTAGGTTGCTAAAGAGGAAGTTTGAACAAATCTCTCAGGTAAAAGCATATACTTGGGAATCAAGAGGTTAAAAATGGCATGTTATCATATACTAGCTAAACTTGTACTGTATTTTTCCACTAACAGGAAAAGCCTTTCCACGTACAGGTAACTCGTACCTTTTACTTTGTTGCAGCTCCTCAGAAAAGTATCAGTTACTTTTTAAAAAGGTAGTACTAAAGATAACTGGTTCAAATTCAATCTTCATATGTTTTTAGGAAGATGAAACGAATGGTTTCACCCCTGAGTCTGCACCGGAGAAGCAGGTGGCTCCACGAAAAGTAGGTTTTATTAGAGGGGTTGCAGCTATTATTGTTCAGCATATTTTTAATTATCCTCTTTTGCATTGTTTTTTCTTAGGTGCGTATCATGACGAATCTTAAGATTGCCAGTCAGTGGTGCTTGGAGAACTCTGGTGATCTTCTCGGCTCAGTTCAGCTTCCTCGTATAGTGTGCATAGAGGATGAAGAAGCCATTGAGGCCTTGGAACAGTACTGCAGTGCAGAGCATATAGAGGATGATCTTGTAGAGCCACTGATGTTTGTCTTTACATTTATGCAGGACATGCATACATTTATAGAGAATGTGGTGGACAACATGCACCTCGCATAAAAACTGTTTATATATATATATATATATATATATATATAATTAGCATTGAAAAAAATTATAATCATTTACAAAAGTCAACCACCAACTGCTGTTGATTTTTTTTTTTTTTTTTTTTCTTTTCTGGTGTATTTGGAAGTATATTAACATTGAATGTGACAGTAGCAGTACCAATGTGACTGACTTGTTAAGCTATGATTTAATTCATTATAAAGTTCATTTGGACATCTTTATAGGTGATTTTCTCAATATTTTGATTGTTTTTGCACCCTCAGATTTCTATCTATCTATCTATCTATCTATATATATGCACACATATATAAACTGAACTTGAGCAGCAATATATATATATATAACTTTTTTAATGTTTTAAAAGTTTCTTATGCTCATGAAGGCTATATTTATTTGATCAAAAATACAGAAAAATTCTAAAATTCTAAAAATTGTGAAATATTGCAATTTAAAATATCAGTTTTCTATTTTAATACTTTCAACTACACTTCAAAGGTTTAGTATCATTTTTGTTAAAAATTAATTTGAATTCAGGATGTGTTCATTTGTTAAAATGTGTAAGTAAAGATGTTTTTTTTAGACGTTTTTAAGAATTTAATATTGAATAAATTCTGTTCTTTATTTTTCACAGAATCTTTAGAATAAAATTGTAACAGGCTATAAAAAGAATCAAGTTGTTTCCAACATTGATGATTAATCAGCGTATTAGAATGATTTCTGACAGATCATGTGACACTGAACACTGGAGTAATAGATGATGAAAATTCAGCTTTGCTTGACAGAAATAAATACATTTTTAAATATATTACAATACAAAACTTGCAATAATATTGAATTGCAATAATATTTCACAATACTGTATTTTTTGCATCTGTACTTTTCATCAAATTCAGTCAATCAAATCAAATAAATGAAAATCTTACTGATCACAAACTTTTGAGCGTAGTGTAAATATATATATATATATATATATATATATATATATATATATATATGCTGACAGAGAGTGCAAGTGTCTTAATGTGCGGCTGAGAGTGCATCTCGTCTGCAGCCAGACGCTATTGAATCCCAGTGCTGCCAATCAAGGATTCTACTATCCATAATATTTAATATATATATCTTTTTCAAGCAACACATGAACACATTATCTCAGATGACTCTGAGTTATCTGAGATAATGCGTGTATTCGAAGAACCTAACTAGCCAGAACATAATTAGCGAGATTATATGATCTTGCATTTGTCATTTGATCTCAGATGTAGTAAGCGCTTTCTGTGAAAAACAGACCCAGGAATCAAAGAACATGAGAAACAAGAAAACACACTATGTGAAATATTGTATCCTACAATGTGCTTGACTTTCTTAGTCCAGAAATGCACTGTCAGTAATTTTAAGCATATCTTTTTATTTTCAAATACCAAAAGTTTAAAGTTTTGAACATTTTAAAGTTCAATAAAAACAACTTAATTTATTTGAGATGTGAACTGCACTCTCTAAATGAAATTCTGCAGTGTAGAATGAAACTTTTATTGTTGCTTCTACTGATTCACACAGCCTGATCTGATGAATCTCAGCTTGATCATGATGAAAAATTAACAGTTGATCAGTTGAACAGTTGAATTAACAGTGATTAACAATAAAACATTAGAATGTTTATATTCTAATATACTGGACAATGTATAATAATCCTGTACATGCTAAACTCATCTCTTTATGCTACAATTTAGCAGTAAATGTCCACTGTTCATAAGGGGCCATCTTTACTTGTGTATATATATATCACTGATCAGTCTGACAGCTGAACTGAGTTTGTTATGAACTGTAACATGACGACACATTCAGTCAGCTGCAGTATCTCAGTAAAGGCTGTTGAACTGAACTGTTAGACGCTCCATTACTGACACTGCAGTTCCACACAGTAGAAGAGCACAGTGTGTTTTAATGCTGCTGGAGCTCATGGATGTTGTTCAGTACCAGAGAACTGAGAAATCTTCCACCCTGAACACTGATATTGTGTCATTCAGAAACACAATTAAACCAAAGAGCTGCTGCAGTTTATTACATGAACTAATAATGAGCCCAGAACAGTGTAGAATGAATGATAGAAAGTGTTCAGTGACCTTACAAAATATTAATAATGACCAAATCAATAAAATGCAATATACATAATTCTGTCAATGTACTTGTTTGTCATGTTTCACAACATCAGGAAGTTGTTGAGAAATGTGTTTGTGACTGATCTACAGTCTTCAGGATAATGATTTAAATAGAGAGAGTCACTTTGCATTGTCACACATGCTTCAGTGCTCTGAGAGTGTTTATAGTGCTGTGAGTTTAACACTTCATGACTGAGAGCAGAACAGAACACAATCTTCATCATCACACAAGACAAAAGAACAACAATGAACAAAATCACCTTCTTCATCTGGACTCTCACACTGTTTATTCAAGGTTTGTGTAATGCAGCTCCACAATGATTCTCTTGAAATATTAAATGTTTATAATTTTAGATAATATTTTTTTAGAATTTATAATTATATTATTATTATTTTCTTCTTCTTCTTGTTCTTTCTCTCAGAGTGTAGAGGACAGATCACTGTAACTCAGAGTCCATCAATAACAGCAGCTCAACCAGGACAAGAAGTCAGAATAAACTGTAAAACCAGCAGTAGAGTGTATGCTGGTAGTTACTTACACTGGTACTTACAGAAACCTGGAGAAGCTCCTAAACTCCTCATATATGCAGCAACAAGCCGTTATACTGGAACTCCATCTAGATTCAGTGGCAGTGGATCTGGCAGTGATTTCACTCTGACCATCAGTGGAGTCCAGACTGAAGATACAGGAGATTATTACTGTCAGAGTTACCACTATATCAACAGTAAAGCTGTGTTCACACAGTGATAAAGAGTCGTACAAAAACCTCGGTCAGTCAGACGTCACAGTGATGCACTGATACAGCTGAGAGATACTGCAGCTGCTGATGGAGGATCACAAACAACACAATGTTGTATCAAACCTTTCAGAAACATTATTTATTTATTTTGATGTACTAAGCATGTAACATAATCTTTATATTATATAAATGTTAGTGGTGCTTGGATGTTCTCTGCATGCTATGTTTCGAGTGAATAGCTGTAATCGATCTAACAGATCTAACAGTGAATTTAGCTGATGAAGTCAATATAGTGGAATAAAAACAACACCGGTTGCACTTTATTTTATAGTATGTGTACTTACATGTACTACAGTGTATTTACCTATTAAAATACTGAGTAATATAAGGTAACTACAAGGGTTAAGTTTAGGTTTAGGTGTAGGTTCGGGGTTAGTACCTAGTTATTACCCAGTTATTATAATTTCTGTAATAAGTACAAAGTATGTACATGGGGAACAGGACTGAAAAATAAAGTGCTACCACAACACCTTCAAAGGAAGCAAGACAATGTTGTTGAAACTAGCGCTGGATACCTGAGGTCATTTTATATTACACTGTTTGCTAGTCTGGCAATATGATCTCATTTTTTGACTTGTCAAACAGTGGTGGCTTTTTCTGGACCTCGGCCATTAACTTCTCCACAATGTCGTCTGCCATTTTAAAAATGCGTGAGCCCTTGAATCAGAATGGATTCTGATTGGCTGTCAGTGTTTTATCATTCAACAGCTGGAGAAAAAATATTTCTGAAAGTGATCCCAATGATATCGTTTCTGTATATCGTCTTAGCTGTGGTGTGGACAGTGCTATTCATTTATATCTAGAACTATTTTAAAACTATATTTTTATTGTTATCTTTCTTGGTGTAGTTTGCCATACCAAACAGGTCCACAGGAAGAAGCCAAAAGACCACTAAACCTGCCACTTTGACCTGACTGAATATACAGAATCAGGGGAATCTTTTTTTTTTTTTTTTCTGAAGTGGAAGATTGACCTGGGCCTCTCCATCAGGGGTGGCTGCACAGACTGAGTCTGACGCTGAGATGGCTGCTGTGTTTGCCCGGGCTGCTGCAAACATTGTGCTCATGTGGACGCTGCACTGAGCGTTCTTCCCAGAGGTGCATGAGGAGCTCATAGTTGTGGAAGACATCTTTTACTGCCAGTTCCACCTTCACTGCCCTCAATGTTGGGGCAGTCAGGGAATACTCTGATGTTACCCAGTTCGAGTGATTGCATCTGTGCCAACAGAACGATTGAGACTCCCATCTAAAGCCTGTCGGTTCACGTCGTCCCTGATAACAAGAACTTAATGCTGTTGGACAGACTGTCTCTGATATACATGCCACGGACATGAACGAGGATAGTCCTGACCCAGCACACATGCAGGAACTATGCTTGTCAACCGATTCATTAATAATTAATAATCATCAATAATTAATAATCATAAACTGTGAGGTAAGATTAGTTTACACACATCAGAAGGCCTACTCTCTCATCCCTGCATAGAAAGACACGTGCAAATGATATGCTGAAATTCAATGGTTAAAAGCAGCACTTTAAAGGAAAATTCACTGATCACATCTAACATCATAAATACAGCGATTATGATATAAAGAGACAGTAAAACAAATACGGGATAAATGTGAAACAGCAAAACGACCTCTGCTTCCCCGTCGACATACAGCATGAGCTCAAATGCTTAAATGGGGAAACAATAAATCTTCCTATGGTGTCCCAGTAATTGTTCCCGATTAAACCACTGAAAATACAACATTACATACAAGTTTTGCTGAAGTTAACTCACTTATAGAATTGTTTCTTTATTCCTCTATGGCATGGTGTCGCCCTCAGGCAACATAAAACGTTTTTGGACTTCACACCGGATCTACATATGACACGTCTGTTCAATGAAATGAGGGGCTGAAGTGGAATCAATGGACCAATCAGCCTGAGTCATTTGGTATTGATGTGATTGCTTACAGACTGCATGTAAAGGACCGATCGAAGCCTGTGCCATCTTCAGTTTCATGACTGAACTAGATTTCTGACATGACAATTCTTGGAGAGTTTGTCATGGTAATGAATATGACAATGTGAATGTGTTTGGTCTGCTGCTGTTGATTATATCTGCTGTAGAGTACAGAACTTTCCACTGCCAACACACACAACATGCTGCTGCTGTACGAGCAAACATGAATCACCCCATAGCAGATCTGGACAGGTGGAGCTGGGGGAGGTGGAGGGTTTCTGAAAGTACACTGCACTGCTACAGCAAACAATAGACAAGTGTTTGAATGTTGAGAAGCAAGATCATTGACTACTGATACAGCAGGAATCATTCAGTTGTGTCCTGTAGAGAATGATGTGTAAATGTGTATGTCTGACTCTGTATATTTACTGTTACTGTGCTTTGCTGATGTAAAGCCTTTCTTTTAACCCTGTCAGTAAAACTATTGGACTCTGAATGTATATCGTCCTGATCTCTCTTCTGTCTTTTGCATTCAGAGGGTGTTTTACATGAGCGACACATGCTTCACTGCTCTGAATGTGTTTATAGCTCTATGAACTGAACATGACATGATCAAGAGCTCTTCTTCATCAACCAACAAACATGACTTTCAGCTGCAGCTGCTCAAACAACACAATCACACACAACACTGATCACAGACAAACACTAATAACACTAGATCATCTAAATCAAAATCAATCTTGTGTTTATGAAGAGAATGAGTCAGTGTTTAATATGATCATCATGTTTTAGGTGTAATATATGATCCCTGTCAATCAAACTGAACAGACTGAATTCAGTCACTTCTGCTGTCTGGACGTGATGCTTTCCATTTGATTTTCATGACATTTTCATATATATTTTCATCAGCACATTTTCAGCAGAAGTGAAACTGGTGTGTTCCAGTCCAGATCATGTGACCAATCAAACAGTGAGACTGAAAAGCCCATTTGCATTGTCAGGGTGGAGTGATTCTGATCCTCTCAGAATAGAGCAGCTCTGTCTCCAGAGACCATGTTCAAACCCCAAGAGCTTTATTTGACATTTACTGCTACATCAAGCTTGTGAAAAGCACCTGCATCTTCATCTGTTAGTTGAATGATGTTGTCAGACACAAAGTGAACTTGTTGAGAAGCTTTATTGAATGTTACAGCAGATTGAAAGATCACACAGTGCTTTGACACGCCAGCTCTCTTTCAGTATTGAGTTGTAAATCACTACAGCTGCAGCACTAGACTCATGTGAATCCTGCCTGACACAGGACACTCAGATACGCTCATCTTCAGGAGAGAAACATCAGCACTCAGAGCTCTTGTGGAACGAGACCTCATGAGGAGCTCCATCATGTGTTACTCTGCAGACGTACACCTCTCCCTTTTCCCAGCGTGCTTTGCTGAGGGTCAGGACGCTACTGCGGCTGTAGCGGCCGTCCCGCTGGCTCTCTGCGCTGGTCACGACCCCCTCGGTGACCTCTGACCCGTCCAGTGTCCAGCTCACCTGCGCCCCCTGTGGAGAGTAAGAGCTGAGCAGGCAGAGCAGTGCGGCTGAGTCTCCAGAGATCTGCAGAGAAGAGGCGGCAGCAGAGACACTGAGGGCTTCACTGTGGGACCAGCTGCAGGAGACAAACACAACACATTCACAAACACAAAGAAAAACGGATTAAACTCATAGTGAGACACATTATGTAAATATGTGTAGATTTTTTTAAAGGAATAATGCTGTTGTTCTGAATGTATAAACATAACAATATCATTATCATTATTAGATTAATAATTATTATTAGTATCATTTTACTTAAAGGCTTTATACACAATATATTATAAAAGTATTTTAATACATTAATTAAGTATTGTTATACACATTAAAATCATGTATGATCTCATGAATAATTGAGTTTCACTGTATAAATAAGGCAACCTATCGCATTCAGCTAATTTGCTCCAGTTAAAATTAACTTAAATACTTTTGTTCATCTAATGAGTAACAGGTAGTCTTTTGAAATTCTTGTCAAGGCAACTAAAGAATATTTATCAATGCATAGCTTTTTTTTTCTATTTTCAAAGCTACACGACATGAACATCATTTGCCTCTTAAAATAGAGACACACATTTTATCCAATTTCACACAGGCAAACAAGTTGCAAAAGTTGCAGTGAGAAGAACATAAACCTCAACACACAAATCTCAAACATGGTGATGATCAACAATTGTAATTCAGTAAAAATATGAACTCTGAACCATATGACAGCTGAATAACAGTGACAACAACAGCATAAATCAAGCCAGTAAATATAAAGCAATAATCATTTTCTAATAATAATTACCTCTTTTTTTTTCAACTTAGCTAGCTTTAAAAAAATAAAACATGGAGATGAAAAAACAAGGATTATCTGCTCACATTGATAAATGCTAAACATTCTTTAGTTTCCTTGACAAGAAGTGTTTAGTGTTCAGTTAAAAACTGCCTGCTACTCATTAGATGAACAAATGTTTTTACCTTGATTTTAACTGGAGCAAATTAGTTGAGTTAACTTAAAAGTTGATCCTTATTATTATTATTAGCTCAACTTTTTTTGCACAGTTCTATTCATTCTTACACCTTTAGAATGTATAATCTATTAAAAACATGACAAACAACTAATTTCAGATGTAGAGATTTGCAAGAAATTTGCAAATATTATAATGCATTTTAACTTTGGCTACAATTATTTATGAAAAGATATGAGGCACTATAACGTACATTATGAATACCTTTAAGGCTTCAAGTAAAGTCTCACCACAATATCTAATAATGATTATTATTTAAATATGTTGTTCTTGTTTCAACTGTAAAACACTTTCTGAAATTTAAATTGTATTTTTTTAAATATGTAATTTAAAGGACTTACCGAGCACCAGTTTAGTTCCTCCACCGAATGTGCACCACAGTGATACAATCTAATGAAACGGTCGTACAAAACCTCTATTCCACTCGAGTGAACACAAACTCCAGCAGAGAGAGAGAAACAACACTTCAACACACTGATATTAGAAGAAACTCAGATCTTCTCAACACTCAGACATTCAGTTTGGACTAAATGATTTTCAAAAAGGAACAACAAACACACTTTCATTGAAAATGTTTCTTATCGCTTGAAAATCAGTCATAATCAGTTTAATTCATCTACAACAGACATGATTCAGTTTGACTTTATATCCTATATTTCTCATTCATTCTCTTGTTGTGTGCTGATATAACACTGTTTATAGAAATATCTTTGATGATCTGTGACCTCTGAGGTGACCTTTGACCTCTTTTATCATGGATGATGTTGTGGAGTTTCTCATAATGATCTTCTGTTCTTCATATGAAGCTCAATCATCATGATTCACAGAAAAACCTGCAGCTTTAAATAAATCAATCAATAATTCTGAACATTGTTTAATCTCACATGACCTGATTATGAGTCCTGATGAACTTCATATATGTGGAAAATGTGGGAAAAATAGGCAACATGAAAATATTTCCTAGATAGCAACATGTCAACATTGATCAAAAGACAATAATGAACTTATTTTATTTATTTTTCTTAAAGGTGTAGTACATAACTGATACTCATAAAGAAATAATTATTGTGTTTGACGAATATGTTTAAAATGATCTTCACTCATGATTCTCCAGTCATTTCGGCCTAGAAAAATCTTTTGTCCCTCCTTATGGTGGCCACCGTGTTGAGATCACATGACCAGATGAATTCTGCTCACTTTATCTTGGTCACATATTATCAGAAACATTCACCTTATATAAATGAATCATGCCTGAGAGTGAATAGATTATTTCTACAGCGGCACTGAAAGATGAAAATGCTTCATCCACACTGATAGATGTTCATATAAAGTCAAACACTAGTGTCGTATCAGTCTGTCAAACATAAAAAAATATTTCACAATTAATCAATATGAACAATTAATCACTAAATGGTTCAACAACATTTTGAAAGTAAAATCTTATATGTAGAGAGTTTATTAGTTTGTTAGCAGCTCACGCTGTTGTAAATCCTGCCCACTTGTTTGCATTGTCACACATGCTTCAGTGCTCTGAGAGTGTTTATAGTGCTGTGAGTTTAACACTTCATGACTGAGAGCAGAACAGAACACAATCTTCATCATCACACAAGACAAAAGAACAACAATGAACAAAATCACCTTCTTCATCTGGACTCTCACACTGTTTGCTCAAGGTTTGTGTAATACAATTTTAACAATGATTATGAATTATCTTAAAATGTGTAATATATCAGTTTTTTTTTCTCTCTCTCTCTCAGAGTGTAGAGGACAGTACACTGTAACTCAGAGTCCATCAATAACAGCAGCTCAACCAGGACAAGAAGTCAGAATAAACTGTAAAACCAGCAGTAGAGTGTATGGTGGTAATTACTTACACTGGTACTTACAGAAACCTGGAGAAGCTCCTAAACTCCTCATATATGATGCAACAAGCCGTTATACTGGAACTCCATCTAGATTCAGTGGCAGTGGATCTGGCAGTGATTTCACTCTGACCATCAGTGGAGTCCAGACTGAAGATACAGGAGATTATTACTGTCAGAGTTTACACTGTAGTAGTAGTTATGTGTTCACACAGTGATAAAGAGTCGTACAAAAACCTCGGTCAGTCAGACGTCACAGTGATGCACTGATACAGCTGAGAGATACTGCAGCTGCTGATGGAGGATCACAAACATTGGTTTATTAAACATTTCAGAAACATCCATTTATTTAAGTAAACGTGACATTTCCCTTGCTTGTTCCCCCAGGTGAAAAAAAAAAAACATCTTAAGAACATCTAAGTGTACTTAACTGTGTTATTTTGAGACACTATAAATATGAACTAAAATGTGCTTTTAACATACTATCTCTGTATTTAAAAAAATATATTTAGTTACCGCTTACACTTGAACCCATAAGTGTACTACAAGTGGTATATATATATATATATATATATATATATATATTTATTCTGAAAGCTCCACTATGAAGGAACATTCCTAGTGTGAGCAAGAACAGTTGGCACTAAAGCTCTTTCTGACTGACTGTGAACGAACTCCCAGCTAACAGGGAACCTTTTTATGAACAAACGTTCTTCCAGTAACGCTAATAGAACATTCGTTTAATGTTATGTGGTCTTTAATAAAGTTATTTATATATTCATTCATTTATATACTGTAACAACGACAGTAGACAGTAGACGGGTAGACAGTAACAGGAATCAAACGCTCAGGGCAAACAATACTTCGCAAGGGAGTGTGTGTGTGTGTGTGTGTGTGAAACAGGTGCACAGTAATCAGGCCAGGTATGTGGGTGCTGGGATTTGTAGTCCAGTTAATACTCAGGAGAGTGAGACCTCCAGTGGCCGATCGAGGGATTTAAAATGTTTGTAACATATACATTATTTGACACTAACGTGAAACCAGACTTCATTCGCCTCAATGGAAAGCATATTTACACTGTCTTAATCGTTCCCTATCCCCTACATAGTGCACTATGTGCCATTCACCATGTAGAAAATAGTAAATGTGTGAACAAATTACCGAGTTTAGCCACAGCTTCAGCATCTATTTATAATGTAGGGGCGGACACTTCAGATAAAGAGAGCATTTGATTGGACAGAAGATCTGATGAGAAGCTGAAGTCCTCGGTGATGTCATAAAAATCTGTGATCCATTTTAGCACAAGTGAGAGACTGTAAGTTTTGAATGCTTATATCTCCTAAATGTGAATTTTGTCATTGTTTTGGAACACACCAGCTTATTCATAACCTTAAGGCTAACATATTCATACTGAAAGCTAAAAACTTACATTTTGATTTCAGGGGCTTTAAAGATGCTTTGATCACTTTGTACTCTATGGACAAACACATTAATTTTATTTTAAGATATATCTTTTAATATTTAATATATATCTTTAATCTTGTAAAACAGAAGCCACATAAAGTATTGAATGAAAATGTCTCTAAAACATCAGTGTATTAATCAAATATTGCATTTCTTTCACTTCTGCTGTGATAAAGTATGCAAACACAGCGCGAGCGTCACTACGAGAAGCAGAAAGTGTCCGACTTCACGTCTCCGTTTTCAGCTCCTCCCCGCCTGCACACGGATACTCTCGCCGATCGGTAACATGCAGCCGATGACGAACAAACTTAATGATATACAGATGACGTAATGCATAGTAACACTAGGCGTTGTAAGCCCTATATATGGTGATTTCAGGGAGGAGACGGGGTGGAGATTCATGTATGCACAATCTTCTGCTGACTGGGTTTGATAAAGGGATTTTTGCGCAGGTTCTGGCGTTCACATGGTTTTATAAATCTTAAGTAAAATTACAATAACCCTTTCACACATAAGTTTCAAACATTCTGTCTGACCTCCCAGAGTTAAGGTGACCATATTTTAGAACGTTTACCTTTATTGTTTCCATGACGATGTGTCATGCTTGTCACACATGACACACTGCGGCCAGTCGGTCACACTGTATGACAGATGTAATGCTTTTCTCACCACGGCATCAACTATCTGATATTCTGATTCTCAAATATGTGCAAGTGAGTGTTTTGTCATTTAAAAACCTATATAATGACCTTGATCTTAATATATAACGTGAATCGCTTGCTGATTTTCCCCTGATCACAGTCCGACCTGTCGAGCTCATTAACATGCAAATTGGGCTTAAAATCCTGAAGTGTAAACTTGGCCTTAGTTTGTTTTTCCTGTTCCTGTTTGCCTGTGTTCTCATTCATTGTTAGTTCCCTTGGTTACTGGTCATGCCCTAGTTTGTTTCCATGGTTTCTAATTAAGTACACACCTGTTCTGTTTCAGTTGATTCACTTCCTCTGTGTATTTAAACCCTGAGCTCAGTCTCGTCGCTGTTGAGACAGAGAAAATTATGAGACATCCATATTTTTATCTCAGAGATACAATGTTCCAGAAAGGCAACAGCCGCATTATCACCAGGTTTTGAATGAATATAAATTTGGGTGTCGTTGCATAAAAATGAAACTCAAGACCCAAGGATCTGAGAAGTTGACCCAGGGATTTTCATTTCTATGCTGCTGGTTATTGATTGGGAATTTTTTTTTTTTTTTTTTTGTATTGTTTAAAAAAACACACTGTTTCACTCACAGCATTTCAACAGCAGCAAAAATCATGACAATCTGATCCTTCATGTCATTCAACATCACTAGAGCTGATATAATATACAATATACAAACTACACAATCACTATATTCATTTAAATCAAACCTCAGAAATGAACTCAATATACTAACACACTGACTGCTTTAATTCCAGCAGTTTTTGCATCCCAATATGAAGTACATTTTTACTTAAGTGAGATATTCAACTCAAAATGTAACTCAATTTCAAAGTTTGACTAAAGCTCAGGCCAAATGATGATTATATCACTGATAAGAACGAGAAAACAATAACATTTGTAAATTGTACTTGAATTATAAAGCACTGAATTATGAGCACAACATGAGCAAAAGAGATTCAGTATCATTGACTGAAATACAGAAAGTAACAACTACATATGAACACAGTACAGAAATAAATAAAGGGAAATCAAACCTGTAATAAACTGATTAAACACATAGTGAGACACATTATGGAAATGCATTTACATTTTTTTTTTTTGAAAGGAATAATGCTGTTCTTCTGAATGAATAAACATGACAATATCATTGTTTTAGATTAAATAATTATAAAACAATATCAGTAACACTTTACTTAAAGCCTTCATACACAATACGTTATAAAAGTAATTTTAATGCATTAATTAAGCTCTTTTATACATTATAATGTGTGTGATCTCATGAATAATTATAACCGCAATTATAACACATTATAATATTATCTATTCATTGTTACATTGTTACACAATGCATTAAGACACATGACAAACAACCATTTTCAGATGTAATAATGAATTTGCAAATATTATATTGCATTTTTGCATTTTATAATGCATATTTTAATGCACAATTATTTATAACAAGATATAAGGCATTATAATGTAAATTATGAATACCTTTAAGGCTTCAAGTAAAGTGTTAACACAATATCTAATAATAATTGCCATTAATGTTTTTCTTGTTTCAATTTAAATCATTTTAACTTTAAATTGTTCTTTAAAGCTGACATAGTTACATTGTACTACTCAAATAAGTACTGAGTAATATTAATTAACTGCATGTACTTACTATAGAGTTACAGTTAGGGTTTGGTTCAGGGTTAGTTACTTGTATTTATGCATAATTTACTGTTATTACTATAATAAGTACATGTAGTAACGTGTAACTTCTTCACCTTAAAATAAAGTGTTACCTTTTTTTCTTAAATAGGAATTAAAAAACAGACTTACAGACCACCAGTTTAGTTCCTCCACCGAATGTGTACCACAGTGATACAATCTAATGAAACGGTCGTACAAAAACCTCTATTCCACTCGAGTGAACACAAACTCCAGCAGAGAGAGAGAAACAACACTTCAACACACTGATATTAGAAGAAACTCAGATCTTCTCAACACTCAGACATTCAGTTTGGACTAAATGCTTTAAAAAAAAAAAAAAAAAAAAAAACTCTTTCACTCAAACAAGTGTTTATTTATCCCATTAAAAATAGATATAATTCAGTTTGACTTTATATCCTGTATTTCTCATTCATTCTCTTGTTGTGTGTTGATATAAGACTGTATAAAGAAATATATTTGATGATCTGTGACCTCTGATGTGACCTTTGACCTCTTTTATCATGGATGATGTTGTGGAGTTTCTCATAATGATCTTCTGTTCCCTTTCAAGGGAACTCGCGCTGCGTCAAAGCGCTTTGGGAACGCCTCTGCGTGAATGCGTCGTGAAGCACATGTGAAATCTGTCCAATGGAATGAAAGAACGTCATAGGCGGGTGACGTCATGACCAGGAAACTATAAAGCACACCCAAACCAAACAGAGTTAGCTTCTGTGTCTTCAGTAAGCGCTCTCTGTGAAACTGTCTGTCTTATTTACTGTTGTTTGTCTCCCAAGTTATTCAAGCACTCATATATAGGACATTATTATGGCGACACCAGTGCAGCAATTCAGACCGTGTCGTCTCCTTGTCCTCGTTACATCCCGGCGGGAGATGCACACGAGCTTTGTGTTGTTTGCCTGGGAGTGGAGCATGCCCAGTCAGCTCTCGAGGGAGCTGGCTGTGTGCATTGCGAGCAGATGTCTATGAAGACGCTCCGCTCCCGCCGGGCGCCGAGGAAAGCGGTTCGGCTCGCGTTCCCCGCGGCTCGGGTCCCGCTGTTGCCGAGGCACAGCGAAGGCTCGCGTCGTGGGGATCGCAAATGGATCTTGCAGAGGGGTTAGAGACGGGTCCCGCCCTTTCTCTGCCTTTACCTGCAGGATCCAGCGCTTCACTTCAGGAGTTAGAAGCACGCTCTGCGGTTTCTTCTGCCCTGATGAAGCGCCGATGCTGCACTGCTCTAGTTCTGAGGAACTGGATGTAGTCAGCATCGATCAGTGTGAAGAGTCGCCACCACATTCACAAGCATATGAGGAGCTCGTGGAGGTTGTCACTAGAGCGGTGGCCAGATTAAACATAAGCTGGCCGACCGAAAAACAGGAAGCCCGTCAGGCCAGTCTTTTAGACGAGCGCTTTCTCCCCTCTCGTGCACAACCTCCACGCCGGGCTTGTTTTTTTCCCGACCTCCACACTGAGGTGTCGAGGTCGTGGAATAGACCCGCGTCTTTCCGGGTTTATAGTCCACAAACATCCAATTACAGCAACATTTTAGGACTAAAAGGCATGGTTATGGGGAGATGCCTCGGGTGGAAGAGACGCTCGCGAGCTATCTCTCCCGAGTCTGCAGCCTCCCTCAAAGCCCCGAAGTTACCCACTAAGCCCCTTCGTACATCATCTGCTTTAGTGGGTAAAGCGTACTCGGCGGCAGGTCAGGCGGCGGCTTGTTTACATACTATGGCCGTCCTCCAAGCTTATCAAGCCGACCTGCTGAAAGACCTTGATGAGGGTGGGGAAGTTACTCATGAGGCATTTTCTGAGCTGAGGAAAGCTACAGATCTCTCTCCGTGCCACCAAGGAGACCGCTAGATCTATTGGGCGGTCTATGGCAGCCCTGGTGGCCACGGAGAGGCACCTCTGGCTCAACCTCGCCGATATGAAAGACCGAGATAGAACTTTTCTTCTCGATGCTCCACTGTCGCCGCCTGGCCTCTTCGGCGACTCCGTCAACACAGTCGTCGAGAGGTTTCAAGAAGCCAAGAAACAGGCGGCGGCTTTTTCTAAGTTTCTTCCCGCCGATCTCAGGTCTCTGGGGCTGCTAGTCAAAAGTGCAGCCCCAGCCGAGTACAAGCTCCTCCCACAGGGCGCAACAAAAGTGAGCGTTGCTTCCCGTGCCCCCGCAGAAAGACTGGGGTCGGGGCAGCGCTCACAGCCGAAGTCCTCTAAAGGAAAGACGGATCTGAGGACCGTTATTATCCAGCGGAGGGCTTGGGAAAGAAGTCCTGGCGCCAGTGGTGTCAGGCTTCTGAGGGCAGCCCTCCGAGGCTGGTCGGTGTTCACCTCAGTACACGGTGCCCGGCTTTCCTCGGTGCCCTCAGGGGCCGTTCTGCCAACCCTGCCACCTCGCGTGCTTCAGGGCGCAGCGGTCCTCGGCGAACACATATCTCAGCGTCCACCCGGCAACGTAGTGGCGCTGGGATGTTCGCCTCCAAGGAGGGACTCAATATGGCCAGTTCGGCTGCTCCCTGCCGGTTCGCCGTTTCAGGGCACCGAGCTGGTCACCCATCTAACACCAGAGGTCAGTCTCGAGAGACTGATTCCCTTAGTAGATTCTTTAGCAGCGTGGAAACTTCTGCCAAACGTATCTCAATGGGTCCTGCGCACAGTAGAGCTTGGGTACAGAATTCAGTTCGGGTTGCGACCACCCAGGTTCAACGGGGTTTTGTTCACCGAGGTGGGCCCGAGCAGGCTCTGGTTATGGAACAGGAAGTACAGACTCTCTTGCAAAAGAAGCTATAGAAAGGGTTCCTTCTCCCAGCAGGGAGTCAGGGTTTTACAGCCGGTACTTTATAGTTCCAAAGAAGGATGGAGGGTTGCGTCCTATTCTAGATCTGCGCCTGTTAAATCGTTCTGTCAAGAAGCTCAAGTTCAGGATGCTAACTCTGAAACAGATCGTGTCACAAATCAAGTCCGAGGATTGGTTTGTCACGATAGATCTGAAAGACGCATACTTTCACATATCCATTCTTCCTCAACACAGGAAGTTCCTGAGGTTCGCCGGGGCGAAGCGTACCAATATCGGGTTCTTCCTTCGGCCTAGCTTTATCACCCGCACCTTCCACGAAATGCGTGGATGCAGCTCTGGCTCCGTTGCGACTCCAGGGCATTCGCGTATTGAACTATATAGACGATTGGCTCATCCTGGCACAATCAGAGGAGTTGGTGATTCAGCATCGAGATGCTGTTCTCGCCCACATGAAGCGTCTGGGGTTGCGGCTAAACGCGAAGAAAAGTGTGCTTTCTCCAGCTCAGAGAACCTCTTTTCTAGGTGTAGTTTGGGATTCGGTGTCAATGCAAGCACGTCTTTCGCCAGCGCATAGATGCCATTCTCACAGCCGTAAGCAAGCTGAAGCTAGGCCAGTCACTCACTGTGAAACAGTTTCAGAGACTGTTAGGTCTGATGGCAGCTGCGCCCAACGTGATACCTTTTGGCCTGCTGTACATGAGACCTTTGCAGTGGTGGCTCAAGACCAGGGGTTTTCCCGAGGGAATCCTTTCGCATGATCAAGGTCACGCGGCGATGCCTTCGTGCTTGTGTCGTGTGGAAAAAACCCTGGTTTCTTTCCCAAGGCCCGGTGTTGGGGCTCCTTGTCGCCGCTTAACGCTAACGACGGATGCATCCCTCACCGGTTGAGCGATCATGAGTGGTCGTTCGGTTCAGGGTCTTTGGAGGGTCATTATCTTTCCTGGCACATAAACCAGTTGGAGATGATGGCGGTGTTCCTGGCACTCAAACACTTCCTTCCAGACCTCAGGGGCCATCATGTGTTGGTCCGCACGGACAATACAGCGGTGGTCTCATATATAAACCATCAGGGGGGTCTGCGGTCGCGCCCTTATGCAAGTTGGCACACCAGATCCTTCTGTGGGCCCAAGGGAAGATTGCTGTCAGTCAGGGCAGTGTACATCCCAGGGCGTCTGAATCAGGAAGCAGACATCCTGTCGAGGCAGGGGCCGAGGCCCGGGGAGTGGAGACTCCACCCCGAGGTGGTGGAGCTCCTTTGGGAGCGCTTCGGGAAAGCGGATGTGGACTTGTTTGCGTCTCTGGAAACGACCCAATGTCCTCTATTTTTCTCCCTCTCACATCCAGCCCCCCTGGGGTTGGACGCTATGGTGCAGGCGTGGCCGAGGCTGCGTCTGTATGCCTTTCCCCCGATTGCTCTGCTTCCGGGAGTTTTGGAGAGAGTGCGCCAGGACGGGGTCCAGTTGCTTCTAGTAGCCCCGTTTTGGCCGGGCCGAGTATGGTTCTCGGACCTTATGTCCCTCCTCGACGGCTCTCCCCTGGAGATTCCGGTCAGGAGGGACCTACTCGCAGGCGGGGGCTCAATCCTCCACCCCGCCCGGAGTTGTGGAAATTGTGGGCGTGGCCTCTGAGGGGCACAGCTCATAGATTCCGGCCTCCCTACTGAGGTAGTGGAGACTATGCTCCATTCCAGAGCTCCCTCCACTAGGAAGCTGTATTCCCTGAAATGGAATGTTTTCTCTTTTTGGTGTAGAGAACATAACGTTGATCCTGTTAACTGCCCAGTCGGTTCAGTCCTGGAGTTTCTTCAAGAAAAGTTTTCTTCTGGTTTATCTCCTTCTACGCTAAAGGTTTACGTGGCGGCCATTGCGGCTTACCACGTCCCTTTGGAGGGTGCTTCTCTTGGCAGACACCCATGGGTTACTCGCTTCCTCCGTGGTACTCTGAGGCTGAGGCCTGCGTAGCGTCAGAGAGTTCCGACTTGGGACTTGGCCATAGTGCTGGAGGGCCTTTCTACTGCTCCTTTCGAGCCTATTGAAGAGGTTCATGTCAAATTCCTCACTCTAAAGACTATTTTCCTCCTCGCTATCTCTTCGTTAAAAAGAATTGGTGACCTTCAAGCCCTTTCGGTCTCTCCCTCTTGCCTGGACTTCGCGCCAGGCATGGTTAAAGCCTTCCTCTTTCCTCGGGCAGGTTATGTTCCTAAGGTCCCCACTAATGTGGCGGGCCCTATTATGTTGCAGGCCTTTTGTCCTCCTCCATTTTTGGACTCAGACCAGGAAAAACTTAATTTGCTGTGCCCTGTTCGGGCTTTGGATGCTTACGTCCACAGAGCTGCCCTGTGGCGTAAGACAGATCAGTTGTTCGTCTGTTTCGGGGCCCCTCGTAAGGGGCACCCCGCATCTAAGCAAACTATGAGCAAGTGGGTCGTTGAGGCTATCTCACTTGCATATGAGTCGGCCGGGCTCCCTTCTCCACTTAAGGTCCGTGCTCACTCTACTCGGAGTATGGCGGCCTCTTTGGCTTTATTGTCTGGAATTTCCCTCCAAGAAGTCTGTGATGCGGCGGGTTGGTCCTCGCCGCACACTTTTGTTAGGTTTTATAACCTAGATGTGGCCTCGACCCCGGGGTCTAGAGTGCTGGTGTCTTAGTGTGCGCTGAACAGTTTCACACAGACAGGCACTCGGTTTTATGGCGGCGTGGGTATCTCGTTCCCAAAGCGCTTGACGCAGCGCGAGTTCCCTTGAAAGGGAACGTCTCAGGTTACGTATGTAACCATGGTTCCCTGAGAGGGAACGCAGACGCCGCGCCCTTTGCCATACTCCCTGCATGCCTGTGACCGACTTACCGACTTTTCAGAAGCTAACTCTGTTTGGTTTGGGTGTGCTTTATAGTTTCCTGGTCATGACGTCACCCGCCTATGGCGTTCTTTCATTCCATTGGACAGATTTCACATGTGCTTCACGACGCATTCACGCAGAGGCGTTCCCAAAGCGCTTGACGCAGCCGCCTCGTTCCCTCTCAGGGAACCATGGTTACATACGTAACCTGAGACGTTCTTCATATGAAGCTCAATCATCATGATTCACAGAAAAACCTGCAGCTTCAGACTTCAAAATTCAATTAAAATGTGTTCAAATAATGAGTTTATTGAACAGTACATTGAATATCAATGTCAACAATGAAAATATAAAAGGTATTTTGCATGTTCTACACAGTCAAGCATGTTTTCATATTCAGGTCTGTTATAAAAGTATCTGGACTCATTATGAATCTCCCAGCCTGGTCTCATTGTTAATACGCAGGTATAAATATGTAACTTTCCAAGACACAAAACACTTTTGTACGTTTAGAAAGGTGCTGAAACGTACAATATTGACGTATTTAGAGGAGTAAAACGTAAAAATACTTATTTTAATATTAATATTTTTTCAGCAAAAAAAAAGTAAAATATTTACAAATCTTTCATGTCATAAATATATACAATGTATAATTTCCCTTTTATCGTTTTGTAGATAAATGTAAGATCCCTAAACCCCATCCCGAACCTAAACAGACCTATTTTATACACAATGTTAAAAGAAAAAAAAAAAAACATAATGGACAGAAATGTGTAGGAAAATGACAATTTTAGTAAAAATATAACATTAAAATGATATTTTGAGCCGCTAATCCTACACCTACCCCCTAAACCAACCCATAACCATTTCTTAAAACTACCTACTGTTATAAATAAAATAACAAACAAAACAAGCGAAACAACAATAATTTATTTATTGTGAAAATGTCCAAAAGTGGTACCAAAAGTAGTTCAAATGATGATGAGTTGCAGTCGCAGTCCTCTCTGGCGGTAATAGTTTTTTATAGGGTACAAAGCCGAATTTAACTTATTAATCCATGAAAATATGAATCCGGCTTCTCTCCATGAAGGCGCGACACTCATTTCAAATTTCAATCCACTGAAACACGTCATGTTGCCATCTGTGACGAAGCAGGTGAGAACCAATGAGCGTTCGATATCAGTGCCGTAAACCATGTCGTAATGGTTCTTCTTCTTCTTTTAGTTTTATGGCGGTTACAGACCATCGTTAAAGGTTCATACCGCCACCTACTATATTGGAGTGTGTAAAATCATGGCTTCATTGATCTTTTCAGTTCTTCTACCTATACAGTTTCCTGCATAAACTTCATTAATGCCTCAACAACTTTGCTTTGAGAATTTCCTATATCTAAAATACCTTTTATATCCCATTCCCTCCCTATTTTAATAATACATTCTTTACATTTTCCTCTCTTCCTGAAATTTTCTACATTTTATTAAAATTTCTTTACAATCACATACCTCACATTTATCTGTTTATTTTACTCATAAGAAATAACGTATGATTAATTCTTGTTTGTCCTAACCGTAGTCTTGTG
Source organism: Hypophthalmichthys nobilis (assembly GCA_037950665.1). NCBI lineage: Eukaryota > Metazoa > Chordata > Actinopteri > Cypriniformes > Xenocyprididae > Hypophthalmichthys > Hypophthalmichthys nobilis. Next base: position 2,182,936 of record CM075486.1, read on the forward strand.
TAGATTATTTCCTCTCTTCTATTTCTACAACCCCTGACAAAAATTATGGACTCACAGATTTTTAACTTTATAGCAAATAAACAAATCACAGATATGACACAAAAAAGGTTTTGTTCAATAGCTTAACATTCTGGCTTCAGGAAACATACCTCAAACAAATCCACTTTTGTTATTATTATTAATGGCATGTCTTTTTCCAGAGCAAGTAGAGGAAAAAAGTCTGGAATCACTCAATGTTGAGGAAAAAATTATGGAATCATCTGTTAATTTCCATTTTAAACAAATACTGGGACAAGTCTAAAAATGCTAATTAGTCAGTAGTTAAAAGGGAGTGCTTGCACCTTAATGGGTTGTTTGACTCGGCTAATTGAAATGAAATATGGCCCCAAGAAGAGAGTTCTCAGTTGAAACAATGGAAAGGATTATAAAACTCCTTCAACAAGGAACTTCAATACGGAGTATGGCCAAAGAAGTTGGTTGCTCCCAGTCAGCTGTGTCTAAAATTTGGTGCAAGTATAAACTAAATGGGAAGGTTATAAAGCAAGACATACGGGCAGACCAAGGAAGACGTCAAAGCGTCAAGATAGAAATCTCAAAGCAATATGACTTTACAATAGAAAACACACAACAAAACAAAAGAAAAACAGACAGAATCAGGAGCCAATTTTCGGGACAGAACAGTAAAAAACCAGCTTGAACTTACATATAGAGCTGACTGAGCTTACATATAGAAAAGCCAAATGAAAATGAGTACTAACACTTAAACAAAAGAAAACAAGGTTACAGCGGGATAAAGAGAAGCAATCATGGATTCTGGATGATTGGATGAAAGTGTTATTCAGTGAAGAATCGCGAATCTGCATTAGCCAAGGAGATTACGCTGGAACTTTTGTCAGGTGCCGTTCTAATGAAACATATAAAGATGACTGCTTGAAGAAAACAATCAAATTTCCCAACTCATTTTATGATATGGGGTGCATGTCAGGTAAAGGACCATGGGAGATGACAATCATTACCTCAACAGTAAATGCACTGGTGTACATTGAAATTGTGGACACTTTTCTCATTCCATCGATAGAAAACAGGTTTGGTGATGATGAAATCATTTTTCAGGATGATAATGCATCTTTCCACAGAGCAAAGAGTGTTAAAGCTTTTCTTCAGGAAAGGCATATCAACTCAAAGACACGGCCAGCAAACAGTCCAGATCTCAATCCAATGAAAATTTATGGTGGAAATTATAAACACTGGTCCATGACAAGGCTCCACCCTGCAAAGCTGATCTGTCAAACGCTATTTGAGAAAGTTGAAACCAGCTTGATGGGGAATATTGTTTGTCATTAATGAAGTCCATGCCTCAAACAATTTAGGCTGTCAAAAGCCAGAGGAGGAGCAACAATTGTTTTTTTGTTGATGATTCCAGACTTTTTTCCTCTACTTGCTCTGGAAAAAGACATGCCATTAATAATAATAACAAAAGTGGATTTGTTTGAGGTATGTTTCCTGAAGCCAGAATGTTAAGCTATTGAACAAAACCTTTTTTGTGTCATATCTGTGATTTGTTTGTTTGCTATAAAGTAAAAAATCTGGGTGAACATCCTCTAAGTGTGGTGAGTCCATCATTTTTGCCAGGGGTTGTACTATTAAATGTTTTTTAACTTTAATTGATTTTTGAATTCTGTAATATTCTCTTCCTTTATTATCTAAATCCCATATTTTTGCCACTGTTTGTCAATATTACTTTTTATTATAGTTTTACCTTCATTTTTTTCCAAGAGGAATCTCAATCTTAACAGTAAGATTTGGTGTTTTTAATCAGTTTCCTTATTACCTAAGATTCCTATATGTGCTGGTATCCAACTAAACTGAACATCTATTCACAATCTTTCTAAATTTAACAAAGCTGTGTATTTTTACGTTTTAGTGCTATAAATACGTCAATATTGTATGTTTTTGTGTGTATGAAAACGTAAGTAAATGTGTGTGTGGTAGAACCAAACTTTACATAAAAATACACACGTATTCTCATGAGATCATGTTGGAATCTCCACACAAGATCATGAAACGTGAACAAGCTCTAATATGTCTCCATCTTTAACAGCCTGTTTCTTCTCCATTTGATGATTTCAGACACACATGAGGCTTCATGATAGATGGAGTGACACCATGAACTCTGATTAGAGATTCACAATCAGTCCTGATACTTTCTGAACAGACTCATGATTCATGATCGATCTTTAGTGATGGAGGTTCATCTAGTGGAAGTGTAGCAGTGATGATGGTCACATGACTGAATATGGACACAGAGATCCCTGCTAGAAATGTTACATTCCCAGAACATTCTCAGAACATCCCCGCTGGTGTCAAGGACGTCACCTAGTAACATTCTGAGACGGTCACAATGTGGAGTTCTTGGGTTAGGGGACGTTATTTGGTGGACCTTCACGGAACATTCAGGATGATCTGGGAATGTTTATGGGACCATTACTATAGGATATTCCTTCTAGGTCTCTACAATACATTCCCATAACGTTTGCAGGACCTTTAGGGGACCGACCTAGAATGTTATTTTTTGGTCCTATTGAGGTCCTTCCATCATGTTTACAGAATGTTTCAGAAACTTTAGTAACATTACAGGAACCTTAAGGGGACCAAACTAGGATGTTACTGCAGCACTTCTTTCACACTTGTTCTGCAGAACCTTTATCAGGAATAAGCACTGTGTGTTCACGCTTAACACATTCAAATATAAAATACAGAGCAGGAATACGTCATTCATTTATATTGTGAAAAAAAAAAAAAAATAGAGTATAAATGAATATTTATTGTGGTCATACATAGGAAGGGTGGGGGAGAGAGAAGGAATAACTTCCGTTATTCTAGAGAAAATTATATACACCAATCAGGCATAACATTACGAGCACTGCCGGTGAAGTGAATAACACTGATCATCTCTTTGTCACAGCACCTGTTAGTGGGTGGGATATATTAGCTCCAAAATGACCATGTCTATTGGGGTGTATATGCTGCCCAGGACCATTTTGATTGGTTTAAAGAACACCAGGTATCCAGTGGTCTACAAATATAGGGAAATGACAGGTAGTAAGGACTTACTATTTGAATGTAATGTATTCTTTATTATTATTATGAGAACTTTGCATTTCACCTATAGATGAAACAGATGCTTCTTAAACTACGTTTCCAAATGGGTCAGGAGCAGCACAGTCCCGAATGAAACATCCCCATCTGACTAAAGGCCCCGATATACTTCAAACAAAATCGAAAAATGAACTGATGTGATGTCATTTCGAACAAAACCCTGAAATGTGTCAAACATAAAACATACTCAGAAACAACCTGTCACAGACACAGGTTCCACCCAATCACAGCGCACTCAATCCCCTGAATACTGATCACCGACACCTGCACCTCATCAGCTCACTCATCAGTTCACTTCAAAAGACACTCACACACCCTCAGTCAGCGTCCGGTCTCGTTTGAGTCAAGTGCTACACATGCTTCGCTCAAGGACTCCTTACCTGTGTACTTACCTACCTCCAGCGTCTCGTCGTACCCTAGTGTGTGAAATCCTCGTGTGTGAGTGTCTCCATTCTCCAGCGTCTCCATTCTATAGCGACTCCATTCTCCAGCGTCTCCATTCTCCAGCGACTCCATTCTCCAGCACGTATCTGTAACTATAACAAAGACTATATCATCATCTACATTAATATATCAACAACTCAACCTTCATTTACTCACCTGTGTCACCTTTACCTCTGCTGGTTGTGTAAATAAACCATCTATCTCAACTTCCTGTCTCCCGTGCACTGTAACAGAAGACCGGACCAAGACAGTGAACACACCAGCATGAGTCACCCGGATCCATTTCAAAAGCTCGTCGAAATTCTTCGACGAGCACTCACCTCTCCACCACCGCCATCATCACCAGCCATCACGTCCGTCAACACACCTCCCTCTCCTTCACCGCCCGTGCACGCCAGTCCCATGGCCAAACCGGCGCCCTACTCTGGTTCGGCGGAGGACTGCAGCGGTTTCCTCCTGCAATGTTCGCTGACCCTGGAGATGCAACCGCACCTGTTCCCCACCGACACCGCCAAGGTAGCTTTCATCATCTCTCAGCTGCAAGGAAAAGCGCTTCAGTGGGCTGACTCATTATGGTCTCAAAATAATCCAATCGTCAATTCTTACACCGATTTCGTAGCCCACTTCCGGGAAGTGTTTGGCAGGCCCTCAACTGATTCTTCTGCTGGTGAGAAATTATATAAATTAAAACAAGGATCTATGACCATTAATGAGTATGCTTTACGATTCAGAACACTGGCAGCCTCGAGTGGATGGAATGAACAAGCGCTCATCACTACCTACCGTCAAGGTTTGGATCCTCGCGTGCGGTTGCATCTCGCTGCATACAAGGATACCATCGGCCTGGAACGTTTTATCCAACTCTCCATTCGTTTCGCCACTCGTATGCAGTCGTGTCTCGAAGAACACCAGGGTCAGCCATTCTACAACATCTCACCCTGCCGACCAGAGTCCGTCAGCCCTCCAGAGCCAGCCAACGAACCCATGTCAGTGGAAGGCTCCTGGCTCACTCCAGCTGAACGGCAGAGACGGCTGACCCAGAATTTATGTTTGTACTGTGGTGCTCCAGGGCATGTTCTCTCCGCATGTCCCATTTGACCTCCTCGTCCCATGGTGAGTGCCATAATTCCCTCTATTAAGAAAATGCAACCACTCACCACTGTAGTAAACCTTACTGCTGCCACTGTTTCAATTCCAGTTGTCGCCCTCCTTGATTCTGGGTCAGCCGGCAATTTCATCTCCGGCGCCCTCTGCCGTCAGCTCGCCCTCAAGACCACAGCCACGCCGACCACCTACCAGATCCGCTCAGTGACCAGGAAACACCTCAGCAGGGAACATGTCCACCTTTCAGTCGGCCCATTACAACTACACGTCGGAATGCTTCATGTGGAGGATATCCATCTGCTGGTTCTGGAGGAATCCACCTCTGACGTGATCTTAGGGCGACCGTGGTTGGAGCAGCACAACCCCACCATCTCCTGGAAATCTGGCGAAGTCCTGAAGTGGGGCGACACCTGTTTCCCAAGTTGTTTTCCTAACCTCCCAAAACCATCCTCTCCAAAATCTGACCAACTTTCACTCTGCGCCACGACCATCGAGAGTCCTATGGAGAAACGCTCGGTGGAAGTTCCCGATTGCTACGCCCCCTTCAGAGACGTATTCTGCCCTCAAAGAGCTTCCAAGCTGCCTCCACATCGGCCATGGGACTGTGCCATCGATCTGCTTCCGGGTGAGCCAGTGCCAAGGGGACGCATTTACCCCCTTTCCATCCCGGAGGAGAAGGCCATGGAGGAATACATCAAGGAAGCTCTTGCCCAAGGTTACATCCAGCCGTCTACTTCCCCTGCTGCTTCCAGCTTCTTCTTTGTGGCTAAAAAGGACGGAGGCTTGCGGCCATGTATCGATTACAGAGCCCTTAACAATATCACCGTCAAGTTCCGGTATCCCCTTCCTCTCGTCCCATCTGCCCTGGAACATCTCCGTGGTGCCACTATCTTCACAAAGCTGGACCTCCGCAGCGCGTATAACCTCATCCGGATACGCGAGGGGGACGAGTGGAAGACCGGTCAGAACACCCACCGCCACTATGAATATCTTGTGATGCCGTATGGCCTGGTCAACGCCCCCTCCGTATTCCAGGACTTCATCCACGAGGTGCTCCGGGAGTTTCTCCACAAGTTCGTTCTGGTGTACATAGATGACATCCTGATATACTCCCGGAGCTTGGCCGAACATCGCCACCACGTTGCGGAGGTCCTCAACCGTGTGAGACAGTTCCATCTCTTCCTCAAGGCCGAAAAATGCTCATTCCATCAACCATCAGTTCACTTTCTGGGTTACATCATTGACAGTAGTGGCATCCGGATGGACGAGAGGAAGGTGGAAGCTATTCAATCCTGGCCACAACCCTCCACCATTAAAGAGTTGCAACGCTTCCTTGGTTTCGCCAACTTTTACCGCCGGTTTATCCAAAACTACAGTTCCATCGCCCATCCACTCACCAGCCTACTCAAGAATAAGCCCAAGTCTCTGTCCTGGACCCCTGAAGCCACCAACGCCTTCCAAGCCCTCAAAGAAGCCTTCACCACCGCTCCAATCCTCGTCCATCCCAATCCCGACCTACCCTTCGTGGTGGAGGTGGACGCATCCACCACCGGAGTTGGAGCGGTGCTTTCACAGCAGCAGGGGACACCAAGTAGACTCCATCCATGTGCCTTCTTCTCCCGCAAGCTCAACCCGGCGGAAAGAAATTATGACATCGGCAACCGTGAACTCCTGGCTGTCAAGCTCGCCCTCGAAGAGTGGAGGCATTGGTTGGAGGGGTCTAAACATCCATTTCTGGTCCTCACCGATCATAAAAACCTGGAGTATCTACGGTCTGCAAAGAGGTTGAATCCCCGCCAAGCACGTCGGGCTCTATTCTTCACGTGATTTGACTTCTCCATCTCCTATCGTCCTGGTATCAAGAACATTAAAGCGGACGCCCTCTCTCGTCTACATGCACCCGAAGAAAGCCCTGAAGAACCTGAGCCAGTTCTTACCAACAACCTTTTCGTCAGCCCCATCACATGGTCAGAAGAGACCTTACCCTCCTCCAATGCCTCCACCAACATTCCGCCGGGTTGTCCACCGGGCTTGCAATACACACCCAGAGCACGGCGCACTCCACTGATACACTCTGCTCACTCGGCACTGGCCACCCGGGGGTCAATGAAACCCTCTCGTTGCTCAAAGAACGCTTCTGGTGGCCCAACATGGCAGCCGACGTCAGAAGGTACGTGCAGGGCTGTGAGGAATGCGCCATCTCCAAGAGCCCGCGCCATCTTCCATCTGGCAAGCTCCTACCTCTGCCCGTTCCCAACCATCCCTGGTCACACCTAGGAGTAGACTTCATCACTGACCTCCCAGCATCCAAAACTAAAACCTGCATCCTGGTCATAGTCGATCGCTTCTCAAAATCCTGCCGCCTCATACCTCTGGGCGGACTCCCCACAGCAATGGAAACAGCTGAAATGCTCTTCAACTTCGTTTTTCGCTACTTCGGCATACCTGAGGACATCGTGTCTGACAGAGGACCACAGTTTATTTCCCGTGTCTGGAAAGGCTTCTTCAAGCTCCTAGGTGTGACCATCAGCCTAACATCAGGATATCACCCTCAATCGAACGGGCAGACGGAACGGAAGATCCAGGAGATCGACCGCTTCCTCCGTACCTTCTGTCACGGCCACCAGGACTCCTGGAGCCAGTATTTGGGTTGGGCCGAGTACGCACAAAATTCCCTGCGCCAGCCAACCACCGGTCTCACACCGTTTCAGTGCGTGCTCGGTTACCAACCCCCACTGTTCCCTTGGTCAGGGGAACCCTCCGACGTTCCTGCTGTGGATTACTGGTTCCGGGAGAGCGAGAGGATCTGGGACTCAGCCCATCACCAACTGCAGCGAGCCCTGCGCAGACGCAGGATGACAGCAGACCTTCACCGCTCCAACGCCCCCTCTTACCAACCCGGACAGAAGGTCTGGCTGTCCACCCGTGACATCCGCCTGCATCTGCCCTGCCGTAAGCTGAGCCCCAGATTCATTGGCCCATTCACCATCACCAAGCAGATCAACCCCGTCACGTACCAACTTCAATTACCTTCACAATACAGAATTCATCCAACCTTTCACATATCCCTACTCAAACCTCACCACTCTTCTGTTCCTCTCTCCACAGAACCTGGCGTGGCAGCAGCCGAACCCCCCCTTCCTCTCCTAGTGGATGATGGAGCAGCATACGAGGTGCGAGAGATCCTGGACTCCCAGCGCCGTGGTGGTCGACTAGAATATCTGGTAGACTGGGAAGGCTATGGTCCCGAAGAGCGTTCTTGGATTCCCCGTGACGACATCCTCGATCCCAGTCTTCTTCACACTTTCCACAATGACCACCCTGACAGACCGGCTCCCCGTGGACGAGGACAACCACCACGACGTCGGGGTCCGCGGCCCTCAGGAGCGGGCCGTGGAGGGGGGGGTACTGTCACAGACACGCCAGGTTCCACCCAATCACAGCGCACTCAATCCCCTGAATACTGATCACCGACACCTGCACCTCATCAGCTCACTCATCAGTTCACTTCAAAAGACACTCACACACCCTCAGTCAGCGTCCGGTCTCGTTTGAGTCAAGTGCTACACATGCTTCGCTCAAGGACTCCTTACCTGTGTACTTACCTACCTCCAGCGTCTCGTCGTACCCTAGTGTGTGAAATCCTCGTGTGTGAGTGTCTCCATTCTCCAGCGTCTCCATTCTCCAGCGACTCCATTCTCCAGCGTCTCCATTCTCCAGCGACTCCATTCTCCAGCACGTATCTGTAACTATAACAAAGACTATATCATCATCTACATTAATATATCAACAACTCAACCTTCATTTACTCACCTGTGTCACCTTTACCTCTGCTGGTTGTGTAAATAAACCATCTATCTCAACTTCCTGTCTCCGTGCTCTGTGTACTGTAACACAACCATTATATACCTGGTTTTAAACAAATTAAAAAGCAAGTAAAATAATTCTGACATAATAGTATCATCACTTTCTGTGAAGTAATACAGCACAAATTCACAGGAAAAAAAAAAAAAAAAAAGAAATAAACATACAATCAAACACCTAAAAGTTATTTGTAAAGCAATTTAAGAGCATGTGGGATAAAAGAAAGGTCATGTATTTTTCAGTAGGTGTTGGAGCCACAGACAGGAAACAATGCAGTGGTGATGAACTGTCCTTAACTAATTTAGTAAAAGTACGTATAGTGGCTTCGTCACGTCTCTCACTCAGCAATGGGAGTGTAGATGTTGGAATACCTATTATCCGACAACAACCTTTTTGAACCCTCTCTAACTCATTAGAGAGACCTTTAGGTAGTCCACCCCATACTGGGCTAGTGTACTCAAGAACTGGACATATAAAAGTCAAATATATTTGTGTTAAAACATCACAAGGGATACCCGCTTTTTTAGCAACACAAAGATAGTAGAATCTAGGACGTACTTTCGTAATCATGTACTTAATGTGGGCGTCCCATGACAGATCAGAAGAAATTTGAACTCCAAGCAGTTTAAATGTGGAAACTCTGCTATTTACATGTCCTGAAATAACAGGAGAAGAAGGACAGGGAATGTTTTCCTTATTCCTAGCACTGATGACCATGTCCACTGTCTTAGCTCCATTCATTGCCAATGTAAATTCCTGTCCCCATTCTGCCACTGAATCCAAGGCCTTCTGAGTTAGCCCAGGTAGAGATCCCATCAGAAGCTCTGTGATTGTTAGATCATCAGCATATTTCACCAGAATTACCAAAGGAGGCAGACGCGAATCCAGGCTGTTTATGCAGATGACAAAAAGCAGAGGGCATAGAAGTCCCCCTGAGGAACACCAGCTGGAATTAAATAAGAGTTAGACACACAGGAGCCCCACTTCACCTTTTGCTCTCTGTTATGTGACTTTACTGGAGTGATAATTTGGAGAGCTCGTGCTAACACACCCATGTTATTATGATCAGGTGCATTGCTTTCTATTAAAAAAAAAAAAAAAACGCTGTTGTTACCAAGAGAAAAACATGCAGCACATATTTATATATATTCATCTAAACGGTGCTCTCAGCAGTGTGGGCGGCGTCAGATGTTTGATAACAGTATATCGCTGCTCACATATTTCGAACTTCGTTTTACCCCTAAATGAAGAACGAAAAAGAACTTTGTCTGAAGTGTATTGGGGCCTTAACAGAGAACTGTATGGGAACGTTCTGTTAATGTCCCAAATGTTCCCTTTGTAACATTCATATGTGACCATAGAATAACCAATATGGAACGTCACCCTGAAGTCTGTATATGGAAACTTGAACTCCAGCACATTCATAACCAAATGAGGATGTTTTACGAATGTCCCTAATGTTCTGTAAAGGTTCAGGATTTTCGTCACCTTTAGGCCGTGTGTCCACCAAAGCGTTTTTTCTGAGGCTAGTGTACTTTTCCAATTGTTTTCAATGGAAACGTAACGAGGCGCTGAGTGTCTTCTTCACGCTCAAGCGCTGAGAGCTCTGCGTTTTTTACCGGTCGCCTTGAGTTGAAGAATGTTCAACTTTGAGTAAAATGCTGCGCTCATCACTGTCACTTTTTAGCCAGCCGTCCAATCAGAGTGAAGGAGGGGCAGAACAAATACAACACCAACATCAACAAACAGAGAACGGAACAAAAGGATGAGAAATTAATATTGCTGGACTCCGAACATACATAGCAAGTACTCTACATCGTGTTGATATTTTAAAGGGTTAGTTCACCCAAAAATTAAAATAATGTCATTATTATTATGTAAAACGACATGAGGGTGAGAAATTAATGACAGAATTTTTGGGTGAACCAACCCTTTAAGTCTAAAACAAACTACCTGTAAAATCAGTTATAAGAAACAGTGCCGTATCATAGCAACAAAACGTCTCAACTGAAAAAACGCTGCGCTGCTGAAACGCTCACAGATAGGCGTTTTAAGCAGAGCGCCTAGTGTTTTCAGCTGGCTAAAAATGCTTTGGAGGACACACGGCCTTAGAGAACTTTTAGGGAACGGTGCGCAAGGTCACAAGAACGTCCCTACGTGGGATGGACGTTCATCTGCACATCATCAGTGTCTCAGTAGTCAGAGTAAAAATAAAACTACTGAACTAACTAAAGATAATATTAGTGAGAATGTAAATGATCATTCTGTAACTCTAGTGTATTTTAGTTTGTCTGTTGTAAATCCTGCCCACTTGTTTGCATTGTCACACATGCTTCAGTGCTCTGAGAGTGTTTATAGTGCTGTGAGTTTAACACTTCATGACTGAGAGCAGAACAGAACACAATCTTCATCATCACACAAGACAAAAGAACAACAATGAACAAAATCACCTTCTTCATCTGGACTCTCACACTGTTTGCTCAAGGTTTGTGAAATGCAGCTCAATTATTAGCAACAATTATTCTCTTGAAGTATTACATGTTAATAATTTTAGATAATAATTTTTAGAATTTTTTTTTTCTTCTTCTTCTTGTTCTTTCTTTCAGAGTGTAGAGGACAGTACACTGTAACTCAGAGTCCATCAATAACAGCAGCTCAACCAGGACAAGAAGTCAGAATAAACTGTAAAACCAGCAGTGGAGTGTATGGTGGTAATCATTTATCCTGGTACTTACAGAAACCTGGAGAAGCTCCTAAACTCCTGATTTATCAGATCAACAGCCTCCAGTCTGGAACTCCATCTAGATTCAGTGGCAGTGGATCTGGCAGTGATTTCACTCTGACCATCAGTGGAGTCCAGACTGAAGATACAGGAGATTATTACTGTCAGAGTTGGCACTATCCAAACAGTCAATATGTGCTCACACAGTGATAAAGAGTCGTACAAAAACCTCGGTCAGTCAGACGTCACAGTGATGCACTGATACAGCTGAGAGATACTGCAGCTGCTCATTCAACACAATCACACACAACACTGATCACAGACAAACACTAATAACACTAGATCATCTAAATGAACAGAAATTAGCTTGAATCTCATCAGTATTTTTGCACATAACATGAATATTTTGTTGATGTGATCATGGCTTTTATTACAGTAAGGACTGTTATTGTTTTATTAGTATTTCATAGGAAGGACTGATTGCCAAAACCAGTTTAATAATATGATTGTCATAATTTAATTACATTTTTATAGAATGATTGTAGTGATGTTTTCATTTGTTGTATGTAGAGATTGTGGATCTCTTCTGTTGTGTTTGTCTCTTCTCCATCTTCACTCTCAGTGTTTTTCATCATCTCTCTGTTCCACATGATGTTCACTTGAGTTTCTCTGTAAATTATATTCAATGTTCTGAATTCAATCCAAACATGTTCTCAAGCTCAACTCTTCAACAGTGAATGTAAGCCACATCTTCAAATCTCACACCACTGAATGATTTACTGTCAGAGACTGGGTTGCTCTCCTCAAATATGTCTCAACATCGTCTCAAACTTTGCCAAAGTCTGAAAAAGTCCATTTAAATTCGTACAAGGCCAAATGATCTGAGCTTAAGTTAACTTTATTGTTCATTCTGTTTGTCACGGAGCAGAAATTTGTCTTTGACACTGGTGTCATACATATACATTAATACATCCACAGAAGTGCTTAACAACACAACACACACACACTGACACACAAACACAGAAATAAACAGAATTACACAATCCACATCATTCCTAACATATTTCCAAACATCCCACAACAATAAAAATTCATCTAAACAATCAATTAAAAAGCGCTATAATGTCAACCGTTCTCTTGCATTATTTCAGAAAATAGTGTGATTTATAATAATCACTGCCATTGGGACAAATAATGTTTTATACGCATTACTTCTGGCCAAAGGAATTTTGAGTTTTCGCCCAGATGTGAGCATTTCAAAACCAGACTGAAGGGGGTGAGTATGGTCTTTAAAAACCACAACTGAAGTGTTTTTTTTTTGTTTTTGTTTTTTTGTTTGTTTTAAATAGGCCTATGACAATATGCTATAGGCCTAGCGTTAATGTGCAACCCAGTCTCACGGCAGTTTGTAACATAGTCACGAAATTTAATCTATTGATTCGTGTTTGTGGACACGAATTTCCCTTTTTTTCGTGTCACTCAGCACGACTTTCGATCTAATGTATTTCAATAGAAAGCATCTTTCGTGTCTGCACCACGTTTTTCTTTGTGCCACTTGGAAGCATTGTTTTTTCTCATTTGTTATTCATTTTTAAACTTTAGGCGCTACATTACTCAACATTTAACCAGGAGATTTTATCCTTGTTTTTACTGCTTTATATTCTGTAGGCTACTAACCATTGTGCTACGGTTTCTTTTCTAAGAAATGCCGTTTTCCATCTATTTGGTGTGTCAAATCGAACAGTAGACTAAATACTACAGTACCCATGAGCCTTATCTACTTTTACTATGTTAAAGACGTCAGCTAAAACTACCTGATGACCCACCGCCGATTCTCTTTTAATGATATCCTCATCTTTCTTTCAACACATAAACACAAAAGTGTGCTTGATAATTCAACAATACGATGTCATGACCATCAGTTTTATTTGATTCTCCTTCTATTGTGAGAACGGGGATTAGTTGTGGTTATTAATTAAATTAAAATAAAATAAAAAAATAAATAAATTAATTAGTGGACGCCGCATTACCCGTGTGTGAGCCTCAGCATCCGTTGCTATGGAGACGGAGCCAGTCCGCTGCGATTGGGCGATTTCTTCAGGCCGTGAATTCTCTCTCATTGCGCTCAAACCACTTTCCAGGTAAGCCACGAGACTGGAAAGTAATGATCACATTTGCTTAAATGTTATAATTGATGCTTTTCTTTGCCATTAGACTCACATGGTTTACATGTTAGGGCAACGAATTAAAGGCCGACCAATGGTTTCCATATTAACAAAAAAAAAAAAAGACGCGCCTTTGTGCAGTCATACAGAAAATGGGAAAAACGTGAATTTTATTGATTTATTAAGTATTTTTAAGAAAATGGGAATCTCTCACTATCGGGTACACATTTTAAACCTTTTATCAACATATCTAGCCTACACTACATAATTAACATTTTCTGTTCTCCTGCAGATCCTGTCAAACTTCACCTTCAACCTGTAGATACACCTGATTTTCAAAACCAAAGGCACTTTTAAGAGCCAACCTCTATCTATCTCTTCATCATTTTCTATCTCTGTCTCTCTCTCACAGCCTCTCTGTCCATCTGTCTCACCATCTATATTTCTATCCATCTCTTCAATCTATATCTGTTATCTATCTAAATTTCTCTATTTCTCCATCTTTCCTCTCTTTCTATCGTTGCCTACTTGTCTGTTTTATCCGTCTCTGTCAGTCTGTCTGTCCTTTGTATGTCAGTTTGTTATAATGCCAGGGGGGTCTACAAAAAAGATTTGTCCATTTTGTCAGGGCATTTTATTTTGCGCACAGAAGATCTGTTCCCATTGTAAAAGGAGCAGCCTCTGAAGCAGCGCCTCAAGAAGAAGCTTCAGAGGTTTGATGACAAGCGAGAGGAATGGGTGGTTGGTCATAAGAAGAACCACAACAGTCCAACATCCATCAAGGATGAAGCCATTATCATGGTATGTGCAATTTCTTACATGATGTTAAACTGTCCAGATCATCTAGGACAGTGGTTTGGCCAGGGGACCCACATTTTCCCATGGTCATTGAGTCACGACAGTACGTTTGTGAAATAAATTTGCTTGTATAAATATATATATATATATATATATGTAAACAAGCAAATTTATTTCTAAACATTGTGAAATACTGTGACAGTACTTGTGTGTCAACAAATAAATTTGCTTGTTTTTTAAAAACAAATATATATATATATATATATATATATATATATATATATATATATATAATTTTTATTTTTTTACAAAACAAGCGTGCATTATGACAGAATCACAGGTGCAATATAATAATCAAACTTTCTTATCAAGTGAACGAGAAATAACAAACGGACTGCATTCATACTACTACATTCATTAAAGCATTTTACAATGTACACACATCAAGTGTAAATGTATGTGCAGCATTCACCCATTTGGTCATATAACCACAAAGGTTCTGCCTTTATTTTTTTTTTTTAATAAATCTATAGATTGTCACTGTCCAATTGCACAGTGGTTACACAATCCTATCAATGTAGGTGCTAAACCCGAGCTACTAATGTTGCAAAAAGTTCTATTGTACCCTCATGGTGTCAGATTCATCTTTTTGCTGTTTTTCTAAATAGAAGAGTTGGTTTTTGCTTCTACTGTATGAGCCTTTCCTGTTTGCACATACTTGGTATACAAAAGCTAAACTCACCATGAAGTTAAATATCCTGAATGGCATTAACCTGGATGCTGTCATTAATAATGTTATATTTTCTCAATAATTAATATGCTTAGTTATTTTTGCTGTTGTTTTTCTCTTACTTTAAACAGTAAATACACAATGTTGTCATTTCATTGCAGCTTGAGAAACGTCTCAGGTTACGTATGTAACCATGGTTCCCTGAGAACAGGAGCGAGACTCTGCGTTCGAGACGCATATGGGGAACGTCACTCGTGACCCGGTGTTCAAACCACTATCAAAAACTCCAATCCTATTGGCGGCGACAGCCTATGGCGTCATATGGCGCGACCGGAAGTATAAAGGAGCGCCTAGGGAAGCAGTCAGTATCAATCGTCTTTGAGGGACTGTTCCGCAGGCAGCCCGAAGCATGGCAGGGAAAGCGCAGAGTCTCGTTCCCTGTTCTCAGGGAACCATGGTTACATACGTAACCTGAGACGTTCCCTTCGAAGGAACTTCAACTCTGCGTTCGAGGCATATGGGGAACGATATACCCACGCCGCCATGCTTGAGGAGAGTGCATGCCAAAGAATGGCTAGGACAAGAGAACAGTTCTGTAGAAACTGCAGCAACTCCCCCTCGGGTCACACCAGGCTGTCAGTGACAGCATTCCCTAAGGCCAACAGCCCAAGCTGAGCCCAAGGAAGGCCCTCCAGAGGAAAAGGCCTACCAGGACCGCTAAAGGCATCTGAGACCAACTTTTCCGCAGATAAAGTGGTCTCTTTAAGGGAATGTGGTCAAGGAACCGAAAGGAACCCGACCAGTCACTAGAGGGGAAAGAAGTCACCCTCAATGCCACCAGGGAGGCCGACCTGGTCTGTTATAGGACAAACTTAGTCTTGGCCAACCCTGTCTGAAAGCAGAATCTTCAAAACGCATTCTTCATAGAAGAGAGCAGGAAAGAGCGACTGCAAAAGGCAGGAGCAACTCAAACCACGCGTAGAGATGGGCATCCTGGAGAGCAGAACTCAGCTGAGTGCTATGAACCCTCACATTGAGGGAGTAAAATCCGCTCATTCTAGGATCTACTCAGTGCTTAAATTAACGCACTGAGGAGGCTGTGCGCTAAACACCTGTTATACAGGGGGGCACAAACCAGCCTAGGGCCGAATCTTAGGAGGAGGCCTGATTAAGGCCTACCACCATGATCAGCTTAGGGAGCTAAGCACTATTACAACATAACCCGAAAGGGAAGTACAAAGCTCACCTAACAGGTAGACCATGCAATGGGCACATAATCATGGAGGCCGAAGAGGGGCCTACAGCATGATAATAGCTATATGTGAAAACAGAAGTAAATTCAGAAAGTGGCCTGGAGGGCCACTCTGAACATCTGCCTTATGGAACAGACAGGAAAACTTCAAAGGCAGCAGGAGGGGCTGCCAATGTGCCCGCATGACCATCCACCTAACACAATCCAACGAGCAGTGCACTCAGTAAAAGCACCTTTTACTCTTTAAAGCAAGAGGAGTACAGCATATGCCGACACGTATTAAGGAAGGCCTGGAGGGGCCTATAACCTCAACAGACACGTGGCATCAGCTCGTGGCAGTGTTTTAGACACCAGGACCGATAAATAACCGAACTAAAGGAGGTTAGATTTATCACCTGGGCCTCTGGCCAACCGGAAGTGTATATAGATAAATCTAAAGAGAAATATACACAATCATACACCAGTATGTTCCAAAAAGGCGGCCCATAGGGCCTAGCAACCTTTAAGACACACAGCGTAAGTCTAGTGGCCATTCCTAGGAGCACAATAGATCCACCCTAGGCGCTAGGTGGCTATTAGCTCAACTAGAGTAAAATCAGACTCAGGGAGGCAGATAGCATTCACCCTGAGGCCAGCCACTCAAAGGTACTCGGTAAAAGCACCTAATACTCTCACAGCGAGAGGAGTACGTAGCTGAACTCCACATGCTACACCGGAGGCCGAAGTAGGCCTACCTTAGTAAACACGTGGCATCAGCAAGTGGCTATAATAACCATATCAACCAATGGGCCATGTATACAGACCTTTTTACTTAAAAGGGATACATAAAACGCTGCCATACAACGTGAACAGGCCTGTTTAGGGCCTATCCGTGAACGATGGGGCGTGGCCGATGGTGGTATGGTTTCCTGAGCATCCTGCCAGCAAGTCAAACTAAAAAAGAGACCTTAAGGGGCCTACAATCTCAGCGACAAGTGGCGTTCAGCCCTAAAGCAAATAAATACAACTGTGCCAACATGTCAATAAAAAGGAGGCCTAAAGGGGGCCTACCATATAAACAACACGAGGCTTCAGCACATTTTGAATAAAAGAGCCAAGCTACAGGGAACCAGTTTAACTAACTGCAACCTGAGCTAAGCTACACATTCCAACAGGCAATGTACCCTAACATAGAAGGCTAAAGGGGTCCAAACAAGCCAAATGGTCTAAGGAAGGCCCATAAGGCCTACACCTCAAACAAACACATGGCAAGGCCTGTGGTAATATAAATACGTGAGCAAGCATTGATCAAGTAACAGTATGCATGGAAACAAATGCTAACTAGAAGGAGGCTAGACAAACAGGCCTACAATCTAAGTTATATGCAAATAACCGTTAAGAGACCACAGAAAAGGGGGTAAAATAGCAACCATCTTTCCTCAGAAAGTGGTACTACCACCCTAAATATGCGAGCCAACAGGTAAAGCACTAAATAACAGAAAACCAGCTAAAGGGGAATAAAGTCATCAAATCTCTAAAGCGGCTAAAGAAAGCCCGCTAAATAGAGAGCAGGTGCCAACCTGAGGCAGCATAAGCTCACATAAAATGTAGGGCAAAAGTCCAGAACACTCAAAGTCATACAATGCTTTGATGAATATGCTATTTCTAAAGAGGAAATAATTTTCTCCAAACAGATTCTCAAATCTGTACCAAGCCAAAGAGGACGGAAGCTAAAAACCTAGCAACGTCAACTCAGACTTGTTTAAGAAAACAAGTGGCTCAGAGGAAAAATACAATTTCCACAGCATAAATGTTCTAGAAGTGGGGCCTAGCAACACCGCATGACTTATCTAAACAAAGATAAGGGCCTAGTCCACCTGAGATAACAGCAGCAGGGAGTCTAAAAACAGTCTACACTTAGCTGTTAAACTCAACAATTGCACCTACATAGCAAGGGGAATGGGCATACGGCCTAACAACTCCCTCAGGAGGAGGCCAGAAGTAGGAAATATATATATCCAGAGGATAATATATATATAAAAGGGGTTATAAAATAACACAGTAAACCTAGCTCTAGCCTGGCCGCTAAGCTATGGGCCTAAACCAACACAGGCACCAAACAGCCTATAAAACCTGTTATTCGCTTCCAAATCTCATAGAAGGAGAAAGGAAGCGAAGTTCACAAGCAGACATGTCAGGTGGCCAAAAGAAGCCACCGATACATGTAAACTGAAGTAGTAAGTGCCAACCCAAACTATACTGAAGATAGCTGAGAAGCTAAAGAAGACTAAACAGCAGCCATTTTGTGGCCTGCTCAGTCAACTTAAAAACCACTTCAGTTTTCTGCCCAAAACCCCTAATATATTTTACTGTTACATGTTCAGGAAAATATAATATACATAGGAACAAAACAAGGTCAAAATTTAGAAATAAATCGGACCTTGTCTTACCTTCCCGCTCAAAGACCAAGGATTCTCCCTTCAGATATAGACAGAAGGATATCAACCTGGTTCTTAGGCCAAGAACCCTTTCACTACCAAGCCAGAAGGCGGGCCGTCAGAGAAAAAACTCATCATGGGCCCAGCCATCAGCCTGACTGTTCAAAGGTTGTTTCCTGAACATGCATTAAAAACATTCCCGGGAGGCCGGGAAGAGGGGCGGGTAGAAATTAATCTACCTCCGCCAGAGAGGAGACCGACACCGGCGCTGCTGGCGCCTGTACTCAATCACCTCCCTCAAGTCTTGCTTCCTCTTCCTCGTGTCCCGCCGCTGCGACTTACTCCGAGGTGGAGGAGGCGCTCGAGCGGCGACACTGGATCGCTGGCCCTGTCTCTGAGCCTCGGCTCGAGACGGGCCAGGACCTCCCGGCTGTCTGGGCCCAGAATCGGATCTGAGCGGTATGCAATTCTTATAAGCTGCTGAGCGCGCCCTCGCCTCTCTGAACTTTCCGACGACCGTCTCAACGGAGCCGCCGAAAAGCTCAGAAGGCGAGACTGGCATCGAGGAGAAAGCCCTTCTCTTTCTCCCGATGTCCGCCATGTTCAACCACAGATGTCTCTCCGTAGCCACCATGGCCGCCATCGATCGACCGATCGAGGCAGCCGTCTGCTTGGTGGCCGGAGAGCGAGATCCGTAGTGCGGCGCAGCTCAGCTACCGCATCAGGGACAAACCCTGCCCCTGATCCAGATCCTTCAGCAGATCAGCCTGGTAGGCTTGCAACACCGCCATGGAGTGCAAAGCCGCACCAGCCTGACCTGCACAGCGTATGCCCTGCCGTTCAAACGAGATGTCATCTTAAGGGGTTTGGACGGCAGGACCGGAGCTTTAAGTGTCGGTGCACTGCCAGTGACGAGATAGTTAGCAAACGTCTCGTCAATAGGCGGCATCGACGCATACCCGTGCTGGCGCAATCCCTCCACATCAGCGAAATTTCCCCGCTGATGTGAATGTATTCTCGCCGAGTACGGGTTCTTCCATGCCTTCTCGATCTGAACATGTAGATCAGGAAGGAAAGGAAGGCTCACCGGAGTTACGGGGTTATGGTCAGAAAGAAATCGTTCGTCCAACCTACCGCGAACGACCTCTCTCCTCTCGCGCACCCACGGCAGCTGTAGTCTGCCCGCAGCGCCTCCATAACCTCCAATAACTCAGCATACGCTGGGCAAGGAGGCTTGGAGAAAGAGGCTGTCTCACTCGCCTCTTCCTCCACCGCCATCTCCTGCTCACGGGGGCTAGCTGCCAGAAGAACACTTGCTCCTGGATCCGATGATGTCAAAGATAAGACATCATCATCATCCAGGAGCTCATCCCCGCCAGCCGCCGCAGGAGGCCGAGAGACAGTAACACCCCTCTCAAACTCCGCGGCGAGCTCCATCTGCGAGCCCCATGAATGCAGCCGCCGCTCTGCCTCAGCACGAGCAGGGCCAGATCCACCGGGCACAGATGCCGACACCCCTTCCCTCGAGAAGAGGGCCAGGCGGGAACGGAGCGTTTTCATAGGAAAACGCTCACAATTCACACAGACAGCGCCCTCAAGCACTGTCCGTGCGTGTTCTTCTCCCAAACAGTGAACGCAAAGGTTGTGTGTATCTTCCGGTGTCAAGAATCTCGGACACGGATCAGCACACTTCCTAAAACGTTTAGTCTTGTCCTCAGACATGATAAATACCTTGTAAGAAGACGAGGTGGCACGATAGTGGCAGAAACACAAACAGTCCCGAAAAGACGAAAGATACTGACTGCTTCCCTAGGCGCTCCTTTATACTTCCGGTCGCGCCATATGACGCGTCATAGGCTGTCGCCGCCAATAGGATTGGAGTTTTTGATAGTGGTTTAACACCGGGTCACGAGTGACGTTCCCCATATGCGTCTCGAGCAGAGTTGAAGTTCCCTTTGAAAGGGAACTCCATGCCATTGGATACAAGCCAGTTCTGCTTCTTGGAAAGGAGACCAAAAGAAAGAAAACAAGTGTGAAATATTAACCCTCGCTGCACACTCTCCACCTATGCCCAGGACTACCTTCAGAAGATAGGCTCATTTTATGAATACCTTTGTGAAGGTGAGATGCATGCACTGTATTTTCACAACTTGTGTTGAGTACGCAAGATTTTGTCAGTGTGTAAATCAGACAGCCAGGAGGTCCTGGTCCATCTCGAGCTGAGGCTCAGAGACAGGGCCAGAGGTCCAGTGTGGCCGCTCGAGCGCCTCCTCCTCCCAGGAGCAAGTCGGAGAGACGGCGGGACTCGAGGAGGAAGAAGCAGGATTTAAGGGAGGTTATCGATCGCAGACGCCAGCAGCGTCGGTAATCGATTCCCTCTTTTTGCGAGGGCGACTTTATACCTGCCCTCGCCCCTTATTCCTCCGCCTCCTGAGTTTTGGATTCGTTTAATATGCTCAGGTGCTTCTTAAACAGTCAGGCTGACGGCTGGGCCCATGATGAAAATTTTTCTGAAGGCCTGCCTTCTGGCTTGATAGAGAAAGAGGCTCTTTTAGGCTTCAAAGAACCCTAGATTCCATCCTTCTATTTGGAAAGAGAAGGAAAAGAGGAGTCTTCGGTTTTCGAGCCACAGGAAGGTAAGCTGGGTCTATATTTGTGTTTCATAATATGTTGACCTTGTTTTCCTGTATAGTTTTTTAGTTTACTCCTAGTGCTGCCACAGGTTAGCATCTGTTCTCATAACTAGTAGGCTTGTGTTTAGCCTCTGTTTAAGAGCATGGTGACTATTAGTAGTTCAATGCAGTCAATGGGGCGCTGCGTCCGACAGCAGGAGCAAACTGGTTTACAAACTAAATGAACCACAAACAAATTCAAAATAACTACATACAAAAAAGAACACAAATGAACAAATCGATGAAATCACAATACAGTTAGAACAAGCAAAAACAAATCAATCCCAAAAGAATAAGAGAGAGAGACAGAAAAAAAAAAAAAAAAACTCACTGGTGGATAACTGCCCGTTGTAGGGGAGAGCGGGGCACAACCTAACGCTTTTTGACTTTCTCAGTTTGTGTAAACCTGCTTAGGGTTCAGGGAATTTATCTTGTTCCACATTAATTTCACACATGTCTGGTACAAATATGTGGCTTTGTTTCATTGATTCAGTGTATACTTTTTTCTTTATTTACCCTGAAAGAAGGGAAGTGAATGTGACAACATGCCCCATAGGTGGGGCACACTGTAACACGACCATATGACAACTAAAAATGTTATCTGATTTAATTAAAAAATATACATGACAAACTAAAACATTTTGTCAATAAAAGGCAATAATTATTCTTTTCATATAAAGTAGCATTTTTTTTTAGAAAATCACCCCCTGAAGGCTTTGATTTGAGTTGATACATACGACACAGGAGCGGAGCCAGACATTGTAAACATTCGGGGCTTAGCCCAAATCTATTTTGTCCAATGAGAATTTAACAGTTTTACTGTCATGAAAGGAACTTTGTGGTATGCTGCAGTAAAGTTCATAAAATGTACATTGTTTCCCACAGAAATTTGCAAAACTTTGTTGGGTGTAGCTCCTCTAGGGGGGTCCGTGGGCAAATTTTGTACATTTTAAGGTTAAATACATCAATCTGGTGCACTTTGAGAGCTCAAAACTGAGAGCTTAAGCCCATGTGTGCAAACTGAACAAAGAAACAGCATACCTGGACATTAAAGAGGGCTCAAACATCTTTATAGTTGTGATATAGAGTCTCAGTCTACATTACATTGACACTGGTGTTTTAGGATGCCAAACAATTATTAGGTCTACAATAATATTATAATATGATTTAGGCCTTTATAATTATTCATATGACATATTGTAACAAATGCACTGTAAAATAAATGAAAATTTTTATAAGTAGTTACTTTACAATACAGTATAGGGAAATTACAATATTACAATACTTTTGAGCTTTTATTTTGATCAGCTGATCACGTGAGCAAATGTGCGCACTTCTCTTTAAAACACGACTGTATATATATTTACTGTATATAACTTACTGTATATAATTACCTGATAATTTACTCACCCCCATGTTATCCAAGATGTTCATGTCTTTCTTTCTTCAGTCGAAAAGAAATGAAGGTTTTTGATGAAAACATTCCAGGATTATTCTCCTTATAGTGGACTTCAATGGACTCCACTGTTGAAGGTCAAAATTACAGTTTCAGTGCAGCTTCAAAGGGCTTTAAACGATACCAGACGAGGAATAAGAGTCTTATCTAGTGAAACGATCGGTTGTGAAGAAGTACTTCAGAGCTTAAAAACAACTTATTTATTTCCTTTTTTAATATATTAAATGTAATATATTTTTCCTTTCATCTAGTGTGTTTGCTGCCCATTACACAACCTGACAAAATTTGTGATTGTGACGCTCAAAACCTGTCTGTTGTCGCTGGGCGATCAGTTGTACTCATCTGTATAAATGGTATGACTTGCAGTGTTTTGTATTGTATTTGTCTATTGGCTTAACCTGCTGAGAGATGACTGAAGAGTATCAATGTGTGTTTACTATTTTTGTTTTTCTTTGGAAATCTTTGCAGGTCGCTATGGCATCTTCCTGCCAGTTATGAATTGCAGAACATGTCTTGCATCATGGACACCTGAGGTGGTGGACCTGCAGTTTAGTGGTTACTGGCCAGGTACTGTTGGGTTTCAAACCATATACCAGGTAGACCTTTTCACATCTTTTGAGGACCTGAAGATCACTGCACCTGGGCTTTCAAGACAAGCATTTGTGAAAATGTTACAACAGCGCTCACAACAATTTGGAAGGGTAAGACTTGGAAAGCCATTTTGTTTTCTGCATTTATGCAAGTCTAACTGGCATGTCACTTATTCAAATTTTCATAATTCCAGAGTGGTAACATTTGTGGAGACATCTTCCAAAAAGCTTTCCTTGAATGGATATATTGTCGTCATAAAAGAGAGAAACTCTGCGGCATTGACCACTTCTCTTGCCCAGCTTGCACCCCAGATACAGTTGCTGTGTCTGCAGATGGAAACCGAAAACTATATAGATTCAGCAAAACAAAGGAGTATATTATTATTGATAACTTTACACTGTCAACGTTTCTTGTGAATATTTTTTGACATTGCCCATATTTTCTTTGTGCAGGGCAGAGGAACAACCATTTTTTGATGGAGTTTTTCTTGCCAATTACAAAGATGTAGCAACATTTGTTGATAGTGTTCATGAGAAGACCAATCCGGTAAGATATTTGTCAAAAGACTTGGGATTGTACACAGTGAATCAGGATTTAGTTTGTGTATTTATTTGATATGACACTGTGTTAAAGGTACATGGAAAAGGCATCTGTGGAACATCAACATGGGCTGCAGCCAGGAAGACCTCTAAGAAGACAAACACCAAATGTGATGAAGAAGGTCTAGAGGTGGCAGTTTGCAGACACTTCATATTGCTTAGAGGTCTGAACATGTTTAGGGGCGAGATATTTGCATACCCTGTTTTTGCAAAACGAACTGGCCACAAAAACAAACTGCAAGTTCTTCTGCACTGACATCATGTGTCGATATCGGCCCTATCTGCAAAAGGTGGCTCAAGCATTACCAGAAATGCAAAATTTGACTCAGATGAAGCCATTTCTCTCAGTTATGCATGCAAAGGGGCACTCTACAAAATGTGAGGTAAGTGAAATTTTTAAAGGACTTACCATATTGTTCGAGAAAATAGAAAGTTCAGGGACGTCAAAATGGTAGTTTGGACATCTGATGTGTATGCTGTAGGTGCAGTGGGGTGGCAAAACCAAACGTGCAGGTACAACCATTGGTGAAGAAGTTGAACAAGTGAACAGCTTTTTGTCCCGTGTGGCTCTAACAACAAAATGCATGAGTAAGGCTGGCAAGTGGTCCTTCTTTAAAGTTCTCATGTATTGTGCTTTGGTAGCATTATATTTGTTAATTTTTTTCCCTTTCATTCATGATACTGTTACAAATGGTGTAGTGCAGCAGGGATGAGGCAGAATAGGAACTTCCACAAGAGACGGGTTTATTAAACAAAGGAGTAAAACTACAAGCAAACACCATAAGCAAACTTAACAACAAGAACGGACAAGGAGTGCAGGGAAGTGAGTCCAATATAAAGGGAGTGCTGATGATCAGGAGCAGGTGCGGGTAATCCGTGATGATGGGGAGAAGACGAGGAAGTGAGTGCAGGTGTGGAAACAAGGAGGATGATGGGAAATGGAGTCCAAGAACGAAGGAACTGTGACACATACTTGATGACTAACCATTTGTGGATGTCCTTTTTTGTTTTTACATGTATTCCTACTACATTCTTCTTATTGAATCCTCCTTTTCCCATATTGTCAACCCCCTTAGCCTGAAATATGTATGTATAAGGTGTTTTATAGAAATGGTATAATTGCTCTATTTCTGATGGCACAGAAGATGCATGATACTGATCATACCTTCACAAATTCTTTACAGCTCCAGATGACCTCAGAACAGATGATCCAGTGGCATTGCAACATCTGATTGAAGGCTTATTCTTGGGCATCCAGCAGAAAAAGAGGGATCTGTATCGAGTAACTGGTAAGTAGAGGCCTTCATGTACTTGTGGAATTAATTTTAAAATGTGATATCTATGGCTATAACGAAGTCATTTAAATGATCACATTTTAACACTTAACAAAGTCTTCAGTCAACACACTGCACTTAAACCACTGCATAACCTTCGTACATTGAGTGAACAGTCCTACCTTCCTATATGTCCAATGTGACCATCACACAACTCCCTGCATTACTTGAACATTGGCCACATTCCAGGTTATTTATTATGGTTTAATGTCCAGAGATGTAGTATTGTACTTAAAATATTCTACAATTGCATTTTTAATTGCTGATGTTATGTGAGCTTTATACCATAATTTGTAAGGTGCCTTTTGGATGTCCATTAGCACAATGACCAATTTTATGTGTTTCCTCCTTAAACCTCTTTTTACTGTTTTTTTTTTTTTTCTGCAGACCGTAACAAACAGCGACACAAGATCCGAAGACAGATTCGAGAGGATAAGAAAAAGCTGTTTAACGCCATATCCCAATACAATGATCTTCCATCCACCACAGAATCTGTAGATTCAATTGAAGACCTTCTGGCAACAGAAAGCCCTATCTGGCCGGTCGTACAAAAACCTCTATTCCACTCGAGTGAACACAAACTCCAGCAGAGAGAGAGAAACAACACTTCAACACACTGATATTAGAAGAAACTCAGATCTTCTCAACACTCAAACATTCAGTTTGGACTAAATGCTTTCCGATATAACACTGTTTATAGAAATATATTTGATGATTGTGACCTCTGAGGTGACCTTTGACCTCTTTTATCATGGATGATGATATTATCATATTCACATATTATCAGAAACATTCACCTTATATAAATGAATCATGCATGAGAGTGAATAGATTATTTCTACAGCGGCACTGAAAGATGAAAATGCTTCATCCACACTGATAGATGTTCATATAAAGTCAAAGACTAGTGTCGTATCAGTCTGTCAAACATAAACAAAAACATTTTATAATTAAAAATTAAAATTAAAAACATTTTACAATTAATCAGTATGTACAATTATTACAAAATGATTCAACAACATCAATCTGAATGTAAAATCTTAGATTGCACTTTATTTCGATGGTCCATTTTAGATTTTCTACTAACTATAAGTAACTTGTGAACTACATGTCATCTAACTCTCATTAGTGTATTAGTAGACTGTAGAAGACTGTTAGGTTTGGGTTCAGGTAAGTAGAATAAGTTGACATGTAGTTGTAAAGTTACTTACAGTCAGTAGAATATCTAAAGTAGACCATTGAAATACCAAATCTTATATGTAGAGAGTTTATTAGTTTGTTAGCAGCTCACGCTGTTGTAAATCCTGCCCACTTGTTTGCATTGTCACACATGCTTCAGTGCTCTGAGAGTGTTTATAGTGCTGTGAGTTTAACACTTCATGACTGAGAGCAGAACAGAACACAATCTTCATCATCACACAAGACAAAAGAACAACAATGAACAAAATCACCTTCTTCATCTGGACTCTCACACTGTTTATTCAAGGTAAGACTGATAAAACTGACTCTGGTTTTGGTGTTCTTGTAAAAGTATATGATGGTAGTAGTTTTAAACAATAATTGTTCTTATTTTCTCTTCTTCAGAATCCAGAGGAGTGACTCTGACTCAACCTGAAGTTAAAACTGTCCAACAGGGTCAAATAGCTTCAATAGAGTGTAGGATGGATGTTGCACTAACTGATAATGACTTAGCCTGGTATCAGCAGAAACCTGGAGAAACTCCTAAACTCCTGATTTATTATATAAACAGACTCCAGTCAGGAACTCCATCTAGATTCAGTGGCAGTGGATCTAGATACGGTAGTGATTTCACTCTGACCATCAGTGGAGTCCAGACTGAAGATACAGGAGATTATTACTGTCAGAGTTTCCACTATCCGGGCAGCACTAGGGTGTTCACACAGTGATAAAGAGTCGTACAAAACCTCGGTCAGTCAGGCGTCACAGTGATGCACTGATACAGCTGAGAGATACTGCAGCTGCTGATGGAGGATCACAAACTACACAATGACAATGTTTAGCAAAGTTTCTAAAGACTTTTAAAATGAATATAGTAAATGTATATGTAGTCATTTATTTTTATATGAAATAACAGTTAGTGCTGATATTAATTATGACAGCACTGGGATGTTTTATTGTTTGTGTTTCAGATCACAGTATGAGAGCGATGTGGAGTGAAGCAGAAATAGCAGTTGTTTTTAATGTGTTTTCTCTCACTCCAGGATTGAAAGAAGTGGTTTCTTTCTCCAGTAGTCATGGGGAAAAAAAAACAAGGGACTCATGAACAACCATCACGAAACAAAAAACAGTCGTGGATCATCCAGGTAACCACACACAGTGTTAAGAATCAAGGGGATGTAAACTTTTGAATGGGGTCATTTTTATAAATTCTGCTATTTTTTTTTTTGTCTTGTGGACTGTATGTAAACATCTGTTATGTGAAATAGTTTATTAAGGACAGTACTAAATAAAAAATTTTCATGATCCTTCTTATTTTGTTAAAATGATTCACATTTTTCTAGATTCTGCAAAGGGTATGTAAACTTTTGAGCTCAATATATATATATCATAGCTGTATATCACTGTCATATGGACATTACTTTGACACACTTATCTCTGACTGATAACTGAAAATTGCCTAAACTGAAATATTGGAACAAGCATTTTCTGTAAAGTTGCTTTGAAAAAAAAGACTGACAAAAGACATTTTAAATTGAGAGAGACAAATTCAATAGAAATGCAAAATAGCTGCATTTATTTGTGAGATCGCTGAGTCAGCTTCATCCAGCTGCTTGTAGGCTAAAACGGCTTGAAGTCTCGTAGATCCAGCAAAGAGAAATGATCGTCATCGCTGAAGGAGAATGAATCAGTCTGCCTAGGTGAGACGCCTGCTTATATAGCCAGATGCCCCGCCCCTTTTGGTTCATTTTATTACAACTACACGAACCAATGGCTGTGCAGTTTCACTGCGTGATTAAAAAGGCTTCAGAAATCAGAGAAAAAGGAGTTTTCCCCATAGCGTCTAGCCTAAAGGTATACGACACAGTACGAGTGTAGTATCGAAAGGGAACTATAATTCATTACGTAAACAAGGCTTTGTACTTCACTAGTGTTCAAATATCCATGTAAAAAATGGGGAGGGCGTTTTTTTTAATGGGTATTTTTTATTTAATTTTAGATATGACATTCTAATCTTAACGGTTTATGATCAACTAATAAGCTTCGAATGTCAGTCAGGAAAATAATCAAAATGATCAAAATTCTCCAGCAGATTTACTGTGCTGAACTAGGGTGACCAGATGTCCCGTTTTCCCGGGACAGTCCCGTATTTCAGCTCTACTTTTAGTGTCCCGACTTATTAAGAAAATATCATGTTTTGTCCCGTATTTCATCTTTCCTTAAATTTCATTACAGGGTCATTCTACAGAAACGTCCACTTTTCTGTCCCTAGCCTTTACAGAAATATTACACTTGAAAAACACTTTAGGATTACATTTTTTTTAATATTTTAAAATGAAACAATATAATATTTGAGCAATTAAACCCTCTTGAGCCATCAATGTGGCAATATTTGTTTTTAATTAGTTATAAAAATTCCAAGCGCCACAGAAGCGCTCGTCCCCACAGTCATATACAGAGGGAAAGTGCTTTATTTTGAGGCACTCTACCATTTAAAATACAATAATGTATACATAACTATCAAATATATGACGTAAATGACATAAAAAAAAACAAAACAAAATGCTGAATAAATATTATAAAATCTATAATGAAAGTAGTGGTCCTCTGGAGTTGTGTCACTGGTGTTACCTTTAACAAAAATCTCTTATTTTGAAATAATAAAAATCACACTGATGACATCACTTGACTTTCCTTTTCCTATTTCTTGAAGATCAATGAAGAAAGGCCAATGGAAAGTCCACTATCTCTTTTCAGTTATCAGAAATTTTAATTAGAAAATCATAATTTCATATGAAGCTTTTAGTTGAAGTCACTGGTATGACCTACTTTATTGTTAGGGAATTTTAAAAACTAGAATACAAGTGGATTAAACTACTTAATTTAGTGAGTATACCATGATTGACAACATGTGGTTTGATACCTTGCAGCAGCCATTTTGTAAAATGCATTTCTCATGAAAATTGTCACTGGTGTTACTGTCACTGGTGTCTCCCATTTGATAAACTTTATTCAAAGCAATTCATTTAGTTCTTTTGCATAAAATAGCACTAGGATTACATGATTATAACTTTTCTTTCTCATTGTTAATCCTCTTTTGGGCAGGAATGGCTAAATTGAGTGCAGCTGAGAAGCAGCGACTTTACAGACGGCATATTACAGACATTTTTAAAATGTTGTTTATGATCTTTTACTGACTGCTTTCACTAAGAGTCAATGATAGTCTTTGATTGTACACCAAATGTAAAAATTTACTTCATTATAGTTTAAGAATAAGGATCTTTGCTCTTATGTATACGTCACTGGTGATTCATTGTGTCACTGGTGTTACTGTTTTCTGTCTGTCACATTAAATAAAATGTGTGACATGTGTGACATGATAATAATTTTACATCACTGAATTCTGCTACATTCAAGAATTGAGATTTAAAGGATTGCATCATTGTTTATAACTGTTTTTCAAATATTTTCATTGTTAATATATGGTTGTGCAAATGAACTAACATCATTCACACTATTAACTAACCTGATTAAAATAAAAAAACAAATGATCTTATTTTTGCATTATCATTATTTTTCTGTAACTCTGACTGCATGTGCTGAAAAAATTGAGAAATAATATTTCATTAAAACCTTTAAAATTGCTAGAGAAGTAAGATAACACCAGTGACAAAAACATGGTATATGTTTAAAAAAAAAAATCATTAAGCTGTCATTTATGTGTATTCATAAAGTCAAAGGGTAATCTAATAATGTGGTCTAAGTTTAAATGTTAGAAAAATAAATAAATTTTAAGACATCTTGCCACCAAAAGTGGACGTTTCTGTAGAATGACCTAAACTGGGTGATCACAGAATGAGTAGTAGCAGTAGTAGTGTTCTGTCACGCACAGACAGCACAATCAATCCGTCATAGAACAAAATTACCATCCAATCACAATTTGTTATCGATTAGTGAAGGCGGGATAGGCGGAATCACGCTGAATGACAGACCAGATGCGCTCTCTCTCGCGCGGGCGCTGTCTCTCTTTCCTTGCGCGATCTCAGTTCTCTCAGACAGCGCGCGATCAGTTCTCATTGCGCCTGAATGGTCAAATGCACACATAGTTGTCAAAATGTCCATTGTATGGAGTATCTCACGTAAATACAGTCGGTTATGGCTTAAGTTGGCGTAAACAGGTGGGTGAAAACAGGATATGTGTCAGTATATTAAATATTACATCCATGGATTCGGTCTTAAAGGGACAGTAGCCTAATTAAATATTTGTCTGTCATTAATGTTAATAAAACAACAAAAGATTGTTTGTAATTTGTTTGTAAATTTATTTTTATATAACAACAATTATATATATATATATATAGTGAAATAGAAATATCATGGTCATATCTAGATTCAGTGGCAGTGGATCTGGCAGTGATTTCACTCTGACCATCAGTGGAGTCCAGACTGAAGATACAGGAGATTATTACTGTCAGAGTTTCCACAGTGGTCCAGTGTTCACACAGTGATAAAGAGTCGTACAAAAACCTCGGTTAGTCAGGCGTCACAGTGATGCACTGATACAGCTGAGAGATACTGCAGCTGCTGATGGAGGATCACAAACTACACAATGTTGTATCAAACCTTTCAGAAACATTATTTATTTATTTTGATGTACTAAGCATGTAACACAATCTTTATATCATATAAATGTTAGTGGTGCTTGGTCCTGCAAAACTTGCCACTACAATGTAATCTAACAGCAGGAAAGTCCGTCACTTTAATTGCACTTCCATGCTTCATCACTAGATGGCGTGTCTGTTACATAACTGAGTTCTCTATCTGTCAGTCACTTTGACGTTGTGTCGATGTGATGACACTAGTGTAGTGTTTCTCAACCTTTTTTACTCGATGACCTCCTCCTTCACCAAATCAATACTGCAGTGAAGATGCCTGACATTATAGAATTGTTTCTTTATTCCTCTATGGCATGGTGTCGCTCTCAGGAAACATAAAACATTTTCTGACTTCACACCGGATCTATATACAACACGTCTGTTCAATGAAATGAGGGGCTGAAGTGGGTGCAGCCTTTTCTGTTTATCCACATTTCATGATGGATATATTATCAGGGACCCCCAAGGGTTAAGTAAAAACAAACAAAACAAGCCCTATTGTAACGGCGGGACTCAGGCAGGGATCCATATGCAAAGCTTTATTGCTAGGTAAGCGTGTAATCGTACAGGCATGGTCAAACAGGAGCAAACAGGTACAGCAAAGGGACAGGCAGAGGCGTGGTCAGGATACAGGCAGTAGATCAGGGCAGGCAGATATCGTTCACAGGTCGGATAACAATAAACAGTTCAAAGACAGGCAGCAGGGAATCGGAAACAGGTAACCAGACAGGATCGATAACGGGCAGACAGACAGGATAAATAAACACTTAGAATTGCAACAACTGTTAACAAGACTTCACAATGAGGTGGTGTGTGAGTGTGTCTTAAATAGTCCAGATGATAGGCTACAGGTGTATGTGGCAGCGGATGATCGGTTTGGAGTGTGCATGTGACTGGCAGGGAGGATTAAGGGTACTGTAGTCCGGGAACTGACAGGTACTGACGGTGATCGTGACATAACGCCCCCTCCCGGAAGGCGCGTCCTCGCGGCGTAAATGGAACAGATAGGGAGGGAGGGTGGGTGCATTGGAGATCTGAAGGCTGACGAGGAACGGGGTCTCCAATGCAGGTTTCAGGAACTCGGGCAGCCACGGCGGGTCAGGTGCCACGGGCAGCCACGGCGGATCAGGTGCCATGGGCAGCCATGGCGGGTCAGGTGCCACAGATAGCCACGGTAGGTCAGCGGTGTTGACCAGCCACGGTGGGTCAGGAGTGTCGGGAAGCCACGGCGGGTCAGGTGGCTCGGGCAACCACGGCAGGTCAGGTGGCTCGGGCAGCCACGGCAGGTCAGGTGGCTCGAGCAGCCACGGCAGGTCAGAGTCCAAAGATGACCATAGTGGGTTACAGTCCATGGGTGGCCAAGGCAGTTCAAAGGCCGTAGATGGCCGTGGTTGTGCAGGGTCCCCACCCACAAGTTCCCCACCCTCAGGTATATGCCCCCAAAAAAAGTTCTTGGGGAATTCAACGGTGGCCGTGGCGGGTTCGTGGGCAAGGAGCTCGGGTGGCGCCCGGCAGGGCAAGGCGCTTGGGTGGCGCCCGGCAGGGCAAGGAGCTCAGGTGGCGCTGGCAGGGCAAGGCGCTTGGGTGACGCCGGCAGGGCAAGGAGCTTGAGCGGTGCCCGGCAAGGAAAGGCGCAGGCGATGCCGGCAGGGCAAGGAGCTCGGGCTCTGGAGCGGACTCAATGGCTGGAGCGACCCTGTGGTCACAGACACAGGAGGCGGCCATCCTGCCCGTGGGCACTGGCGAAACGCCATCTTGTCCATAGCATCCAGAGAGTTTGAGTGCATAGCAACCGGCGAGCTTGAGTGCGTGGCAATCGGCGAGCTTGAGTGCGTAGCAACCGCGAGCTTGAGTGCGTAGGCAACCGGCGAGCTTGAGTGCGTAGCAACCGGCGAGCTTGAGTGCGTTGCAGCCGGCGAGCTTGAGTGCGTTGCAACCGGCGAGCTTGAGTGCGGCGCGGCCGGGCGGGCCTGAGCGGCGGCCGGCGGGCCTGAGTGCGGCGGCGGCCGGCGGGCCTGAGTGCGGCGGCCGGGCGGGCTTGAGTGCGGCGGCCGGCGGAGGCTTAGGAATGCCAGCCGCCGTGCTGAAGTCAGCGGTGGATCAGCCACACTGGAACGCAAACCTCTCCGCTCCCAGACAGATCCAGAGGCGTGGCGTGATGTTGTCGTGGTAGCTACCATTTTGTGAGTGTTCTCTTTAGCGGCCGCCATGACGTGATTCACCGTGGTGTCGCATTTCTCCGCGATACCCACAGTAAAAGGTGAACCAACAGTGAGCAGGGCAAAGTCCAGGAATTCCACAAATGACCCTCGGGGACCATTGGTGAGTAAATAGTTCTTTATAGGTTTGTTTAATCCATAGCCAAAGAAGTCAATGAGGGCACAGTCTGGCAGATCAGATAAATAAGCAATATCCAGAAACTTCTGAATATGTGCTTCGAGGGTACAATTACCTTGACGAAGGTTGACAAGACGCATTGCTGGGTCCATGCTGAGGCTGGAAACGCTCATAGCAGCTGCTGGATCTGGGTATGGCGAAGTCTTCTGTAACGGCGGGACTCAGGCAAGGATCCATATGCAAAGCTTTATTGCTAGGTGAGCGTGGTCGTACAGGCATGGTCAAACAGGAGCAAACAGGT
This sequence comes from Hypophthalmichthys nobilis, assembly GCA_037950665.1. Lineage (NCBI taxonomy): Eukaryota > Metazoa > Chordata > Actinopteri > Cypriniformes > Xenocyprididae > Hypophthalmichthys > Hypophthalmichthys nobilis. Next base: position 2,216,715 of record CM075486.1, read on the forward strand.
ACAGCAAGGGACAGGCAGAGGCATGGTCAGGATACAGGCAGTAGATCAGGGCAGGCAGATATCGTTCACAGGTCGGATAACAATAAACAGTCCAAAGGCAGGCAGCAGGGAATCAGAAACAGGTAACCAGACAGGATCGATAACGGGCAGACAGACAGGATAAATAAACGCTTAGAATTGCAACAACTGTTAACAAGACTTCGCAAGGAGGTGGTGTGTGAGTGTGTCTTAAATAGTCCAGATGATAGGCTACAGGTGTATGTGTCAACGGATGATTGGTGTGGAGTGTGCATGTGACTGGCAGGGAGGATTAAGGGTACTGTAGTCCGGGAACTGACAGGTACTGATGGTGATCGTGACACCTATAATTTAATAAAATAACACATATTATGAAGACACTTAATATTTAATGGTATTAGATGATTTGATAGTGATTGTCATTTTATGATTTGATAAAATGATTTGCATTTAATAGATTACAACTTCAATAAAGCATTTGCATTTTGTTTGTAACATTGTATTTGAAATGGTAAAACATTGTTGAATTATCTTAAGTGTCTGAATTTCTGAGGAACTCTTATAGCGCTCCAGGACTAGCCTACAGCAAACACTGAACCAGACTATTAAATGTTGAGCAAGGGATCTCATTGGCTGCAGGATCAGCAGAGACCAATCAGCCTGAGTCATTTGGTATTGATGTGATTGCTTACAGACTGCATGCAAAGGACCGATCAAAGCCTGTGCCATCTTCAGTTTCATGACTGAACTAGATTTATGACATGACAATTCTTGGAGAGTTTGTCATGGTAATGAATATGACAATGTGAATGTGTTTGGTCTGCTGCTGTTGATTATATCTGCTGTAGAGTACAGAACTTTCCACTGCCAACACACACAACATGCTGCTGCTGTACGAGCAAACATGAATCACCCCATAGCAGATCTGGACAGGTGGAGCTGGGGGAGGTGGAGGGTTTCTGAAAGTACACTGCACTGCTACAGCAAACAATAGACAAGTGTTTGAATGTTGAGCAGCAAGATCATTGACTACTGATACAGCAGGAATCATTCAGTTGTGTCCTGTAGAGAATGATGTGTAAATGTGTATGTGTTACAGGCCCCGTGCAGAAGGCCGTGTTGGCAGATTAGAAAGTCCTGTAGAAACAGGGAAAAAATGAAGAGACCGGAGCAACTGTGTGTGTCGCACATAATCCCCAGCAATTGTGAGGGCGCCGGCGCACAATGCTCCTCTGCACGAGTCCACAGTTCTCCTTCAAAATAAGAGTCCCGCTCTCACTCAACAAAAGATAATTTGACATTTTCAGTTTCCCATTACATTTAACATATAAAATATATACAAAAAGTATATGGAAAAACTTTTTCTTCCAAAATCACAATATTCAAAATGTGTATATACTTTAGGGTGTCACATATGTCTGACTCTGTATATTTACTTTCTTTTAACCCTGTCAGTAAAACTATTGGACTCTGAATGTATATCGTCCTGATCTCTCTTCTGTCTTTTGCATTCAGAGGGTGTTTTACATGAGCGGCACATGCTTCACTGCTCTGAATGTGTTTATAGCTCTATGAACTGAACATGACATGATCAAGAGCTCTTCTTCATCAACCAACAAACATGACTTTCAGCTGCAGCTGCTCAAACAACACAATCACACACAACACTGATCACAGACAAACACTAATAACACTAGATCATCTAAATCAACATCAATCTTGTGTTTATGAAGAGAATGAGTCAGTGTTTAATATGATCATCATGTTTTAGGTGTAATATATGATCCCTGTCAATCAAACTGAACAGACTGAATTCAGTCACTTCTGCTGTCTGGACGTGATGCTTTCCATTTGAGCCACAGAAACATTTACATTCTTACACATAATTTGTGATCATGTTTTTTAAATGATTTTCATGACATTTTCATATATATTTTCATCAGCACATTTTCAGCAGAAGTGAAACTGGTGTGTTCCAGTCCAGATCATGTGACCAATCAAGCAGTGAGACTGAAAAGCCCATTTGCATTGTCAGGGTGGAGTGATTCTGATCCTCTCAGAATAGAGCAGCTCTGTCTCCAGAGACCATGTTCAAACCCCAAGAGCTTTATTTGACATTTACTGCTACATCAAGCTTGTGAAAAGCACCTGCATCTTCATCTGTTAGTTGAATGATGTTGTCAGACACAAAGTGAACTTGTTGAGAAGCTTTATTGAATGTTACAGCAGATTGAAAGATCACACAGTGCTTTGACACGCCAGCTCTCTTTCAGTATTGAGTTGTAAATCACTACAGCTGCAGCACTAGACTCATGTGAATCCTGCCTGACACAGGACACTCAGATACGCTCATCTTTAGGAGAGAAACATCAGCACTCAGAGCTCTTGTGGAGCGAGACCTCATGAGGAGCTCCATCATGTGTTACTCTGCAGACGTACACCTCTCCCTTTTCCCAGCGTGCTTTGCTGAGGGTCAGGACGCTACTGCGGCTGTAGCGGCCGTCCCGCTGGCTCTCTGCGCTGGTCACGACCCCCTCGGTGACCTCTGACCCGTCCAGTGTCCAGCTCACCTGCGCCCCCTGTGGAGAGTAAGAGCTGAGCAGGCAGAGCAGTGCGGCTGAGTCTCCAGAGATCTGCAGAGAAGAGGGCGGCAGCAGAGACACTGAGGGCTTCACTGTGGGACCAGCTGCAGGAGACAAACACAACACATTCACAAACACAAAGAAAACACACTGTTTCACTCACAGCATTTCAACAGCAGCAAAAATCATGACAATCTGATCCTTCATGTCATTCAACATCACTAGAGCTGATATAATATACAATATACAAACTACACAATCACTATATTCATTTAAATCAAACCTCAGAAATGAACTCAATATACTAACACACTGACTGCTTTAATTCCAGCAGTTTTTGCATCCCAATATAAAGTACATTTTTACTTAAGTGAGATATTAACTACATATGAACATATGAACACAGTATAGAAATAAATAAAGGGAAATTAAACCTGTAATAAACTGGTTAAACTCACAGTGAGACTCATTATGGAAATGCATTTAGATTTTTTTTTCTTCTGAATGAAGAAACATGACAATATCATTGTTTTTGATTAAATAATTATAAAACAATATCAGTAACACTTTACTTAAAGCCTTCATACACAATACATTATAAAAGTCATTTTAATGCATTAATTAAGCTTTCTTTTATACATTATAATGTGTGTGATCTCATGAATAATTATAACCACAATTATAACACATTATAATATTATCTATTCATTGTTACATTGTTACACAATGCATTAAGACACATGACAAACAACCATTTTCAGATGTAATAACGAATTTGCAAATATTATATTGCATTTTTGCATTTATAATGCATTTTATAATGCATATTTTAATGCACAATTATTTATAAAAAGATATAAGGCATTATAATGTAAATTATGAATACCTTTAAGGCTTCAAGTAAAGTGTTAACACAATATCCAATAATAATTGCCATTAATGTTTTTCTTGTTTCAACTTTAAATCATTTTAACTCTAAATTGTTCTTTTTTACACTTTATTGTATGCTGACATAGTTACATTGTACTACTCAAATAAGTACTGAGTAATATTAATTAACTGCATGTACTTACTATAGAGTTACAGTTAGGGTTTGGTTCAGGGTTAGTTACTTGTATTTATGCATAATTTACTGTTATTACTATAATAAGTACATGTAGTAACGTGTAACTTCTTCACCTTAAAATAAAGTGTTACCTTTTTTTCTTAAATAGGAATTAAAAAACAGACTTACAGACCACCAGTTTAGTTCCTCCACCGAAAGTCTACCACAGTGATACAATCTAATGAAACGGTCGTACAAAAACCTCTATTCCACTCGAGTGAACACAAACTCCAGCAGAGAGAGAGAAACAACACTTCAACACACTGATATTAGAAGAAACTCAGATCTTCTCAACACTCAGACATTCAGTTTGGACTAAATGCTTCTCAAAGGAACAACAATCACTCTTTCACACAAACAAGCATTTATTGATCTCATTTACAACAGACATGATTCATTTTGGCTTTATATCCTATATTTCTCATTCGTTCTCTCGTTGTGTGCTGATATAACACTGTTTATAGAAATATATTTGATGATCTGTGACCTCTGATGTGACCTTTGACCTCTTTTATCATGGATGATGTTGTGAGTTTCTCATAATGATCTTCTGTTCTTCATATGAAGCTCAATCATCATGATTCACAGAAAAACCTGCAGCTTCAGACTTCAAAATTCAATTAAAATGTGTTCAGATAATGAGTTTATTGAACAGTACATTGAATATCAATGTCAACAATGAAAATATAAAAGGTATTTTGCATGTTCTACACAGTCAAGCATGTTTTCATATTCAGGTCTGTTATAAAAGTATCTGGACTCATTATGAATCTCCCAGCCTGGTCTCATTGTTAATACGCAGGTATAAATACGTAACTTTCCAAGACACAAAACACTTTTGTACGTTTAGAAAGGTGCTGAAACGTACAATATTGACGTATTTAGAGGAGTAAAGCGTAAAAATACTTATTTTAATATTAATATTTTTCAGTGAAAAAGTAAAATATTTACTGAATCTTTCATGTCATAAATGTATACAATGTATAATTTCCCTTTGTATCGCTTCTTTTGTAGATAAATGTAAGATCCTAAACCCCATCCCGAACCTAAACAGACCTATTTTATACAGAATGTTAAAAGAAAAAAAAAACATAATGGACAGAAATGTGTAGGAAAATTACAATTTTAATAAAAATATAACATTAAAATGATATTTTGAGCCGCTAATCCTACACCTACCCTAAACCAACCCATAACCATTTCTTAAAACTACCTACTGTTATAAATAAAATAACAAACAAAACAAGCGAAACAACAATAATTTATTTATTGTGAAAATGTCCAAAAGTGGTACCAAAAGTAGTTCAAATGATGATGAGTTGCAGTCGCAGTCCTCTCTGGCGGTAATAGTTTTTATAGGGTACAAAGCAGAATTTAACTTATTAATCCATAAAAATATGAATCCGGCTTCTCTCCATGAAGGCGACACTCATTTCAAATGTAAATCCACTGAAACACGTCATGTTGCCATCTGTGACGAAGCAGGTGAGAACCAATGAGCGTTCGATATCAGTGCCGTAAACCATGTCGTAATGGTTCTTCTTCTTCTTTTAGTTTTATGGCGGTTACAGACCATCGTTAAAGGTTCATACCGCCACCTACTATATTGGAGTGTGTAAAATCATGGCTTCATTGATCTTTTCAGTTCTTCTACCTATACAGTTTCCTGCATAAACTTCATTAATGCCTCAACAACTTCGCTTTGAGAATTTCCTATATCTAAAATACCTTTTATATCCCATTCCCTCCCTATTTTAATAATACATTCTTTACATTTTCCTCTCTCTTCCTGAAATTTTCTTTACAATCACATACCTCACATTTATCTGTTTATTTTACTCATAAGAAATAACATATTAAAGGGAGTGCTTGCACCTTAATGAGTTGTTTGACTCGGCTAATTGAAATGAAATATGGCCCCAAGAAGAGAGTTCTCAGTTGAAACAATGGAAAGGATTATAAAACTCCTTCAACAAGGAACTTCAATACGGAGTATGGCCAAAGAAGTTGGTTGCTCCCAGTCAGCTGTGTCTAAAATTTGGTGCAAGTATAAACTAAATGGGAAGGTTATAAAGCAAGACATACGGGCAGACCAAGGAAGACGTCAAAGTGTCAAGATAGAAATCTCAATGCAATATGACTTTACAATAGAAAACACACAACAAAACAAAAGAAAAACAGACAGAATCAGGAGCCAATTTTCAGGACAGAACAGTAAAAAACCAGCTTGAACTTACATATAGAGCTGACTGAGCTTACATATAGAAAAGCCAAATGAAAATGAGTACTAACACTTAAACAAAAGAAAACAAGGTTACAGTGGGATAAAGAGAAGCAATCATGGATTCTGGATGATTGGATGAAAGTGTTATTCAGTGAAGAATCGTGAATCTGCATTAGCCAAGGAGATTACGCTGGAACTTTTGTCAGGTGCCGTTCTAATGAAACATATAAAGATGACTGCTTGAAGAAAACAATCAAATTTCCCAACTCATTTATGATATGGGGGTGCATGTCAGGTAAAGGACCATGGGAGATGACAATCATTACCTCAACAGTAAATGCACTGGTGTACATTGAAATTGTGGACACTTTTCTCATTCCATCGATAGAAAACAGGTTTGGTGATGATGAAATAATTTTTCTTCAGGAAAGGCATATCAACTCAAAGACACGGCCAGCAAACAGTCCAGATCTCAATCCAATGAAAATTTATGGTGGAAATTATAAACACTGGTCCATGACAAGGCTCCACCCTGCAAAGCTGATCTGTCAAACGCTATTTGAGAAAGTTGAAACCAGCTTGATGGGGAATATTGTTTGTCATTAATGAAGTCCATGCCTCAAACAATTTAGGCTGTCAAAAGCCAGAGGAGGAGCAACAATTGTTTTTTTGTTGATGATTCCATAATTTTTTCCTCAACATTGAGTGATTCCAGACTTTTTTTCCTCTACTTGCTCTGGAAAAAGACATGCCATTAATAATAATAACAAAAGTGGATTTGTTTGAGGTATGTTTCCTGAAGCCAGAATGTTAAGCTATTGAACAAAACCTTTTTTGTGTCATATCTGTGATTTGTTTATTTGCTATAAAGTAAAAAATCTGGGTGAACATCCTCTAAGTGTGGTGAGTCCATCATTTTTGCCAGGGGTTGTACTATTAAATGTTCTTTAACTTTAATTGATTTTTGAATTCTGTAATATTCTCTTCCTTTATTATCTAAATCCCATATTTTTGCCACTGTTTGTCAATATTACTTTTTATTATAGTTTTACCTTCATTTTTTTCCAAGAGGAATCTCAATCTTAACAGTAAGATTTGGTGTTTTTTTTTTTTGCTAATTAATCAGTTTCCTCATTACCTAAGATTCCTATATGTGCTGGTATCCAACTAAACTGAACATCTATTCACAATCTTTCTAAATTTAACAATGCTGTGTATTTTTACGTTTTAGTGCTATAAATACGTCAATATTGTATGTTTTTGTGTGTATGAAAACGTAAGTAAATGTGCGTGTGGTAGAACCAAACTTTACATAAAAATACACACGTATTCTCATGAGATCACGTTGGAATCTCCACACAAGATCATGAAACGTGAACAAGCTCTAATATGTCTCCATCTTTAACAGCCTGTTTCTTCTCCATTTGATGATTTCAGACACACATGAGGCTTCATGATAGATGGAGTGACACCATGAACTCTGATTAGAGATTCACAATCAGTGCTGATACTTTCTGAACAGACTCATGATTCATGATCGATCTTTAGTGATGGAGGTTCATCTAGTGGAAGTGTAGCAGTGATGATGGTCACATGACTGAATATGGACACAGAGATGGACGTTCATCTGCTCATCCTCAGTGTCTCAGTGGGCAGAATTAAAAAAACTACTGAAATAACCAAAGATAACATTAGTGAGAATGTAAATCATCATTCTGTAACTCTAGTGTATTTTAGTTTGTCTGTTGTAAATCCTGCCCACTTGTTTGCATTGTCACACATGCTTCAGTGCTCTGAGAGTGTTTATAGTGCTGTGAGTTTAACACTTCATGACTGAGAGCAGAACAGAACACAATCTTCATCATCACACAAGACAAGAGAACAACAATGAACAAAATCACCTTCTTTATCTGGACTCTCACACTGTTTGCTCAAGGTTTGTGAAATACAGTTGTTGTTTTTTGTGTTTTTGTTTGTTTGTTTGTTTGTTTTAATTCTTTAAGTCTAATATCGTTTTCATTTTTGTGTCTGTTTTCTCTCAGAGTGTAGAGGACAGTACACTGTAACTCAGAGTCCATCAATAACAGCAGCTCAACCAGGACAAGAAGTCAGAATAAACTGTAAAATCAGCAGTAGAGTGAGTTACTTACACTGGTACTTACAGAAACCTGGAGAAGCTCCTAAACTCCTCATATATGCAGCAACAAGCCGTCATACAGGAACTCCATCTAGATTCAGTGGCAGTGGATCTGGCAGTGATTTCACTCTGACCATCAGTGGAGTCCAGACTGAAGATACAGGAGATTATTACTGTCAGAGTTACCACAGTGGTCCAGTGTTCACACAGTGATAAAGAGTCGTACAAAAACCTCGGTCAGTCAGACGTCACAGTGATGCACTGATACAGCTGAGAGATACTGCAGCTGCTGATGGAGGATCACAAACAACACAATGACAATGTTTAGCAAAGTTTCTAAATACTTTAAAAATTAATAGAGTAAATATAAATGTATATGTAGTCATTTATTTTTATATGAAATAACAGTTAGTGCTGATGTTAATTATGGCATCACTGGGATGTTTTATTGTTTGTGTTTCAGATCACAGTATGAGAGCGATGTGGAGTGAAGCAGAAATAGCAGTTGTTTTTAATGTGTTTTCTCTCACTCCAGGATTGGGGAAAAATGCATACTAACTTATCAGGTTTTGTCTGAAAGGTAAGTTATAAAGTTCTTGCTTATAGAACTGTTATATAAAAGTAATATGACATTCACAGTCGTGCTGCTCTTCATGTCTATGGTCGAATCACAGCTGTGCTGATATTCAGTATAACTGCACTCTTGATCATGTGAAACTGATTAAATGTGACAGGATGAAAAAAACAGCACAACACCTTCAATCTTTTAAACACAACTTCAGTAAGGGTGTGTAACACTAATAAAAATATGGTAGTGTCTATTTGTGTCACAGTTCTGTGTTGTTAACACACACAAACATGAAGAGAAACAGGCAGTCTTTAATAAATCCACAGGAATATCATCAACCAGAGAACAGCAATCCAACAAAACTGAACCATAGACAAGATCCGACAGCAATGAACAGAAACAAAGGAACTGAAGAACACCGGAAAACAAGGATAATTAACGACACACACCTGAACTGAATGATGAATCAAATTAACAACCATGACAACAAACTCAACAGAGGGAAAGTGCAAACTGAAACAAAGTCCAAACTAAGTGAGACTGTGACAGTACGCCCCCTCCTGGACAGGTGCGACTTCACACCAACAGATGGATGGAGGAGGCTTCGGTGGAGGATGGAGATCCAGGAGAGGGATGAACAAACAGAAAGTCCAGGTGGTGCAGGTGGAGGAACTGACCAGGGGATGGTCTTGAACAAGAACAGGCAGATGGTGACCCAGGCTAGAGTCCTGCGCGGGACTGATTTCTTAAACCCGCACAGCCCGCTCCCGCTGAATGTCTGACCAGGACCGCCCGCTCCGGCGGACTTTCTCTCAGAGCTTGTGAAAAATGTAGGCCTATACAAATACTCAGACTAAATTTGTTCAAGTTAACATCCAGAATAACAGACTTTAAACATGATTGCGTTTAAATAAGATGAAGTAGCCGCTAAACCAAAGCACCACACGTGATAAAAACATTGGGTATTTTTTTATAAGAGTTATAAAATATTAACCGTTAAAACAAAACCACAACTAGCGGCACCTCAGTTTTTAAACGCAGGCTACTGCATACACACTCAAACGATTAACTAAACAAACAGTTTAAATAAATTAACACAGATTTCACATTCACAGTAGCTTGCTTAACAGGCTATTGCAAAAAAGAAAATAAATAATACTAAAAAATAAAGAAATAAATAAAAATAACGTAGCCTACTTAACAAAAAAATAATTTGATCACTGGGCCTTGCATTGCTTACTCCATATTACTATGAAGGAAAAGTATATTTCTGACTGACTGCGGTCCCAGACTTGTGCGTCTTTCTTCCAAGATCCGCCCACACACACTGAATGCCCTCTCTGACGGCGCACTAGATGCGAGAATGCTCAAAATAAAACGCGCAAATTTTGAGAATTGTTTCCAGATGTCTGACTTTGTTTTTGTCAAGTAAACAGCCACTTTAATTTTCTTCTCAACTTCATGTGTTGACTCCATTTCTATTATATTAATCCCACCATTCCCTGCGGTTCTCCCGCAAAATATTCTTTGGCCCACTCCGCCCGCTCCGCGGATTTGCGTTGGGTCGCGGGAGCCCAAACTACGGTGGCCGAGAGAGCTCAATGCGCTGCAAATGAAGAAAACACCAGCAAATAAAGAAAACATCTTCATCAGTTTGACAACACATGTGCTGCAAAAGTTCACAACACATGCAAATACAGAAACACATTCAAATAGAGAAGCGCTGCAAATAACACATACCAGGCCCGGCGATCTCAAGCCCTTCTGCGATGATCTGAATGATGATGATGATGATTAGGCTACTTTTAGAATTAAATTAATAATTTAATTTGTCCTGCAATAATTTATAGTGCATCACGCATAACCGACGCGCTGTAAGATTAGCTAACTCCTCATTTAAAAAAAAACAACTTGTTTAACACCTACGTCTTTTTTTCAATACGTATGTGCCACAAGAGAAATATTAATAAATAAATTGAGGTTAAATAGTGTTATCAGAACATGTTGAAGTAGAGCTCTCATCGCTGAGTTTTTAGTTTTTACTTTCTGCAGTGAATAACTGACTTGGATTTGAGACGTAAAATCAAATAAATTATTAAAAAATATATTATTTATTATTCATAATTTATTAATAATACTTTTTAACGCAAAATAATACCCCCCAAATCGTTTGTCCTGGCGCCGGGACTGGCACAGACCACAATGAAAATGTTATAAGGGAACACAGTGACGAACCTGTCTGGGACCGCTGGGATTGTTCAGTGTTTACTCTTCAGTGGTGTGCACCTGATAGGGGAGTTTTTTTGTTTATCTTAACATTCTGATCGTATGTGCATTATGAGCAGGCCTATTTGTGTTGTGGACTTTTGCAGCGCATGTGTTGTCAAACTGATGAAGATGTTTTCTTCATTTGCTGCACGTTGAGCTCTCTCGGCCACCGTACCAAACCCAATGCAGCCCTCTAACCCAGGCCACAGCAGGACTGTAAGTTTCATCTAAATTCAAATGTTTAATATGACTCCACACATACACCACATATATTATATTTACATTCCTTACATCAGTAAAGGTTTTGTTAACTTCTCTTTTAATGTAACACACAGTAAGAGGAGTGATTTGTTTTGAGAGTCAGTTGTTCTTTTTGACACCTGTGTGTTGCTGTAACCTGTTTCATCAAACATTAACTTCTCAGTAAAAACCACATCATAAGATTCATTTCATTCGGATTGTTAATCATCCACATGAACATTGGTGCTTGGACCCTGATGATTGCCGCTTAGGGCTGTATTTTCAACTACAAATGATAAACCACTAAACCATTTAGTTCCTGTGTGTTTAACCGATCTTCTATCACGCTACAATCCATCACGCTCTTTCAGGTCATGAAACCCTGTGGAGAGTAAGAGCTGAGCAGGCAGAGCAGTGCGGCTGAGTCTCCAGAGATCTGCAGAGAAGAGGGCGGCAGCAGAGACACTGAGGGCTTCACTGTGGGACCAGCTGCAGGAGACAAACACAACACATTCACAAACACAAAGAAAACACACTGTTTCACTCACAGCATTTCAACAGCAGCAAAAATCATGACAATACAAACTACACAATCACTATATACATGTAACTCAGTTTCAGACTGCAGTTTTGTGACTAAAGCTCAGACCAAATTAAAATTATATCACTGTTAAGAATTAGAAAACAATAAATGAAACATTTCTATACTTAAACATATTTGTTATAAATTGCGCTTTTATTATAAAGCACTGAATTATGAGCACAACATGAACAAAAGAGATTCAGTGTCATTGACTGAAATACAGAAAATAACAACATTTACAATCTGATGTCAGATCTATTTTTTAAATGTATGATATTGACAATGAAATACATCTACAATAACTATATGAACTATATTTAGATGTTTATTTTTCTGAATGTTTAGATTATATAATCAAGAAACACTTTGTAACACTTTACTTAAACCCCTTATATATAATGCATTTTTAAAATGTTTTAATGCAACTTGTAATGCATCGTATGATCTCATGAATAATTGTAACCATATTTATAATACATTATAAAACTTATCTATTCATTGAACACAACTTTAGAAAGTATAATGCCTTAAAATGCTTTATAATGCATTATTTATTTATGCATTATAATGTACATTATGAATATGTTTATAATGCTTTATACATCAGCCTAAGTTAATGTTTAATTAACCAAATATTTTGATGAATTATGTATTTTAATACACATCATAATACATGTCTGATACTGTGAATAATGTAACAACATTATACCTCATTATAATATAATCTATTCATTGTTACAACTTTAGAAAGTATAATGCATTAAAACACGACAAACAACCAGTTTCAGATCTAACAAGGAATCTAGAAATATTATAATGCATTTTATCTTTCAATACTTTATGACAAGATATAAGGCATTATAACATGCATCCAAGTAAAGCATTACCACAATATGTAATACTAATTATAATTAATAAATGTTGTTCTTCAATCTAATGAAACGGTCGTACAAAAACCTCTATTCCACTCGAGTGAACACAAACTCCAGCAGAGAGAGAGAAACAACACTTCAACACACTGATATTAGAAGAAACTCAGATCTTCTCAACACTCAGACATTCAGTTTGGACTAAATGTTATTATTGTTTGAAAATCAGTTGAAGAGTTTAATCCATCTACAACAGACATGATTCAGTTTGACTTTATATCCTATATTTCTCATTCATTCTCTTGTCTTGCTGATATAACACTGTTTATAGAAATATATTTGATGATCTGTGACCTCTGAGGTGACCTTTGACCTTTTTATCATGGATGATGTTGTGAGTTTCTCATAATGATCTTCTGTTCTTCATATGAAGCTCAATCATCATGATTCACAGAAAAACCTGCAGCTTTAAATAAATCAATCAATAATTCTGAACATTGTTTAATCTCACATGACCTGATTATGAGTCCTGATGAACTTCATATATGTGGAAAATGTGGGAAAAATAGGCAACATGACAATATTTCCTAGATAGCAACATGTCAACATTGATCAAAAGACAATAATGAACTTATTTTATTTATTTCTTTTTCTTAAAGGTGTAGAACATAACTGATACTCATAAAGAAATAATTATTGTGTTTGTGAATATGTTTAAAATGATCTACACTCATGATTCTCTGGTCATTTCGGCCTAGAAAAATCTTTTGTCCCTCCTTATGGTGGCCACTGTGTTGAGATCACATGACCAGATGAATTCTGCTCACTTTATCTTGGTCACATATTATCAGAAACATTCACCTTATATTAATGAATCATGCATGAGAGTGAATAGATTATTTCTACAGCGACACTGAAAGATGAAAATGCTTCATCCACACTGATAGATGTTCATATAAAGTCAAAGACTAGTGTCGTATCAGTCTGTCAAACATAAACAAAAATATTTTACATTTAATCAATATGAACAATTAATCACTAAATGGTTCAACAACATTCTGAAAGTAAAATCTTATATGTAGAGAGTTTATTAGTTTGTTAGCAGCTCACGCTGTTGTAAATCCTGCCCACTTGTTTGCATTGTCACACATGCTTCAGTGCTCTGAGAGTGTTTATAGTGCTGTGAGTTTAACACTTCATGACTGAGAGCAGAACAGAACACAATCTTCATCATCACACAAGACAAAAGAACAACAATGAACAAAATCACCTTCTTCATCTGGACTCTCACACTGTTTGCTCAAGGTTTGTGTAATACATTTTTACAATCATTATTAATTGTCTTAAAATGTGTAATATATCAGTTTTCTCTCTCTCTCAGAGTGTAGAGGACAGTACACTGTAACTCAGACTCCATCGATACTAACAGCTCAACCAGGACAAGAAGTCAGAATAAACTGTAAAACCAGCAGTGGAGTGTGTGGTGGTAATTACTTAGCCTGGTACTTACAGAAACCTGGAGAAGCTCCTAAACTCCTCATATATGCAGCAACAAGCCGTAATACTGGAACTCCATCTAGATTCAGTGGCAGTGGATCTGGCAGTGATTTCACTCTGACCATCAGTGGAGTCCAGACTGAAGATACAGGAGATTATTACTGTCAGAGTTGGCACTGTCCTAGTAGTTATGTGTTCACACAGTGATAAAGAGTCGTACAAAACCTCGGTCAGTCAGACGTCACAGTGATGCACTGATACAGCTGAGAGATACTGCAGCTGCTGATGGAGGATCACAAACAACACAATGGTGTATTAAACCTTTCAGAAACATACATTTATTTAAGTAAACATGTGACATTTAATCTTATATCCCTTGCTTGTTCCACCAGGTGAAAAAATGTACTTAAAGTGCTCTATTTTTCCGCACTAATTTTGCACTTAATATACTAAAAATTCTTCTTTAGTACTTCTTAAGATAATCTTAAGAACATCTAAGTGTACTTAACTGTTATTTTGAGACACCATGAATATGAACTAAAATGTACTTTTAACATACTATCTCTGTATTAAAAAAAAAAAAAAATGTATTTAGTTACCACTTACACTTGAACCCATAAGTGTACTACAAGTGGTAACTAAATATATATACTGAAAGCTCCACTATGAAGGAACATTCCTAGTGTGAGCAAGAACAGTTGGAACTAAAGCTCTTTCTGATTGACTGTGAACAAACTCCCAGCTAACAGGGAACCTTTTTATGAACAAACGTTCTTCCAGTAACGCTAATAGAACATTCGTTTAATGTTATGTGGTCTTTAATAAAGTTATTTATATATTCATTCATTTATATACTGTAACAACGACTCAGGTTGATTGGGATCCATAAGCGGTTTATTGGTAAACAAGCTCACAGTACTGGAGGCGGGGCTCTTATCACAGTGTGAACA
Organism: Hypophthalmichthys nobilis; assembly: GCA_037950665.1. Taxonomy (NCBI): domain Eukaryota; kingdom Metazoa; phylum Chordata; class Actinopteri; order Cypriniformes; family Xenocyprididae; genus Hypophthalmichthys; species Hypophthalmichthys nobilis. The sequence goes on from CM075486.1 coordinate 2,231,756, forward strand.
ACAGTGTCAGACGCAGCACAATAATCGTAGTCATAACCAGGTAAACGATCAGGGCAGACAGCAAACAATCAGAGTAACAGTCCAGGCAAACAACAGCGTAACAGGCAACAAACAATCAAAGGTCAGTAATCCAGACAAGGTCGATACATGGGTAGAATTGTAGCAGGGCAAACAATACTTCGCAATGAGCGTGTGTGTGTGTGTGTGTGTGTGTGTGAAACAGGTGCACAGTAATCAGGCCAGGTATGTGGGTGCTGGGATTTGTAGTCCAGTTAATACTCGGGAGAGTGAGACCTCCAGTGGCCGATCGAGGGATTTGAAACGTTTGTAACATATACATTCACATAAACACATTTTTAAAACATTTTAAAAACTGGACGTTTTTAACGATCAGAGAACATTCAGAAATAACTTAATTGGAACATTAGCAAGACATTCTGTTAAACATATTTTAACAAAACATTTTCTTTAACATATTTTTGTTAGCTGTGCTGAGAGACGAGACACAAGAGTTTTTATACTATAAAGAATAACATTAAAATTGACATCAAAATCAGAATGTATCTGTCCAGAACAAACACTTTAGATATAGAAAGACGTTACGCTCATATTACTATGAATGAAGTGGTGCAGGTGTGACGTCTGAACCTGGAAGTCTAATTCACCGCTGGTTCCTTCGGGATTTTCCTGTGGGGTTTTTCAATTTATATAACTTGACGATACTTGTTCTTCAACATAAACTGCACACATTCACAAACGTTCTTATCTAGTTACTTATTAAAAACATATGTTTTAAATAAAATTAACATAACTGCTGCAACATTTGCATTTTCAGTATGGGTGTGTGCAGTGGTGTAAATTTGTGTTAAAAACAGGTGGGACAGGAGTGTGTGTGTGTGTGTGTGTGTGTGTGGTATTAATACAATAATTCATGTTCAATTTCAGTTGTACATTGAGTTTAATTTATCAATAAATCCTGTTTAATGTAATAGTTTCATCCTTAAGATCTACTATAATACACTATATTGTTAGTCCTGAGATTCTTCACATCTCTGAATAAATACATAAATCTGCTGTAACTGTTTGTGTGCCCTCATGGTCTGGTTGTTAAGCGTGTCAGAGGTTCTGGGTTGTAATCCGCCCTCGTATAGATTTTTAGAGTTGCAACAGCGTTAATCAACAGATTAAAGCTCTTGTTTCATTAGTATTATGTACATCCGCGGCGCGAGATGTTTCAAAAAGTGTTGGGGACAACATGTTCTACCTGTCCCACACAAATTACACCTATGGGTGAGTAATTTACTTTGTAAAATAAAACATCAAAGTATAGTCAAGTTATGTTTACCACAGACCTTATTTTACTCATAATTTTGAAAAAAAGAAAAAAAACACATAATAAAACCTCATTGGAAAATCTTAGTCTTCTGGGTTCTGATGTCATACCTGCACCACTCTATGAGAGAAATATGGTGGAATAAGTCCGCACTTCTAAATAAAGAGCCAATCGCTGATTGATAAAGCCATTGGGTCACTGCAGCTGCCATTAGAAGCTCCGGTTGCTATAGAAACAGTCAGTGTTCTGAGACTTGTGCTCATAACAGCACATGCACATTGGCTGGTCCGGCCTGAAAAATACAGATTTTTTTTTTTTTTTGGTCATGATTTGAGCGTTTAGAAGCAAAACGTCTCAGGTTACGTATGTAACCATGGTTCCCTGAGAACAGGAGCGAGACTCTGCGTTTACTGCTTTGGGGAACGTCTCACGTGACCCGGTGTCTGAAAGCCAACTATCCAACAACTCCAATCTCTATTGGCGGCGACAGCCTATGGCATGACCGGAAGTAAATAAGGAGCGCCTAGAGAATCAGTCAGTACCTTATCGTCTTGAGGACTGTTCAGCAGGCAGCCCGAGGCATGGCATGGCAACGCAGAGTCTCGTTCCCTGTTCTCAGGGAACCATGGTTATACGTGGCCTGAGGCGTTCCCTTTCGAAGGGAACTCAACTCTGCGTTTACCGCTTTGGGGAACGATATACCCACGCCGCCATGCTCGAGGAGAGTGCATGCCAAGATGGCTAGACAAACGTCCGGCAGTTCGAAAGAAATGCCATAAGCAACTCACCCTCGGGTCACGCAAGGCTGTCAGTGACAGCATTCCCTACGGCCACCAGCCCAAGCTGAGCCTAAAAGAGGCCTTCCGCAGAAAGCCTTCCAAGGCTGCTCAGAGCTTCTGGGACCAACATTTCCATGGAAAAGTGGTCCCTTAAAGGGAATGTGGCCAGGAAACCGAAAGGAACCCCGGCCAGTCACTAGAGGGGAACGAAGTCACCCTCAATGCCACCAGGGAGGCCGACCTGGTCTGACGAAGGACAAACTTAGTCTTGGCCAACCCTGTCTGATACACAGAATCTCCAAAGCGCATTCTTCAGAGAAGAGAGCAGGTAAGAGCGACTGCGAAAGAGCAGTGAGCAACTCAAACCCACGCGCAGAGATGGGCATCCTGGAGAGCAGAACTCAGCTGAGCGCTATAAACCCTCGTATTGAGGGGAGTATAATCCGCTCATCCTAGGATCTACTCAGTGTCCGATTAAAGCACTGAGGAGGTTGTGCGCTAGAAAGACCCTGGCACAGGGGAGCACAAACCAGCCTGAGGGCTGGTCTCAACGGGAGACTTGAAAGAAGTCTACAACCAATGACCAGCTTAGGGAGCTAAGCACAATTACATAGTTAACCCAAAGGGAAGTACGAAGCTCAACCTAACAGATAGACCATACTGTAGGCACATAGTCATGGAGGCCGGAAAAAGGGGCCTTCAACATAACTAAAGTTCAGAAGAAGAACTAAATATAACACCAGAAACTCAAATCGCATGGTGGTATTGCAGGGAGGCCCATAAGGCCACTCACCTGAAAAATAACATGCTAAGCGCATGACCAACCACGCCATTAAGTAACTGTGAGTGCCCACAAACAGTCCATCCTAACACAATCCAGCGAGCAGTGTACTCGGTAAAAGAACCTTTTACTCTTTAAGCAAGAGGAGTACAACGTACGCCAACACGCGCTAAAGAAGGCCCCATGGGCCTATAACCTCAGCAGACACGTGGCATCAGCTCGTGGCAGTGTTATCAAGCTCCGGGCGGAACAAACCGACTACAAAGGAGGTTAATAAGTCACCCAGAGCCCTGGCCAACCAGCGACATAAATTCCCTTTACTTTCTTAGTAAAGAAATATAAAGAATGTAAAAGGTATATGCCAGCATGTTTCCAAGGAGGCCTCGAGGGCCTACCTATCACACGCGGCGCCAGCTAGCGGCCACTAAAGTTCTAGGAGCAAAAATAGAACCGAGTTAAAAACAAGGTAACTACTTAGCTCAACTAGAGCTAAAGGAGACCATGCTCAAGGAAGTAAATGCATAAAACCGACCAAACAATCGGTTTAACACAAGAACTCACCCTGAGCGGCAAGCCACTCAGAAAATGTACTCAGTAAAAGCACCTTTTACTCTCTAAGCGAGAGGAGTACACAGCCGAAACTCCAACATGATACATAGGAGGCCTAAAAAGGCCTACGACCCGTAAACACGTGGCGTCAGCAAGTGGCAATCACGACCCATCCATGGTGATGAGTCAAATAGAAACCAACACAAACCGTGCCCACATGCAACTGAAAGGAGGCCCTGGTAGGGCCTTCAACCTCCATAAACACATGGCATCAGCCAGTGGTAGCTTCATGACTAAACCAGCCAGTAGGTCAAGTACTCGAAAATGGCCGATGGCGGTGAGAGTCAAACAAGACTCAACCATGGAGATGAGTCTCAAACATAACCAACCCAGCTGTGCCAACATGAAAACTGAAAGGAGGCCTGGCAAGGCCTACTACTTTTAGCAACACGTGGCGCCAGCCAGTGGTCATAAATGGGGACCAAGCTCAAAGGGAACCAGCTCTAGACCCAACAAAAATTGTGGGTAACTAGCTACAACAACCTGAGCTAAGCCTACACATTCCAACAGGCAATGTACCAAAAATTACATGGTACAAAAATATGCTAACATGGTCTAAGGGAGCCCTACAAGGCCTACCACCTCAAACAACACGAGCATAAGCCTGAGGCAGTGCTAAGATACGTGAGCAAACTCGCGATCATATACCAACAGCGACTGAGATATAAGCTGTACTTAGAAGGAGGCTAAGAATAAAGAGCCAACAGTCTTTACAGTAGATGTAAAACAGCTGCTGTGGTCATGATCGATTGGGAGCTAACATCTTTAATTCTCATCATCTTTAATTCTAACCAGAAATAAGACTCTCTACACTCAACCTGAGTGTGCAATCCACCAGGTGATGCACTCAGTGAAACACAAACCCCACCCGGGAGTACAAGAAACCACCACGTTCTTAGATAGAGGCTAATCACAGCCTGCTATCACAGAAACATTATAAGGCATGACAAAGTTCTAGAAAGTGGGGCCTAGCAGCACTGCATAACTTATCTCCTCAAAGATAAGGGCCTACCACCTGGGAAAAACAGCACCAGGAAGGCTAATAACAGCCTATAAACTTAGCTGTTAACCTCAGCCATAGCTACCTACATAATCTGAAGGGGAAATGGGCATACGGCCTAACAACTCCCTCAGGAGGAGGCCAGAACTAGGAACTATACAACCTTACAAAGGATAGTAATAATAAGGGTGATGTAATAGACAAACACCTAACCTAGCTCTAGCCTGGCAGCTAGCTATGGCCTACTGGGCCAAGCAAAGCCTGGCCCAGTAGGCCACTTTAAATCCTCTCAGATATGAGGAGAAAATGAAGCACTACAAGCCAATAGTGCCAGGCGGCCGATTAAAGCCGACCTGCGCACAAATAACTGAAGTGACGAGTACTAACTCAAGCCAAACTAACAGTATTAGCTGAGAAGCTACTCTAACATAGGAGGCTACAAAATAGCAGCCATAATGCGGCCTGCATATGAAAAATTAGCCAACCTAATGGTTCAGTTATTTTGCCCAAAAGAACCCCTTCTAACTTTACTGACTACATGCTCAGGAAAGCTATACAGGAAAAACAAGGTCTACACTTTTATAAACATAAAAATATAGACCCAGCTTACCTTCCTGCGGCTCGTTGAACGAAGATTTCTCCTCCTTATTTTCCTGCATGAAAAAGGATGAAATCAAAAGTTCTTTTAAGCCTAAAAGCACTTTTCACTATCAAGCCAGAGGGCAGCCTTAGAAAAATATTATCAAAGGCCCAGCTGTCAGCCTGACTGTTAAAGAAGCACCTGAGCATGTAAAATTAAACCAAAAACTCAGGCGGCGGAGGAAGAAGGGGCGAGGGCAAACGCAAAGTCGCCCCCGCCACAAGAGAGAATGATTACAGACGCCATTGGTGTATGTGATTGATCACCTCCTTCAAAGCCTGCTTCTTCCTCCTCGAGTCCAGCCGTCTCTGCGCCTTGCTCCGAAAGGAGAAGGCGCCCAGCGGCCATACTGGATCTCTGGCCCTATCTCAGAGCCTCAGCTCGAGATGGACCAGCCCCCTGATTAACTACATGCTCAGACAAAACTATACAGGAAAACAAGGTCTCATTTTAAAACTAAAAATAGACCCATCTCATCTTCCTGCGGCCCAAAGACCGAAGATTCCTAAAATTCCTTTTCTCTTACATGAAAAAGAATAGAATCTATGGTTCTTTTAAGCCTAAAAGATCCTCTCACTATCAAACTGAAAAAAGCGGGCCGACAGAAAATAATCACTATGGGCCCAGCCATCAGTCTGACCATAAGAAGTATCTGAGCATGATATAAATTATATATACATGCATACACATACATACATACATATATATATATATATATATATATATATTTATTATACATATATATACATACACACATACATATACATATATATATATATATATATATATATATATATATATGAGGAGAAAGAAGAAGAGGAGAGGGTAGATATAAATCACCCTTATTTAGCTGGGGATCGATTACAGACACAACGGTGTTTACAATCGATCACCCATCTCACTCTCGCTTCTTCCTCCTCCTGTCTGTCTGGGCTCAGATACAAATCTGAACGGCTAGGGGTTTCATGCCCTCCCGATCTCAAACGCAGAGATCAGGAAGGAATGGAAAGTATATGGGAGCTGCAACATTCATGGACAGAAAGGAACGCTCGTGGCCCCTTTCCTACTTGGCGCTCTCACGGCAACTACCGGCTGCCAAAAACGCGTCCCAAAAACATCAGCAGCTCCGCATACAGCAGCCAGAGGAGCGCTCGCTGCCGGACGTGATGACGCCAAACACGGACGTCATCGTCATCCAGCAACTCATCCTCGTCAGCCCCGGGGAAGCCGAGAGAGAATACAACTCTCTCAAACTTCCCAACGAGCTCACCTGCGAGCCCTATGATTGCAGCCGCCGTTTTGCCTCAGCACAAACGGGGCCAGAATCACCAGGCGCAGATGCGGACACCTCTTCCCTCGAGAAGAGTGCCGAACGAGAACGGAGCGTCCCGATAGGGAGACGCTCACAGTAAACAACAGACAAACACACACAGACAGCGCCCTCAAGCACTGTCTATGCGCGCTCCTCTCCAGACAGAAAAACGCCCAGAAATGTGTATACAAACCTGAAACACGGATGAACACACTCTCTTGAACGTTTGTAAGGCATATTAAAGAATCAGACAGAACAGACCTGAAAGACGAAAAGATACTGACTGATTCTCTAGGCGCTCCTTATATACTTCCGGGTCGCGCCATAGGCTGTCGCCGGCCAATAGAGATTGGAGTTGTTGGATAGTTGGCTTTCAGACACCGGGTCACGTGAGACGTTCCCCAAAGCAGTAACGCAGAGTTGAGTTCCCTTCGAAAGGGAACTGATGAGACAGTTGATCTCAGATTTCTTTATTGATTTAAAATATGCAATTTAATCCTCAGCTTGGTGAACAGCTTTGGAGAATTTGATGTTTCCCCATTGAAAGAGATTGGAGCTGTACTGCACGACTGAAACAGCTGCGCGAGAGGTGTTTCAAAGATGGCGAAGAGTGAAATGACTTTCCTTAAAGGCCCACTGAAGTGCCTTGGAGCGCAGCATTATTCAATGTGTTGATTGTAATTTCAACTGAAACAGGAAGTGTGAAGTGAAGTGTGAAGTGACATGTGGCCAAGTATGGTGACCCATACTAGGAATTTGTGCTCTGCATTTAACCCATCCAAGTGTACACACACAGCAGTGAACACACACACACCGTGAACACACACCGGAGCAGTGGGCAGCCATTGCTGCGGCGCCGGGGAGCAGTTGGGAGTACGGTGCCTTGCTCAAGGGTCTCACCTCAGTCGTGGTATTGAGGGTGGAGAGAGTGCTGGACATTCACTCCCCTCACCGACAATCCCTGCGGACCTGAGACTCGAACCCATGACCTTTGGGTTACGAGTCCGACTCTCTATCCATTAGGCCACGATCGCCCCAGCACGGGGCGGGGCTTATCAAACAGCCCCTCCCCTTTTAAAAATAGCCAATAGCGTTTTGTTTATATCACAGCTCGGCCAGAGCCGTTAGCTCAGTAAAGCCTCAGTTACCTACGAATCTCTAGCCGTTTCTCCTCCTAATCTCCTCCATATCACATTAAAATACAGCATTCTCTGCAGAATTCAAATGTGTCCGATACGTTTGTGGTCTGTGTCGACTCGCACATATGATCCGCTCTGTGCTCGTGTCTCTGGACCGGAGCAGACTGTGCTCGCTGCGGCAGATCGCGTGACACTAACGTGAAACCAGACTTCATTCGCCTCAATGGAAAGCATATTTACACTGTCTTAATCGTTCCCTATCACCTATATAGTGCACTATGTGCCATTCACCATGTAGAAAATAGTGAATGTGTGAGCAAATTACCGAGTTTATCCACAGCTTCAGCATCTATTTATAATGTAGGGGGCGGGACGCTTCAGATGAAGAGAGCATTTGATTGGACAGAAGATCTGATGAGAAGCTGAAGTCCTCGGTGATGTCATGAAAATCTGTGATCCATTTTAGCACAAGTGAGAGACTGTAAGTTTTGAATGCTTATATCTCCTAAATGCGAATTTTGTCATTGTTTTTGAACACACCAGCTTATTCATAACCTTAAGGCTAACATATTCATACTGAAAGCTAAAAAACTTACATTTTGATTTCAGGGGGGCTTTAAATATGCTTTGATCACTTTGTACTCTAAGGACAAACACATTAATTTTATTTTAAGATATACCTTTTAATATTTAATATATATCTTTAATCTTGTAAAAACAGAAGCTACATAAAGTATTGAATGAAAATGTCTCTGAAACATCAGTGTATTAATCAAATATTGCATTTATTTCACTTCAGCTGTGATAAAGTATGCAAACACAGCGCGAGCGTCATTACGAGAAGTAATGTTTTCTCCGTTTTCAGCTCCTCCCCGCCTGCACGCGGATACTCTCGCCGATCGGTAACATGCAGCCGATGACGAACACACCTAATGATATACAGATGACGTAATGCATAGTAACACTAGGCGTTGTAAGCCCTATATATGGTGATTTCGGGGAGGAGACGGGGTGGAGATTCATGTATGCACAATCTTCTGCTGACTGGGTTTGATAAAGGGATTTTTGCGCAGGTTCTGGTGTTCACATGGTTTCATAAATCTTAATTAAAATTACAATAACCCTTTCACACATAAGTTTCAAACATTCTGTCTGACCTCCCAGAGTTAAGGTGACGATATTTTAGAACGTTTACCTTTATTGTTTCCATGACGATGCGTCATGCTTGTCACACATGACACACTGCGGCCAGCCGGTCACACTGTATGACAGATGTAATGCTTTTCTCACCACGGCATCAACAACCTGATATTCGGATTCTCAAATATGTGCAAGTGAATGTTTTGTCATTTAAAAACCTATATAATGACCTTGATCTTTATATAACGTGAATCACTCGCTGATTTTCCCTGATCACAGTCCGACCTGTCGTGAGCTCATTAACTTGCAAAACGGGCTTAAAATCCTGAAGTGTAAACTTGGCCTTAGTTTGGTTTCCCCTGTTCCTGTTTGCCTGTGTTCTCATTCATTGTTAGTTCCCTTGGTTACTGGTCATGCCCTAGTTTGTTTCCATGGTTTCTAATTAAGTACACACCTGTTCTGTTTCAGTTGATTCACTTCCTCTGTGTATTTAAACCCTGAGTTCTCCTCTGTTCCTGGTCTTCTATTGAAGTACTGTTTGTTTCATTAAAGGTATCTTCATTGTGCATTCTGCTCTTTTTGGATCATGTATACATGCTAACTGTGAAAATATCCTATATTTCTCATTCATTCTCTTATCATGGGCTGATATAACACTGTTTAAAGAAATATATTTAATGAGTTGTGATTCTATCTAATCTAATTAAAAAAATATACCAAAATATCAAATAATGCACGCCAAGTTCACATTTCACTAACATATTGTTATCAAATGCAGATCAAGCCAAAAGTTTAATAATAAAGACAAAAACTCAAAGAATCCTCAAACAGTAAAAACACAGTCCAAAGACAGGCGGAGACACAGACAGACTGACAGAGTTTAGAGTCGACAGATGAACCAGCGACAGACAAACTGACCTTATTTATCAGACAATGTTTGATACTAAATAAATGAGTCACTGGTGAGAAACAAAACTGTGAAGAGGATATTTATTTATTTATTACAATGACTACAGTGGAGTGAAGCTGCTTTCAGTGTAATTTATACAAATGTATGTAATGTCAAGAAAAACTTACTGTTAAAAAAATTACATTTCTTACTTCTGTAACTCTAGCATATATTAGTTTGTTAGCAGCACATGCTGTTTGTAAATCCTGCCCACTTGTTTGCATTGTCACACATGCTTCAGTGCTCTGAGAGTGTTTATAGTGCTGTGAGTTTAACACTTCATGACTGAGAGCAGAACAGAACACAATCTTCATCATCACACAAGACAAAAGAACAACAATGAACAAAATCACCTTCTTCATCTGGACTCTCACACTGTTTATTCAAGGTAAGACTGATAAAAACTGACTCTGGTTTTGGTGTTCTTGTAAAAGTATATGATGGTAGTAGTTTTAAACAATAATTGTTCTTATTTTCTCTTCTTCAGAATCCAGAGGAGTGACTCTGACTCAACCTGAAGTTAAAACTGTCCAACAGGGTCAAACAGCTACAATAGAGTGTCATATAGATGTAGGAATATTAAGCAGCTACTTAGCCTGGTATCAGCAGAAACCTGGAGAAGCTCCTAAACTCCTGATTTATCAGATCAACACCCGCCAGTCAGGAACTCCATCTAGATTCAGTGGCAGTGGAACAGCGAGTACTGGACGAGATTTTACTCTGACCATCAGTGGAGTCCAGACTGAAGATACAGGAGATTATTACTGTCAGAGTTGGCACAGTGGTCCTGTGTTCACACAGTGATAAAGAGTCGTACAAAAACCTCGGTCAGTCAGACGTCACAGTGATGCACTGATACAGCTGAGAGATACTGCAGCTGCTGATGGAGGATCACAAACAACACAATTTTAAAATTGAGTAAATATGAATGTATATGCAGTCATTTATTTTTTAGATTACAGTTTTTTCTGAATGCTTAAACCCTAACCGTGATTCTTATAGCACAATTTGTAAAACTATTAATACTTATAGCAAAACCACTCACTGAGTTTGCAAAACTAAAAGCACAAACACTGCTTTGCACTCAGTTTGCAATTTTGTAACACACTTTGCAACTGTAGGTACAATCCACTGCACAGCACTCTTTTTGCGGAACTGTAAACACAACTCACTGCTTTACACTCAATTTCCAAATGATCAACACACTCCTAGCAAAACTATACACATGTATGGCTATTATTTACACTATTTTGCCAACTGTCTGGCACACTGTCACATGTGAAAACTGTTTTAGATAATTAGTTCACTTTGCAATCAGCCTAAGCACTATAAATAAGCCACAGGTAAGCTGTCCGTGTGAAGTACAATGGAGGGAGCAGGAAGAGTGAGAATTAGAGGAGGCCGAGGAAGAGGACGTGGAGGTGAAGAAGTAGGAGGAAGAGGAAATATCTCACTTCCTGTTGGGTTTTCAGATTTTGCACCCAGGGGCTTTTTTGTAGGTACTGAGATGTTACATGTGTCTAGTGAATTTCATACCTGTACGTGAAACAGCACGAAGGGTACTTAATTGAAATTTTGTAAGTGGCGCTATCGAGCCATTTTACCACACCTAATTCTGAAACCCATATCAGATGTAAATTTTCACCGCTTCTGATGCGTGTGTCGCCCTCAGGAAGCATAAAATGTTTTTGGACTTCACACCGGATCTATATACGACACGTCTGTTCAGTGAAATGAGGGGCTGAAGTGGGTGCAGCCTTTTCTGTTTATCCACATTTCATGATGGATATATTATCAGGGACCCCCAAGAGTTAAATAAAAACAAACAAAACAAGTAATAAAATAACATATTACGAAGACACTTTATATTTACAGTTTTTGCCCATTGCTTACACACTAAAACCGAATGCTTAGACCAAAGCCTAAACTTCATGTAGCATACCTTAAACACAGTGTAAGCATAGCTTAAATACATTGTCAACTTTGCACTTTGTTTGCAATTCTGTAACACACAAAACACTACACACGTTTTCTTACATTAGACACTTTGTTCAAAAACGAAATCACCTGTTATCATTGGGAAAACACACACATGCAAAACGCATCTGGCAATTGTAGGCATTTACATACACACCTGAAAACACTTGCACAGAAAACAGAACACCAATCGGTCTGAGCCTTAGCACTACAAATAGGCCTCAGGTAAGCCATTTTGAGAACTTTGCAAGCATGGAGGCCATGAGAGTCAGAGTAAGAGGAGGACAAAGAGGGAGAGGAGTCGGACAAAGAGGGAGAGGAGTCGGACGTGGAAGAGGACGAGGACAAAGACGAGGACCAGTGCGGAGACGTGTATCAGATGACATCAGGGCTACTCTGGTGGACCATGTGATAAATCATGGCCTGTCCATGAGGGAGGCTGGGCAAAGAGTCCACCCTAACCACAGTAGCATCAATAATAAGGACATTCCAACTGGAGAACAGGTATATATATATATATATACCTACTATATGTGTCACATGATTCTGTATCATATTACACTATTACTGTACAAACTGTACTATACAAAAATGGGTAGTGCTGTGAAGTATATGTAAAGGAATACCATTGTGATGTTACAGTACTGTGTACAGTTTGAAAGTACAGTATGTGAAAAAGAACCTAACCAATGACATCTTGTGGTGGCATTTTCTACAGAATGGTTGGACAACCTCCTCAAGGTGGAAGGGAACGGCTCTTCACTCAACAACGAGAGCTTGCCATCATTTAAATGGTGCGAGAAAATAATGCAATCCGACTTTGTGAGTTGCAACAACGCATAATTGCAAATAGAAATGTATTCAACAACATCAACAGGATCAGCATTTCTACACTAAGTCACATCCTACAGAAACATAATTTCAGAATGAAGCAGCTGTACAGGGTGCCATTTAAGAGGAACAGTGTCAGGGTCAAGGATCTGCGCCATGATTATGTGCAGGTATGTGTCACTTTACTTTACATACCATATATTGTGTTGTGGGAATGAGGCTTTATGCTGCCACCTGCCCTGCCTGTAGCTTGTAGTTTTTGTCTATACTGACCCAACCCAGCCCCTACTTGTGTGAAGTACAAGTACCCCCACCACACACACACACACACACACACAAAACAAGAATGTTTTTTCCCCAATAAAAATGTATCCAGTAATTGTACTTTTACTTTTGTTTTATTGCTAAATGTGATGATTTGTGATTATATTTTTCTTTATTTTTATGTTTGTTTTTTGTAAAAACTCTGTTTTTCTGCAGAAATTCTACTTTTGAGTTTTATAGAAGACTGAGAAAATGACAATAAAAATAGCAACACAAAGACTGCAGTGTTTTATATAAAGCCCATCAGTGTGTTGCTGGTGATATGAAAGAGTAATTCAAATTGTGCTTGTGTGGATGGTTTTGTTGCAAGAATTTCATTTTTAGAAAGGAGTGTTAAGTTTTGATTGCAGTGTTTCATTTTGGCATAGATGTGAGTTGTTAATCTCCAAGTGCTATGTCTGATTGGCTTGTGTGTAGAGTTTTGACATAATGAGCCAAATTCTGCAAAAAGTGTGTAAGCAATAGGCAAAAACTGTAATGGTATTAGATGATTTGATAGTTGCATTTAATAGATTACATCTTCAATAAAACATTTGCATTTTGTTTGTAACATTGTATCTGTAATGGTAAAACATTGTTGACTTCTCTTAAGTGTCTGAATTTCTGATGAACTCTTATAGCGCTGCAGGACTAGCCTACAGCAAACACTGAACCAGACTATTAAATGTTGAGCAAGGGATCTCATTGGCTGCAGGATCAGCAGAGACCAATCAGCCTGAGTCATTTGGTATTGATGTGATTGCTTACAGACTGCATGTAAAGGACCGATCGAAGCCTGTGCCATCTTCAGTTTCATGACTGAACTAGATTTCTGACATGACAATTCTTGGAGAGTTTGTCATGGTAATGAATATGACAATGTGAATGTGTTTGGTCTGCTGCTGTTGATTATATCTGCTGTAGAGTACAGAACTTTCCACTGCCAACACACACAACATGCTGCTGCTGTACGAGCAAACATGAATCACCCCATAGCAGATCTGGACAGGTGGAGCTGGGGGAGGTGGAGGGTTTCTGAAAGTACACTGCACTGCTACAGCAAACAATAGACAAGTGTTTGAATGTTGAGCAGCAAGATCATTGACTGATACAGCAGGAATCATTCAGTTGTGTCCTGTAGAGAATGATGTGTAAATGTGTATGTGTTACAGGCCCCGTGCAGAAGGCCGTGTTGGCAGATTAGAAAGTCCTGTAGAAACAGGGAAAAAATGAAGAGACCGGAGCAACTGTGTGTGTCGCACATAATCCCCAGCAATTGTGAGGGCGCCGGCGCACAATGCTCCTCTGCACGAGTCCACAGTTCTCCTTCAAAATAAGAGTCCCGCTCTCACTCAACAAAAGATAATTTGACATTTTTCAGTTTCCCATTACATTTAACATATAAAATATAAGCAAAAATGAAAAAAAGTATATGGAAAAACTTTTTCTTCCAAAATCACAATATTCAAAATGTGTACATACTTTAGGGTGTCACATATGTCTGACTCTGTATATTTACTGTTACTGTGATTTGGTGATGTAAAGCCTTTCTTTTAACCCTGTCAGTAAAACTATTGGACTCTGAATGTATATCGTCCTGATCTCTCTTCTGTCTTTTGCATTCAGAGGGTGTTTTACATGAGCGGCACATGCTTCACTGCTCTGAATGTGTTTCTAGCTCTATGAACTGAACATGACATGATCAAGAGCTCTTCTTCATCAACCAACAAACATGACTTTCAGCTGCAGCTGCTCAAACAACACAATCACACACAACACTGATCACAGACAAACACTAATAACACTAGATCATCTAAATCAACATCAATCTTGTGTTTATGAAGAGAATGAGTCAGTGTTTAATATGATCATCATGTTTTAGGTGTAATATATGATCCCTGTCAATCCAAACTGAACAGACTGAATTTAGTCACTTCTGCTGTCTGGACGTGATGCTTTCCATTTGAGCCACAGAAACATTTACATTCTTACACATGATTTGTGATCATGTATTTTTAAATGATTTTCATGACATTTTCATATATATTTTCATCAGCACATTTTCAGCAGAAGTGAAACTGGTGTGTTCCAGTCCAGATCATGTGACCAATCAAACAGTGAGACTGAAAAGCCCATTTGCATTGTCAGGGTGGAGTGATTCTGATCCTCTCAGAATAGAGCAGCTCTGTCTCCAGAGACCATGTTCAAACCCCAAGAGCTTTATTTGACATTTACTGCTACATCAAGCTTGTGAAAAGCACCTGCATCTTCATCTGTTAGTTGAATGATGTTGTCAGACACAAAGTGAACTTGTTGAGAAGCTTTATTGAATGTTACAGCAGATTGAAAGATCACACAGTGCTTTGACACGCCAGCTCTCTTTCAGTATTGAGTTGTAAATCACTACAGCTGCAGCACTAGACTCATGTGAATCCTGCCTGACACAGGACACTCAGATACGCTCATCTTCAGGAGAGAAACATCAGCACTCAGAGCTCTTGTGGAACGAGACCTCATGAGGAGCTCCATCATGTGTTACTCTGCAGACGTACACCTCTCCCTTTTCCCAGCGTGCTTTGCTGAGGGTCAGGACGCTACTGCGGCTGTAGCGGCCGTCCCGCTGGCTCTCTGCGCTGGTCACGACCCTCGGTGACCTCTGACCCGTCCAGTGTCCAGCTCACCTGCGCCCCTGTGGAGAGTAAGAGCTGAGCAGGCAGAGCAGTGCGGCTGAGTCTCCAGAGATCTGCAGAGAAGAGGCGGCAGCAGAGACACTGAGGGCTTCACTGTGGGACCAGCTGCAGGAGACAAACACAACACATTCACAAACACAAAGAAAACACACTGTTTCACTCACAGCATTTCAACAGCAGGAAAAATCACAACAATCTCATCCTTCATGTCATTCAACATCACTAGAGCTGATATAATACACAATATACAAACTACACAATCACTATATTCATTTAAATCAAATCTCAGAAATTAAACTAAACGTTGTAATACACTGATTGCTTTAATTCCAGCAGTTTTTATATCTAAACATAAAGTACTTAAATTTTACGTGAGATATTCAGCTCAAAATGTAACTCAATTTCAAACAGAATTAAAACACAACTGAATCATACATATATTTTGTTTGTATTATAAAGCATGAACAAAAGAGATTCAGTATCACTGACTGAACTACAGAAAGTAACAACATTTACATTCTGATGTCAGATCTATTTTTTTCCCCCATCATATCTACAATAAAAGATGAACTATCTATGAACCGAGTGTAGAAATAAATGAAGGAAAATTAAATTTGTAATAAACTGAATAAACTCACAGTGAGACGCATTATGGAAATATGAAAAATGTCGTTATTCTGAATGAATAAACATGACAATATAATTGTTTTAGATTGAATAATTATAAAACAATATCAGTAACACTTTACTTAAAGCCTTCATACACAATCGATTATAAACATATTTTTGATGCATTCATTAAGCATAGTTATATACATTTATGATCTCATGAATAATTCATTAAGCAGTTATAACTCATTATAATATCATTTATTCACTGTTACACCTTTAGAAAGTATAATGGGGTAAAAGAAATGGCAAACAACCAATTTCAGATGTAACATGGAGTTGGTCAATATAATGCCTTTTAATTTTGGTTACAATTATTTATTAAAATATGTAAGGCATTATAATCTTAATTATGGATACTTTTATAACACATAATACATAAATGCTTCAAGTAAATTTCAGCACAATATTATTATTTTTAAAAAATGTTCTTGTTTCAACTGTAAAACACTTTCTGAAATCTAAATTGTAATTTTTTTTTTTTTAATTTGTTAATTAAAAGGACTTACCGAGCACCAGTTTAGTTCCTCCACCGAATGTGTACCACAGTGATACAATCTAATGAAACGGTCGTACAAAAACCTCTATTCCACTCGAGTGAACACAAACTCCAGCAGAGAGAGAGAAACAACACTTCAACACACTGATATTAGAAGAAACTCAGATCTTCTCAACACTCAGACATTCAGTTTGGACTAAATGATTTCTGATTTAACACTGTTTATAGAAATATATTTGATGATCTGTGACCTCTTTTATCATGGATGATGTTGTGGAGTTTCTCATGATCTTCTGTTCTTCATATGAAGCTCAATCATCATGATTCACAGAAAAACCTGCAGCTTCAAATAAATTAATCAATCAATAATTCTGAACATTTCATATTCACATTGTTTAATCTCACATGACCTGATTATGAGTCCTGATGAACACCATCGGGAACATAACAGGACATCAGGACTCACAAACACCATTATGTACATCATTTCTGGTTTACTCTAAAAACAGTAAAATGGATTTATTTAGTACTTGATTTCTCATTGTTAACATGCTTTGAAAGGTGTAGTACAATAATGTGTTCAACAACCAATTTCAGATGTAAAGAGATAATTAATGTGTTTGACAAATATGTTCAAAATGATCTACACTTATGATTCTCCAGTAATTTTGGTGGCCTAAAAATAAATTAGATAAATAAATAAATAAATAAAAATCTTTTTTTAAGGACGGTCCCTCCTTATGGCCACCGTGTTGAGATCACATGACCAGATGAATTCTGCTCACTTTATCTTGGTCACATATTATCAGAAACATTCACCTTATATTAATGAATCATGCATGAGAGTGAATAGATTATTTCTACAGCGGCACTGAAAGATGAAAATGCTTCATCCACACTGATAGATGTTCATATAAAGTCAAAGACTAGTGTCGTATCAGTCTGTCAAACATAAACAAAAATATTTTATTAAAAATATTTTACAATTAATCAATATGTACAATTATTACAAAATGATTCAACAACATCAATCTGATTGTAAAATCTTAGGTTGCACTTTATTTCGATGGTCTACTTTAGATATTCTACTAACTATAAAGCTTGTCAGCAGAAGGAAGCATGAAGTGCTCTAAAATTTCCTGGTAGATGGCTGCGTTGACTGTGGACTTCAGAAAACACAGTGGACCAACAGTAGCAGATGACATGGCAGCCCAAATCATCACTGACTGTGGAAACTTCACACTGGACTTCAAGCAACATGGTTTCTGTGCCTCTCCACTCTTCCTCCAGACTCTGGGACCTTGATTTCCAAATGAAATGCAAAATTTACTTTCATCTGAAAAGAGGACTTTGGACCACTGAGCAACAGTCCAGCTCTTTTTCTCCTTAGCCCAGATAAGACGCTTCTGACGTTGTCTTTGGTTCAGAAGTGTCTTGAGTACGTGGAATGTGACAGTTGTAGCCCATTTCCTGAAGACGTCTGTGTGCGGTGGCTCTTGATGCACTGACTCCAGCTTCAGCCCACTCCTTTGAAGCTCTCCTAAGTTCTTAAATCGGCCGCCTGACAATCTTCTCAAGCCTGCGGTCATTCCTTTCACTTGTACACCTTTTCCTACCACACTTTTTCCTTCCAGTCAGCTTTCCATGAATATGCTTTGGCACAGCACTCTGCGAACAGCCCGCTCTTCCAGCAGTGACCCTCTGTGGCTTACCCTCATTGTAGAGGGTCTTGATGATCGTCTTCTGGACAACTGTCAAGTCAGCAGACTTCCCCATGACTGCTGTTGGGATTACTGACCTAAACCCAGTATTTATACCCTGAGAATGGTAATTTAATAGAACTTGAAATTAAATATTCTAATAATTTGAGATACTGATTTTTTTAATTTTGATGAGCAGCAAGCTGTAATCATCAAAATGAAAACGAAAAAGTCTGGAAATATTTTACTTTATGTCTAATAAATGTCTAATAAATCTAGAATATATTTAAGTTTTACTTTTTGAATTAAATTACGGAAAAAAAAAAACAAAAAAAACTTTTTCATGATATTTTAATTAATTGAGATGCACCTGTATCTACTAATCAATGTTCAAGAAATATAACTATGAAGTAACTACTAATTAACAGAAAATGATTCATTTTCAAAATTTCTTGAGTAAAATTACAACTGCTTTGTACTACTTTATTACAGTCCACCACTTATTATTACTTATTATTATTATTATGGAAATTAAATATGCATTTTTATGCTGCATAATACTGCACTCCCAAAAAGACTCATTACAACAAATTTTTCAGAAGTTTTTGCCTGTATGGTGATTAACTGACGCATGTTCTGTAAGAAATCAGCTTGGAAAGGAACCCCACCCCACTGCCTTGCCATAACTATCCAACTTATCATAGATATAAAATGTTTTATTCATTTATTTATTTATTTACCAAAATGCTGGGATGAGTCATTTTTGGGTTATTTTTTCAGTGTTGGGCAGTTTTGCGTTGTTATTCCCCACCCCTCCCCAGGGTGGCCATGCGTCCGGATTTTAAGCCCCTGTCGGCGCAGCCTCAAGCCGGACACTCATTTGTCCTCCTTTTGGAGTTGCGCTGAATCAGCCTAAAAACCCACTTTATTAGGGTATCTTTATTAGGGCGCAGCTGCATAGCGCCTAATGCCGTAAGATCTCTGGTCAAACAAGCGATTGGCTGAAAGCGGTGTCAAATAAATAACTGATATATCATTAGTTAAAAATGTAAACAAGCCTCCACGTGCTGGTTACGTCATATCATCATGTTAACATGCCGAAGCGTCAGACCTCATTTAATCCGGAATGGACAAAAGAGCACGAATTTATAGCAAAAAGCATTAGAGACGCTTTTCATGGATTTTGCACACTGTATCGCTGTGAAGTGGGCGTTAGTAGTCAAGGGAAAGCCGCCATTGACCGACATGCCAGCACGGAAAAACATAAAAGTAACCGACGAGCTGCAGGTACATCTTCCTGAGGTCATTTTTGAAGCAACAGCACCTCAGGATGACAAAATCTCCGCTGCAGAGCTCTGTAAAGTCTATCATGCAGTCAAGCATCACCAGTCATACAGGAGTGTAGACTGTGGAGTGAAAGTTGACAGAGAGATCTTTAGTGACTCATCTACAGCTAAGGGGATGACCTGTGGAAAAACAAAAGCTAAGGCTTTGTGTGAGAATGTCCTAGCGCCCTACTCTGTACATATACATTCAGATTACATCAAATTAAACAATCTGCCTTTTTCAGTGACAACGGACGCATCAAACAAAGGTACGACCAAGTGTTTCTGAGATATTTGCACTTTGAGGAAGGTGTGCAACATGCACTGTTAGATTTTTATAGTGACAGCAACGAAACTTCTGAGGCTATAACAAACCAGCTGCTGGCTAAACTGGAGATGTCTGGTCTTGATGTGAAAAACATGTCTGCATATGCAGCAGACACACCAGTGTCAACTATGGAAAACACAACAGTGTTTATCAGAAACTGAAACTGGCTCAGAAGGATGTGCTACCTGCAAACTGTTTAGCCCATATCCTACACAATGCAACAAGATATGCAGCAGGCAGCCTGGATTTTGATGTTGAAAATGCTGTGCTCAAGGTTTACAGCCATTTTAGCATGTCAGCAAGCAGAACAGCACAGTTGAAGGAATTCTGTGAGTTTGTGGAAGTGGAAGAATGCAACCTGCTACGGCATGTCGTCACAAGGTGGTTGTCCCTGCTTCCATCTATTGACAGAATACTGAAGTACTGGAAGCCCCTGACCAGCTACTTTCAGACTGAAGATGAGGAGCAATGCTCCCAGTTTTTGTGGAAATGTTTTGGAGAGGAAAGCATTGTGAAAGTGTCT
The DNA here is from genome assembly GCA_037950665.1 of Hypophthalmichthys nobilis. Taxonomy (NCBI): domain Eukaryota; kingdom Metazoa; phylum Chordata; class Actinopteri; order Cypriniformes; family Xenocyprididae; genus Hypophthalmichthys; species Hypophthalmichthys nobilis. Next base: position 2,252,283 of record CM075486.1, read on the forward strand.
GAGACATATTTTCTTTTCCTCAGTCACATTCTAAAAGTGTTCTCAGACACCATTGAAGCACTTGAGGCCAAATCGTTCAGCATAACGTGTGTTTAAGGTAATGACTGAACTGAAACAAAAACTTGAGAGAAGGATGACGGACAGGTTTTTTGGCTTTACTGTGAACAGCAAACTCAGGCAGCTACCCCCTTACCTGGCAAATAATGTGTGGTGGATTTTCTTGGTTTCTATGAAAGAGCCAAGAAATACATCAGTGAAAGATATGACTTCTCTGAGAACAGCTTTCATAGCAAAGTGGCAAAGCTTGACCTCATAACTGCTGTCATATGAAGAATACAGTGATGCTGTCCAGGCCTGCAATCTGAAAGACATTGATATGGATGGACTGTATGAGGAATATGCCATGGTGAAAGCTTCCTTCACCTCTCCGGAAATGGAAGGTTGCCACAGTGAGGAGCGATATCTGAAACTGTTTTCCAAAGCAGATGTACCACTTGTGAATCTCAGGAAGATCACCTCCTGTATTTTCTCCATCCCATGCAGCAATGCACACACAGAACGAGTCTTTTCAATGATGACATCTGCATGGAGAAACGAGAGGAATCGTCTGGTTGTGGACAGCGTCAAGGCTGAGCTCCAAGTTTGTGTCAATTTCACCTTTCCCTGCACAGATGTGTACAAGAAGTTTAGCATGATGGAAACACCTGATCCCTTGCATAAAACACATTATTTTATTTCTAAAGATACTAAGTTAAATCTAATTACTTAAGATTTTAAAATGTGTTATCAGAGATGTGTACTGCTTGTTTATGGGCAGGTTATGGAGTCAGTCACAGCATCTTTCGGCAAGTGAAACAGGGCGGTGGTCTGAAGTTAGCAGTTTCCCGCCAAACACGAGCCCAGCTCCCGCACGAGATCCAGCACCGCTACCCTATGGATAACAGAGGCCGGTTGATTACTCTTGAATTGCTTTTAAATGTTTTAACTTTTGATTCTAAAACGTTTGTTAAACGAGTTTAAATGTATGTATTGTATACATGTTAAAACGAATAAAATATACTTCATTAAGAAATGTTCTCATCTGAAATAAAGGAAGATATCATGTAAACTGGTTGTGTTGTGCATTTTACAAAGGTTTTTAGATTATTACTTTAATAGTGGTTTTTTTTCAGAGTGTATGTTTGATTTGAGTCAGAATTGTGTGGTAATTATTTATTAATTACTAATGGGTTCCTTAAATCTTCACTTTAGAATACTGTTTCAAATTACTAGTAATTACTGCAGAATTATCTAATAATTCTTTATGAACTGCTAATGGGTTCCCTATATGTTCACTTTAGAACACTGTTTCAGGTTCTAAGTAATTCCTGTAGAATTATTCGATAATTCTTTATTAATTACTAATGGGTTCCCTGTATTTTCACTTTCCCTCAGTCATTGCCTTACATACTGGAATTTAGTCAATGGTAATGTGATATGAGGAAAACAGACACACTTACAGTACTGTATATGAAATATAAAAACTAATCTGAGGTAAGTTGGCTTTGGCAAGGCATTTAGAGTGGGGGTTGGGTTCCTTTCCGAAGTTGATTTCTTACAGAACACACTCACAAAACAATTATTTACCACACAGACAAAAACCTCTATAAATGTATTTATTAATACTGCATTTTCATAAAACTACTACTGATAACATTAGTAAATAAGAAAGGGCCACAACTCAATGTAATTGTGTTTGACTGTTCATTAGTAGTTACTTCATAGTTATTTTTCTTGAACCTTAATTAGTAGATAATTAACAGTAGTTCTTCAGGAGGTATGACAGAATTCATTAGTTATTGATTAGCTAACTGTTACTTAACAAAATCATAAAATTCTATTACATACTGATTAGTTAACACATCTTCCTTAGTAGTTAACAGTAGTGACTTAAGTGTTAATGAAGAATTACCTTATTAGTTCTTCAGTAATTCCTTATTAGTTATGCAGTAAGTAAGAAACAGTATTCTAAAGTGTTACCCAAATCTTATATGTAGAGAGTTTATTAGTTTGTTAGCAGCTCACGCTGTTGTAAATCCTGCCCACTTGTTTGCATTGTCACACATGCTTCAGTGCTCTGAGAGTGTTTATAGTGCTGTGAGTTTAACACTTCATGACTGAGAGCAGAACAGAACACAATCTTCATCATCACACAAGACAAAAGAACAACAATGAACAAAATCACCTTCTTCATCTGGACTGTCACACTGTTTGCTCAAGGTTTGTGAAATACAGTTTTTTTTTTTTTTTTTTTTTTTAATTATTATTATTCTATTAAAATGTCAAATATCATTTTCATTTTTGTTTCTGTTTTCTCTCAGAGTGTAGAGGACAGTACACTGTAACTCAGAGTCCATCAATAACAGCTCAACCAGGACAAGAAGTCAGAATAAACTGTAAAACCAGCAGTGGAGTGTATAATGGTGATCGTTTAGCCTGGTACTTACAGAAACCTGGAGAAGCTCCTAAACTCCTCATATATGCAGCAACAAGCCGTTATACTGGAACTCCATCTAGATTCAGTGGCAGTGGATCTGGCAGTGATTTCACTCTGACCATCAGTGGAGTCCAGACTGAAGATACAGGAGATTATTACTGTCAGAGTTTCCACTATCCAAACAGTCAATATGTGTTCACACAGTGATAAAGAGTCGTACAAAAACCTCGGTCAGTCAGACGTCACAGTGATGCACTGATACAGCTGAGAGATACTGCAGCTGCTCATTCAACACAATCACACACAACACTGATCACAGACAAACACTAATAACACTAGATCATCTAAATGAACATAAATTAGCTTGAAGCTCATCAGTATTTTTGCACATAACATGAATATTTTGTTGATGTGATCATGGCTTTTATTACAGTAAGGACTGTTATTGTTTTATTAGTGTTTCATAGGAAGGACTGATTGCCAAAACCAGTTTAATAATATGATTGTCACATTTTAATTTATTTATTTTTTTATAGAATGACTGTAGTGATGTTTTCATTTGTTGTATGTAGAGATTGTGGATCTCTTCTGTTGTGTTTGTCTCTTCTCCATCTTCACTCTCAGTGTTTTTCATCATCTCTCTGTTCCACATGATGTTCACTTGAGTTTCTCTGTAAATTATATTCAATGTTCTGAATTCAATCCAAACATGTTCTCAAGCTCAACTCTTCAACAGTGAATGTAAGCCACATCTTCAAATCTCACACCACTGAATGATTTACTGTCAGAGACTGGGTTGCTCTCCTCAAATATGTCTCAACATCGTCTCAAACTTTGCCAAAGTCTGAAAAAGTCCATTTAAATTTGTACAAGGCCAAATGATCTGAGCTGAAGTTAACTTTATTGTTCATTCTGTTTGTCACGGAGCAGAAATTTGTCTTTGACACTGGTGTCATACATATACATTAATACATCCACAGAAGTGCTTAACAACACAACACACACACTGACACACAAACACAGAAATAAACAGAATTACACAATCCACATCATTCCTAACATATTTCCAAACATCCCACAACAATAAAAATTCATCTAAACAATCAATTAAAAAGCGCTAAAATGTCAACCGTTCTCTTGCATTATTTCAGAAAATAGTGTGATTTATAATAATCACTGCCATTGGGACAAATAATGTTTTATACGCATTACTTCTGGCCAAAGGAATTTTGAGTCTTCGCCCAGATGCGAGCATTTCAAAACCAGACTGAAGGGGGTGAGTATGGTCTTTAAAAACCACAACTGAAGTGTTTTTTTTTTTTTTTTAAATAGGCCTATGACAATATGCTATAGGCCTAGCGTTAACGGCAGTTCGTGACATAGTCACGAAATTTAATCTATTGATTCCTGTTTGTGGACACGAATTTCCCTTTTTTTTCGTGTCACTCAGCACGACTTTCGATCTAATGTATTTCAATAGGAAGCACCTTTCATGTTTGCACCACGTTTTTCTTTCTGCCACTCGGAAGCATTGTTTTTTCTCATTTGTTATTCATTTTTAAACTTTAGGCGTACATTACTCAACATTTAACCAGGAGATTTTATCCTTGTTTTTACTGCTTTATATTCTGTAGGCTACTAACCATTGTGCTACGGTTTCTTTTCTGAGAAATGCCGTTTTTCCATCTATTTGGTGTGTCAAATCGAACAGTAGACTAAATACTACAGTACCCATGAGCCTTATCTACTTTTACTATGTTAAAGACGTCAGCTAAAACTACCTGATGACCCACCGCCGATTCTCTTTTAATGATATCCTCATCTTTCTTTCAACACATAAACACGAAAGTGTGCTTGATAATTCAACAATACGATGTCATGACCATCAGTTTTATTTGATTCTCCTTCTATTGTGAGAACGGGGGATTAGTTGTGGTTATTAATTAAATTAAAATAAAATAAAAAATAAATGAAATTAATTAGTGGACGTCCGCATTACCCGTGAGCCTCAGCATCCGTTGCTATGGAGGCGGAGCCAGTCCGCTGCGATTGGGCGATTTCTTCAGGCCGCGAATTCTCTTTCATTGCGCTCAAACCACTTTCCAGGTAAGCCACGAGACTTGAAAGTAATGATCACATTTGCTTAAATGTTATAATTGATGCTTTTCTTTGCCATTAGACTCACATGGTTTACATGTTAGGGCAACGAATTAAAGGCCGACCAATGGTTTCCATATTAACAAAAAAAAAACGCCTTTTGTGCAGTCATACAAAAAAAAAAATTGGAAAAATGTGAATTTTATTGATTTATTAAGTATTTTTAAGAAAATGGGAATCTCTCACTATCGGGGTACACATTTTAAACCTTTTATCAACATATCTAGCCTAAACTACATAATTAACATTTTCTGTTCTCCTGCAGATCCTGTCAAACTTCACCTTCAACCTGTAGATACACCTGATTTTCAAAACCAAAGGCACTTTTAAGAGCCAACCTCTATCTATCTCTTCATCATTTTCTATCTCTGTCTCTCTCTCACAGCCTCTCTGTCCATCTGTCTCACCATCTATATTTCTATCCATCTCTTCAATCTATATCTGTTATCTATCTAAATTTTTCCTCTCTTTCTGTCGTTGTCTACTTGTCTGTTTTATCCGTCTCTGTCAGTCTGTCTGTCATTTGTATATATAATGCCGGGGGTCTACAAAAAGATTTGTCCATTTTGTCAGGGCATTTTATTTTGCGCACAGAAGATCTGTTCCCATTGTAAAGGAGCAGCCTCTGAAGCAGCGCCTCAAGAAGAAGCTTCAGAGGTTTGATGACAAGCGAGAGGAATGGGTGGTTGGTCATAAGAAGAACCACAGCAGTGCATCCATCAAGGATGAAGCCATTATCATGGTATGTGCAATTTCTTACATGATGTTAAACTGTCCAGATCATCTAGGACAGTGGTTTGGCCAGGGACCCACATTTTCCCATGGTCATTGAGTCACGACAGTATGTTTGTGAAATAAATTTGCTTGTATAAATATATATATATATGTAAACAAGCAAATTTATTTCTAAACATTAATGAAATACTGTGACAGTACTTGTGTGTCAACAAATAAATTTGCTTGTTTTTTAAAAACAAATATATATACATATATATATATATATATATATATATATTTTTTTTTTTTTTTTTACAAAACAAGCGTGCATTATGACAGAATCACAGGTGCAATATAATAATCAAACATTCTTATCAAGTGAACGAGAAATAACAAATGGACTGCATTCATACTACTACATTCATTAAAGCATTTTACAATGTACACACATCAAGTGTAAATGTATGTGCAGCATTCACCCATTTGGTCATATAACCACAAAGGTTCTGCCTTTATTTTTATAATAAATCTATAGATTGTCACTGTCCAATTGCACAGTTGTTACACAATCCTATCAATGTAGGTGCTAAACCCGAGCTACTAATGTTGCAAAAGTTCCATTGTACCCTCATGGTGTCAGATTCATCTTTTGCTGTTTTTCTAAATAGAAGAGTTGGTTTTGCTTCTTCTGTATGAGCCTTTCCTGTTTGCACATACTTGGTATACAAAAGCTAAACTCACCATGAAGTTAAATATCCTGAATGGCATTAACCTGGATGCTGTCATTAATAATGTTATATTTTCTCAATAATTAATATGCTTAGTTATTTTGCTGTTGTTTTTCTATTACTTTAAACAGCAAATACACAATGTTGTCATTTCATTGCAGCTTGAGAAACTCCATGCCATTGGATACAAGCCAGTTCTGCTTCTTGGAAAGGAGACCAAAAGAAAGAAAACAAGTGTGAAATATTAACCCCTCGCTGCACACTCTCCACCTATGCCCAGGACTACCTTCAGAAGATAGGCTCATTTTATGAATACCTTTGTGAAGGTGAGATGCATGCACTGTATTTTCACAACTTGTGTTGAGTACGCAAAAAGATTTTGTCAGTGTGTAAATCATAAAGGGATGGCTCACCCCTAAAACTTAAATTCAGTCATCAACTCCTAACCTCCTTGACAGTAGAAACTTGGGAGAGGTTTCCATTTTTATATAACCAACACAGAGTTTGTTAGCACAACACTGGATCTTTTAAAACAATTGAAGTATTTCAATATTTATCTAGCCTTGGACACAGTCAAACAGCACTCCCTCAAACCATTTTGTAAGATTTGGCAAACTACAAATTGTAAGACAACTGACTTCAAAACGTTTTTACCTGTCCACTGCCACTTTTTTTATTTGCATAGTATTGTGAGGTTTTAAAGCAAGTGCACAAGATTTGGGGATGAGGAGCGAACTACTATGATTATGTGATTAACTGTGTAGATTAATAAGACATGGTTCCCTTTGAAAGGGAACTCTACTTCATGCGTTTGACACACTATGGGGAACGCCACACGTGAACCGATGTCTGAAAGCCAAGTATCAAATCTTTCCAATCCTATTGGCCAGCAACAGCCTATGACATCATCATAGCGCGACCGGAAGTATATAAGGAGCGCCAGTATCTTTTCGTCTTCGGGACTGTTGTGTCTGATCCGCTATTGCAATCGAATCTGGTAACGAATATTTTCTATCATGTCTGACAAACGTTTCAGGAAGTGTGCTGACCCATGTCCAAGGTTTTTGACACCTGAGGACACACACAACCTGTGCGTTTTCTGTCTGGGCGAGGAGCCATGAAGAGCGCTCCGTTCCCGCCTGTCACTCTTCTCGAGGGAAGGCGGTGGCATCTGTGCCTGGTGGTTCTGGCCCTGCTCGCGCTGAGGCAGAGCGGCGGCTGAAATCATGGGGCTCGCAGGTGGAGCTCGCTGAGGAGTTTGAGAGAGGCGTTAATCTTTCTCAGTCCCCAGCGCTGGCGGGGATGAGTTGCTGGATGATGATGACGTCCTTTCTTTGACATCATCGGATCCAGCAGCGAGTGCTCTTTGGCTGCTAGCCCCAGAGAGCAGGAGATGGCGGTTGAAGAAGAAGCAGGTGAGCCTGCTGGTTCTTCTAAGCCTCCCTGCCCTGCATATGCTGAGCTGCTGGAGGTTATGGAGCGTGCTTCTGGCAGGCTGCAGCCGCCTTGGGGCGCGTTAGGAAAGAAACCACACGCAGAGCGGCAGACGGCGGTTCCTTTCCGGCCATGGCCCTGCAGCTCCGTGAGCCTTCCATTCCTTCCTGATCTCCATGTTGAGATCGAGAAGGCATGGAAGAACCCGTATTCGGCTCGTATTCATCGACTTCAGCGGCGAACCGCTGATGTTGAGGGATTGAGCCAGCATGGGTATGTGTCGATGCCCCTATTGGCGAGGCGTTTGCGAACTATCTCGCCACGGGGAGGGCACCGACACTGAAAGCTCCAGTCCTGTCGACTAAGCCCCTTAAAGTGACATCTCGCTAAACGGCAGGGCATACATGGCAGCGGGTCAGGCCGGTGCGGCTCTACACACCATGGTGGTGTTACAAGCCTACTAGGCCGACCTGCTGAAGGATCTGGACCAGGGGCAGGGTTTGTCCCCTGAGGCGGTGGAAGAGCTGCGCGAAGTTCAGGGAGGCGAGGCGCACTCAGCAGCGTTTAGAACCTGCATCCCGCTCAGATCCGAATCTGGGCCCAGACAGCCAGGAGGTCCTGGTCCATCTCGAGCTGAGGCTCAGAGACAGGGCCAGAGGTCCAGTGTGGCCGCTCGAGTGCCTCCTCCTCCCAGGAGCAAGTCGGAGAGACGGCGGGACTCGAGGAGGAAGAAGCAGGATTTAAGGGAGGTTATCGATCGCAGACGCCAGCAGCGTCCGGGTAATCGATTCCCTCTCTTTGCGAGGCGACTTTATACCTGCCCTCACATTCACATTCAGACATTCAGAAAAACACAGAGCTGAACAAAACACTCCTCTCCCTCCACTCACAGCTCTCACAGAACACCAGATAAGCAGACGAGACAGTACAAATACTGAACATTTCTTGAAATAATATTTTCTGGATGTTCACGTTCTTCCTCTCAGTCTTTATTCACCTTTTTCCCATAGTTTATCAACAGAAATTCATAAAAGTTGATTATGCCAGTTGTATCGTAACTGTATAGAACAGTATAGTTCTAATAGCGGGGCACATTGTAACGCAGTGTTACAACGAACCCTATCTGCGCAACTGAATTTAAACCTGGTTAGTGTCTTCTGATAGTTAGTGAAGCATTAAAGAACTACCCAAACTGCTAAACAAGAGATTGGAGATTAAAATATCAGATTTGTCTAATTTTAAATAAAAACAAAAAATATAGATGAAAAATTAGCTTAAGTAAGAAATTTACTTTTGCTATTGTTAAATAAATGTTCAATATCTTCTAAAGATATTTGAATTTTGGTGCATTTTTTTTCTCTATATATTGTCTATATGGCAACTAGTAAATACGCCAAGTTTCTTCATGCTAGCGTGTGTGGAAGTATTTAAACCACGTGTGTTACAACTAACCCCGTGTTAGTTTGTGCCCCGCGCTCCCCTACACCCCCTCAAGGCTTTGATTTGAGTTGATACATACGACACAGGGGCGGAGCCAGACGTTGTAAACATTCGGGGCTTAGCCCAAATCTATTTTGTCCAATGAGAATTTAATTTTCAGTTAACAGTTTTACTGTCATGAAAGGAACTTTGTAGTATGCTGCAGTAAAGTTCATAAAATGTACATTGTTTCCCACAGAAATTTGCAAAACTTTGTTTGGTGTAGCTCCTCTAGGGGGGTCAGTGGGCAAATTTTGTACATTTTAAGGTTAAATACATCAATCTGGTGCACTTTGAGAGCTCAAAACTGAGAGCTTAAGCCCATGTGTGCAAACTGAACAAAGAAACAGCATACCTGGACATTAAAGAGGGCTCAAACATCTTTATAGTTGTGATATAGAGTCTCAGTCTACATTACATTGACACTGGTGTTTTAGGATGCCAAACAATTATTAGGCCTACAATAATATTATAATATGATTTAGGCCTTTATAATTATTCATATGACATATTGTAACAAATGCACTGTAAAATAAATGAAAATTTTTATAAGTAGTTACTTTACAATACAGTATAGGGAAATTACAAAACTTTTGTACTAATTTCTTCACTTGCAAGAGATAAACCCTTGAGCTTTTATTTTGATCAGCTGATCACGTGAGCAAATGTGCGCACTTCTCTTTAAAACACGACTGTATATATATACTTAAAGGATTAGTTCACTTCTGAATGAAAATTACCTGATAATTTACTCACCCCCATGTCATCCAAGATGTTCATGTCTTTCTTTCTTCAGTCGAAAAGAAATGAAGGTTTTTGATGAAAACATTCCAGGATTATTCTCCTTATAGTGGACTTCAATGGACTCCACTGTTGAAGGTCAAAATTACAGTTTCAGTGCAGCTTCAAAGGGCTTTAAACGATACCAGACGAGGAATAAGAGTCTTATCTAGTGAAACGATTGGTTGTGAAGAAGTACTTCAGAGCTTAAAAACAACTTATTTATTTCCTTTTTAATAAATTAAATGTAATATATTTTCCTTTCATCTAGTGTGTTTGCTGCCTATTACACAACCTGACAAAATTTGTGATTGTGACCCTCAAAACCTGTCTGTTGTCGCTGGGCGATCAGTTGTACTCATCTGTATAAATGGTATGACTTGCAGTGTTTTGTATTGTATTTGTCTATTGGCTTAACCTGCTGAGAGATGACTGAAGAGTATCAATGTGTGTTTACTATTTTTGTTTTTCTTTGGAAATCTTTGCAGGTCGCTATGGCATCTTCCTGCCAGTTATGAATTGCAGAACATGTCTTGCATCATGGACACCTGAGGTGGTGGACCTGCTGTTTAGTGGTTACTGGCCAGGTACTGTTGGGTTTCAAACCATATACCAGGTAGACCTTTTCACATCTTTTGAGGACCTGAAGATCAGTGCACCAGGACTTTCAAGACAAGCATTTGTGAAAATGTTACAACAGCGCTCACAACAATTTGGAAGGGTAAGACTTGGAAAGCCATTTTGTTTTCTGCATTTATGCAAGTCTAACTGGCATGTCACTTATTCAAATTTTCATAATTCCAGAGTGGTAACATTTGTGGCGACATCTTCCAAAAAGCTTTCCTTGAATGGATATATTGTCGTCATAAAAGAGAGAAACTCTGCGGCATTGACCACTTCTCTTGCCCAGCTTGCACCCCAGATACAGTTGCTGTGTCTGCAGATGGAAACCGAAAACTATATAGATTCAGCAAAACAAAGGGGTATATTATTATTGATAACTTTACACTGTCAACATTTCTTGTGAATATTTTTTGACATTGCCATATTTTCTTTGTGTAGGGCAGAGGAACAACCATTTTTTGATGGAGTTTTTCTTGCCAATGACAAAGATGTAGCAACATTTGTTGATAGTGTTCATGAGAAGACCAATCCGGTAAGATATTTGTCAAAAGACTTTATACCATAATTTGTAAGGTGCCTTTTGGATGTCCATTAGCACAATGACCAATTTTATGTGTTTCCTCCTTAAACCTCTTTTTACTGTGTTTTTTTCTGCAGACCGTAACAAACAGCGACACAAGATCCGAAGACAGATTTGAGAGGATAAGAAAAAGCTGTTTAATGCCATATCCCAATACAATGATCTTCCAAACACCACAGAATCTGTAGATTCAATTGAAGACCTTCCGGCAACAGAAAGCCCTATCTGGCCGGTCATACAAAAACCTCTATTCCACTCGAGTGAACACAAACTCCAGCAGAGAGAGAAACAACACTTCAACACACTGATATTAGAAGAAACTCAGATCTTCTCAACACTCAGACATTCAGTTTGGACTAAATGCTTTCACAGTTTATAGAAATATATTTGATGATTGTGACCTCTGAGGTGACCTTTGACCTCTTTTATCATGGATGATGATATTATCATATTCACATATTATCAGAAACATTCACCTTATATAAAATGAATCATGCATGAGAGTGAATAGATTATTTCTACAGCGGCACTGAAAGATGAAAATGCTTCATCCACACTGATAGATGTTCATATAAAGTCAAAGACTAGTGTCGTATCAGTCTGTCAAACATAAACAAAAAACATTTTATAATTAAAAATTAAAATTAAAAACATTTTACAATTAATCAATATGTAAATTTACTTACACTCAGTAGAATATCTAAAGTAGACTATTGAAATACCAAATCTTATATGTAGAGAGTTTATTAGTTTGTTAGCAGCTCACGCTGTTGTAAATCCTGCCCACTTGTTTGCATTGTCACACATGCTTCAGTGCTCTGAGAGTGTTTATAGTGCTGTGAGTTTAACACTTCATGACTGAGAGCAGAACAGAACACAATCTTCATCATCACACAAGACAAAAGAACAACAATGAACAAAATCACCTTCTTCATCTGGACTCTGATCTGTATATCAGGTATACAGTGAAACTCTGACTTGCTTATAACTAAAAAAAAGTTGGTTCATGTTTCGATTGCCATGATGTAATTCACATCTGAATCTATTCATTTCTCTTCCAGGCTCCAGTGGACAGATCACAGTTACTCAAACTCCTGTAGTTCATACAGTCACACCAGGAGAAACTGTTGTGATGAGATGCAGCGCCAGCACTCCTTTAACAGGCTGTAACCCACCCTGTCTGTCCTGGAACTTACAGAAACCTGGAGAAGCTCCTAAACTCCTCATATATGAAGCAACAAGCCGTTATACTGGAACTCCATCTAGATTCAGTGGCAGTGGATCTGGCAGTGATTTCACTCTGACCATCAGTGGAGTCCAGACTGAAGATACAGGAGATTATTACTGTCTGAGTTGGCACTATCCAAACAGTAACTGGGTGTTCACACAGTGTTAAAGAGTCGTACAAAACCACTAGAGGGTCACATGTCTTTAACATAACTGAGTTTTACACACCTTTCCTTTAAGACTGTGGCTGCATCCAAAATCACATTCTTCCCTACTATATTGTAGGTCAAAAACAGTATGTGGCAAAAGAAGTATGTGTGAATTCACAGTATTCATTAAAGAACAGGTGAAAAGTACCGGATGATCTACTATTTCCGGTGAGATTCTGAAGTGTGCATTTGATGGACACTTTACTATCCCATGAGGCCACGGGAGAGGATTTGTAAATGATACTGAAGCGACGCAACTGACGCTGGTAGGTCACATGGTAATGACATCATGGCAGATGTAGTATGTCCAGATTACATTCATACACACACACTCATACTATACAGAACATACTTTTTTAGCGGTCATGAAATAATTACTTGTTCAAAATAAGTACCTACTGAAGAGAGTATGTGATTTCAGACGCAGACCATGTGTTTGATACTCCATACACTTTATTGTTATTAATGTCTATCTGTTAAGTTGTTACAATACAGACTGGGCAGAGGCAGAGGTAACGGTTAACAGACTTTATTTTCACACACAGCAGAGCAGACGGTAGTGCAGGTAAGTGAAGATGAATGTAGTAAGTTGTGAAGGTGGTGATAAATTGTGATACTGTCCTTTGTGGGTTTGCAGGAGTGATGAACGATGATGAGGTGAGGAGATGGCTGACGAGGAAGACTGGAGACACTCACACACAAACTGGAACAACACGAGGAGACTTGGAGACAGAAGGAGACAGGTAGGTATCTTCAATGGAGTCCAAGAGGTAAGCATATAGCATTCTATGTGCGTCTGAGACCGGACAGTGAGTGAATGTGTGTGAGTGTGTTTTATGCTGGAGGTGATGAGTGAGTAGATGAGGTGCAGGTGCAGATGATTAGTACTCCGGGATTGAGTGCGCTGTGATTGGGTGATGTTGGAACCTGGCGTGTCTGTGACAGTACCCCCTCCACGGCCCGCTCCTGAGGGCCGAGGACCCCGACGTCGTGGTGGTCGGCCTCTTCCACGGGGGCTGGTCTGTCAGGGTGGTTTGAATGGAAGGTTTGAAGGAGGTTGGGATCCAAGATGTCGTCCCTGGGGACCCATGAGCGTTCTTCTGGGCGTAGCCTTCCCAGTCAACCAGATATTCCAGGATACCACCACGGCGTCGGGAGTCCAAGATCTCGTGAACCTCGTGCAGCGGCGCCGTCGTCCAGGATAAGTGGAAGGGGGTTCGGAGGCTGCCACGCCAGGTCCTGTGGAGAGAGGAACAGAAGGGTGGTGAGGCTTGAGTAGTGAAACATGGAATGTGGGGTGAATTCTATAGTGAGGAGGTAGCTGAAGTTGATGCGTGACTGGGTTGATCTGCTTGGTGATGGTAAATGGGCCAATGAACCTGGGACTCAGCTTCCGGCAGGGCAGGCGCAGGTGGATGTCCCTGGTTGACAGCCAGACCTTCTGACCGGGCTGGTAGGAGGAGAGCTTCGGACCGCGAAGGTCTGCTGTCATGCTGCGTCTGCGCAGGGCTCGCTGCAGTTGGTGATGTGCTGAGTCCCAGACCCTCTCGCTCTCTCGGAACCAGTAATCCACAGATGGTACATCAGAGGGTTCCCCAGACCAGGGAACAGTGGGGTTGGTAGCAGTACGCATTGGAATGGTGTGAGGCCGGTGGAAGGCTGACGGAGAGAGTTCTGGGCGCATTTCTGGCCCAACCCAGGTACTGGTTCCAAGAGTCCTGGTGGTCATGACAGAAGGTACGGAGGAAGCGACCGATCTCCTGGATCTTCCGTTCCGTCTGCCCGTTCGACTGTGGATGGTATCCGGATGTCAGGCTGACGGTCACACCTAGGAGCGAGAAGAAGGCCCTCCATACCTTTGAGATGAATTGCGGACCCCTGTCGGAGACGATATCTTCTGGGATACCGAAGTATCGGAAAACATGGTTGAATAGTGCCTCCGCCGTCTCCATAGCAGTGGGTAGGCCTCTTAGGGGTATTAGGCGGCAGGACTTCGAGAACCGGTCCACTACTACTAGGACACAGGTGTTGTTGTTGGAGGCAGGCAGGTCGGTAATAAAGTCGACTCCTAGGTGTGACCAGGGTCGGTTGGGAACGGGCAGAGGTAGGAGCTTGCCGGATGGTAAATGGCGTGGGCTCTTAGAGATGGCGCATTCCTTACAGCCCTGCACGTACCTTCTGACATCAGCTGCCATGTTGGGCCACCAGAAGCGTTCCCTCAGCAACGAGAGGGTTTCATTGGCCCCGGGTGACCAGTGCCAAGTGACGTGTGGGCTGAGTGGATAAGAGGAGTGTGTCGTGATCTTGGGAGGTAGCACAAGCCTGGTGGGCAACCGGCGGAGCGTTGGTGGAGGCATTGGAGGAGGGCACGGATTCCTCGGACCAGGAGATGGGGCTGATGATGAGTTCTTCGGGAATGATGGGTTCTGGATCTTCTGGAGTTTTCTCTGGAGCATGGAAACGGGAGAGAGCATCTGCTTTAACATTTTTGGCCGGGACGGTAGGAGATGGTGAAGTTAAATCTGGTGAAGAATAAGGCCCAGCGGGCTTGTCTGGGGTTGAGTCTCTTTGCAGATCGTAAGTATTCAAGGTTTTTATGGTCTGTGAGGACTTGAAAGGGTGTTTGGCTCCCTCCAGCCAATGCCTCCACTCCTCCAGGGCGAGCTTCACAGCTAGGAGTTCACGGTTGCCGATGTCGTAGTTTCTCTCCGCCGGGTTGAGCTTGCGGGAGAAGAAGGCACATGGATGGAGTCGGCTGGGATTCCCTGCTGCTGGGACAACACCGCTCCTACTCCAGTGGTGGAGGCATCCACCTCGACAACGAAGGGCAGCTCTGGGTTGGGGTGGATGAGGAGAGGAGCGGTGGTGAAGGCTTCCTTGAGCTGGTCGAATGCCTTCGTGGCCTCAGGGGTCCAGGACAGAGACTTGGGCTTGTGTCTGAGCAGGTTGGTGAGTGGACTGGCAAGGAGCTGTAATTGTGGATGAAACAGCGGTAGAAGTTAGAGAATCCGAGAAATCTTTGCAGTTCTTTGATGGATGAGGGAGTTGGCCAGTTTTTGATGGCTTCCACCTTCCCCTCGTCCATCCGGATGCCACTGCTGTCAATGATGTAACCGAGGAAATGTACTGAAGACTGATGAAATGAACATTTTTCTGCCTTGAGGAATAGATGGAACTTGCAGAGTTGTTGGAGGACCTCCGCATAGCGTGGTGGCGATGTTCGGCCAGGCTCCGGGAGTAGATCAAGATGTCATCAATGTAGACCAGGACAAACCGATGGAGATACTCCCGGAGCACCTCATGAATGAAATCCTGGAATACGGAGGGGGCGTTGACCAGGCCATACGGCATAACGAGGTACTCGTAGTGGCCGGTAGGTGTCACAAAGGCGGTCTTCCACTCGTCCCCCTCGCGTATCCGGATGAGGTTGTACGCGCTGCGGAGGTCCAGTTTAGTGAAGACAGTGGCACCACGGAGATGTTCTAGGGCTGAAGGGACGAGAGGAAGGGGATAACGGAACTTGACTGTGATATTATTTAAAGCGCGGTAGTCAATGCAGGGCCTCAAGCCTCCGTCCTTCTTGGCCACGAAGAAGAAGCTTGAAGCAGCAGGGGAAGTGGATGGTCGGATGTATCCTTGTGAGAGAGCCTCCTTTATATACTCCTCCATGGCCTTCTCCTCCGGGATGGATAGAGGGTATATCCTTCCCTAGGCACTGGTTCACCCGGAAGCAGAGCGATGGCACAGTCCCATGGCCGGTGTGGAGGCAGCTTGGAGGCTCGTTGAGGGCAGAATACGTCGCTGAAGGGGCGTAACACTCTGGGATGTCGATAGGCGTCGATCCACTGGGCTCTCGATGGTCGTGGCACAGACAGGAAGAGCTTCGGAGCGTGGAGTGCGTGGGATTGGGAGCCCAGGAAGCAGTCGTGGAAACAGGTTTCGCCCCACTTCAGGACCTCGCCAGTTCTCCAGGAGAGTGTTGGGTTGTGCTGCTCCAACCAGGGCGCCCTAGGATCACGTCAGCGGTGGATCCCTCCAGAACCAGCAGATGGAGGTGTTCGGCGTGAAGCAGGCCGACTTGAATCTGGATGGCATCGGTGCAGCGGCGAATGTGTTTACGGCTTAAGGATTCTCCTGTCACTGATCGTATCTGGTAGGTGGTCGGCGTGGCCGTGGTCTTGATGCGGAGCTGGCGACAGAGGGTCCCGGAGATGAAGTTGCCGGCTGACCCAGAATCGAGGAGGGCAACAACTGGAAGGGAAGTGTCAGAAGCAGTAAGTGTTACAGTTGTGGTGAGTGGTTTCATCTTCTTAATGGATGGTATGATGGCACTCACCATGGGTCGTGGAGGACGAATTGGGCATGTGGAGAGGATATGCCCAGGAGAACCGCAGTATAAACATAGATTCTGGGTCAGCCGCCTCTGTCGCTCAGCCGGGGAGAGCCGAGTGCCTTCCAGAGACATGGGTTCGTTGGCTGGTTCTGGGGGGCTGACGGATTCTGGTCGGCGGGCTGAGATGGCGAACAGCGGCTGGTCCTGGTGTTCTTCAAGACACGACTGCATACGAGTGGCGAAACGAATGGAGAGTTGAATGAATCGTTCCAGGCCGATGGAATCCTCGTATGCAACCGCACGCGCGAGGATCCAGTCCTTGACGATATGTTGCAATCAAAGCCTGCTCATTCCAGCCGCTGGATGCTGCGAGTCGAAACTGCAAGGCATAGTCATTCACAGAAAGAGATCCTTGTTTTAAATTGTAGAGTTTCTCACCAACAGAAGAATCAGAGATGGGCTTCCGAACACTTCGCGGAAGTGAGCCACAAAACCGGAGTATGATTGAGTGATGGGATGGTTTTGAGACCAGATTGAGTCAGCCCAACGGAGCGCTTTGCCTTGCAGTTGGGAGATGATGAACGCCACTTTCGATGTTTGGTGGGGAAATTGTGCGGTTGCATCTCCAGGACCAGCGAGCACTGCAGAAGGAATCCGCTGCAGTCCTCCGCCGAACCAGAGTAGAGGCGCCCGGTTTAGCCATGGGACTGGCGTGCACAGGTGGTGAAGGAGAGGTTGCGGTGTTAGCGGAAGTGATCGCTGGAATGGGTGATGCTGGAGTGGTGGAAAGAGCTCGCGAAGGACATCGGCGAGCTCTTGAATGGGATCCGGTTGGCTCATGCTGTGTGTGAAGACGATGTTTTCAGGTCCGGTCTTCTGTTACAATACAGACTGGGCAGAGGCAGAGGTAACGGTTAACAGACTTTATTTTCACACACAGCAGAGCAGACGGTAGTGCAGGTAAGTGAAGATGAATGTAGTAAGTTGTGAAGGTGGTGATAAATTGTGATACTGTCCTTTTGTGGGTTTGCAGGAGTGATGAACGATGATGAGGTGAGGAGATGGCTGACGAGGAAGACTGGAGACACTCACACACAAACTGGAACAACACGAGGAGACTTGGAGACGAAGGAGACAGGTAGGTATCTTCAATGGAGTCCAAGAGGTAAGCATATAGCATTCTATGTGCGTACAAGACCGGACAGTGAGTGAATGTGTGTGAGTGTGTTTTATGCTGGAGGTGATGAGTGAGTAGATGAGGTGCAGGTGCAGATGATTAGTACTCCGGGGATTGAGTGCGCTGTGATTGGGTGATGTTGGAACCTGGCGTGTCTGTGACATAAGTTACCATATTACAGTTTTTTTTTTTCAACTGCTTACACACAAAATCCTTACTTGTCACACAATTTCTGGAAGCTGACACTCAAACACCAGAACCACACACCAAATCTGCAAAACCATACACTAATTCTCTGCCTTCGACTTTTTGCAAAACACAACACACAATTCTCTATGTAACACAAAAATCTAACAGGAAGTATCTTGATTTCCTTTTTCAAACACAACCTTTGTTTCTGTCCAGCTACACACGGTTGTATTTCTTTTCTTTCGTACTGTAATACTGTATTCACAACCACAAATGCTTCTTGCTTTCGTGTTTACCGTGAATTTTTCAACATCTCTCTGCCAATTACTTTCAATCTTGTACAGAAATGAACATATGAGCTCATGAAAGAAGAGCTTTAGGTTTTGAATAACTGTGTGTATATGATATACAGAATATTATGGCAAAGATGTTTGCAACGTAAATCAAATGTTTGATTTTGAGATGTGTTTGTGATATTTTGAATGCAGTGCTTCATTTTGGCAAAATGAAAATGAGGCAAAGTTTTGAAAATGTGTGTAAACAGTTGAAAAAAAAAAAAAAACTATAATCAACACTACATGATATTTGTGGAAGTGCCAGAAAATTCCACATGATGGTTGATTGTTTATTATTCATTTATGTTGATGATGATGATACATGTTTAGGTGGCCTTAACTACTACTTACATCAAAAAATAAGTACAATGTACTTAATGTGTTCATATTGTATTGCAAAACACTTTTGCTGCTACTGAGATGGGATACGGGTAAGATTAGGGACAGGTTTGGTGTTCTTTTGTCCCTCATGATACACACCAAAGTTATGTAAACTTTTGTCATTTTTGGAGTTTGAAAGTGTGACTTTTACTATGGTACTTTAATATCAATTAATTTAGAATATTTCTTCCTTTAATATTGCATTGAAAAAAAAAACACATTAACAACATTAATTTTTATAAACAACATTAACTTTTAATTTCTGGGTGAATTATTCTGTCTGGGATTCACTGCATGGTCCACATGAAATCCTCTTTGAATTCTAGAAACAGATGATTTTTCTATTCATAACGTGGGCAGCAGATGTACTACCACAAGTAGGCTCCACCGTCACCCAATCACAGCGCACCCTGTCACCCGAATACTAATCACGCACACCTGCACGTCATCAGCACACTCATCACCAGCAGTATAAAGGACTCTCTTTCACACACGCTCATTGTCCGGTCTCATTAGCATCTTACCTGTATGCTTACCTCAAGGACTCCGTTGGATTACTTACCTGTCTCCAGTTTGTCTCCTGTTCTCCTCCTGTGTGCTTCGTCTTCGTGTGTGAAGTCCAGCTCCGTTGTTGTGTCTGGAAACCTGCATTCACCTACAAAACAAAGGATAGTATTACCACTCCATTTATCACCATTCACCTGAAGATTTGCCATTCACTCACCTGCTTAAGTGTTGTTCATCTGGTTGTGAAAATAAACACCTTACTTTTATACATCCAGTGTCTCTGCCCTTCTGTGATTGTAACAGTATCAAGGTGAGACTCACCAGTCTCCTCAACACTGAAGACAATCTGACCACTTTCATCGTCAGCCGTGTCGATTATTAATCCGCTCGGAGCATTAACAATCACAGACAGATGACTATCAAGGGCCACACAGTCACCAGCTGGACCTGATCACACACATACTGAGCTGAAACATTCAAACGATTCAAGTTCATACTAATATTTAAATGCAGAACAATGTCTTTCCATGAAGTGTAAGTAGAAGCGCTCACCATAGTGAGAAAAGTGCCAGAAGCACTGGAGATCTCCGGCACACAGCATGATGACAAAGTCATACTGATCCACTGCCCAGAAGAGCTCCTGATCCGATAGTTCTGGATGAGGGTCTTTCAACGCTCCACTGTTGCTCAACACAAACATTTACAGAAGCCAAACAGGATAAATGCCATTCTATAACATTTCAGATAAGAATGGATATGACTGGAAATAAGCTAAATGAGACCAGAGACCTATTAAGTTTCTGATGATGATTAACTTTGAGTTTTATTCAAAAGACTGCATTTATGTTTGTAATCTCTGAAACCCTTGAACAGCCACTGGATTCAACAATAGTTACTAAAAATAACATTATTGGGAATGTACAATGATCATTCTGTAACTCTAGTGTATATTAGTTTGTCTGTTGTAAATCCTGCCCACTTGTTTGCATTGTCACACATGCTTCAGTGCTCTGAGAGTGTTTATAGTGCTGTGAGTTTAACACTTCATGACTGAGAGCAGAACAGAACACAATCTTCATCATCACACAAGACAAAAGAACAACAATGAACAAAATCACCTTCTTCATCTGGACTCTCACACTGTTTATTCAAGGTTTGTGAAATACAGTTGTTTTTTTTTTTTTTAATTCTATTAAAATGTCAAATATCATTTTCATTTTTGTTTCTGTTTTCTCTCAGAGTGTAGAGGACAGTACACTGTAACTCAGAGTCCATCAATAACAGCAGCTCAACCAGGACAAGAAGTCAGAATAAACTGTAAAACCAGCAGTAGAGTGAATGGTGGTAATGACTTACACTGGTACTTACAGAAACCTGGAGAAGCTCCTAAACTCCTCATATATGCAGCAACAAGCCGTTATACTGGAACTCCATCTAGATTCAGTGGCAGTGGATCTGGCAGTGATTTCACTCTGACCATCAGTGGAGTCCAGACTGAAGATACAGGAGATTATTACTGTCAGAGTAGACACTGTCCTAGTAGCTGTGTGTTCACACAGTGATAAAGAGTCGTACAAAAACCTCGGTCAGTCAGACGTCACAGTGATGCACTGATACAGCTGAGAGATACTGCAGCTGCTGACGGAGGATCACAAACAACACAATGACAATGTTTAGCAAAGTTTCTAAAGACTTTAAAAATTAATTAATAGAGTAAATATAAATGTATATGTAGTCATTTATTTTTATATGAAATAACCGTTAGTGGTGATATTAATTATGGCAGCACTGGGATGTTTTATTGTTTGTGTTTCAGATCACAGTATGAGAGCGATGTGGAGTGAAGCAGAAATAGCAGTTGTTTTTAATGTGTTTTCTCTCACTCCAGGATTGAAAGAAGTGGTTTCTTTCACCAGATGTTGTGGGAAAATACTAACTAATCAGGTTTTGTCTGAAAGGTAAGTTAGAAAGTTCTTGCTTATAGAACTGTTATATAAAAGTAATACGACATTCACAGTCGTGCTGCTCTTCATGTCTATGGTCGAATCACAGCTGTGCTGATATTCAGTATAACTGCACTCTTGATCATGTGGAACTGATTAAATGTGACAGGATGAAAAAAACAGCACAACACCTTCAATCTTTTAAACACAACTTCAGTAAGGGTGTGTAACCCTAATAAAAATATGGCAGTGTCTATTTGTGTCACAGTGCTGTGTTGTTAACACACACAAACACAAAGGGAAACAGGCAGTCTTTAATAAATCCACAGGAATATCATCAACCAGAGAACAGCAATCCAACAAAACTGAACCATAGACAAGATCTGACAGCAATGAACAGAAACAAAGGAACTGAAGAACACCGGAAAACAAGGATAATTAACGACACACACCTGAACTGAATGATGAATCAAATTAACAACCATGACAACAAACTCAACAAGGGAAAAGAAAGTCCAAACTAAGTGAGACTGTGACAGATTCATACTCACAAAACAAAATTACATCCACCTCCCTACAAACATCCCACATAAATATAACAGGTTTCAGGTCAAAACCACTCAAAGTAAACCACTAAACTCACTTTCACTGTACAAATCAACAAACAACTAGAGTGTCAAACAATTTTTGGGCCCCGGACACAGGAGAGATCTGTGTGGAGGAAATATCCTCAGTCTCTCTCCAAGTGAAGGTACTGTGGGTCTCTTTTACTCCAGGAGTCTGTTCCAGAAAACAAGGTTAACTTACCGTCACATAAACCCTGAACTCTCGGTTGATTAACCCAAACCATGTTTACTCGAGGTATGCTGGTTCCAAACCAGCGGTCTGGAGTGAGTTCAGTCAAACCAGAGAAACTGACCACACAACTTTCTCAACCGAGCGCTGAATCCAGGAGTCAAGGAATGGAGAACACAAGGAATAAAGTATACAGCAAGAGGCTCTTAATGCATCGTGTTTCCTTCTGGAGCATCAGTGAATGTTTGAACCTTTTTTATAGTTGTGTTTGAGTCCCTCAGTTGTCCTTAGTGTGAGAAGATGGATCTCAAAATCATACAGTCACTGCTGGAAAGGGTCCAAATATGCAGAAGATGCTGGAAAACTGAAGAATCTGCAGGACCTGGAGGATTTTTCCAAAGAGCAGAGCTCAGTTTAACTGCTCATGAACAAACAAGGGACTCATGAACAGAACAAACAAACAGTCGTGGATCATCCTGAGCGGTATTGCACAAAAGCAGGATAAGGGATTAAGCTGGGATTTTTCAGTTATCCTGGCGGATTTAGCCCTGACTCAGTTGCATAAAAGCAGGCTAGATGAAGCTATATTAAGTTACTATGGAGATTTATTCTTTGCTCCAGATCAGGCTAACAACCGGGCTAAGATTAATCCTAGTGATTTATCTGTTAGTTCTGCTGTCAATCCTACTAGAAATTAATGTGTTTCACAGTCACTCCATGGTCCTCTGTAAATATGTTGCATCATTTTAATTATTCTGCATTAAAATACTAGATAAACTGTCATTCATCTAATTATGGCTACTGTTATTTTACTGTTATTATGAAGACTGCTGTTCATATTGCTGTCAGAGGTTTGATGAATATATCATTGCAGTTTGTTTTGATTTAGCCTATCATTTAATAAAGGATAATGTATGTCACTCTTTCATGTGTGCATGTATTTTATTTGGCATTGGTAGCACACACTGTTTATCTTCACAAATTCTAGTTCCACTTCACTGGATCAATAACTATGTAGTGTACTGGACATTCATGAGAAAGGTGGGAGACCACAATGTTTTTGGAGCTTTGGATGATTAATATATTCAAGTAACTATGATTAATACATTGTGTTACAGGTTCAGTGTGAATATGATATGTGAATATGTGAAATGCTAAATCCAGTACAGACAATAAAATATGTCAGCAGACACTATTCACCTAATTTGTACATTTTTTCACCAATCTAGTCACTTACCAGCCTGCAACATGTTCTTGTACTTAATCTTGACTTGCTGCCAGGTCCTTTTTTTTTTTTTTTTTGGCCAGACATGTCTGTTCTTTAAGAAGGATAGATAGATAAGAGATAAAATAGATCAAATTATAGATTAGATAAAATTAATTAGATAGAAAAGAACCTAAATAAAAATAGATAAGAGTAGATAGATGAGATAGATTAAATAGACATATAAAATAAACTACATAGATAAAATAGATGATAGTGGATAAGTGTTTGCAATTAATCTTCATGATAAATTTCCTGAGTAACATGCATGTCCACTGGTCACATTTAAGGCAAAGTGTTCATTTGTGGAAATGAATTGTAATTATGATGGTCTCAGTGGAGCACTGGTTATTTGGAGCATGTTATGATCTTATACCTATAATTATTGTCTTTTTTCTTTTTTTTTTTAGAAAAACAGAAAAGGTACTGGTAATTTTCTGCCAGGACATTGCCTGTTAAGTTGTAACCCTGTGTAACCCTAAAACACAAAATGCAATGCATAATTTAAAACACAGGTAAAAAAAATTCAAAAAATTAATATGGATAATTCCTTCATATTGTGCCCTATTTTCACTGAATTTTCTTGAGTGTAGCACACGACTAACCAATACACTGCTTAAAACTATTTTTGCTCAAAATCTGTACTTTTACTAGTTAATAAGAAAATACATAAAATGTAATTGTTCAAAAATGTGTAACTGTTCAATAATTCAATGTTGAATTTAAAAATACTAATATCTGATAAAGATGTTGCTTATATTACTTTTACAAATAAAATATTTTTATATTTTTTTATGTACAAATCTAAATGAACATATTACAAAATCACATTTTTTATGTGTATACTACGCAAAAACGAAATGACATCACAACGTCATTTAGCAACTTTTAGCAACAAATCGACCCACCTTTAGCAACTTACTCTGAAAATTAGTTGGCAACGCTGATTATATGTTTCCATTAGAGGCTGTTTCTCACGGGTTTTATCCATTTTTGCATCATTGATTCTGTGATCGATCCTGTGGTCTGTTTAAGAATGCAGTGAACGTGCACTTATCCCGACTATCTAAACCTGGCTTGACATAGCTGCACGTACTCATCCTGGCTCAGCAAACGTGCAACGGACTGCCAGGATGTGCTGATTAAACTAGGTCAAGCTGCGCTTTTTCTGTTATCCTGGCTTTCTCCATCTAGATTCAGTGGCAGTGGATCTGGCAGTGATTTCACTCTGACCATCAGTGGAGTCCAGACTGAAGATACAGGAGATTATTACTGTCAGAGTTTACACTGTCCTCAACAGTAGCTGTGTGTTCACACAGTGGTAAAGAGTCGTACAAAAACCTCGGTCAGTCAGACGTCACAGTGATGCACTGATACAGCTGAGAGATACTGCAGCTGCTGATGGAGGATCACAAACAACACAATGGTGTAAAAAAGAACTGCAGTATTCAAGTACCAGAGACTTTATTTATTTATTATGATGTATTTAGTAAACATGTAACATATAATGTTATATCCTTTACTAAACTGGACTAAAATGTGAGTGGTGCTCGTCCCTGCAAAACTTTCCCCTACAATATTATCTATGTTATTTACTGGGAAAGTCAATCCCTTTAATTGCTCTTCCATACTTCACCACTAGAGGGTCACATGTCTTTAACATAACTGAGTTTTACACACCTTTCCTTTAAGACTGTGGCTGCATCCAAAATCACATTCTTCCCTACTATATAGTAGGTCAAAAACAGTATGTGGCAAAAGAAGTATGTGTGAATTCACAGTACTCTACTTCCGGTAAGATTCTCAAGTGTGCATCTGATGGACACTTTACTATCCCATGAGGCCACGGGAGAGGATTTATGAATGACAATGAAGTGAGCAACTGACACTGGTAGGTCACATGATAATGATGTCATGGCAGATGTAGTACGTCTAGATTACATTCATACTACTGTAAAACAAATCAGCTCAAATGAAATTATTAATTAATTTATAGGGAATTATAAAGAGTCACTTAGTTTAAGACTGAGCAACTGAATCGTCCAGCGTTCATCTGCTCGGGCCGTAATCAGCTCTTGTAGCGGATATGAATATCCAACTATCATGAAAACACTACATAGTAGCAAGTAACATTAGATCGGCAGTTTAAGACAGTAAATTTATAAGCACATAACACAAGACACTTCTTTTAAAAATCTACAGGAGACTTTATTCATTATTCTAACACACAAACTAATATCTAACACAAACACAAACACGCACACACAAACACATTCATACACGTTGCAGAAAGAAAGGAAATGAGAAAGAAAGAGTTTTAAGAGAAAGTGAAATGATGAGCATTTCTAGCAAAATATGCATTTCATAAGACCTGACCATGAATCACAGTAATTTAATGCACCAGTTCAGCTTCAGGATCTGGAGGTTCTTGCTTGTCGTTTGTCTT
Source organism: Hypophthalmichthys nobilis (assembly GCA_037950665.1). NCBI lineage: Eukaryota > Metazoa > Chordata > Actinopteri > Cypriniformes > Xenocyprididae > Hypophthalmichthys > Hypophthalmichthys nobilis. The sequence continues at coordinate 2,278,064 of CM075486.1, forward strand.
TGAATGTGGATCCCCTTTTCGCGCCCTTGGCTTGGAGGGTTTTTCCGAGTTAGTTGATTTGTTACAGGTTGATTAGGACCCCGACACAACCTGGAAAGGAAGAGAAGAGGGGATGATAAGGATGGTTGAACGGATGAGAGAGGGAGGGGAAGGGAGGGTTCAAGAGAACGAGACAAACAGTACTGTAGGTTTTGAGAAGTCAGGTGATTGGTTGAGGCGCGGCCCCGCTCCCGAACCTCAGCTAACTAGTTAACCCCCTAAAGTTCATAGATATTTGTAACACAGTTCATTGTTGTGGGAAGAAGGAGGCGGGAACCGGCGAATGTTCAACATTACTTTAATACAAAATAAACTAATACAAAATGAAAGTAAAATGGCAGCAGTCCCTCACGGGCGACTGCCGCCCACACAAACATAACATAAAGTCCAGGCCTGGTCCTCTCTCGTCCTTCACTGTCTTCGCTCCTCCATTTATGCTTCTGGAGCTCCTCCGTGAGATACGAGATCGGTGCAGTGCACAGGTGACGCTCCTTAGCAATCACGCCACCGGCCTGGTGCCGTTCTCTCACGGCTCTCGCCCCGCCCTGGTCGGCACAATATTATTCTGATATAGTAAATAGTATGTATGTAAATTTCACAACATGTAGCAGAGACTTGGTCACATGATTCCTCATAAATTTCTCAGCGCTGATGATGAATAAACCAATTACAGTTGTGTTATTACAGCCGTGTTCAAACTGTCAGTCAAACTGGTCACATGACTGAATGTGGACACAGAGATGGACGTTCATCTGCACATCCTCAGCATTACAATATTGCGTTACTCCCTAAAAAAGTAACTAGTTGTGGAAAGTAATGCATTACATTACTTTTGTGTTACTTTTTCTCACCTGGGCTGGGCTTGCTTGTTTTTAATAACAACAAAAAAGTTTCATTTCACACCAAAAGTGAAATGAATAAGCCTCAGGCTGAAGGAAATGCAAATTCCCAGCTGTACAGTAGAGGGCGCAGCTCAAACAAACCTTCAGGCTGTGCTGCTATTCTGGATTGCAGAAGAATAGGATACAGGAGAAGAAAGTTCAACACTCTTATTTCAGCAATAAAATTTAAAAATAAATACATTTCAAGATTGCATTTCAGTGTTTTTATTCATTTTGAGGAATACTGACTCTGATTTTGTGTGAATGTAAATGCATGTTCACATTTAGTCTATACAATAACCATCGTTCACAAACAACACCTCTGCACTTTATTTCTCTCAACATGAGGACAGGAGAGCTGACAGTCAATACATGGGGAAACAAGTAACTTGAGTTACTTATTTGAAAAAATAAAAGAAATTTTGTTGTAAATTTAAAAGTAATGAGTTATTTTTCTAGCTACTTGAAAAAAGTAACTCATTACTAATGTTACTGATATGTGACAGCAGAAGACCCAGAAGCGAAGGAGTAATTTAACAGTTTATTCAAAGCACAGTTCTAAGTCCAACAAAAACAGACTGCCAGGCGTCGACACACAGGACGCTGCAGCTGGAGAACAGGTGAACAAAAGAATTAACACGCTGCTGGTAGCTTGCGAAGCTCAGGCGCTCAGAGGCCGATCTGGATGTGCTTCGGGCTGTTGACGGTGAGCACGAAGCCTGGCGGATGGAAGGAACCAGGCTTGCAGACAGAGCTCGGAGAGATGGACCGAGAGGCAGCGAAAGGAACTAGGACTTAGACTGTGGTAATACACAAACAGTAGTAATATGATTGCTGAGATAATACACAGAAGAACGCTACTCACAGGTAGATAATCATCCGACAAAGACACGAACAAACAGCAGGGAGAAGTAGCCAGAACAATCAACGAAGACACAGAACAGGTGCGGACGCGAGAGCGCGAATGCCGACTGAAATGACAAACAGCTGAAACAAATCAGCATAGATGACAGGGAGAAAAACAGAAAGCAAGAAAATAATCAAACCCGGCTCATGACAGTTACCCCCAACACTTATCCTCAGTGTCTCAGTATTCAAAATAAAAAAACAACAACTAATAAACTAACTAAAAATAACATTAGTCAGAATGTAAATGATCATTTTGTAACTCTAGTGTATTTTAGTTTGTCTGTTGTAAATCCTGCCCACTTGTTTGCATTGTCACACATGCTTCAGTGCTCTGAGAGTGTTTATAGTGCTGTGAGTTTAACACTTCATGACTGAGAGCAGAACAGAACACAATCTTCATCATCACACAAGACAAAAGAACAACAATGAACAAAATCACCTTCTTCATCTGGACTCTCACACTGTTTGCTCAAGGTTTGTGAAATACAGTTTTTTTATTATTATTCTATTAAAATGTCAAATATCATTTTCATTTTTGTTTCTGTTTTCTCTCAGAGTGTAGAGGACAGATCACTGTAACTCAGAGTCCATCAATAACAGCAGCTCAACCAGGACAAGAAGTCAGAATAAACTGTAAAACCGGCAGTGCAGTGTTGGGTGGTAGTTACTTACACTGGTACTTACAGAAACCTGGAGAAGCTCCTAAACTCCTCATATATGAAGCAACAAGCCGTAATACTGGAACTCCATCTAGATTCAGTGGCAGTGGATCTGACAGTGATTTCACTCTGACCATCAGTGGAGTCCAGACTGAAGATACAGGAGATTATTACTGTCAGAGTTTACACTATCCAAACAGTAACTGGGTGTTCACACAGTGATAAAGAGTCGTACAAAAACCTCGGTCAGTCAGACGTCACAGTGATGCACTGATACAGCTGAGAGATACTGCAGCTGCTGATGGAGGATCACAAACAACACAATGACAATGTTTAGCAAAGTTTCTAAAGACTTTTAAAATGAATACAGTAAATGTAAATGTATATGTAGTCATTTATTTTTATATGAAATAACCATTAGTGCTGATATTAATTATGGCAGCACTGGGATGTTTTATTGTTAGTGTTTCAGATCACAGTATGAGAGCGATGTGGAGTGAAGCAGAAATAGCAGTTGTTTTTAATGTGTTTTCTCTCACTCCAGGATTGAAAGAAGTGGTTTCTTTCACCAGATGTTGTGGGAAAATACTAACTAATCAGGTTTTGTCTGAAAGGTAAATTAGAAAGTTCTTGCTTATAGAACTGTTATATAAAAGTAATATGACATTCACAGTCGTGCTGCTCTTCATGTCTATGGTCGAATCACAGCTGTGCTGATATTCAGTATAACTGCACTCTTGATCATGTGAAACTGATTAAATGTGACAGGATGAAAAAAACAGCACAACACCTTCAATCTTTTAAACACAACTTCAGTAAGGGTGTGTAACACTAATAAAAATATGGCAGTGTCTATTTGTGTCACAGTGCTGTGTTGTTAACACACACAAACATGAAGGGAAACAGGCAGTCTTTAATAAATCCACAGGAATATCATCAACCAGAGAACAGCAATCCAACAAAACTGAACCATAGACAAGATCCGACAGCAATGAACAGAAACAAAGGAACTGAAGAACACCGAAAAAACAAGGATAATTAACGACACACACCTGAACTGAATGATGAATCAAATTAACAACCATGACAACAAACTCAACAGAGGGAAAAGAAAGTCCAAACTAAGTGAGACTGTGAGAGATTCATACACAAAATTACATCCACCTCCTACAAACATCCCACATAAATATAACAGGTTTCAGGTCAAAACCACTCCAAGTAAACCACTAAACTCAATTTCACTGTACAAATCAACAAACAACTAGAGTGTCAAACAATTTTTGGGCCCCGGACACAGGAGAGATCTGTGTGGAGGAAATATCCTCAGTCTCTCTCCAAGTGAAGGTACTGTGGGTCTCTTTTACTCCAGGAGTCTGTTCCAGAAAACAAGGTTAACTTACCGTCACATAAACCCTGAACTCTCGGTTGATTAACCCAAACCATGTTTACTCGAGGTATGCTGGTTCCAAACCAGCGGTCTGGAGTGAGTTCAGTCAAACCAGAGAAACTGACCACACAACTTTCTCAACTGAGCGCTGAATCCAGGAGTCAAGGAATGGAGAACACAAGGAATAAAGTATACAGCAAGAGGAAACAAACAGACACCAACACCCTGACACATTTTCACAAAGGTACACCAAATACTACTGAACAACACGTCCTGTGATGTATAGTTGAGCTCAAAAGTTTACATACATATTGCATGTTATTTTTTATTTAGTACTGTCCTGAATAAACTATTTCACATAACAGATGTTTACATACAGTCCACAAGACAAAAAAAAAAAAAAAGAAGCTGAATTTATAAAAATGATCCCTTTCAAAAGTTTACATCCCCTTGATTCTTAACACTGTGTGTGGTTACCTGGATGATCCACGACTGTTTTTTTGTTTTGTGATGGTTGTTCATGAGTCCCTTGTTTGTTCATGAGCAGTTAAACTGAGCTCTGTTCTTCAGAAAAATCTTTCATGTCCTGCAGATTCTTCAGTTTTCCAGCATCTTCTGCATATTTGGACCCTTTCCAGCAGTGACTGTATGATTTTGAGATCCATCTTTTCACACTGAGGACAACTGAGGGACTCAAACACAACTATAAAAAAGGTTCAAACATTCACTGATGCTCCAGAAGGAAACACGACACATTAAGAGCTGAGGATGTAAACTTTTTGAATTGGTTGAACAGAATAAATTCTACTTTTTTTGTCTTCTGGGAAACATGTAAGTATCTTTTGTAGCTTCTGAAGGACAGTACAAAATGAGAAAAATTTTGACATCTTCATCCTGTTCAAAAGTTTTCACCCCCCGACTCTTAATGCATCGTGTTTCCTTCTGGAGCATCAGTGAATGTTTGAACCTTTTTAATAGTTGTGTTTGAGTCCCTCAGTTGTCCTCAGTGTGAAAAGATGGATCTCAAAGTCAAATCAATAATATATAATATACATAATTCTGTCAATAGACTTCAGAAATATGTGTATATAATTGTTTGACTTTTCACAACATGAGTAAGTTGTTGGAAAATGTGTTTGTGACTGATCTACAGTCTTCAGGATAATGATTTAAATAGAGAGAGTCACTTTGCATTGTCACACATGCTTCAGTGCTCTGAGAGTGTTTATAGTGCTGTGAGTTTAACACTTCATGACTGAGAGCAGAACAGAACACAATCTTCATCATCACACAAGACAAAAGAACAACAATGAACAAAATCACCTTCTTCATCTGGACTCTGACTCTCTGCATTCAGGGTAAATATCTTCTATAAATATCTTGCAAAATAAACAACCACATCTCATTTACAGTCCAATAACCATTAATGACTAAAATATCTTAATTTCAGAGAGCTGGGGACAAGTGACAGTGACTCAAGATCCTGTAATAAAATCCATCAAACAAGGAGAAACTGTTACAATCAGCTGTAAAACCAGTCAGCCGATTTCTGGCTGTAGTGACTGTGTGTCTTGGTATCAGCAGAAACCTGGAGAAGCTCCTAAACTCCTGATTTATTACATAAGAAGCCTTCAGTCAGGAACTCCATCTAGATTCAGTGGCAGTGGATCTAACTATGGCAGTGATTTCACTCTGACCATCAGTGGAGTCCAGACTGAAGATACAGGAGATTATTACTGTCAGAGTTTCCACAGTGGTCCAGTGATCACACAGTGATAAAGAGTCGTACAAAAACCTCGGTCAGTCAGACGTCACAGTGATGCACTGATACAGCTGAGAGATACTGCAGCTGCTGATGGAGGATCACAAACAACACAATGACAATGTTTAGCAAAGTTTCTAAAGACTTTAAAGGTAAATGTAATAAGATTTAAATACATTCTCTAAACCCAGTTTATTGTTCATTGACTACTCTTAGTATGCCATTCATAGGTTTATTTCCCCCAAATGTGTTGTGGCAGTATAGATATTTTCTGTACTGCCTCTGTTTATTTCATGTTCTTTGTCACCGCCTCCTAAACTATATGCATCAGGATTGGAGGAGAGGACTAATTAAGGGGAAGAGTGAATGTATATAGGGGCGAGGTTTAGAGACTGGAGGGAAGTTCAACTGACCAGAGACGTTACGTTCCTTTTGGAGGCAGTCCTTGCGGGTGGCTTTTATGACGAGTGTACGTTCCCGGGAATCGTGGCGAGGAGGTGGGGTGCTACCTGTTTAGCCTGTCGCTAGCGGGCGTTGTTGTCGGCCGGCGAATGCTCTTTATCAAGTTTGGGGACTGGACTGGAGAGTTGTACTACATTCCCAAAATCGTGGGCTTAGTGGTGCATAAAAAGAAAAAGAAAGGAGAAGACAGGCTGACGACGCCGATGTACCCGAGTCACTCTTAGACCCCAGCGTTTAATTCATAGCATGAACAACTGTTTGTCTATGAACATAAAAGTTTGTTGGTGTTTGTAGGCGTTTGTTGAAGTATGCACCAGAATTTAGCTAACTGGCTAGCGAAGCAAAAACGCGTTGGTCTTTGTTTACGTCCTTGATGCAACCAAAAAATAGCAACAGAACTATACATTTAAAAGACATGTACAAACAATAAAACGTACTTACAGTTTGAAGCCAATAAACAGCAGCTTCTGCTTTTAAAGTGGGAACTGCTTCTTTCAGTAATAGCCTTTGTGCATTCAGTAATAGCCATCCAGAACTCTTCCGCTTCCATTATGCTGCGCGACATGGCCTCGCCCACTTTGTTGCGTGTTCCCGGAGGCGTGTTTTGCAGGGTTTATGATGTCACCAACCCGGGAAGAAGCTCGTTGTAGTCCAAACCGGTCGTTTTTGTAGGCATTAAACTGCCATAACTTTAAAAGACAATATCTCCGTTTGCATTGAACTTTCAGCGCTGTAACTTTGCAGATACTGTTAATGCTCAAGCAGCAACATTACACACTAACTAAAGTAAAAACTGAAATTGCAATGAACCACCCTTTAATCTGAATGTGTCAAGGTGAACAGGGCATTGGATCCTCCAATTCTGAAGGGAATTAAACACAAAGTAAAACACAAACAAACACACACTTTACACAATATTTGTACATATATCTGTAAAAGAACCTGTTCAATGCAGTCAATGGGGCGCTCGTCCGACAGCAGGAGCAACCTGGTTTACAAACTAAATGAACCACAAGCAAATTCAAAATAACTAAATACAAAAAGAACACAAATTAGGCTGATCTCACACAGCTCCAAAGATTGGTCCCAGAAACTATATAATGGCCACGAGAACACAGTTCGATGTTTAAGCAGTCATCTATGGTGAAGCAAACATGAACGGCAGACATTCAAGCAGCAGTCTAAAGGGAAACCAAAGACCGCTGCAACGTCTATTGCATTGACTCAGACATTAACTGTGTAAATACAACACACTCCAAGAGTAAGGATCACTAGCTAGGTCACTAATAAGCAACCAAACCCATAGTAGAAATGTCTGTCAAATGGCGACACAGGGAATTCCATGGTAGATAGAATGCATTTCCATTGAAACAGACATCACTAAAAGCATCCCACAAATGCTCCTTAATCCACACTACAATAAAATAATGTAACCCTGCATGGCACAAACAAACAGCCCACGTCACGGCTGAATACTCCTACCTCTCGGACATTCACACGGTGCACCGGAAATCCTGTAACTCCGTCACTGACGCTAGACAGACGCACTTCTGCATAATGTCAATACTGCTGCTTTATATTCCACCAAACAAGAGCACAATTAAAACCCGCCCCCTCCACTTCTATCTAAAAAGGTAGAAACACTTCTACAACCACACAAAAACATGATGGAAATCTATAGATCCCCAGTTGATTTAGCTTCAAAAGACATTGATTCATTAACTGGGAATTACCATTGTGTTTGTTTTGTGTGGTTGTAGTAGTAGTTTCTACCTTTTCAACAGAAATGACCTTTATCAACTCTAGAGGTCCCATCCACTTGCATTATATGGACTCACAGAGAGGAATTATTTCTTTAAAAATGTTGTGTTCCTCTGAAGAAAGAAAGACATTTACATATGGGATGACATGAGTGAGTAAATGCGAGAATTTTCCTTTTTGTGTGGAGTATCCCTATAACACATTGTAGCGCCCCTACCTGTAGTTAATTAATTAAGTAGGGCAGAGCACCAGATTCAATTACTATGTGCCTACCGATGTTGAAGTTAGGCCCCTCTAGTGTCACAAATTAATTACTTCTTCTTTAGAAAGTTATATATAACGAAATCTATACTCACTTATGAATAACTTGTCTATGAATGAACTCTTAGAATGAATAAAACACTTGTGAAAGTAACAAAATGTAAAGAATTTAATTAAACCATAAAAAGGGTTCAAATTATCTCAAAACGACAAATGGTTCAGAATGTGAGCAATTCACACAATCACATTTCTATTAAATCACCAATTGACACAATATCACACCAATCATGCAATACTTCAGGTGATGAAATTAATGAATTTGTCTCTGTCGCAAAACACACTTGAGACGACTGGACAAAATAACTTAGAATATCAAAAAGTCACTCTGAAAAAAAAACCATCACAGTTTTAAGTGTACTTAATAACACCATATGAATCAATAGAAAACGCTGTGGGCCCACACACACACTCCAGTCATTCACTACACACCCCGTTGCAGGCCTGAGACGTTGCTGGAGTGCGTGGTGGCCTTAGAAACAACAAACTGGCCTCTTCACTCTCCTGAGCAAGAAAAACAAACTCACACAAAGGTACCTGACTTTGTGCTTTACGCCATCGTTCTTCACCTTCGTTGACTTTTGCTTCGCTATTGTTCGTTTCGTCATCGTTTGATTTAGAAAGAGTGTCGTGCCAGAGAGATTGTGAGTGTTTAGTGAAACTGTGAGTATTTGTTTATTGTTATTGTTGTTTCTGATTCCCCGGTTTATTTGATCTTTGCCCGTTTGACTATGACTTGAATTTCGAATCTGATTTGTTTGCCAAAAGACTCTGTAAATACTGCTGTAAATATTCTTATAAATAGTTTCACTTTAAGGGAGGTAGGGGGTTTGACGCCAATTTATTTGTATCTTATTTTCACTTTGTTTATGGTTAAAGGAGGTAGGTAAGTTAAGTTGTATTTTATTTTTTTTGTTTTCATTGAGGTAATTTAGTTTGTAAAAGAAGATTGTTTTGTTTGTTGTTTTGGCCTGGTCTGCCCCTGACGCTAAACCCTTTATCATTGTAAATAAAATTTGTATTATTTGATATCTCTCTGGTATTGAGACTCACTTCCTTTCTGTTACGGCTGACCCCTAGCGGTCGTAACATAACTTTGCAGATGTTGTTTATGCTCAAACAGCAACATTACACACTAACTAAAGTTAAAAAAGTCAAATCATAATCAACCACCCCGTTAAGAAATGTGCATTGTGCAATAAATAAATACTCCAAATAAAGTTTAATTATAATTTTATATCAGTAAGTTCTAAGTGGTATGTCAATAAATATGTTAACGGAACTTGGTTTGAAATAAATGTATTTGAAATAGATTTTGGTATAGGGCCAGCATGGGAAGTGGGAGTGCTGTGGACCAGCTACACCAGCACAGTTTTTCTTGACCAGTTAGACCAGCACTAAACCAGTCTGGACCAACATGGCATTCATGCTGGTTTATGCTGGATTTTTCAGCAGGGTGAGTTGACATTATCGTCCCACTCTCTTATCTGTCACCTTCCTCCAATGCATTAAGTATGGAGGTGATATTAATATACTTCCCTCATAATTCAGGAATGGGTGGATTGTCAGAGCAGAAAGTGGACTTTGTCGCCATTAGAGTCCCACTTTCTTATCTGTCGCCCCTCCAGCACAAGTCAGTGATAGTGTAGACGTGGAGCTGAACTCTACAGGCCCTTCAGGAGCAGGTTTGGACACTAAACGAATGAGACAAACATTATAGTCTTTATCCACCTTGTTTTTAACATAAGAGCAGCTCGGCCATTTGTAAATTGAATGTGTCTGGCTTCAGGTGTCATTCACTTCTGAAGACTTTGGGAAGAGAAGATACAATATGCTTATTCTTTGTCATTTATTTATGAGTGTTTCATTAACTTTGAGCACATAATATCCCAGGTGTTGAATTCTACTAAAATATAACAGATATAACTTTTGTCTTTTTGATATAATCCTTTAACCAGACTATCAATGAGAAACAAGAAGTTAAATCAGACTTTGTAAATATTGTATTTCAAGCTTGTCAATTCTTTGGAGCCCCTAAAGGGACATGGTGAAGGAAATAAATATGATGGGAGAAAAAATTAAAATAAGTCAATGCTTTTGCATTCGCCTGCAAACAGCTCAGAAGGTTTTGTGAGCAAACACAAAATTTCTCGGGTAACGCAAAAGTATTGTTATTCCTTCCATCTCATATTTGTTTGTCCCATGTTATTAAAGGGGTCCATAGACTTCACATATGAATGCTGGGTGAGAGAAAACACATTGACAATGAATTTTAAACCTGCTTCTCCTTGGAATACCATGCAATTAAATGTTTATTTTGGGAAATGTCTTTGAAATGTCTTTGAGAATGAGCTGCAGTCTTCAGGATAATGATTTAAATAGAGAGAGTCACTTTGCATTGTCACACATGCTTCAGTGCTCTGAGAGTGTTTATAGTGCTGTGAGTTTAACACTTCATGACTGAGAGCAGAACAGAACACAATCTTCATCATCACACAAGACAAAAGAACAACAATGAACAAAATCACCTTCTTCATCTGGACTCTCACACTGTTTATTCAAGGTTTGTGCAGCTCCATAATTATTCTCTTGAAATATTAAATGTTTATAATTTTAGATAATATTTTTTTAGAATTTATGATTGTATTATTATTATTATTATTATTATTATTATTATTTCTTCTTCTTCTTGTTCTTTCTCTCAGAGTGTAGAGGACAGTACACTGTAACTCAGAGTCCATCAATAACAGCAGCTCAACCAGGACAAGAAGTCAGAATAAACTGTAAAACCAGCAGTAGAGTGTATGGTGGTGATGAGTTACACTGGTACTTACAGAAACCTGGAGAAGCTCCTAAACTCCTCATATATGAAGCAACAAGCCGTTATACTGGAACTCCATCTAGATTCAGTGGCAGTGGATCTGGCAGTGATTTCACTCTGACCATCAGTGGAGTCCAGACTGAAGATACAGGAGATTATTACTGTCAGAGTTACCACAGTGGTCCAGTGTTCACACAGTGATAAAGAGTCGTACAAAAACCTCGGTCAGTCAGACGTCACAGTGATGCACTGATACAGCTGAGAGATACTGCAGCTGCTGATGGAGGATCACAAACATTGGTTTATTAAACATTTCAGAAACATCCATTTATTTAAGTAAACGTGACATTTCCCTTGCTTGTTCCCCCAGGTGAAAAAAAAAAAAACATCTTAAGAACATCTAAGTGTACTTAACTGTGTTATTTTGAGACACCATAAATATGAACTAAAATGTGCTTTTAACATACTATCTCTGTATTTAAAAATATATTTAGTTACCGCTACACTTGAACCCATAAGTGTACTACAAGTGGTATATATTTATATATATTTATTTATATTTATTCTGAAAGCTCCACTATGAAGGAACATTCCTAGTGTGAGCAAGAACAGTTGGCACTAAAGCTCTTTCTGATGAACGAACTCCCAGCTAACAGGAACCTTTTTATGAACAAACGTTCTTCCAGTAACGCTAATAGAACATTCGTTTAATGTTATGTGGTCTTTAATAAAGTTATTTATATATTCATTCATTTATATACTGTAACAACGACAGTAGACAGTAGACGGGTAGACAGTAACAGGAATCAAACGCTCAGGGCAAACAATACTTCGCAAGGGAGTGTGTGTGTGTGTGTGTATGTGTGAAACAGGTGCACAGTTATCAGGCTTTGTTGGGATTTGTAGTCCAGTTAATACTCGGGAGAGTGAGACCTCCAGTGGCGATCGAGGATTTAAAACGTTTGTAACATATACATTAACATTATTTGACACTAACGTGAAACCAGACTTCATTCGCCTCAATGGAAAGCATATTTACACTGTCTTAATCGTTCCCTATCCCTATATAGTGCACTATGTGCCATTCACCATGTAGAAAATAGTGAATGTGTGAACAAATTACTGAGTTTATCCACAGCTTCAGCATCTATTTGTAATGTAGGGGCGGACGCTTCAGATAAAGAGAGCATTTGATTGGACAGAAGATCTGATGAGAAGCTGAAGTCCTCGGTGATGTCATAAAAATCTGTGATCCATTTTAGCACAAGTGAGAGACTGTAAGTTTTGAATGCTTATATCTCCTAAATGTGAATTTTGTCATTGTTTTGGAACACACCAGCTTATTCATAACCTTAAGGCTAACATATTCATACTGAAAGCTAAAAACTTACATTTTGATTTCAGGGGCTTTAAAGAGACTTTGATCCTTTGCACTCTATGGACAAACACATTAATTTTATTTTAATATATACCTTTTAATATTTAATATATATCTTTAATCTTGTAAAACAGAAGCCACATAAAGTATTGAATGAAAATGTCTCTGAAACATCAGTGTATTAATCAAATATTGCATTTCTTTCACTTCAGCTGTGATAAAGTATGCAAACACAGCGCGAAGGCCACTACGAGAAGCAGAAAGTGTCCGACTTCACGTCTCCGTTTTCAGCTCCTCCCGCCTGCACGCAGATACTCGCCGATCGGTAACATGCAGCCGATGGCGAACAAACTTAATGATATACAGATGACGTAATGCATAGTAACACTAGGCGTTGTAAGCCCTATATATGGTGATTTCAGGAGGAGATTCATGTATGCACAACCTTCTGCTGACTGGGTTTGATAAAGGGATTTTTGCGCAGGTTCTGGCGTTCACATGGTTTTATAAATCTTAATTAAAATTACAATAACCCTTTCACACATAAGTTTCAAACATTCTGTCTGACGTCCCAGAGTTAAGGTGACGATATTTTTAAAACGCTTTACCTTTATTGTTTCGATGCGTCATGCTTGTCACACATGACACACTGCGGCCAGCCGGTCACACTGTATGACAGATGTAATGCTTTTCTCACCACGGCATCAACAATCTGATATTACGATTCTCAAATATGTGCAAGTGAGTGTTTTGTCATTTAAAAACCTATATAATGACCTTGATCTTAATATATAACGTGAATCACTCGCTGATTTTCCCCTGATCACAGTCCGACCTGTCGGCGAGCTCATTAACTTAAAATCCTGAAGTGTAAACTTGGCCTTAGTTTGGTTTCCCCGTTCCTGTTTGCCTGTGTTCTCATTCATTGTTAGTTCCCTTGGTTACCGGTCATGCCCTAGTTTGTTTCCATGGTTTCTAATTAAGTACACACCTGTTCTGTTTCAGTTGATTCACTTCCTCTGTGTATTTAAACCCTGAGTTCTCCTCTGTTCCTGGTCTTCTATTGAAGTAATGTTTGTTTCATTAAAGGTATCTTCATTGTGCATTCTGCTCGTTTTGGATCGTTTATACATGCTAAGTGTGACAATATCCTATATTTCTCATTCATTCTCTTATCATGTGCTGATATAACACTGTTGTATATTTTGAAATATATTTCATGTTGTGATTCTATCTAATCTAATAAAAAATATGCCAAAATATCAAATAATGAGGCCAAGTTCACATTTCACTAACATATTGTTATCAAATGCAGATCAAGCCAAAAGTTTAATAATAAAGACAAAAACTCAAAGAATCCTCAAACAGTAAAAACACAGTCCAAAGACAGGCGGAGACACAGACAGACTGACAGAGTTTAGAGTCGACAGATGAACCAGCGACAGACAAACTGACCTTATTTATCAGACAATGTTTGATACTAAATAAATGAGTCACTGGTGAGAAACAAAACTGTGAAGAAGATATTTATTTTTTTTATTACAATGACTACAGTGGAGTGAAGCTGCTTTCAGTGTAATTTATACAAATGTATGTAATGTCAAGAAAAACTTACTGTTAAAAAAATTACATTTCTTACTTCTGTAACTCTAGTATATATTAGTTTGTTAGCAGCACATGCTGTTGTAAATCCTGCCCACTTGTTTGCATTGTCACACATGCTTCAGTGCTCTGAGAGTGTTTATAGTGCTGTGAGTTTAACACTTCATGACTGAGAGCAGAACAGAACACAATCTTCATCATCACACAAGACAAAAGAACAACAATGAACAAAATCACCTTCTTCATCTGGACTCTCACACTGTTTATTCAAGGTTTGTGTAATGCAGCTCCACTATTATTATCTTGAAATACTAAATGTTTATAATTTTAGATAATAATTTTTAGAATTTATAATTTTACTTCTTCTTCTTCTTGTTCTTTCTCTCAGAGTGTAGAGGACAGATCACTGTAACTCAGAGTCCATCAATAACAGCAGCTCAACCAGGACAAGAAGTCAGAATAAACTGTAAAACCAGCAGTGGAGTGTATAGTGGTAATCGTTTAGCCTGGTACTTACAGAAACCTGGAGAAGCTCCTAAACTCCTGATTTATCAGATCAACACCCTCCAGTCAGGAACTCCATCTAGATTCAGTGGCAGTGGATCTGGCAGTGATTTCACTCTGACCATCAGTGGAGTCCAGACTGAAGATACAGGAGATTATTACTGTCAGAGTTTCCACTATCCAAACAGTCAATATGTGTTCACACAGTGATAAAGAGTCGTACAAAAACCTCGGTCAGTCAGACGTCACAGTGATGCACTGATACAGCTGAGAGATACTGCAGCTGCTGATGGAGGATCACAAACAACACAATTTTAAAATTGAGTAAATATAAATGTATATGCAGTCATTTATTTTTTAGATTAAATAACCGTTAGTGCTGATATTAATTATGGCAGCACTGGGATGTTTTATTGTTTGTGTTTCAGATCACAGTATGAGAGCGATGTGGAGTGAAGCAGAAATAGCAGTTGTTTTTAATGTGTTTTCTCTCACTCCAGGATTGACAGAAGTGGATATAAAACCGAGCCTTGTCAACATTTTTAGGGCTCGAGCACTGATGGTGTGAGGACCCTATTGTAATTGCTCGGCCAATTATTCTTCTTCTCCGAAATTAAATGCATTTTTGAGGGCCTAAACGTGCTCGAAAACTCATGAAACTTTGCACACGCGTCAGAAGTGGTGAAAATTTACATCTGATATGGGTTTCAGAATTAGATGTGGTAAAATGGCTCGATAGCGCCACCTACAAAATTTCAATTAAGCGCCCTTCACGCTGTTTCACGAACAGGTATGAAATTCAGTAGACACATGTAACATCTCAATACCTACAAAAAAGCCCCTGGGTGCAAAATCTGAAAACCCAACAGGAAGTGAGATATTTCCTGGCAGTTTTTGGCAGTTTTCTTCGAGGGCCCTTTCATCGCTGCTTACAGCTTTAATGGAAATTGTTTTTGTGTTCATTGAGATATTGTTTAAAATGTTACTTTTCAAAGGGTGTACTCATTTACGCTGAGCACTGTACACACACACACACACACACACACACATATATATATACAGTTGAGCTCAAAAGTTTACATACCCCTTGCAGAATCTGCAAAAATGTGAATCATTTGAACAAAATAAGAAGGATCATGAAAATGGCATGTTATTTTTATTTAGTACTGTCCTTAATAGACTGTTTCAGTTGTTTACATAGAGTCCACAAGAGAAAAAAAAATGTTTTTTTTTTATTTTGTTTAAAGAACATATTTTTTCATTTAGTTCTGCCCTTTGGAAGCTACAAAAGATACTTACATGTTTCCCACAAGACAAAAAAGTACAATTTATTCTGTTCATCCAATTCAAAAGTTTACATCCCTGACTCTTAATATATCGTGTTTCCTTCTGGAGCATCAGTGAATGTTTGAACTTTTTTATAGTTGTGTTTGAGTCCTCAGTTGTCCTCAGTGTGAAAAGATGGATCTCAAAATCATACAGTCACTGCTGGAAAGGGTTCAAATATGCAGAAGATGCTGGAAAACTGAAGAATCTGCAGGACCTGGAGGATTTTTCTGAAGAACAGAGCTCAGTTTAACTGCTCCAGAACAAACAAGGGACTCATGAACAACCATCACAAAACAAAAAAACAGTCGTGGATCATCCAGGTAACCACACACAGTGTTAAGAATCATGGGGACGTAAACTTTTGAGCAGGGTCATTTTTATAAATTCAGCTATTTTTTGTCTTGTGGACTTTATGTAAACATCTGTTATGTGAAATAGTTTATTAAGGACAGTACTAAATAAAAAATAACATGCAATTTTCATGATCCTTCTTATTTTGTTCAAATGATTCACATTTTTCTAGATTCTGCAAGGGGTATGTAAACTTTTGAGCCCAACTGTATATATATATATATATATATATATATATATATATATATATAATAGCTGTATATCACTGTCATATGGACATTACTTTGACATACTTTTCTCTGACTGATAACTGAATATTGCCTAAACTGAAACATTGGAACAAGCATTTTCTGTAAAGTTGCTTTGGAAAAAAAAAAGACTGACAAAAGACATTTTAAATTGAGAGAGACAAATTCATTAGAAATGCAAAATAGCTGCATTTATTTGTGAGATAACGTCTCAAAGCAGAAGTCATCTCAAGCTGGTTTTGTGAGCTTGACCATTTCCATCCACTTTTGAGCTGTTTTGTTAGTGACAAAGTGAATATGTGTAAAAAAAAAAAAAGCATTGTGAAATTGTGTGCTTTCTTCCATCCAATCGGCCTTTTACAGATAAAATGGTGTGTGTGGTGATGTCAGGAATGACAAAAGTTTTGGTGTATCGCAAAAAAAAAAAAAAAAAAAAAACTGTCCTTGAGCCGTTTCCATACATTTTTGTTTTTATATCGCAAATTCTACCTGTTTTGGTTTGGAAAGTATTGTTTATTGAAATTTGCCAGCTTACTGTCATTTTAAATTTCACAAATAATTGCAAATGTTTGTAATATCTGAAGACGACGACAGAATGAAGCAGTTGCTCAAAGTAACAACCCTTATGCGTCGAAGCCCAAGGGTCTGGGAGAGACACACAGTGAGGCCTTCTGGGAGGAAGTGGTGGAGAGACACTTTACAGAAAGTCTCTGCTGCAACATTTTAGAATGACACGTTTGAGATTCTGTGTGGACTCATTGGTCCTGATGTTGCGCCCATCCCAGGTTTCCAACGACCACCGGTTCCGACACGAAAGCGGATTGCCATCGCCCCGTACACGTAATGGGTATAGAGTAATGGGCAAAACTTTCGGGGTTAGTAAAACAACTGTCCATCGATGTGTGTATGCTGTGTGCACGTCTATTAAAGAAAAATTAATGCGCCGTTATATCAGGATGCTGAATGTAGCGGAGGCCAACGAAATTGCATACCGTAATTCACATTGGTACACAATTGGCACATCTTGTGCCACAGGTTTAAGGTGCGTCCATACACTTCGAAAAAGTGCGAGGAGCTAGAGACAGCCCGAACGGAAGGACCGTGTATTGATACGCCACTCCCTCGAAGGCGAATCTCAAGAGGCGCCTGTGATGGGGGGCTACCTGGATGTGAAAATAAGCGTCCTTCAGATCCAGAGAAAAGAACCAGTCCCCTGGGCGTACTTGTGAGAGGATCTGTTTCACAGTTATTCATTTTGAGCAGCGCTTTATCAGGGCCCGGTTCAGATGTCTGAGTTCGAGGATAGGTCTGAGACCATCATCCTTCTTTGGGACGAGGAAGTAACGGCTGTAGAAGCCTGACTCGCTCTGAGCTGGAGGAACCACTTCTATGGCTCTTTTTGAACGTCCTGGTTCTTCATGGAGGTGGGTACCACACCGTTGAATAACGGGGCCCTTTGAGCGAACTGGAGTACATAACCTCGTTTTATTATACCCAATACCCATTTTGACACTCCGGGGATGGCCAGCCAGGCCTCGGCCCGTGTGGCAAGGGCTTAAATTGGTTCGAGCGATGGGTCGCTGCGAGGGGATATGTTTGTTTTATCTTGTTGCTATGACAGCGATTAGTTGCACGGGCGCAGGAACTTGAGGGGGCCCAGTGCTTACAAACACATTGGCTGCGTCGAAACCGCCTACTTCTCTACTATTTAGTAGGGGAAAAGCAGTAGGCGGCGAATAAGTATGTCCGAAACCTCAGTAATAAAAGAGTAGGCAAGAAGTTCCCGGATGGCCTACTGCTTCCTTAGATTCTGAAGTGTTCCTCGATGGATACTTTTCTATCCCAGGAGGCCACGGGAGAGGATACGTCATAATCAAACACGGAGGAGAAAAGCAGCACAGATGCTGTCAAATGTAATTTACATTTATGCATTTGGCAGATGCTTTTATACAAAGTGACTTACAGTGCTTTTATTACAGGGATGATCCCCGTGGAGTAACCTGGAGTAAAGTGTCTTTCTCAAGGACACACTGGTGGTGACGCTGCGGAGATCGAACCAGCAACCTTCTGCTTACCAGTTCAGCGGTTTAACCCACTACACCACAAAAATAATGAAGCTATAACAAAAATTAGCCTGTAATTGTAAAAATATGAAAGGAAATATGGCAAGAAACAGAATGCTGACATGAATTGTAAAATGTTTTAATCTGTTTATTTAGTCATGCTGATGGAGAGCAGGCACACGAATGTTTGGAGCAGAAACCGCAGCAGCCAGATTGTCCCGCACATCTTCTCCCACTCCTGCTTCAAGGTTGAGGGGTTCAGGGGTCTATCATCATCATGATCTTCCTCATTCTCTGAATCAACGATGTCCCCATAGAGAAGAGCAGCAACGAGGGACATGATGGATGGCAAAGACAGGCGAAGGTGGTCAGCTGCTTCATCAAAACAAAGCTGCAGAATGGCCACAGCTGTGTTGAGATGGCAGCAGGATGTGTGGATCACCGCCTGTAAATACATGATTGTTAAGTTTGTAAGTTTGAATTAAGCTTTGTTTCATGTGTTGTTGACTTGTATATGCATTTATTTATTGTCATTGTTACTTTTATTAATTATTTTATTTTTTTTATTAATTATGCTATTATTATCAGTAAATTTATATATTTTATTACTTCATGCATTAATTCATTGCTTGACTGTAAATTGAGATGTATTCACATCAGCTGTATTTGTCTAGTGTGTATTCATGCATAGCTATGTCATGACAAAACTTTACATTTTGCTTGTTTTACTAAAGAAGTAAAACGAAAAGTAATACAATTAAGTTTTGGTCAGCATTTATCATTATTATTGTGTGTAAGTGTTGGGGTGGGCTAGCAATGCAATTCATTCTGGGGTAATCTTCATTTTTAAGTAGTTTATACTTACATTTTTTGTGTATAAAATCAACAGTCTTCTTCAAAGACGAGATCTTCGAGCAGCTGTCCGACGTCTTCTTTGTGCAGACATTGCTAACACTGAGGAAAACTTTAGGTAGGGTTGTGGAGTTACTGGTGCTGTGAGGTGTTAGTGCACCTGTCACTCATATCTTTACTTTTATAGCAGGACCTATAATTACATACAAGATCAGGGAAAATACCATGGTTGTATTTTTAACAATGAACAATAATAATGAAAAAAAAATAAAATATAAATATGGGTTTGTATACATCATAGTTTGAGATTATATACACAGACATAAAGCATGATGACAAGGTTAAATATCTTTGAATACATCATCATAATGCATAAAAAGTATTTATTTTTATATTATTTTATTTAATATTATTTATAATATTTATTTATAATATTATTTTATATTATTTATTTTTATTTTGTTTGTTTATTATTTATAAGCTAGAGCTAATTCAACAAGAAAAAGAGGAAAAACGTAAAGGAGATTTATGCCACTTTTGCTTGTGGATGAACATTTTTGCATATAAAATAAAGAGATTAACAACATATTCACGCAAATTTGAGTTTTCGTAACAAAAAATAAACTGTGGGTCACATTAGTAGTTATAAGAACTTTAAATTAACCCAAAATATATTAGTTGTACTACAATTACAAAATTACTGGCAGCTGTTTCTTCAACAAGACCACAAAATGAGCACGTTTAATCAATATCAAAATATTTACAGATAGATTAATTAAACCTGTCACTCATATCTTTTAAGTTGTTGCACTTGTAATAACGTTGTAGGTCACATGATTTTTCACATCACATCTTTTAGCGCTCGTTAATTAAGTACTTATTGAAATTAAGTAGCCTACCATTGAGTAGGCGGTTTCGACGCAGCCATTGTCTCCAGTCCGGCCATGAGTAACCCACTTTTAGCCAAAATAATCTTCAATTTGGTTACATGTCGTTTTTGCCAAAATAACTTGTGAGATGTATGATATTCCATCATGTAATGAAGTCAACAGTGATTACAAGGTGTTTGGTTTCATATCTTTGACATGTTCTATTGCGTGAGGCTTGTGCGTAGCCACAATTTAGCTCGTAGTCAGACCGGCTGTTTGTAGCCCACCTATAGCCAATCCTGATTTATTGTATTTTTGGACAGGAAGTGCATGAGATGGTTGATATCCCATCATGTTTGCAATGTCATGATATCTACAAGATGTAAGTGGCATTTCATGACATGGTCTATCTGTAGTCACGATTTAGCTCTGAATTGGATAGGCTATGTGCAGTCTGCTTTAGTCCACCCAGCGAAATCGAGGCAATCTATAGTCTAATTTTTACAGCTTGGCTATAGCCCTGATTCAGACCAGCAATGAGTGTAACCAAAATAGTGTTAAGTAATTTTCGCCACCGGAGACAGGGAGAGCGTCATGTCACATTCAGCTATGCGCTGTCAGCATTGAGCTTCGCTCTCGCGCCCTCGTAGTGAGAGCGCTCTTTCTCAATGAACACTTTTTGCGGGCGGGACCGGTGTTGTGTAATATTTGGTTCCTGTGGAAAACTGTTCCAGTGGGTGGAGTATACGTGAATATTCATGATATTTCTGTTGTGGGCGTGGCCTTGAGACAACGCGCAGACGAATGGAACTGAAAATAATAGTGCTGAAATCGAACTTCGTTTAATGGATTATTTCGAAATGGTAATGAAGATTCAATGTTAAGCATTAACTGCAACATTTGACATTTTCAAAATAATGAATATACTGTGTAATATGATAAATCGTCTGCTGTTTTGCCTGATTGATTACAGACACGGCAAACAATCAGCGAATAACCCATGCTCGTCTAGGCTAGTACAGTTTATTACTATTTGATGTCTTTTATTTATTTATTTTATTTCATTTGTGAGGTTTTCGATTTAATTTGAATATTTTGGTTAGTAGTCTGAACTATACCTTTTTGCCATTTGGTGTTAACAACAATGCCTGAAACATCTGTGCCCTAATAAAATGTATATAAGCTAGCCTGGTGTGAGTATTTGTGTAATTCTTAATTTATTTTATAGCCAGTGTTTCCCAGCCTCCACAGCCATGACAGTAAGGCTAAAACTTCCTTTATCAACACCAAACTACACATTTTTCCTGTTTTCTCATATTATACTGGATATTATGTAAAATTGTAAATAAAGTAAGTTTTTTTAAAGCTTTAACAAAGCAACATTAAAATCTTTCCACACCTATTTGGGAATCCCTAGTCTCCAAGTACTAATCGGTTATAATAGATTAAAGGTATAGTCCTTCCATCCAAAAATGAAAATTTTGTCATCATGTACTCACCCGCTTGAAACCAGTATGCTTTCTTCTGTGAAGAAGATATTCTGAAGAACATTGGGAACCAGTAGAACTAATTTTGGTGCCCATTGACTTCCATTGTATGAAAAATACACAGTCATACAACTTTGAAATAAGATGAGGGCATCAGAATTTTTATTTTTAATGAACTATCCCTTTAACATGGACCCTCAAAAGAGCACATCCTGTTCCCTTTCGTGGGAACTATCGACGCCACGTCGAATGACGTGATGGGAACCCTCTGCGTGATTGCGTCGTGAAGCACCTCTGTATCTAACCAATGATGAGACGAGACGTCAGAGGCGGGTGACGCCACGGACCAGGAAACTATAAAGCATACCCAGAACAAAGAACGCTTAGCTTCTGTTGTCTTCAGCAAGCGCTCTCTGTATCTTGTGTGTCTTATTTAGTGTTGTTTGTCCCGCTACATTACTGTGATCTCTTCGTCTGAGGACAAGAGTTTCAAGCACACAAAAGACACGATATATATATATATATATATACACATATAAAGAATGGCGGAAAAAGTTAATAAACAGCAGTTCGTCAAGTGTGTGTCTCCTGCACGCGATTCATCTCGGTGGGGACACACACGAGATGTGTGTTGTTTGCCTGGGAGTTGAGCATGCACAGGCAGCTCTCGAGGGGCTGTCTGTGTACATTGCGAACGGCTCACTCTCAGAGTGTTAAGATCACGCCGGGCGCTTTTTGAGGAGGGCGCCGGCGCAGTGTTCCCAGCGGATCGGGTCCCGCTGCTGCCGAGGCACAGCGGAGGCTGCATTCGTGGGGATCACAAATGGATTTGGCAGAGGGGAGAGACGGGCCCAGCCTTATCGCTCCCCTTACCTGCCAGACCCAGTGTCTCTCCTCTGGCGGCGGAAGCACGCGCTGCGGTTTCTTCCCCGGAGGGAGACACAGACGCTCAACATTTCTTCCTCCGAGGATGAGGACCCGCCATCCTCGTCTCCAGCTATGAGGAGCTGCTGGAGGTGGTGACTAGGGCAGTCGATAAACTAAAAATAGACTGGCCCGCGGAGAAAAGTGAGACAAAACAAAAAAGTAAGCTTGATGAGCGCTTTCTCCCCGCACGGTCACTACCCCAGCGTCGGGGTCTGCCGTTCTTTCCCGACCTCCACACCGAGGTGTCGAGGTCGTGGAATAGACCTGTCCAATATCGTGTTTTCAGTCCCCAAACGTCATTATATAGTAACATCGTGGGGCTGAAACACCACGGCTATGGGGCGATGCCTCGGGTTGAAGAGACGCTCGCGAGCTATCTCTCGCCTGAGTCTGCATCGTCCCTCAAGACCCCGACATTGCCCACTAAGCCATTAAAGACAACATCGAGCTTGGTGGGCAAGGCTTATTCGGCGGCGGGTCAGGCTGCAGCTTGCCTTCACACCATGTCTATTTTGCAAGCTTATCAGGCTGACCTGCTGGGGGAGATAGATGAGAGTGGGGAAGCGACATTTGAGTCTATACAGGAGTTAAGAAGGGCGACAGATCTAGCTCTCCGGGCCACCAAGGAGACGGCCAAATCAATTGGTCGTTCTATGGCAGCCCTGGTGGCCACGGAGAGACACCTGTGGCTCAATTTGTCGGACATGAAGGATAAAGACAAGAACGTCCTCATGGATGCGCCGCTGTCTCCTGTGGGCCTATTCGGCGACGCAGTATCTTCTGTCGCCGATAGGTTCCAGGAGACACATAAACAGTCAGCGGCCTTCCAGAGATTCCTTCCCGCCGCTCTCACCCCCGGGCTGCTGAGCGGGAGCAGCCCGGCCGACAACCAGCTCCTCAGCGCACAGAGCGCAACAAAAGGCCAGTGTGGCCACCCGGGCTCCCCGCAGAGACCTTGGGGACCGGGCGGCCGACACAGGCGAAGCCTTCTGGGGTAAGACGGATCTGAGGACCGTCATTATTTCCCGGAAGGCTTCAAAGAAAAGTCCTGACGCCAGATGCTCCAGGACTCATGAGGGCAGCTCCCGGAGGGGTCCGAGCGTCAAAAATCTGGCTCTGTCCCCTTCGGCGCCCTCCGGGGCCGCGTTCTGCCAACCCTGCCACCCAGTGTGCGTCAGGGCGCAGCGGTCTCCACCGATCCTCTGAGGAGGGTCGGTTGTCACTGATCGCTTGTCTGCCGGTGCGCGCACAGAACAACGAGCCGAGTGCTCAAAAAACACCAGAGGCCAGTCTCGAGAGACTGGTTCCCTTAGTAGAATTTATAGAAGAATGGAAACTTCTCCCGAACATTTCAAAATGGGTGCTGCTTATAATAGAACAGGGCTACAAAATACAGTTTTGCTCTCGACCGCCCAGGTTCAACGGGGTTCTTCCTACAGTAGTGACCCCAGAGCAGTCTCTGGTTATGGAACAAGAGGTTATGACACTTTTGCAGAAAGGAGCTATAGAGAGGGTTCCTCCTCCCAGCAAGCTGTCAGGTTTTACAGCCGCTACTTCATTGTTCCCAAGAAGGATGGAGGGCTACGTCCGATCATAGATTTACGAGTGTTAAATCGATCTGTACAAAAGTTAAAGTTCAAGATGCTTACACTCAGACAGATTATCCCACAGATCAGGTCCGAGGACTGGTTTGTGGCGATAGACCTGAAAGATGCTTACTTTCATGTATCCATCCACCCTCATCACAGGAAGTTCCTCAGGTTTGCTTTAGTGAAGCTTACCAATACAAGGTTCTTCCCTTCGGCCTATCCCTATCACCCCGCACGTTCACGAAGTGCGTGGATGCAGCTCTGGCTCCGTTGAGACTCCAGGGCATTCGCGTACTGAACTATATCGACGATTGGTTGATACTAGCTCAAACAGAACAGTTGGCAGTTCAACATCGAGATGTTGTTCTGTCACACATGAGGAAGCTTGGGCTGAGGCTCAATGCCAAGAAAAGTGTATTGGTTCCGAGTCAAATTACCAGCTATTTAGGGGTAGTTTGGGACTCCACCACGATGCAGGCATATCTATCCCCTGCTCGTGTGAGTTCCATTCTCGGGCCGTGAAAGGGTGAAGTTAGGCCAGTTACTCACTGTAAAACAGTTTCAGAAACTGTTGGGTCTGATGGCAGCTGCGCCCAACGTGATAACTTTTGGCCTTCTGCACATGAGACCCTTACAGTGGTGGCTCAGGACCAAGGGGTTTTCTCCGAGGGGAAATCCTTTTCGCACGATCAAAGTCACGCGGCGATGCCTTCGTGCTCTGGTCATGTGGAAAAAGCCTTGGTTCCTGTCCCAGGGTCCTGTGCTGGGGACTTCTCCGTCGTCGTGTTATGCTTACGACAGATGCTTCCCTCACAGGCTGGGGGGCGATCATGAGTGGTCGCTCAGCTCAAGGTCTATGGGAGGACCATCAGCTCTCCTGGCACATAAATCGGCTGGAGATGATGGCGGTATTTCTTGCATTGAAACACTTCCTCCCAGATCTGAGGGGACCATCACGTGTTGGTCCGTACGGACAACACGACGGTGGTCTCATACATCAACCATCAGGGGGGTCTGCGGTCTCGCCGACTTTGCAACTTGGCCCGTCGGATCCTCCTGTGGGCCCAGGGAAAGCTCCTCTCATTAAAAGCAGCTTATATCCCGGGGCATCAAAATGTGGGAGCAGACGCCCTGTCGAGGCAGGGGCCGAGGCCCGGGGAGTGGAGACTCCACACCGAGGTGGTGGAGCTCATCTGGAAAACCTTTGGTCAAGCGGAAGTCGATCTTTTTGCATCAAAAGAATCAAACCAGTGTCCTCTGTGGTACTCCTTAACGCACCCAGCACCTCTGGGGCTGGATGCCATGCTACAGACGTGGCCGAGGCTACGTCTGTATGCTTTTTCTGGAAAAAGTACGCCAGGAAGGGGTCAGCTTAATACTGGTGGCTCCGTACTGGCCGACCAGGATTTGGTTCGCGGACCTGATCTCTCTGTTAGACGGCTCTCCAATGGAGCTTCCTCTCAGACAGGACCTCCTGTCTCAAGCGGCGGCACGATACTCCATCCTCGCCCAGAGTTATGGAAACTGTGGGCCTGGCCTCTGAGGGGCAAGGCTCATAGATTCTGGTCTCCCAACCGAGGTTGTGGAGACCATTCTTCATTCCAGAGCTCCTCCACGAGGAAGCTATATTCATATAAATGGAGGTTGTTTTCTACTTGGTGTAGTCAACGTGATACGGACCCTGTCCAGTCATCTATTAGCCTGGTGCTTCAGTTCCTCCAAGAAAAGTTCTTGGAAGGTTTATCTCTTTCGACATTGAAGGTCTACGAGCAGCCATTTCGCTTACCATGTTCCTGTAGGGGTTCCTCGGTGGTCGAGACCCCTTGTTATATCGCTTCCTCCGTGGTACACTGAGGCTGAGGCCTACAGTGCGTACAAGGACTCCAGCCTGGGACTTGGCTATAGTGTTAGAGGGGCTAGCTGAGGCTCCTTCGAACCACTAGAGCAGGTATCAGAAAAGTTCCTCACTCTGAAAACTATATTTCTTCTGGCAATCTCGTCTCTTAAAAGGATAGGAGACTTACAAGCACTGTCGGTTGCTCCTTCCTGTCTCGAATTTGCGCCCGGTATGGTTAAGGCTTTCCTGCACACTAGACCTGGCTATGTGCCAAAGGTCCCCACCAACGCCCGGGTCCTATTGTACTCCAGGCTTTCTGTCCTCCTCCCTTTTAGACTCGGATCAGGAAAAATGTAATCTGCTCTGCCCGTCAGGGCTTTAGATGCATACGTCCACAGAGCTGCCCTGTGGCGGAAATCAGATCAATTGTTTGTTTGTTATGGGTCCCCAAAAAGGGGGCCCAGCATCTAAGCAGAGGATGAGCAAGTGGGTGGTCGAGGCCATCTCACTTGCCTATGAGGCATCCGGACAGCCATGCCCTTTAGCTGTCCGGGCTCATTCCACTAGGGGTATGGCGGCCTCTAAGGCGTTAATGTCAGGAGTGTCTTTGAACGACATATGTGATGCAGCTGGATGGTCATCCCAGCACACGTTCATCAGGTTCTACAACATAGACATAAATCCTACTCCGGGTTCCTTGGTTCTGTCTACAAGATTACAGACAGGTACTCGATGATACGGCGTAGTTGGGACAGCGTTCCCATCACGTCATTCGACGTAGCGTCGATAGTTCCCACGAAAGGGAACGTCTCGGGTTACGGGTGTAACCCTTGTTCCCTGAGTAAGGGAACGAGACGCTACGTCACGTTGCCGTACCCCCAGTGTACCTGTGAGCGTCTTGCTTCAGCCATAATCCAGAAGCTAGCGTTCTTTGTTCTGGGTATGCTTTATAGTTTCCTGGTCCGTGACGTCACCCGCCTCTGACGTCTCGTCTCATCATTGGTTAGATACAGAGGTGCTTCACGACGCAATCACGCAGAGGGTTCCCATCACGTCATTCGACGTAGCGCCTCGTTCCTTACTCAGGGAACAAGGGTTACACCCGTAACCGAGACGTTTTCATTAACAAAAACAGGTTGTATTTAGTTAAGAGTAAAATACTGTTTAGAGAAATAACTACTACTAATAATTATTATATCACTAAATATTTCTTACACTCCGTTACAAATACAGAAGGGACAGAGGCACAGGAATGCAGATAAAGGATGTTTATTAAACAACCAGAAGAGTGAACAACAGTGCAGGTGAGTGAACGTGAAGTTTGCAGGTAACTGATAAGAATAACTGAGTGATACTGTCCTTTTCCTTTGCAGATGTGGCGGGCTGGAGATTGACTGGAGCAGAGAAGACACAGGAGAATTCACACGAGACGAGGAACAACGAAGGAGACTTGGGAACACGCTGGAGACAGGTAAGTAGCTTGAAGGAGTCCTTAAGGTGCGCATGAAGGTAAGTCTAGATGCTAACGAGACCAAACGATGACTGTGTGAGTGAGTGCGTCTTATATGCTGCTGGTGATTGCCGTGCTAATGGGGTGCAGGTGTGCGTGATCAGTATTCGGGTGAAGGAGTGCGCTGTGATTGGGTGATGGAGGAGCCTGGCGTGTCTGTGACACACACACACACACACTTATATTTATATAAAGCATACATCGTGTCTGTTCTTTGACCATACGTTGCATACAAATTGCAATGTTTATGATGACTGCAAGATTAATAAAACATTCTCCTCAGGTATGTATATGTAGCTAGTTAACAGAAACACTGACTATATGCGAAATAAACAAGAAATTAAGGATAACTCACAAAAGGCTAGCTTATAAGGCTAGCTAGATTTATCATATTACACAATATATTCATTATTTTGAAAATGTCAACTGTTGCAGTTAACACTTAACATTGAATCTTCATTACCGTTTGAAATAATCCAATAAACGAAGTTCGATTTCAGCACTAATATTTTCAGTTCCATTCGTCTGCACATTGTCTCAAGGCCACGCCCACAACAGGGGAAATATCATGAATATTCACGTATACTCCACCCACTGGAACAGTTTTTCACAGGAACCGAATATTACACAACACCGCAAGCGACACGCTCAGAGATTTGGCATTTTGCAACAAACGCTGGAGAAATATACTCTTTCAGAGTGAATATATTCCATGAGTCTCGCCTGAGTCAGGGAAGCACATCATGTCATATTCATCTGAGTGCTGTCAGCGTTGAGAGCGCTGCGTCCTCAATGAACGCGGCATGCGGGGCAGGGGCGTTTTGAAACAAGGGGATGAGCTGAAACAGGTGCCGCTGGTCAGCTTGCAGGAAGTGGCGAGAGTGAGATCGCTGAGTCAGCTTCATCCAGCTGCTTGTAGGCGAGAACGGCTTCAAGTCTCTTAGATCCAGCAAAGAGAAATTATCGCCGCCGCTGAAGGAGAATGAATCAGTCTGCCTATGTCGAATGTCAGTCAGGAAAATCATCTAAATGATCAAAATGCTCTCATTACAATTCTCCAGCAGATTTACTGTGCTGAACTAGGGTGACCATACGTTTCCGGGACAGTCCCGTATTTCAGCTCTACTTCTAGTATCCCTGCTTATTAAAAAAATATGTTTTGTCCCGTATTTCATCTTTTCTTAAATTTCATTACAACTGGTTGATCAGAGAATGAGTAGTAGCAGTAGTAATGTTATGTCAGGCACAGACAGCCCATCATAGAACAAAATTACCATCCAATCACAATTTGTTATCGATTAGTGAAGGTGGGATAGGCGGAATCACGCTGAATGACAGACCAGATGCGCTCTCTCTCTGCGCGCTGCTGTCTCTCTTTCCTTGCGCGGTCCCAGTTCTCTCTGACCTCACGCGATCAGTTCTCATTGCGCCTGAATGGTCAAATGCACACATAGTTGTCAAAATGTCCATCCTATGGAGTATCTCACGTAAATACAGTCGGTTATGGCTTAAGTGGACGTAAACAGGTGGGTGAAAACAGGATATGTGTCACTATATTAAATATTACATCCATGGATTCGGTCTTAAAGGGACAGTAGCCTAATTAAATATTTGTCTGTCATTAATGTTAATAAAACAACAAAAGATGTTAAATAAATGTATACATGGTAAATAAACCTAGTGTATCTGAAAAACAAGTTTTTTAATTTGTATCCCTATTGTATTTGTTGTATTGTTTGTAATTTGTTTGTACATTTATTTTTATAACAAATATATATATATATATATATATATATTGTGAAATAAAAATGTCATGGTCATATTGGCCACCCCTTGCTCACCCGTCCAGTATTACACCATGAGAAATCTGGTCACCCTATGCTGCATGCAAGTTCACACTAACTCAAAACTTGCGTGACACGAGCTGAGACCTAACGCGAGATTTGATCTCTGTTACGGACAGAAGGGTAGGAGACAACAGATGGATGTTTATTAGTGAACTGCAGGTTTAACACAGATGAGCAGGTAAGTGAATGGTAGAAAGAACCTAGAGATGTGATAACTGGAGTACTAATACTGTTCTTGGTCTTGCAGGTTGGTGGATAGCTGATGGCAGACGGTTGGTAGCAGGGTGGACAGACGGAGACGGTAAGTGAACTCACACACAGATGACGAAGCACAGAGACTGGGGAAACACGCTGGAGTGGAGATGGTAAGTATCAATGAAGTCTTGTAGGTAAGCATGGAGAGCCCTGATGCATAAACAAGACCGGACAATGTCTGAGGTGAGTGCTGTGCTTAAGTATCTGTGGTGATGGGGTGCTGATGGGAAACAGGTGCGTGTGATTAGAACTCTGGTGAGGGAGTGCGCTGTGATTGGCTGGTGATGGAGCCTGGCGGGTCTGTGACAATCGTAGTCACCGCTCACATCCATATTAATAAATACCAAGTTTTGCTTGAAACGACCGTGACGCCCAGTTTTCTGTCGCACGTTAATTTTGTAAATGAGGTCCTTTGTGTTTTAGAGCCCGTCCACACGGAGACGCGTTTAGCTGTATATGTAAAAAAATTGTATAGTATCGGTGTTTCGCCCAGACGGATCCGGTGTTTTGGGAGCCTGAAACTGCTATTTTTTGAAACTGGGTCCCAGAGTGGATAAATCTGAAAACGACACCCTTGTGTTTTCGTGTGTACAGCCAATCCGTATATTTAGTGAAACAATGATGTCATCCCCACGCCTCGACTCTAGTCAGACATCACTACGCCACGTAACAACAACAACAACAATAGGGAACTACATGCTTGTGTTCATGCCGCAGAAGCTACTGAGCCTATTAGCTTTACTAAAATAAAGCTTTATTTCTAAGCTTTACTAAAGTTTGTATACAGCGAACAAGGTTTATGTTCATGCTCCAAGTCTTATTCTCCGCTTTTTAGTGTATCTCTGTGGCAGAATTACTGCGCCACATACTGATCTGGCATTTATACTACATCATTTTGAGTCGGTTTCAGTGGTTTTGCGTGTATGCAGATATTTCTTGAGATGACGCCGCTTTACGGATTTTTTTTTTTTTTTTTCAGAACAAGGAAAAAAAAAAAACATCGGATAGGAAAGCTCTGGCTTCGTGTGGATGTGGTTTTAGTTTGGTTTCCCCTGTTGCTGTTTGCCTGTGTTCTCATTGGCCACGTTCACACTGTCAGTTTTTGGGATTGACAACCGCATTTACTTACAGATTTGAGTCTTGAAATGTCTCGCTTCACACAGCAACTTACAGTAGCGCCTGGAACACTGTCTGTATGAACGTGCAGCGAGTGTAAAGCCCATATTCTCTTACTAGTAACCATAACGACAGTGACCAACGTAATATTAAAGATGGCGATGAAAAGTATTATCATTTTTGACATGACAAGAGACTAATTGAACCGCGAGTTCATCCATTGAAACTTCAATAACCAACAGCAGCATGTAAACACGCGCTAGCCGGAGTCTTTAACCGCTGCACACGCGTGTCAAGTCCTTTGCGACGCCTCGCACATGAAACGGCATTTGAATTTGGAAAAGAAACACAAAACTGATGGGAGCCGCTCCAGTGGAGAACAGTGACTGGATCTAACACCTTCAGATGACACACAGCTCACATCTCTTTCACAAGTTACTGAAAGCGAAACCACACACAAAACACCTTAGCAGAGCGGCTCTCTCGCACTATATGACGTGACGGACAACTAGTTCAGTCCCGTTCTGTTCACACGGCGCAAATATTCAGAGAATGCGGTTGTGAGTCCTGAAAATTTACGGGTGTGAGTTCGGTTATAGAATGCGGTTCTCACTCCCGTAAATAACCGTACTGTGTGTGAATGTAACTGTATTAAGGACTCAAATACAGGACTGACAACCGTATTCTGCTGCTGTGTGAACGTGGCCATTCATTGTCAGTTTCCTTGGTTACTGATCATGCCCTAGTTAGTTTCCATGGTTTCTAATTAAAGGGTTAGTTCACCCAAAAATGAAAATAATGTCATTTATTACTCATCCTCATGTTGTTCCACACCGTAAGACCTTCGTTAATCTTCGAACGCAAATTAAGATATTTTTGTTGAAATCCGATGACTCAGTGAGGCCTGCATAGCCAGCAATGACATTTCCTCTATCAAGATCCATTTATTTTTTCTTAAATGACCAATCATTTCGCTAGATAAGACCTTTATTCCTCGTCTGGGATCGTGTAGAGCCCTTTGAAGCTGCACTGAAACTGACATTTGAACCCCAGTGAAGTCCACTATATGGAGAAAAATCCTGGAATGTTTTCCTCAAAAACCTCAATTTCTTTTCGACTGAAGAAAGAAAACCATGAACATCTTGGATGTAGGTGAGTAAATTATCAGGAAATTTTCATTCAGAAGTGAACTAATCCTTTAAGAGACACAAATTCAGTAGAAATGCAAATTACCTGCATGTATTTGTGAGATGATGTGTCAAAGCAGAAGTTGGTTTTGTGATCTTGACAATCAGTTCAATGTTCTTCAGTGGCCTTCAAGATCACAGATCTGAATCCAACAGAAAACCTTTGGAACAATAAGAGATCTGCAGATAATATGGGATTCAATCATGTCAACATGGAGCAGAATCCAAAAACCATCTTGGAAACCTTTTATCACACCTTCATCATTAGTTTTTACTACTTTGTAAATGTATTTTTATCTTATATCTTAGATTTTTTACACTCTTGTCCCAGACTCAAACGTATATTACTAATATTACTACATTTTAAATCTATGATGACCTAAATAAACAAAGAGTGAAATAAACTGAAATAATTATTCAAAAATGATGACCATAAATGCAGCATCATTTCCAACTGTTTAAGAGACAATAGTGTCAGTGGAGATGATTGAGATTAAATATGAGACGTGATGTATGTGGAAAACAAAGAGAAATAAACATAAATATCAGTTATGAATGCAATATTTGTACTGATTATGATCATGATGAAAAATGAGGCTTATTGCAGAATTAACAGTGATTAACAATAAAACATCAAAACTAAATCTGCAAATGATTCTATTAATTTCCATAATAATATACTGGACAATGAATAATAATCCTGTATTTGCAAATATATTATTATTATTATTATTACAATTTAGCAGTAAATGTACACTGTTCTTAAAGAGACATCTTCCTATAGTGTATAAATACTGCTGATGATTTTAATGCCATCACTGATCAGTCTGACGGTTGAACTGAGTTTGTTATGAACTGTAACATGACGACACATTCAGTCAGCTGCAGTATCTCAGTAAAGGCTGTTGAACTGAACTGTTAGACGCTCCATTACTGACACTGCAGTTCCACACAGTAGAAGAGCACAGTGTGTTTTAATGCTGCTGGAGCTCATGGATGTTGTTCAGTACCAGAGAACTGAGAAATCTTCCACCCTGAACACTGATATTGTGTCATTCAGAAACACAATTAAACCAAAGAGCTGCTGCAGTTTATTACATGAACTAATAATGAGCCCAGAACAGTGTAGAATGAATGATAGAAAGTGTTCAGTGACCTTACAAAATATTAATAATGACCAAATCAATAACATACATGATTCTGTCAATAGACTTCAGAAATGTGTGTATAATTGTTTGACGTTTCACAACATGAGAAAGTTGTTGGAAAATGTGTTTGTGACTGATCTACAGTCTTCAGGATAATGATTTAAATAGAGAGAGTCACTTTGCATTGTCACACATGCTTCAGTGCTCTGAGAGTGTTTATAGTGCTGTGAGTTTAACACTTCATGACTGAGAGCAGAACAGAACACAATCTTCATCATCACACAAGACAAAAGAACAACAATGAACAAAATCACCTTCTTCATCTGGACTCTCACACTGTTTATTCAAGGTAAATGTTTCAATAAAATTTAATGCTTAAATATAATAATATCATCAACAGTGAATCTTATACAAATATCCTGCTTTTTCCAACAGGTTTCAGTGGACAGGTGACTGTGACTCAGACTCCTTCTGTAAAACGGTTCAGATTGGTGAATCAGTCACTATAAACTGCAAAACAAACACAGTAGTGAGAGATGTCTGTGTAGGTTCATATACTTGTACGGCCTGGTACCAGCAGAAACCTGGAGAAGCTCCTAAACTAATGATTCATTCTGCAAACCAAAGAGTTTCAAACACTCCATCTAGATTCAGTGGCAGCGGATCCAGAACTGATTTCACTCTGACCATCAGTGGAGTCCAGACTGAAGATACAGGAGATTATTACTGTCAGAGTGAACACTATATCAACAGTCAATATATATTCACACAGTGATAAAGAGTCAGCATAAAACCTCGGTCAGTCAGACGTCACAGTGATGCACTGATACAGCTGAGAGATACTGCAGCTGCTCAAACAACACAATCACACACAACACTGATCACAGACAAACACTAATAACACTAGATCATCTAAATCAACATCAATCTTGTGTTTATGAAGAGAAAGAGTCAGTGTTTAATATGATCATCATGTTTTAGGTGTAATATATGATCCCTGTCAATCAAACTGAACAGACTGAATTCAGTCACTTCTGCTGTCTGGACGTGATGCTTTCCATTTGAGCCACAGAAAGAAATGATTTTCATGACATTTTCATATATATTTTCATCCCCACATTTTCAGCAGAAGTGAAACTGGTGTGTTCCAGTCCAGATCATGTGACCAATCAAACAGTGAGACTGAAAAGCCCATTTGCATTGTCAGGGTGGAGTGATTCTGATCCTCTCAGAATAGAGCAGCTCTGTCTCCAGAGACCATGTTCAAACCCCAAGAGCTTTATTTGACATTTACTGCTACATCAAGCTTGTGAAAAGCACCTGCACCTTCATCTGTTAGTTGAATGATGTTGTCAGACACAAAGTGAACTTGTTGAGAAGCTTTATTGAATGTTACAGCAGATTGAAAGATCACACAGTGCTTTGACACGCCAGCTCTCTTTCAGTATTGAGTTGTAAATCACTACAGCTGCAGCACTAGACTCATGTGAATCCTGCCTGACACAGGACACTCAGATACGCTCATCTTCAGGAGAGAAACATCAGCACTCAGAGCTCTTGTGGAACGAGACCTCATGAGGAGCTCCATCATGTGTTACTCTGCAGACGTACACCTCTCCCTTTTCCCAGCGTGCTTTGCTGAGGGTCAGGACGCTACTGCGGCTGTAGCGGCCGTCCCGCTGGCTCTCTGCGCTGGTCACGACCCCCCTCGGTGACCTCTGACCCGTCCAGTGTCCAGCTCACCTGCGCCCCCCTGTGGAGAGTAAGAGCTGAGCAGGCAGAGCAGTGCGGCTGAGTCTCCAGAGATCTGCAGAGAAGAGGGCGGCAGCAGAGACACTGAGGGCTTCACTGTGGGACCAGCTGCAGGAGACAAACACAACACATTCACAAACACAAAGAAAACACACTGTTTCACTCACAGCATTTCAACAGCTGCAAAAATCATGACAATCTGATCCTTCATGTCATTCAACATCACTAGAGCTGATATAATATACAATATACAAACTACACAATCACTATATTCATTTAAATCAAACCTCAGAAATGAACTCAATATACTAACACACTGACTGCTTTAATTCCAGCAGTTTTTGCATCCCAATATAAAGTACATTTTTACTTAAGTGAGATATTCAACTCAAAATGTAACTCAATTTCAAAGTTTGACTAAAGCTCAGGCCAAATGATGATTATATCACTGATAAGAACGAGAAAACAATAACATTTGTAAATTGTACTTGAATTATAAAGCACTGAATTATGAGCACAACATGAGCAAAAGAGATTCAGTATCATTGACTGAAATACAGAAAGTAACAACATTTACAATCTGATGTCAGATCTATTTTTTTTCGCCATGTATGATATCTACAATAAAAATGAACTACATATGAACACAGTCTAGAAATAAATAAAGGGAAATTAAACCTGTAATAAACTGATTAAACTCATAGTGAGACACATTATGGAAATGCATTTAGATTTTGTTTTTTTTAAAGGAATAATGCTGTTCTTCTGAATGAATAAACATGACAATATCATTGTTTTAGATTAAATAATTATAAAACGATATCAGTAACACTTT
Organism: Hypophthalmichthys nobilis; assembly: GCA_037950665.1. Lineage (NCBI taxonomy): Eukaryota > Metazoa > Chordata > Actinopteri > Cypriniformes > Xenocyprididae > Hypophthalmichthys > Hypophthalmichthys nobilis. Next base: position 2,313,749 of record CM075486.1, read on the forward strand.
ACTTAAAGCCTTCATACACAGTACATTATAAAAGTCATTTTAATGCATTAATTAAGCTTTCTTTTATACATTATAATGTGTGTGTGTGTGTGATCTCATGAATAATTATAACCGCAATTATAATACATTATAATATTATCTATTCATTGTTACATTGTTACACAATGCATTAAGACACATGACACACAACCATTTTCAGATGTAATAATGAATTTGCAAATATTATATTGCATTTTGCATTTATAATGCATTTTATAATGCATATTTTAATGCACAATTATTTATATAAGATATAAGGCATTATAATGTAAATTATGAATACCTTTAAGGCTTCAAGTAAAGTGTTAACACAATATCTAATAATAATTGCCATTAATGTTTTTCTTGTTTCAATTTAAATCATTTTAACTTTAAATTGTTCTTTTACACTTTATTGTATGCTGACATAGTTACATTGTACTACTCAAATAAGTACTGAGTAATATTAATTAACTGCATGTACTTACTATAGAGTTACAGTTAGGGTTTGGTTCAGGGTTAGTTACTTGTATTTATGCATAATTTACTGTTATTACTATAATAAGTACATGTAGTAATGTGTAACTTCTTCACCTTAAAATAAAGTGTTACCTTTTTTTCTTAAATAGGAATTAAAAAACAGACTTACAGACCACCAGTTTAGTTCCTCCACCGAATGTGTACCACAGTGATACAATCTAATGAAACGGTCGTACAAAAACCTCTATTCCACTCGAGTGAACACAAACTCCAGCAGAGAGAGAGAAACAACACTTCAACACACTGATATTAGAAGAAACTCAGATCTTCTCAACACTCAGTCATTCAGTTTGGACTAAATGCTTTTTTAAAAAAAAAAAAAAAAAAAAAAACTCTTTCACTCAAACAAGTGTTTATTTATCCCATTTAAAATAGATATAATTCAGTTTGACTTTATATCCTGTATTTCTCATTCATTCTCTTGTCATGTGTTGATATAACACTGTATAAAGAAATATATTTGATGATCTGTGACCTCTGATGTGACCTTTGACCTCTTTTATGATGGATGATGTTGTGGAGTTTCTCATAATGATCTTCTGTTCTTCATATGAAGCTCAATCATCATGATTCATAGAAAAACCTGCAGCTTCAGACTTCAAAATTCAATTAAAATGTGTTCAAATAATGAGTTTATTGAACAGTACATTGAATATCAATGTCAACAATGAAAATATAAAAGGTATTTTGCATGTTCTACACAGTCAAGCATGTTTTCATATTCAGGTCTGTTATAAAAGTATCTGGACTCATTATGAATCTCCCAGCCTGGTCTCATTGTTAATACGTAGGTATAAATACGTAACTTTCCAAGACACAAAACACTTTTGTACGTTTAGAAAGATGCTGAAACGTACAATATTGACGTATTTAGAGGACTAAAACGTAAAAATACTTATTTTAATATTAATATTTTTCAGTGAAAAAGTAAAATATTTACTTAATCTTTCATGTCATAAATATATACAATGTATAATTTCCCTTTTATCGCTTTTGTAGATAAAGGTAAGATCCCTAAACCCCATCCCGAACCTAAACAAACCTACTTTATACAGAATGTTAAAAGAAAAAAAAAAATATATATATAATGGACAGAAATGTGTAGGAAAATGACAATTTTAGTAAAAATATAACATTAAAACGATATTTTGAGCCGCTAATCCTACACCTACCCCTGAACCAACCCATAACCATTTCTTAAAACTACCTACTGTTATAAATAAAATAACAAACAAAACAAGCGAAACAACAAAAATTTATTTATTGTGAAAATGTCCAAAAGTGGTACCAAAAGTAGTTCAAATGATGATGAGTTGCAGTCGCAGTCCTCTCTGGCGGTAATAGTTTTTATAGGGTACAAAGCAGAATTGAACTTATTAATCCATGAAAATATGAATCCGGCTTCTCTCCATGAAGGCGCGACACTCATTTCAAATGTCAATCCACTGAAACACGTCATGTTGCCATCTGTGACGAAGCAGGTGAGAACCAATGAGCGTTCGATATCAGTGCCGTAAACCATGTCGTAATGGTTCTTCTTCTTCTTTTAGTTTTATGGCGGTTACAGACCATCGTTAAAGGTTCATACCGCCACCTACTATATTGGAGTGTGTAAAATCATGGCTTCATTGATCTTTTCAGTTCTTCTACCTATACAGTTTCCTGCATAAACTTCATTAATGCCTCAACAACTTCGCTTTGAGAATTTCCTATATCTAAAATACCTTTTATATCCCATTCCCTCCCTATTTTAATAATACATTCTTTACATTTTCCTCTCTCTTCCTGAAATTTTCTACATTTTATTCAAATTTCTTTACAATCACATACCTCACATTTATCTGTTTATTTTACTCATAAGAAATAACTTATGATTAATTCTTGTTTGTCCTAACCGTAGTCTTGTGTAGATTATTTCCTCTCTTCTATTTCTACAACCCCTGGCAAAAATTATGGACTCACCACACTTAGAGGATGTTCACTCAGATTTTTTACTTTATAGCAAACAAACAAATCACAGATATGACACAAAAAAAGGTTTTGTTCAATAGCTTAACATTCTGGCTTCAGGAAACATACCTCAAACAAATCCACTTTTGTTATTATTATTAATGGCATGTCTTTTTCCAGAGCAAGTAGAGGAAAAAAGTCTGGAATCACTCAGTGTTGAGGGAATAAATATGGAATCATCTGTTAATTTCCATTTCAAACAAATACTGGGACAAGTCTAAAAATGCTAATTAGTCAGTAGTTAAAAGGGAGTGCTTGCACCTTAATGGGTTGTTTGACTCGGCTAATTGAAATGAAATATGGCCCCAAGAAGAGAGTTCTCAGTTGAAACAATGGAAAGGATTATAAAACTCCTTCAACAAGGAACTTCAATACGGAGTATGGCCAAAGAAGTTGGTTGCTCCCAGTCAGCTGTGTCTAAAATTTGGTGCAAGTATAAACTAAATGGGAAGGTTATAAAGCAAGACATACGGGCAGACCAAGGAAGACGTCAAAGCGTCAAGATAGAAATCTCAAAGCAATATGACTTTACAATAGAAAACACACAACAAAACAAAAGAAAATCAGACAGAATCAGGAGCCAATTTTTTGGACAGAACAGTAAAAAACCAGCTTGAACTTACATATAGAGCTGACTGAGCTTACATATAGAAAAGCCAAATGAAAATGAGTACTAACACTTAAACAAAAGAAAACAAGGTTACAGTGGGATAAAGAGAAGCAATCATGGATTCTGGATGATTGGATGAAAGTGTTTTTCAGTGAAGAATCGCGAATCTGCATTAGCCAAGGAGATTACGCTGGAACTTTTGTCAGGTGCCGTTCTAATGAAACATATAAAGATGACTGCTTGAAGAAAACAATCAAATTTCCCAACTCATTTATGATATGGGGGTGCATGTCAGGTAAAGGACCATGGGAGATGACAATCATTACCTCAACAGTAAATGCACTGGTGTACATTGAAATTGTGGACACTTTTCTCATTCCATCGATAGAAAACAGGTTTGGTGATGATGAAATCATTTTTCAGGATGATAATGCATCTTTCCACAGAGCAAAGAGTGTTAAAGCTTTTCTTCAGGAAAGGCATATCAACTCAAAGACACGGCCAGCAAACAGTCCAGATCTCAATCCAATGAAAATTTATGGTGGAAATTATAAACACTGGTCCATGACAAGGCTCCACCCTGCAAAGCTGATCTGTCAAACGCTATTTGAGAAAGTTGAAACCAGCTTGATGGGGAATATTGTTTGTCATTAATGAAGTCCATGCCTCAAACAATTTAGGCTGTCAAAAGCCAGAGGAGGAGCAACAATTGTTTTTTTGTTGATGATTCCATACTTTTTTCCTCAACACTGAGTGATTCCAAACTTTTTTCCTCTACTTGCTCTGGAAAAAGACATGGCATTAATAATAATAACAAAAGTGGATTTGTTTGAGGTATGTTTCCTGAAGCCAGAATGTTAAGCTATTGAACAAAACCTTTTTTGTGTCATATCTGTGATTTGTTTGTTTGCTATAAAGTAAAAAATCTGGGTGAACATCCTCTAAGTGTGGTGAGTCCATAATTTTTGCCAGCGGTTGTACTATTAAATGTTTTTAACTTTAATTGATTTTTGAATTCTGTAATATTCTCTTCCTTTATTATCTAAATCCCATATTTTTGCCACTGTTTGTCAATATTACTTTTTATTATCGTTTTACCTTCATTTTTTTCCAAGAGGATTCTCAATCTCAACAGTAAGATTTAGTGGTTTTTTTTTCTTTTCACTAATTAATCAGTTTCCTCATTACCTAAGATTCCTATATGTGCTGGTATCCAACTAAACTGAACATCTATTCATAATCTTTCTAAATTTAACAATGCTGTGTATTTTTACGTTTAAGTGCTATAAATACGTCAATATTGTATGTTTTTGTGTGTATAAAAACGTAAGTAAATGTGCGTGTGGTAGAACCAAACTTTACGTAAAAATACACACGTATTCTCATGAGATCATGTTGGAATCTCCACACAAGATCATGAAACGTGAACAAGCTCTAATATGTCTCCATCTTTAACAGCCTGTTTCTTCTCCATTTGATGATTTCAGACACACATGAGGCTTCATGATAGATGGAGTGACACCATGAACTCTGATTAGAGATTCACAATCAGTCCTGATACTTTCTGAACAGACTCATGATTCATGATCGATCTTTAGTGATGGAGGTTCATCTAGTGGAAGTGTAGCAGTGATGTGGTCACATGACTGAATATGGACACAGAGATGGATGTTCATCTGCTCATCCTCAGTGTCTCAGTAGTCAGAATTTAAAAAAAACCTACTGAAATAACTAAAAATAACAGACAGAATGTAAATGATCATTCTGTAACTCTAGTGTATTTTAGTTTGTCTGTTGTAAATCCTGCCCACTTGTTTGCATTGTCACACATGCTTCAGTGCTCTGAGAGTGTTTATAGTGCTGTGAGTTTAACACTTCATGACTGAGAGCAGAACAGAACACAATCTTCATCATCACACAAGACAAAAGAACAACAATGAACAAAATCACCTTCTTCATCTGGACTCTCACACTGTTTGCTCAAGGTTTGTGAAATACAGTTTTTTTTTTTTATTATTATTATTCTATTAAAATGTCAAATATCATTTTCATTTTTGTGTCTGTTTTCTCTCAGAGTGTAGAGGACAGATCACTGTAACTCAGAGTCCATCAATAACAGCAGCTCAACCAGGACAAGAAGTCAGAATAAACTGTAAAACCAGCAGTGGAGTGTATAATAGTAATCACTTACACTGGTACTTACAGAAACCTGGAGAAGCTCCTAAACTCCTCATATATGAAGCAACAAGCCGTTATACTGGAACTCCATCTAGATTCAGTGGCAGTGGATCTGGCAGTGATTTCACTCTGACCATCAGTGGAGTCCAGACTGAAGATACAGGAGATTATTACTGTCAGAGTGAACACTATATCAACAGTAACTGGGTGTTCACACAGTGATAAAGAGTCGTACAAAAACCTCGGTCAGTCAGACGTCACAGTGATGCACTGATACAGCTGAGAGATACTGCAGCTGCTCATTCAACACAATCACACACAACACTGATCACAGACAAACACTAATAACACTAGATCATCTAAATGAACATAAATTAGCTTGAAGCTCATCAGTATTTTTGCACATAACATGAATATTTTGTTGATGTGATCATGGCTTTTATTAAAGTAAGGACTGTTATTGTTTTATTAGTGTTTCATATGAAGGACTGATTGCCAAAACCAGTTTAATAATATGATTGTCATAATTTAGTTATATATATATATATATATATATATATATAATTTTATTATTATTTTTTTTATTATTGAATGACTGTAGTGATGTTTTCATTTGTTGTATGTAGAGATTGTGGATCTCTTCTGTTGTGTTTGTCTCTTCTCCATCTTCACTCTCAGTGTTTTTCATCATCTCTCTGTTCCACATGATGTTCACTCGAGTTTCTCTGTAAATTATATTCAATGTTCTGAATTCAATCCAAACATGTTCTCAAGCTCAACTCTTCAACAGTGAATGTAAGCCACATCTTCAAATCTCACACCACTGAATGATTTACTGTCAGAGACTGGGTTGCTCTCCTCAAATATGTCTCAACATCGTCTCAAACTTTGCTCAGATTTGCCTGAAAAAGTCCATTTAAATTCGTACAAGGCCAAATGATCTGAGCTTAAGTTAACTTTATTGTTCATTCTGTTTGTCACGGAGCAGAAATTTGTCTTTGACACTGGTGTCATACATATACATTAATACATCCACAGAAGTGCTTAACAACACAACACACACACTGACACACAAACACAGAAATAAACAGAATTACACAATCCACATCATTCCTAACATATTTCCAAACATCCTACAACAATAAAAATTCATCTAAACAATTAAAAAGCACTATAATGTCAACCGTTCTCTTGCATTATTTCAGAAAATAGTGTGATTTATAATAATCACTGCCATTGGGACAAATAATGTTTTATACGCATTACTTCTGGCCAAAGGAATTTTGAGTCTTCGCCCAGATGCGAGCATTTCAAAACCAGACTGAAGGGGGTGAGTATGGCCTTTAAAAACCACAATTGAAATGTTTTTTTTTGTTGTTTTTGTTTTTTTTTTAAATAGGCCTATGACAATATGCTATAGGCCTAGCATTAATGTACAACCCAGTCTCACGGCAGTTTGTAACATAGTCACGAAATTTAATCTATTTTTTTCGTGTCACTCAGCACGACTTTCGATCTAATGTATTTCAATAGGAAGCATCTTTCGTGTCTGCACCACGTTTTTCTTTCTGCCACTCGGAAGCATTGTTTTTTCTCATTTGTTATTCATTTTTAAACTTTAGGCGCTACATTACTCAACATTTAACCAGGAGATTTTATCCTTGTTTTTACTGCTTTATATTCTGTAGGCTACTAACCATTGTGCTACGGTTTCTTTTCTGAGAAATGCCGTTTTTCCATCTACTTGGTGTGTCAAATCTAACAGTAGACTAAATACTACAGTACCCATGAGCCTTATCTACTTTTACTATGTTAAAGACGTCAGCTAAAACTACCTGATGACCCACCGCCGATTCTCTTTTAATGATATCCTCATCTTTCTTTCAACACATAAACACGAAAGTGTGCTTGATAATTCAACAATACGATGTCATGACCATCAGTTTTATTTGATTCTCCTTCTATTGTGAGAACGGGGGATTAGTTGTGGTTATTAATTAAATTAAAATAAAATAAAAAATAAATTAAATTAATTAGTGGACGCCCGCATTACCTGTGATCCTCAGCATCCGTTGCTATGGAGACGGAGCCAGTCCGCTTTGCGATTGGGCGATTTCTTCAGGCCGTGAATTCTCTCTCATTGCGCTCAAACCACTTTCCAGGTAAGCCATGAGACTTGAAAGTCATGATCACATTTGCTTAAATGTTATAATTGATGCTTTTCTTTGCCATTAGACTCACATGGTTTACATGTTAGGGCAACGAATTAAAGGCCGACCAATGGTTTCCATATTAACAAAAAAAAAAAAAAAAAGCGCCTTTTGTGCAGTCATACAGAAAATGGGAAAAACGTGAATTTTATTGATTTATTAAGTATTTTTAAGAAAATGGGAATCTCTCACTATCGGGGTACACATTTTAAACCTTTTATCAACATATCTAGCCTACACTACATAATTAACATTTTCTGTTCTCCCTGCAGATCCTGTCAAACTTCACCTTCAACCTGTAGATACACCTGATTTTCAAAAACCAAAGGCACTTTTAAGAGCCAACCTCTATCTATCTCTTCATCATTTTCTATCTCTGTCTCTCTCTCACAGCCTCTCTGTCCATCTGTCTCACCATCTATATTTCTATCCATCTCTTCAATCTATATCTGTTATCTATCTAAATTTCTCTATTTCTCCATCTTTCCTCTCTTTCTGTCTTTGTCTACTTGTCTGTTTTATCCGTCTCTGTCAGTCTGTCTGTCCTTTGTATGTCAGTTTGTTATAATGCCAGGGGGTCTACAAAAAAGATTTGTCCATTTTGTCAGGGTATTTTATTTTGCGCACAGAAGATCTGTTCCCATTGTAAAAGGAGCAGCCTCTAAAGCAGCGCCTCAAGAAGAAGCTTCAGAGGTTTGATGACAAGCGAGAGGAATGGGTGGTTGGTCATAAGAAGAACCACAGCAGTGCATCCATCAAGGATGAAGCCATTATCATGGTATGTGCAATTTCTTACATGATGTTAAACTGTCCAGATCATCTAGGACAGTGGTTTGGCCAGGGGACCCACATTTTCCCATGGTCATTGAGTCACGACAGTACGTTTGTGAAATAAATTTGCTTGTATAAATATATATATATATATGTAAACAAGCAAATTTATTTCACAAACATTGTGAAATACTGTGACAGTACTTGTGTGTCAACAAATAAATTTGCTTGTTTTTTTAAAAAACAGATATATATATATATATATTTTTTTTTTTTTTTTTTTTTTTTTACAAAAGAAGCGTGCATTATGACAGAATCACAGGTGCAATATAATAATCAAACTTTTTTTCAAGTGAACGAGAAATAACAAACGGACTGCATTCATACTACTACATTCATTAAAGCATTTTACAATGTACACACATCAAGTGTAAATGTATGTGCAGCATTCACCCATTTGGTCATATAACCACAAAGGTTCTGCCTTTATTTTTTTTTAATAAATCTATAGATTGTCACTGTCCAATTGCACAGTGGTTACACAATCCTATCAATGTAGGTGCTAAACCCGAGCTACTAATGTTGCAAAAAGTTCTATTGTACCCTCATGGTGTCAGATTCATCTTTTTGCTGTTTTTCTAAATAGAAGAGTTGGTTTTTGCTTCTACTATATGAGCCTTTCCTGTTTGCACATACTTGGTATACAAAAGCTAAACTCACCATGAAGTTAAATATCCTGAATGGCATTAACCTGGATGCTGTCATTAATAATGTTATATTTTCTCAATAATTAATATGCTTAGTTATTTTTGCTGTTGTTTTTCTCTTACTTTAAACAGCAAATACACAATGTTGTCATTTCATTGCAGCTTGAGAAACTCCATGCCATTGGATACAAGCCAGTTCTGCTTCTTGGAAAGGAGACCAAAAAGAAAGAAAAGTGTGAAATATTAACCCCTCGCTGCACACTCTCCACCTATGCCCAGGACTACCTTCAGAAGATAGGCTCATTTTATGAATACCTTTGTGAAGGTGAGATGCATGCACTGTATTTTCACAACTTGTGTTAATGGAAACCTCTCCCAACACAGAGTTTGTTAGCACAACACTGGATCTTTTTAAAAACAATTGAAGTATTTCAATATTTATCTAGCCTTGGACACAGTCAAACAGCACTCCCTCAAACCATTTTGTAAGATTTGGCAAACTACAAATTGTAAGACAACTGACTTCAAAACGTTTTTACCTGTCCACTGCCACTGTTTTTATCTGCATAGTATTGTGAGGTTTTAAAGCAAGTGCACAAGATTTGGGGATGAGGAGCGAACTACTATGATTATGTGATTGATTGTGTAGATTAATAAGACATGGTTCCCTTTCGAAGGGAACTCTACTCTGCGTTTGACACACTATGAGGAACGCCACACGTGAACCGATGTCTGAAAGCCAAGTATCAAATCTCTCCAATCCTATTGGCCAGCGACAGCCTATGACATCATCATAGCGCAACCGGAAGTATATAAGGAGCCTAGAGAATCAGTCAGTATCTTTTCGTCTTTCGGGACTGTTGTGTCTGATCGCTATTGCAATCAAATCTGGTAACGAATATTTTCCATCATGTCTGACAAACATTTCAGGAAGTGTGCTGACCCATGTCCAAGGTTTTTGACACCTGAGGACACACACAACCTGTGCGTTTTCTGTCTGGGCGAGGAGCACGCACGGACAGTGCTTGAGGGTGCTGTCTGTGTTAACTGTGAGCGTTGTCCCATGAAGACGCTCCGTTCCCGCCTGTCACTCTTCTCGAGGAAGGCGGCCGCATCTGTGCCTGGTGGTTCTGGCCCTGCTTGCGCTGAGGCAGAGCGGCGGCGGAAATCATGGGGCTCGCAGGTGGAGCTCGCTGAGGAGTTTGAGAGAGGCGTTAATCTTTCTCAGCCCCAGCGCTGACGGGATGAGTTGCTGGATGACGATGACATCCTTTCTTTGACATCATCGGATCCAGCAGCGAGTGCTCTTTTGGCTCCTAGCCCCAGAGAGCAGGAGATGGTGGTTGAAGAAGAAGCAGGTGAGCCTGCTGGTTCTTCTAAGCTTCCCTGCCCTGCATATGCTGAGCTGCTGGAGGTTATGGAGCGTGCTTCTGGCAGGCTGCAGCTGCCTTGGGAGCGCGTTAGGAAAGAAACCACACGCAGACGGCTTGACGAGCGGTTCCTTTCCGGCCATTGCCCTGCAGCTCCGTGAGCCTTCCATTCCTTCCTGATCTCCATGTTGAGATCGAGAAGGCAAGGAAGAACCGTATTCGGCTCGTATTCATCGACTTCAGCGAGTGAACTTCACTGATGTTGAGGGATTGAGCCAGCATGGGTATGTGTCGATGCCCCTATTGACGAGACGTTTGCGAACTATCTCGCCACGGGAGGGCACCGACACTGAAAGCTCCGGTCCTGCCGACTAAGCCCCTTAAAGTGACATCTCACTTAAGCGGCAGGGCATACATGGCAGCGGGTCAGGCCGGTGCGGCTCTACACACCATGGTGGTGTTACAAGCCTACCAGGCCGACCTGCTGAAGGATCTGGACCAGGGGCAGGGTTTGTCCCCTGAGGCGGTGGAAGAGCTGCGCCGCACCACAGATCTCGCTCTCCAGGCCACTAAACAAACCGCCGATGGTGGCCACGGAGAGACATCTGTGGCTAAACCTGGCGGACATGGGGAAGAAAGAGAAGGGCTTTCTCCTCGACGCTCGGTGTCGCCTCTCTGAACTTTTGGCACCTCCGTCGAGGCGGTGGTTGGGAAGTTCAGGGAGGCGAGTGCGCACTCGGCAGCGTTTAGAACCTGCATCCCGCTCAGATCCGAATCTGGGTCCAGACAGCCAGGAGGTCCTGGTCCATCTCGAGCTGAGGCTCAGAGACAGGGCCAGAGGTCCAGTGTGGCCGCTCAGCGCCTCCTCCTCCCAGGAGCAAGTCGGAGAGACGGCGGGACTCGAGGAGGAAGAAGCAGGATTTAAGGGAGGTTATCGATCGCAGACGCCAGCAGCGTCCGGTAATCGATTCCCTCTCTTTGCGAGGGTGACTTTATACCTGCCCTCGCCCTTCTTCCTCCACCTCCTGAGTTTTGAATTTGTTTAATATGCTCAGGTGCTTCTTAAACAGTCAGGCTGACGGCTGGGCCCATGATGAAAATTTTCTGAAGGCCTGCCTTCTGGCTTGATAGAGAAAGAGGCTCTTTTAGGCTTCAAAGAACCCTAGATTCCGTCCTTCTATGTGGAAAGAGAAGGAAAAGAGGAGTCTTCGGTTTTCTTTGAGCCACAGGAAGGTAAGCTGGGTCTATATTTGTGTTTCATAATATGTTGACCTTGTTTTCCTGTATAGTTTTTAGTTTACTCCTAGTGCTGCCACAGGTTAGCACCTGTTCTCATAACTAGTAGGCTTGTGTTTAGCCTCTGTTTAAGAGCATGGTGACTATTAGTAGTTCAATGCAGTCAATGGGGCGCTAGTCCGACAGCAGGAGCAAACTGGTTTACAAACTAAATGAACCACAAGCAAATTCAAAATAACTACATACAAAAAAGAACACAAATGAACAAATCGATGAAATCACAATACAGTTAGAACAAGCAAAAACAAATCAATCCCAAACAAATAAGAGAGAGAGACAGAAAAAAAAAAAACTCACTGGTGGATAACTGCCCGTTGTAGGGGAGAGCGGGGCACAACCTAACGCTTTTTGACTTTCTCAGTTTGTGTAAACCTGCTTAGGGTTCAGGGAATTTATCTTGTTCCACATTAATTTCACACATGTCTGGTACAAATATGTGGCTTTGTTTCATTGATACAGTGTATACTTTTTTCTTTATTTACCCTGAAAGAAGGGAAGTGAAATGTGACAACATGCCCCATAGGTGGGGCACATTGTAACATAACCATATGACAGCTAAAAATGTTATCTGATTTAATTAAAAAAATATACATGACAAACTAAAACATTTTGTCAATAAAAGGCAATAATTATTTTTTTTCAATAGCATTTTTTTAGAAAATCAAATTTAAATAATTTTGTAGTTTGACAATGAACACTCTGTAAAACACAGCTATACAGCACTGGTCAAAACAACACACCCAAACAGATGAAGAAACACATTCAGAAAAACAGAGCTGAACAAAAACACTCCTCTCCCTCCACTCACAGCTCTCACAGAACACCAGATAAATAGACGAGACAGTACAAATACTGAACATTTCTTGAAATAATATTTTCTGGATGTTCACGTTCTTCCTCTCAGTCTTTATTCACCTTTTTTCCCATAGTTTATCAACAGAAATTCATAAAAGTTGATTATGCCAGTTGTATTTTAACTGTATAGAACAGTATAGTTCTAATAGCGGGGCACACTGTAACGCAGTGTTACAACAAACCCTATCTGCGCAACTGAATATAAACCTGGTTAGTGTCTTCTGATAGTTAGTGAAGCATTAAAGAACTACCCAAACTGCTAAACAAGAGATTGGAGATTAAAATAATATCAGATTTGTCTAATTTTCAATAAAAACAAAAAATATAGATGAAAAATTAGCTTAAGTAAGAAATTTACTTTTGCTATTGTTAAATAAATGTTCAGTATCTTCCAAAGATATTTGAATTTTGGCAAATTTTTTTCTCTATATATTGTCTATATGGCAACTAGTAAATACGCTAAGTTTCTTCATGCTAGCGTGTGTGGAAGTATTTAAACCACGTGTGTTACAACTAACCCGTGTTAGTTTGTGCCCAGCGCTCCCTACACCTCCTCAAGGCTTTGATTTGAGTTGATACATACGACACAGGGGCGGAGCCAGACATTGTAAACATTCGGGCTTAGCCCAAATCTATTTTGTCCAATGAGAATTTAATTTTCAGTTAACAGTTTTACTGTCATGAAAGGAACTTTTGTAGTATGCTGGAGTAAAGTTCATAAAATGTACATTGTTTCCCACAGAAATTTGCAAAACTTTGTTGGGTGTAGCTCCTCTAGGGGTCCGTGGGCAAATTTTGTACATTTTAAGGTTAAATGCATCAATCTGGTGCACTTTGAGAGCTCAAAACTGAGAGCTTAAGCCCATGTGTGCAAACTGAACAAAGAAACAGCATACCTGGACATTAAAGAGGGCTCAAACATCTTTATAGTTGTGATATAGAGTCTCAGTCTACATTACATTGACACTGGTGTTTTAGGATGGCAAACAATTATTAGGCCTAGTCAAGTCAAGTCACCTTTATTTATATAGCGCTTTTTACAATGCAGATTGTGTCAAAGCAGCTTTACATTGATAACTGGTATATAATTTTGGCTGCACAGCAGCTCTTAAAGAATAGTGTCAATGTCAGCAGCCTACAATAATATTATAATATGATTTAGGCCTTTATAATTATTCATATGACATATTGTAACAAATGCAATGTAAAATAAATGAAAATTTTATAAGTAGTTACTTTACAATACAGTATAGGGAAATTACAATACTTTTGTACTAATTTCTTCACTTGATAAACCCTTGAGCTTTTATTTTGATCAGCTGATCACGTGAGCAAATGTGCGCACTTCTCTTTAAAACACAACTGTATATATATACTTAAAGGATTAGTTCACTTCTGAATGAAAATTTCCTGATAATTTACTCACCCCCATGTCATCCAAGATGTTCATGTCTTTCTTTCTTCAGTCGAAAAGAAATGAAGGTTTTTGATGAAAACATTCCAGGATTATTCTCCTTATAGTGGACTTCAATGGACTTCAAAAGCTGATGCTGTATGTCCTATGCCTTCCCTATTCTACTTACGGAAAACACGGAACTGGCGCTGCGTTCGTTCCGTAAGTTGAATAGGGAAGGCGTGGGACATACAGCATCAGCTAAAAAAAAAAAAAGCGGAAGTACTTGCGAGGTGGTCATTTGTGTTTATAAAGTATTTACATTTGTATTTTTAAGAAAATTACCGATCGTTTCGCTAGATAAGACTCTTATTCCTCGTCTGGTATCGTTTAAAGCTCTTTGAAGCTGCACTGAAACTGTAATTTTGACCTTCAACAGTGGAGTCCATTGAAGTCCACTATAAGGAGAATAATCCTGGAATGTTTTCATCAAAACCTTCATTTCTTTTCGACTGAAGAAAGAAAGACATGAACATCTTGGATGACATGGGGGTGAGTAAATTATCAGGAAATTTTCATTCAGAAGTGAACTAATCCTTTAATCGCTGTCTTTTGCTGTTTTAGGCACAAAGCCATATCACGGTTTCAATTTTAGTTCGTTGGCAAAATACAACGTTAGAGACCATTTAAGCTATGTATGTTTTAAATTTACGGTTTATTATGAAACAATGGCAGCATAGGGTAATTAATGGGAAACACTGAATGAATATTAAGCTGACAAATGTGCTAAAGTTTTCATATCAGTTGTTATAACAAAAACCCTTCAACCGAACGAACGAGAGTCTTGAGGCCTGCCTCTGCTCTGAGTGAGTGACAGGAGGTGTGTCTGTGTTCAACTGCGGTGTGTGTGAACTCACTGTCGGAGAGAGAGAGAGAAAGCGCTGCAGCTATCGGTGTATACTGCAGAAAAGTGATATTGAACTGTTTAACATATTTTAAAAGAGAGAGAAAAATTATATTTTGACAGCACTGTTAAGAAACCTCAAACCTGAAAGATTCGGGACTTTTGGAAAAACATTCGAGCTCCAGCCCCCTTAGCCCACCCTAGCTCCGCCCCTGATACGACGGTTCAAAATTAGGAGTAAAGCACCAGGTGTATCTCACACAGCTCCAAAGATTGGTCCCAGAAACTATATAATGGCCACGAGAACACAGTTTGATGTCCATACAGTCATCTATGGTGAAGCAAACATGAACGGCAGACATTCAAGCAGCAGTTTAAAGGGAAACCAAAGACCGCTGCAACGTCTCTTGCATTGACTCAGACATTAACTGTGTAAATACAACACACTCCAAGAGTAAGGATCACTAGCTAGGTCACTAATAAGCAACCAAACCCATAGTAGAAATGTCTGTCAAATTTCCATGCTCCTCGATCCTCACTACAATAAAATAATGTAACCCTGCACGGCACAAACAAACAGCCAACATAATGGGAAACACTTCTACAACCACACAAAAACATGATGGAAATCTATAGATCCCCAGTTGATTTAGCTTCAAAAGACATTGATACATTAACTGGGAATTACCATTGTGTTTGTTTTGTGACCTTGTCAACTCTAGAGGTCCCATCCACTTGCATTATATGGACTCACAGAGAGAAATTATTTCTTTAAAAATGTTGTGTTTCTCTGAAGAAAGAGAGACATTTACATATGGGATGACATGAGTGAGTAAATGCGAGAATTTTCCTTTTTGTGTGGAGTATCCCTATAACACATAATGAGGAGAGCATCAACTGTGGCACAAATGAAGAGTAAATGAGAAAAGAGTAAATATGACCTTACCTCTTCAATCTGAAAGAGTGCAGTCCTCATAAAAGTGGACTGTTCTGTACCACATTTGTCCTTGTGTAGGCGAACGTTTTGTACATCTTTTCTTTTACTACTGATCCGAAATCAATCCGTAGCACACATTATTTTTCAAGGCTTTCATCTGTTTCTCCAGCAGGGCAAAAGTTAACCTCTGCTCTCTTCGGTTTCTTCACATTTTTGGCTAGAAAGCATTTATCCCTGGTCTTGTTCTTCACTGAATTAAGAGCAACTTCCGGACAACCAATGTTGTGCATCTTTGTCCTATAACTTTTTCCTATAATTTTCCATTTTGTGCTTGAGGATGAATATCCACCCACTGTACCACCAATCCTTTTTCTCTTAAAAATGGAAACTTTTCCACAAGTGCCTTTGCAACATCATCTATCTGGGGATCATGTGGGTATGCAGTGTACTGGAAAATATCCTCTGCCATCTTTTCCAAGATTCCAGATTTGAGCCCTGAACTTATCTTCAGAGAGGTTACAGTTTCAACAAAAATTTCAATGGCACATTGAAGCTGCACTTCCACATCATATGGAAAATGAGGAATGAGAAATTTTTGTGGTCATTTCTGAACTCGTATTGCCTGAAGTTCTGCATCAGATGTTGGGATAATCACAGTGTCATCTGAATCTATTTCAGAGAACAACAAAGAAGAGGAGGAAAGGATTGAGCACTCACTTCTGGTCTATTACCAGTTCTAGATGGTTCTGAAGCACTTGAAGATTGTTCAGTTGGACAGTCAGGGCTTGGATAATGAGTGTCATGTGCCAAGTAGATCAACTTGATAGTAGTTTTGTCTTTTATGTCATGAATTGATGACAGATTCATGAATTTGTTGATGTCTGCATCCATGTACTGAAGCCGGAAATGTCTTTCAATGCCAAATGTTTGATGAACAGCATCATGTAAATTCTCAACTCTGTCTGGTATCCCAGATGAGAGGTTCAATCTTCTGGGGCCTCATTTATAAAATGTGCAGAAACCGTCCTAAATTTGATCTTAGGATCATTTCTCTCAGATGTGCGTACGTGTGATTCACAGAATAAACATACACACAGAAAACGAGCTTACGACTCTCTTTCAGATGTGAAATCTAAATCGCAAATGATCTTGAACTTGCGCACAACTGAATGGTTTCAGTTCTCTGTGTTGTAAACGACACCTAATTAATGTCATTTACATATAAAAGATCACCAGTCATCGTCCAAATCCTTTAATTTAGAATGGCGAGCTGCAAGAATAGCTTATTTTTTTCCAAAAACCTGCAGTAATCTGACAAGGAAAAGTGTGTACGTCTGCTCAGACCCTGACATGGCTCTAAACACTTTTCCACGTCAAAGACCGTTTTTATAAACATGAGCGTTGGCGTGGATTTAAGCGTACACACACTTTAAGATCAAATCTGTGTGTACGCACACTTTATAAATGAGGTCCCTGAAGTCATTGTCTTCCACACTCATACAGCTTCACACTCATATTTAATCTAATTAAGAGACTGAGAATTCATATTAAATTGGCTGATGGACAATGACAATGGACAACAAAATTCTGTATTCAGGAAAAACTGTCATGTACAAATTTTGCACTTTTGTGTTCTTAAATAGTTTATTACAACAAACTGAACCTGACCTCTTGAGTTTATGAATATTTTAAGTGTTACCATTTTTCTGCCTTCAATATGGTAATCTGCCAGTGGGTAGTAGATGACAACGGCATTAAGATGAGAGAAACTTGCAAAGTGGAGCACAAACCGAAAGCTCTGAAATGCTCCCAATACCAAACACTCATTTCTTTCTCAACGAAACTCAAACTCTTTTCTACTACAACCATCTGGATGATCTCAGCAAAATCTGGCAAGCTACCAGAAAGGCCACAAACAATTGTGTTAATCTTCAAAGAATGTGTCAGTTGATGGACTAAACTGTAACTACATCCTGATTTAAGATACAGGAAAACTCTTTTCAATGGTAGCTAACTACAAGTGATATGCCATCATGAACTGATGTTTTATTGCCAGAAACAAGGCTTTTCACACTGTGCTTAACCCGGTTACTATTTCAAGTGTGAAAAGCCCTTAAGTTTCTAAAGCAATTAATGTAATGAACAACTTGCTTGAAAAAGTGCTTTGCCTCAAATCTGAGTGTCCACATCCCTACTAAAGATACAAAGAACTTGATCAGTAATGGATAATGTTCCACATAATGATGTTTCTGCAAAAGGTTCATGTCAGGAAAAACTTTGTGCAACCCGTGCCAATGATCGCAAATTTTGCTTTCAAGGAAGGCAATTGATTCTGGTGTTTGCACTGGAGCCACAACCAACTCAACAATATCCTTAAGTTCCATGAGGACCTGCCAAGCTGACTCATCTGGAGCTACCAGATGTCCAACCAAGAATGGAAAAACCCTAAAAGACTCCAATTTTCACGATCATTTCCTCCAGTGCTTCCGATGGACATTAAAGCATGTGGAACAATATGAGGGAAATTTGTTTTGTTTGTCCATTTGTATGGAAATTTCTCAATTAATTGATTGAAACTTTTGAGAGTGAAAAATCTCTTAGATATTCACAAATGTAGACAGTGTGTCAGCTCTACTGGTAATTCCTTCACACAGATCATGAGCAATATCGAGTGGGTACCCAGCACTGACGATGAAATGAGAAAGACTTGCAGACAAACCACACAGTCTTTTTACACCACAACAAGCTTTTTCAGTGTCTACTGCTGACCTGACATGTGGTTCAAGCATCTCTTAAGTTCTGAGAGTGAAATCATCTGAACTCACAGATGAACCTGAACTCAGGTTTTGTACTGGAAAAAGTTTGAAATTCTTCTGAAGTACAAAACCTGCACACATATTCAGTGAAGAAACTCTCCACAGATCCAGCAAATCCATGTGCTCCCAGATTGTCTGCTATGACAGTCTGCGCTGTGCCTTTAACGAAAGAACCAGGCTGTGCAATAAAAATCCCCTGGCTTTCCAATGTGGAAACATCTTGCAGCAAGGACTCAAGGAATTTTCCATATCCACGTGTCTTAACGTCATCTGATCTGCAAAGTAGTGCCAAATATATGGAAGATACTGAGGAACTTTCACCTGGTGGTAAATTGCCAAGATTGCAATACACAGCACAGATTTTGTGCTTTTTTCTAGAAGGTCCAAGCGGGTTGCAAATTTCAAAATCGTCCAGATGCAAATTCAGCAATATTCGTGACTCATTACATGATAAAAAAGCATTGCTTCTGAAATGCACGATAAGATGCATATACCAATGTTTCTTGTCCAACTTCTATTTCTTACTCAACAGCAGCTGTAAAAACTTGAAAAGTACTTGAAAGTACTGTATACATTGAATTTACAGTCACAGCCTTTAAACATACATGTGACAGTCTCGCTATTTCTGAGATGATGACCAGCGGCGATTTTAGGGTTTCAATATTTTTCAATTTCAATATTGTTTTGCTTTTGGATTTATTATAACATATTTATTCTAACAAATTTTAACAATTTTATTGTACTGACGTATGAAGTATAGCAAGTGTAGGAAAAGTCACAAAGTCTCATGCTATTTAGGTGAAGTGAACATTTAAAATTATAAATAAATAATAATAATAATAATAATAATAAAAGACTAGATCCCAGCAGCATTTTCGCTGGAGGAAACGGCTGTAGTGTGATGAGGGGTGAATACAGCAAAAATGTATTACAGTGGATGGGAATTGTTTTATGGTGCATCTCTAAACACCTTTACCTTATTTTTTATTATTCTCAGGTTAGGTAAGTAAGTCAAATCTGATCTAATTTATAAGCATTTTAAAAATACTTACAATCAGACAGAAGACTTCTCCGTGGTCTGTTCAGGCTCAACGACTTAAATTAATGCCACATGAGGCAGAGTTTAGTTATAAAGTTATAAATTCATTTATTTATCACATTAGTATTTCTAGCATTACATGTATTCTACAAACATTCTATATGGTAATTAAATAAAGTATAAGTATTAAAAAGTTCTTCAGTCAAGGCAATATCAGCGCTGGAGGCATCATCAGCGTTGGTTCTGGTGTCGGAGAAGCTCCTCAGGTGCGAAGCAGCCCCTCCTGTTCTCTTCACGTTCCAGCCTTTTATAGACTATCTGACCTCTTGAGGTCATCTTCTTTGGAATTCCCCTCATCTAAGTCTATATATAAAGGCTTGTCTCTTTGTTCTCGGACTGTTCTCTTCTGCTGTGTCCTGCGCCTCGTCTTCAAGACATTCTTCAACGGTAATGATTGCCTTTCTTACTAATACATGTTATGTCCTTACTGTTCTACTAGCATGCTTTATTAAAATCTTAAAACAACAGTTGTAGTGTCTTCCTTTATAAACATATTCTTAATAAAGCTTTACAACAATAGTGTTTTGTCTCTTTATAAACTACATTCTTATTAAAGTACTTCTACAATAACAGTTGTCTGTTTTTCTTTAATAAGTAATTAATACATGCTTTAATAAAGACATTACAATACCAGTTGTCTGTCTTTCTTTTTTTTTCTTATAAAAATTTCTTCTGTTATTCTATTTCTTACACATCAATTTCTTCCAATTTATTACATTTTGTTTTCATAAAGAAGTTATCTCTCCCATTCTTTCTTACACATCAATTTCTTCCAATTTATTACATTTTGTTTTCATAAAGAAGTTATCTCTCCCATTCTTTCTTACACATCAATTTCTTCCAATTTATTACATATGAAAGCTGTCCTTCATAAACAGCTATCACTTGTCTTTCTCTATAAGTCAAACATCTGTTTTTTTCTTTATCTTCAAATTACAGTTGTGTTGTCATTATTGTTCTTTATAAGCAGAAAAGGTACAAGTAGCATAGAAAAGTTGCATTCCCTAATGAAGCAGTGTGTGGCTGATATCAACAGAATGGAAAAAAGGTCTTGTATTGCTCCCACATCTCATTATGTAAACTGTATTTATGACAAAGATCTGCGCAGATGTAGGTGTTACAACATGATAATCAGATTAAACATATTGGTGCTGCACAACCTAACGCTTTTCGATTTTCTCAGTTTGTGTAAATCTGCTTAGGGTTCAGTGAATTTATTTTGTTCCACATTAATTTTACACATGTCTGGTACAAATATGTGGCTTTGTTTCATTGATACAGTGTATACTTTTTTCTTTATTTACCCTGAAAGAAGGGAAGTGAAATGTGACAACATGCCCCATAGGTGGGGCACATTGTAACAACCATATGACAGCTAAAAAAATTAGCTTAAGTAAGAAATTTACTTTTGCTATTGTTAAATAAATCTTCAGTATCTTCCAAAGATATTTGAATTTTAGCGCAATTTTTTCTCTATATATTGTTGATATGGCAACTAGTAAATACGCTAAGTTCCCTTTCATGGGAACAACCGCTGCTTCAAACGCGGTGGGAACGCCTCTGTTAGTTGCGTCGTGAAGCACATGTGTAAACTGTCCAATAACGTGACGGAACGTCATAGGCGGTGACGTCACAGACCAGGAAACTATAAAGCATACCCAGGACAAAGAACGCTAGCTTCTGTGTCTTCAGCAAGCTCTGTGTATCTGTCTCACGTCTTATTTATTGTTGTCTGTCCCTGCTATATTTAAGACACATATATATATATATAATGGCGAGCAAACAATTCAAACCGTGTGCCTCTCCCTGCCCTCACTACATCACGAGTGGGGACACACACGAGCTTTGCGTTGTTTGTTTGGGAGTGGAGCATGCCCAGGCAGCCCTCGAGGGGTTGCCTGTGAGCATTGCGATAAGTTCATCCTCCGAACTCTCCGCTCCGCCGGGCGCCGAGGAGGGCGCCTCGGCTCGCGTTCCTCATGGTTCGGGTCCCGCTGCTGCCGAGGCAGAGCAGCGGCTCAGATCATGGGGCTCGCAAATGGATCTGGCAGAGGGTTGGAGACGGGTGCCGCCCTTTCTTTGCCCTCACCTGCCAGGTCCAGTGCCTTTTCCCAGGCGGAAGCACGCTCCGCGGTTTCTTCCCCGGGTTGAGGCACCGGTACTTCAGATGTCTAGCTCCGAGGAGGTAGACATTCTGAGTATCGATCCTGAGGACTCGCCACCTCAGACACCTGCTTATGTGGAGCTTATGGAGGTTGTTACTCGCGCTGTTGCCAAATTAAACATCTCCTGGCCAGCCGAGAAGCAAGAGGAAAGATCTAAAAGCCTCTTAGATGAAAGATTTTTACCATCTAGATCTCAACCTCCACGTCGGGTCTGCCATTTTCCCGACCTCCACACCGAGGTGTCGAGGTCATGGAATAAGCCTGTTTCATATCGTGTTTTCAGTCCTGTTACATCTAATTACTCTAACATCCTGGGGCTGAAACAATTTGGCTATGCGGCGATGCCCAAGGTTGAAGAGACGCTTGCAGCTATCTCTCTCCTGAGGCTGCATCGTCACTTAAGACCCCAACACTGCCCACCAAGCCACTAAAGACAACTTCAGCGCTGGTGGGCAAGGCGCACTCAGCTTCAGGTCAAGCCGTGGCATGCTTGCACACCATGGCCATCACGCAAACTTACCAGGCTGATCTGTTGAAAGAGATAGATGAGGCGGGGAGTTTTCTGCAGGCGCACCGGGAACTGCGTCGTGCCACAGATTTGTCTCTCAGGGCCACCAAGGAGGCGGCCAAGTCAGTCGGCCGCTCTATGGCAGCCCTGGTGGCCACTGAGAGGCATTTATGGTTGAATCTTAGTGGTATCAAGGAAAAAGATAAGAGCTTCCTTTTGAATGCCCCGCTTTCGCCTTCTGGCCTGTTCAGCGACGCTGTCACCACTGTCGTCGACAGGTTTCAGGAGGCAAAGAAGCAGCGGCGGCGTTCAGAAAATTCTCCCCGCCGCTCTCATGTCTCTGAGACTGCTGGGCAGGAGCAGCCTCAGCCAGTACCAGCTCCTCGCACAGAGCACAACAAAAGATCAGCGTCGCCACTTTCGGTGGGGGTCCGGGTGGCGATCGCGGCCGAAGGCTCCGAGAAGAAAGCAGATCTGAGGACTATCATCATCTCTAGGAAGTCTTCGGCAAAGAAGTCCTGACGCCAGTGGTGTCAGGCTTCTGAGGGTGGTCCCCTCTGGGGAGAAGCGGAGTTCACCTCATCATACGGTGCCCGCTTCTCTTCAGTGCCCTCAGGAGGCCGTTCTGCCAACCCTGCCACCTCGTGTGCTTCAGGGCGCAGGCGCCTCCAGCGACCCTCCGAGGAGGATCGTGGAGTGTTCAGTTCAGTTGCTTCCTGCCGGTTCGCCGTTTCAGGACACTGGGCTGTTCGTGCAGTCAACACCAGAGGCCAGTCTCGGCGACTGGTTCCCTTAGTAGAATTTCTGGCAGAATGGAAACGTCTGCCCAATATATCTCAATGGGTGCTGCGTATGATAGAAGTGGGTTACAGAATTCAGTTCGGGCTGAGGCCGCCCAGCTTCATCGGGTGCTATCTACGGTAGTCAACCCAGAGCAGTCTCTGGTTATGGAACAAGAAGTTCTGACTCTCCTAAAAAGGGGCTATAGAACGGGTGTCCCCGCCCGACAGGCAGTCAGGGTTTTACAGCCGCTACTTCATTGTTCCAAAGAAGGATGGAGGGCTGCGTCCCATCTTGGACCTGCGTGTTCTGAATCGCACTGTGCAGAAGTTAAAGTTCAAGATGCTCACACTCAAACAGATTGTTTCGCAAATCCAGTCCGAGGATTGGTTTGTGACAATCGATCTGAAGGATGCTTACTTCCATGTGTCTATCCATCCTCAACACAGGAAGTTCCTGAGGTTTGCTTTCAGGGGCGAAGCTTACCAGTATTGGGTTCTTCCGTTTGGCCTAGGTTTATCTCCCGCACCTTCACAAAGTGTGTGGATGCTGCACTGGCTCCCCTGAGACTCCAGGGCATTCGCATACTAAATTACATCGACGACTGGTTGATTTTAGCTCGTTCTCAGAGCATGGCGGTTCAACATCGAGATTTTGTTCTCGCTCACATGAGAAGGTTGGGGTTCAGGCTCAACGTCAAGAAGAGTGTGCTTGTTCCAGCTCAGGCGACCACTTTTCTAGGCGTAGTTTGGGACTCGAGGCTCATGCGGGCTCAGCTTTCTCCTGCCCGTATTGCTTCAGTTCTCTCAGCTGTGAATGCGGTAACACTAGGCCAGTCACTCACTGTGAAACAGTTTCAGAGACTGTTAGGTCTTATGGCAGCAGCGTCCAACGTGATTCCTTTTGGCCTATTGTACATGAGAACTTTACAGTGGTGGCTCAGGACCAAGGGGTTCTCCCGAGGAAACCCTCTTCGCATGATCAAGGTCACGCGGCGATGCCTTCGTGCCTTGGTCATGTGGAAATAGCCTTGGTTCCTGTCCCAAGGGCCCGTGTTGGGAGTTCCTTGTCATCGCGTAATGCTAACGACGGATGCTTCTCTCACGGGCTGGGGAGCGATCATGAGTGGTCGCTCGGCTCGAGGTCTCTGGGAGGACCATCTTCTTTCCTGGCACATAAATCGGCTGGAAATGATGGCGGTGTTCGAGCTCTCAAGCACTTCCTCCCAGACCTGAGGGCCATCACGTGTTGGTCCGTAAGGACAACACGTCGGTGGTCTCTTATATCAACCATCAGGGGTCTGAGGTCACGTCCTTTATGCAAGCTGGCCCATCGGATCCTCCTGTGGGCCCAGAGGGAAGCTGCTCTCTCTGAGGGCAGCCTACATTCCTGGGTCCCAGAATCAGGGAGCAGACATCCTGTCGAGACAGGGGCCGAGGCCCGGGAGTGGAGACTTCACCCGAGGTGGTGGAGCTCCTGTGGCAAAACTTTGGTCGTGCGGAAATGGATCTGTTTGCATCTCAGGAGACAACTCACTGTCAACTATGGTTCTCCCTCACTCATCCAGCTCCTCTGGGGCTGGATGCCATGGTACAGACGTGGCCGGCGGCGTCTGTATGCATTTCCCACGGTTGCTCTGCTCCCAGGAGTTCTGGAGAGGGTTCGCCGGGATGGGGTTCGGTTTCTACTCTTAGCCCCATTCTGGCCAACCAGAATTTGGTTCTCGGACCTTGTGTCCCTTCTAGACGGTCCCCTATGGAGATTCCAGTCAGGCAAGACCTTCTGTCTCAGGCAGGGGCGCAATTCTTCACCCTCACCCGGAGTTGTGGAAGCTGTGGGCGTGGCCCCTGAGGGCTCACCTCATAGATTCAGGTCTCTCCACCGAGGTGGTTGAGACCATTCTCCAGTCCAGAGCTCCTTCTACCCGGAGATTGTATGCTATTAAGTGGAGACTTTTTCTTCTTGGTGTGAAGAAAGGAGTTTTGACCCGACTCTTTGTTCTGTGGGTCCTATTCTTCAGTTTTTGCAAGACCGCTGGTTTATCCCCTCGACTTTGAAAGTCTACGTTGCGGCTATTTCTGCCTATCATTCACCCATTGAGGGTACTTCTGTGGGGAGAAACCCTCTTGTTACACGTTTTCTCCAGCGGTACTCTGAGGCTTAGACCTGCTCAGCGTATTAGGACACTGACTATGTCTGTTCGTTCTCTAGGAGAGCCCTGCTTCATGATTACATGCTGCTGCTGCAGAGGCTTCGGACCGGGGAATGAGTGTTTGGCAGACCAGGGACTGAATCTCCATTAGCATCCCACAATTTTAAGATGGAGGTGATGTAAAGTTCTTGTAAGTATACTAAAAATACATTTACATATTTGTGTGCTTAATAAAAATACCCTGCAATTGTACTTTTGGTAATCTAAAGTGGTAAAGTTTGCTAAACTAGAACAAATAATTTTGTAAAGTAAAATATCATACAATATTAAAACGCTTTTAGGCATGATATTAAGAAATGTGGATTGTCCAAAAAAGAAATACTACAAATAAAGTTTAATTATAATTTTATTTCATTAATTTCTAAATGATATGTTAATAAATATGTTAACGGATTTGAAGGATACTTAGTTTGAAATAAATGTATTTGAAATAGATTTTGGTATAGGGCCAGCATGGGAAGTGGGAGTGCTGTGGACCAGCTACACCAGCACAGTTTTCCTTGACCAGTTAGACCAGCACTAAACCAGTCTGGACCAACATGGCATCTCATATTTGTTCCCTTTAGGGGGTCCATAGACTTCACATATGAATGCTGGGTGAGAGAAAACACATTGAAAATGAATTTCAAACCTGCTTCTCCTTGAAATACCATGCAATGAAATGTTTATTATGGGAATTGTCATTGAAATGTCTTTGAGAATGATCTACAGTCTTCAGGATAATGATTTAAATAGAGTCACTTTGCATTGTCACACATGCTTCAGTGCTCTGAGAGTGTTTATAGTGCTGTGAGTTTAACACTTCATGACTGAGAGCAGAACAGAACACAATCTTCATCATCACACAAGACAAAAGAACAACAATGAACAAAATCACCTTCTTCATCTGGACTCTCACACTGTTTGCTCAAGGTTTGTGCAGCTCCATGATTATTCTCTTGAAATATAAATGTTTATAACTTTAGATGATAATTTTTAGAATTTATAATTGTATTATTATTATTTTCTTCTTTGTCTTGTTCTTTCTCTCAGAGTGTAGAGGACAGATCACTGTAACTCAGAGTCCATCAATAACAGCAGCTCAACCAGGACAAGAAGTCAGAATAAACTGTAAAACCAGCAGTGGAGTGTATAGTGGTAATCATTTAGCCTGGTACTTACAGAAACCTGGAGAAGCTCCTAAACTCCTGATTTATCAGATCAACACCCTCCAGTCAGGAACTCCATCTAGATTCAGTGGCAGTGGATCTGGCAGTGATTTCACTCTGACCATCAGTGGAGTCCAGACTGAAGATACAGGAGATTATTACTGTCAGAGTTTCCACTATCCAAACAGTAAATATGTGTTCACACAGTGA
This sequence comes from Hypophthalmichthys nobilis, assembly GCA_037950665.1. NCBI lineage: Eukaryota > Metazoa > Chordata > Actinopteri > Cypriniformes > Xenocyprididae > Hypophthalmichthys > Hypophthalmichthys nobilis. The sequence continues at coordinate 2,340,486 of CM075486.1, forward strand.
TAAAGAGTCGTACAAAAACCTCGGTCAGTCAGACGTCACAGTGATGCACTGATACAGCTGAGAGATACTGCAGCTGCTGATGGAGGATCACAAACTACACAATGTTGTATCAAACCTTTCAGAGACTTATTTATTTATTTTGATGCATGTAACACAATCTTTATATTATATAAATGTTAGTGGTGCTTGGCCCTGTAAAACTTGCCACTACAATGTAATCTAACAGCAGGAAAGTCCGTCACTTTAATTGCACTTCCATGCTTCATCACTAGATGGCGTGTCTGTTACATAACTGAGTTCTCTATCTGTCAGTCACTTTGACGTTGTGTCGATGTGATGACACTAGTGTAGTGTTTCTCAACCTTTTTTACTCGATGACCTCCTCCTTCACCAAATCAATACTGCAGTGAAGATGCCTGACATTTCCTCTTATACTGTACTTCCACAGCAAAGAGAGAAAAGTGTTTGTATTTAAGCCTTTTTATTAACAAAACATTTGTCAAAACGACCTCTGCTTCCCCGTCGACATACAGCATGAGCGCAAATGCTTAAAGGGGAAACAATAAATCTTCCTATGGTGTCCCAGTAACTGTTCCCGATTAAACCACTGAAAATACAACATTACATACAAGTTTTGCTGAAATTAACTCACTTATAGAATTGTTTCTTTATTCCTCTATGGCATGGTGTCGCCTTCAGGAAACATAAAACGTCTTGGACTTCACACCGGATCTATATACGACACGTCTGTTCAATAAAATGAGGGGCTGAAGTGGGTGCAGCCTTTTCTGTTTATCCACATTTCATGATGGATATATTATCAGGGACCACCAAGGGTTAAATAAAAACAAACAAAACAAGCCCTATAATTTAATAAAATAACACATATTATGAAGACACTTCATATTTAATGGTATTAGATGATTTGATATTGAACAACTTCAATAAAGCATTTGCATTTTGTTTGTAACATTGTATCTGGAATGGTAAAACATTGTTGACTTAAGTGTCTGAATTTCTGAGGAACTCTTATAGCGCTGCAGGACTAGCCTACAGCAAACACTGAACCAGACTATTAAATGTTGAGCAAGGGATCTCATTGGCTGCAGGATCAGCAGAGACCAATCAGCCTGAGTCATTTGGTATTGATGTGATTGCTTACAGACTGCATGTAAAGGACCGATCGAAGCCTGTGCCATCTTCAGTTTCATGACTGAACTAGATTTCTGACATGACAATTCTTGGAGAGTTTGTCATGGTAATGAATATGACAATGTGAATGTGTTTGGTCTGCTGCTGTTGATTATATCTGCTGTAGAGTACAGAACTTTCCACTGCCAACACACACAACATGCTGCTGCTGTACGAGCAAACATGAATCACCCCATAGCAGATCTGGACAGGTGGAGCTGGGGGAGGTGGAGGGTTTCTGAAAGTACACTGCACTGCTACAGCAAACAATAGACAAGTGTTTGAATGTTGAGCAGCAAGATCATTGACTACTGATACAGCAGGAATCATTCAGTTGTGTCCTGTAGAGAATGATGTGTAAATGTGTATGTCTGACTCTGTATATTTACTGTTACTGTGATTTGGTGATGTAAAGCCTTTCTTTTAACCCTGTCAGTAAAACTATTGGACTCTGAATGTATATCGTCCTGATCTCTCTTCTGTCTTTTGCATTCAGAGGGTGTTTTACATGAGCGGCACATGCTTCACTGCTCTGAATGTGTTTATAGCTCTATGAACTGAACATGACATGATCAAGAGCTCTTCTTCATCAACCAACAAACATGACTTTCAGCTGCAGCTGCTCAAACAACACAATCACACACAACACTGATCACAGACAAACACTAATAACACTAGATCATCTAAATCAACATCAATCTTGTGTTTATGAAGAGAATGAGTCAGTGTTTAATATGATCATCATGTTTTAGGTGTAATATATGATCCCTGTCAATCAAACTGAACAGACTGAATTCAGTCACTTCTGCTGTCTGGACGTGATGCTTTCCATTTGAGCCACAGAAACATTTACATTCTTACACATGATTTCTGATCATGTATTTTTAAGTGATTTTCATGACATTTTCATATATATTTTCATCACCACATTTTCAGCAGAAGTGAAACTGGTGTGTTCCAGTCCAGATCATGTGACCAATCAAACAGTGAGACTGAAAAGCCCATTTGCATTGTCAGGGTGGAGTGATTCTGATCCTCTCAGAATAGAGCAGCTCTGTCTCCAGAGACCATGTTCAAACCCCAAGAGCTTTATTTGACATTTACTGCTACATCAAGCTTGTGAAAAGCACCTGCATCTTCATCTGTTAGTTGAATGATGTTGTCAGACACAAAGTGAACTTGTTGAGAAGCTTTATTGAATGTTACAGCAGATTGAAAGATCACACAGTGCTTTGACACGCCAGCTCTCTTTCAGTATTGAGTTGTAAATCACTACAGCTGCAGCACTAGACTCATGTGAATCCTGCCTGACACAGGACACTCAGATACGCTCATCTTCAGGAGAGAAACATCAGCACTCAGAGCTCTTGTGGAACGAGACCTCATGAGGAGCTCCATCATGTGTTACTCTGCAGACGCACACCTCTCCCTTTTCCCAGCGTGCTTTGCTGAGGGTCAGGACACTACTGCGGCTGTAGCGGCCGTCCCGCTGGCTCTCTGCGCTGGTCACGACCCCCTCGGTGACCTCTGACCCATCCAGTGTCCAGCTCACCTGCGCCCCCTGTGGAGAGTAAGAGCTGAGCAGGCAGAGCAGTGCGGCTGAGTCTCCAGAGATCTGCAGAGAAGAGGGCGGCAGCAGAGACACTGAGGGCTTCACTGTGGGACCAGCTGCAGGAGACAAACACAACACATTCACAAACACAAAGATAAACGGATTAAACTCATAGTGAGACACATTATGTAAATATGTGTAGATTTTTTTTAAAGGAATAATGATGTTCTGAATGTACAAAAATAATATCATTATCTTAGATTAATAATTATAAAACAATATTAGTAACACTTTACTTAAAGCATTTATACGCAATATATTATAAAAGTATTTTAATGCATTAATTAAGTATTGTTATACACATTATAATGCATGTGTGATCTCATGAATAATTGTAACCACAGTTTCACTTGCATTCAGCTAATTTGCTCCAGTTAAAATTAACTTACTTTTGTTCATCTAAAGACTCTTTTGAACTTCTTGTCAAGGCAACTAAAGAATATTTAGCAATGCAGTCCTTGTTTTTTCATCTCCATGTTTTATTTTCAAAGCTATACGACATGAACTTCATTTGACTCTTAAATCTAGATTTTATCCAATTTCACACAGGGAAACAAGTTGCAAAAGTTGCAGTGAGAAGAACATAAACCTCAACACACAAATCTCAAACATGGTGATGATCAACAATTGTAATTCAGTAAAAATATGAACTCTGAACCATATGACAGCTGAATAACAGTGACAACAACAGCAGCATAAATCAGACCAATTATGTTTTAAATAATAATTACCTCATATTTTTTCAAGTTAGCTTTGACAATAAAACATGGAGATGAAAAAAACAAGGATTATAGCTGCTCACATTGATAAATATTCTTTAGTTGCCTTGACAAGAAGTTCAAAAGACTACCTGCTACTCATTAGATGAACAAAAGTATTTACATTGATTTTAACTGGAGCAAATTAGTTAACTTAAAAAAAGTTGAATGCAATAAGTTGCCTTAATTCTTTGAAGTTAGCTCAAATATTTTTTTTACAGTTCTACTCATTGTTACACCTTTAGAAAGTATAATGCATTAAAACTCATGACAAACAACCAATTTCAGATGTAGCAAGAAATTTGCAAATATTATAATGCCTTTTAACTTTAGCTACAATTATTTATGAAAGATATGAGGCATTATAACGTACATTATTGACATCTTTATAACGCATTATACACAAAGGCTTCAAGTAAAGTTTCAGCACAATATCTAATAATTAATATTGTTTTTTTTTTTTAAAAAAAGGCTGCTCTTGTTTAAACTATAAAACACTTTCTGAAATCTAAATTTTATTTATTTATTTATTTATTTTAAATAAAAAAGACTTACATTTGACCACCAGTTTAGTTCCTCCACCGAATGTGCACCACAGTGATACAATCTAATGAAACGGTCGTACAAAAACCTCTATTCCACTCGAGTGAACACAAACTCCAGCAGAGAGAGAGAAACAACACTTCAACACACTGATATTAGAAGAAACTCAGATCTTCTCAACACTCAGACATTCAGTTTGGACTAAATGCTTCTCAAAGGAACAACAATCACTCTTTCACACAAACAAGCATTTATTGATCTCATTTACAACAGACATGATTCATTTTGGCTTTATATCCTATATTTCTCATCCGTTCTCTCGTTGTGTGCTGATATAACACTGTTTATAGAAATATATTTGATGATCTGTGACCTTTGACCTCTTTCAATCATCATGATTCACAGAAAAACCTGCAGTTTCAGACTTCAAAATTCAATTAAAATGTGTTCAGATAATGAGTTTATTGAACAGTACATTGAATATCAATGTCAACAATGAAAATATAAAAGGTATTTTGCATGTTCTACACAGTCAAGCATGTTTTCATATTCAGGTCTGTTATAAAAGTATCTGGACTCATTATGAATCTCCCAGCCTGGTCTCATTGTTAATACGCAGGTATAAATACGTAACTTTCCAAGACACAAAACACTTTTGTACGTTTAGAAAGGTGCTGAAACGCATTAATATTGGCGTATTTAGAGGACCAAAACGTAAAACTACTTATTTTAATATTAATATTTTTCAGTGAAAAAAGTAAAATATTCTGAATCTTTCATGTCATAAATATATACAATGTATAATTTCCCTTTTATCATTTTGTAGATAAATGTAAGATCCTAAACCCCATCCCGAACCTAAACAAACCTATTTTATACAGAATGTTAAAAGAAAAAAAACATAATGGACAGAAATGTGTAGGAAAATGACAATTTTAGTAAAAATATAACATTAAAATGATATTTTGAGCCGCTAATCCTACACCTACCCCTAAACCAACCCATAACCATTTCTTAAAACTACCTACTGTTATAAATAAAATAACAAACAAAACAAGCGAAACAACAATAATTTATTTATCGCGAAAACGTCCAAAAGTGGTACCAAAAGTAGTTCAAATGATGATGAGTTGCAGTCGCAGTCCTCTCTGGCGGTAATAGTTTTTATAATCCGGTAATCCGGCTTCTCTCCATGAAGGCGCGACACTCATTTCAAATGTCAATCTACTGAAACACGTCATGTTGCCATCTGTGACGAAGCAGGTGAGAACCAATGAGCGTTCGATATCAGTGCCGTAAACCATGTCGTAATGGTTCTTCTTCTTCTTTTAGTTTTATGGCGGTTACAGACCATCGTTAAAGGTTCATACCGCCACCTACTATATTGGAGTGTGTAAAATCATGGCTTCATTGATCTTTTCAGTTCTTCTACCTATACAGTTTCCTGCATAAACTTCATTAATGCCTCAACAACTTCGCTTTGAGAATTTCCTATATCTAAAATACCTTTTATATCCCATTCCCTCCCTATTTTAATAATACATTCTTTACATTTTCCTCTCTCTTCCTGAAATTTTCTACATTTTGTTCAAATATCTTTACAATCACATACCTCACATTTATCTGTTTATTTTACTCATAAGAAATAACGTATTATTAATTCTTGTTTGTCCTAACCGTAGTCTTGTGTAGATTATTTCCTCTCTTCTATTTCTACAACCCCTGGCAAAAATTATGGACTCACCACACTTAGAGGATGTTCACTAGAATTTTGTTCAATAGCTTAACATTCTGGCTTCAGGAAACATACCTCAAACAAATCCACTTTTGTTATTATTATTAATGGCATGTCTTTTTCCAGAACAAGTAGAGGATAAAAATATGGAATCATCTGTTAATTTCCATTTTAAACAAATACTGGGACAAGTCTAAAAATGCTAATTAGTCAGTAGTTAAAAGGGAGTGCTTGCACCTTAATGGGTTGTTTGACTCGGCTAATTGAAATGAAATATGGCCCCAAGAAGAGAGTTCTCAGTTGAAACAATGGAAAGGATTATAAAACTCCTTCAACAAGGAACTTCAGTACGGAGTATGGCCAAAGAAGTTGGTTGCTCCCAGTCAGCTGTGTCTAAAATTTGGTGCAAGTATAAACTAAATGGGAAGGTTATAAAGCAAGACATACGGGCAGACCAAGGAAGACGTCAAAGCGTCAAGATAGAAATCTCAAAGCAATATGCCTTTACAATAGAAAACGCACAACAAAACAAAAGAAAAACAGACAGAATCAGGAGCCAATTTTTGGGACAGAACAGTAAAAAACCAGCTTGAACTTACATATAGAGCTGACTGAGCTTACATATAGAAAAGCCAAATGAAAATGAGTACTAACACTTAAACAAAAGAAAACAAGGTTACAGTGGGATAAAGAGAAGCAATCATGGATTCTGGATGATTGGATGAAAGTGTTATTCAGTGAAGAATCGCGAATCTGCATTAGCCAAGGAGATTACGCTGGAACTTTTGTCAGGTGCCGTTCTAATGAAACATATAAAGATGACTGCTTGAAGAAAACAATCAAATTTCCCAACTCATTTATGATATGGGGGTGCATGTCAGGTAAAGGACCATGGGAGATGACAATCATTACCTCAACAGTAAATGCACTGGTGTACATTGAAATTGTGGACACTTTTCTCATTCCATCGATAGAAAACAGGTTTGGTGATGATGAAATCATTTTTCAGGATGATAATGCATCTTGCCACAGAGCAAAGAGTGTTAAAGCTTTTCTTCAGGAAAGGCATATCAACTCAAAGACACGGCCAGCAAACAGTCCAGATCTCAATCCAATGAAAATTTATGGTGGAAATTATAAACACTGGTCCATGACAAGGCTCCACCCTGCAAAGCTGATCTGTCAAACGCTATTTGAGAAAGTTGAAACCAGCTTGATGGGGAATATTGTTTGTCATTAATGAAGTCCATGCCTCAAACAATTTAGGCTGTCAAAAGACAGAGGAGGAGCAACAATTGTTTTTTTTGTTGATGATTCTATGCTTTTTTCCTCAACATTGAGTGATTCCAGACTTTTTTCCTCTACTTGCTCTGGAAAAAGACATGCCATTAATAATAATAACAAAAGTGGATTTGTTTGAGGTATGTTTCCTGAAGCCAGAATGTTAAGCTATTGAACAAAACCTTTTTTGTGTCATATCTGTGATTGTTTATTTGCTATAAAGTAAAAAATCTGGGTGAACATCCTCTAAGTGTGGTGAGTCCATCATTTTTGCCAGGGGTTGAACTATTAAATGTTTTTTAACTTTAATTGATTTTTGAATTCTGTAATATTATCTTGCTTTATTATCTAAATCCCATATTTTTGCCACTGTTTGTCAATATTACTTTTTATTATAGTTTTACCTTCATTTTTTTCCAAGAGGAATCTCAATCTTAACAGTAAGATTTGGTGTTTTTTTTTTTCTTCACTAATTAATCAGTTTCCTCATTACCTAAGATTCCTATATGTGCTGGTATCCAACTAAACTGAACATCTATTCACAATCATTCAAAATTTAACAATGCTGTGTATTTTTACGTTTTAGTGCTATAAATATGTCAATATTGTATGTTTTTGTGTGTATGAAAACGTAAGTAAATGTGCGTGTGGTAGAACCAAACTTTACGTAAAAATACACACGTATTCTCATGAGATCACGTTGGAATCTCCACATAAGATCATGAAACGTGAACAAGCTCTAATATGTCTCCATCTTTATCAGCCTGTTTCTTCTCCATTTGATGATTTCAGACACACATGAGGCTTCATGATAGATGGAGTGACACCATGAACTCTGATTAGAGATTCACAATCAGTCCTGATACTTTCTGAACAGACTCATGATTCATGATCGATCTTTAGTGATGGAGGTTCATCTAGTGGAAGTGTAGCAGTGATGATGGTCACATGACTGAATATGGACACAGAGATGGACGTTCATCTGCTCATCCTCAGTGTCTCAGTGGGCAGAATTAAAATAAAACTACTGAACTAACTAACATTAGTGAGAATGTAAATGATCATTCTGTAACTCTAGTGTATTTTAGTTTGTCTGTTGTAAATCCTGCCCACTTGTTTGCATTGTCACACATGCTTCAGTGCTCTGAGAGTGTTTATAGTGCTGTGAGTTTAACACTTCATGACTGAGAGCAGAACAGAACACAATCTTCATCATCACACAAGACAAAAGAACAACAATGAACAAAATCACCTTCTTCATCTGGACTCTCACACTGTTTGCTCAAGGTTTGTGAAATACAGTTTTTTTTTTTTTTTTTTTAATTATTATTATTCTATTAAAATGTCAAATATCATTTTCATTTTTGTTTCTGTTTTCTCTCAGAGTGTAGAGGACAGATCACTGTAACTCAGAGTCCATCAATAACAGCAGCTCAACCAGGACAAGAAGTCAGAATAAACTGTAAAACCAGCAGTAGAGTGTATAGTGGTGATCGTTTAGCCTGGTACTTACAGAAACCTGGAGAAGCTCCTAAACTCCTCATATATGATGCAACAAACCGTTATACTGGAACTCCATCTAGATTCAGTGGCAGTGGATCTGGCAGTGATTTCACTCTGACCATCAGTGGAGTCCAGACTGAAGATACAGGAGATTATTACTGTCAGAGTGTACACTATATCAACAGTAACTGGGTGTTCACACAGTGATAAAGAGTCGTACAAAAACCTCGGTCAGTCAGACGTCACAGTGATGCACTGATACAGCTGAGAGATACTGCAGCTGCTGATGGAGGATCACAAACAACACAATGACAATGTTTAGCAAAGTTTCTAAAGACTTTAAAGGTAAATGTAATAAGATTTAAATACATTCTCTTAACCCAGTTTATTGTTCATTGACTACTCTTAGTATGCCATTCATAGGTTTATTTCCCTGAATGTGTTGTGGCAGTATAGATATTTTCTGTACTGCCTCTGTTTATTTCATGTTCTTTGTCACCGTCTCCTAAACTATATGCATCAGGATTGGAGGAGAGGACTAATTAAGGGAAGAGTGAATGTATATAGGGGCGAGGTTTAGAGACTGGAGGGAAGTTCAACTGACCAGAGACGTTACGTTCCTTTTGGAGGCAGTCCTTGCGGGCGGCTTTACGACGCAGTGTACGTTCCCGGGAATCGTGGCGAGGAGGTGGGGTGCTACCTGTTTAGCCTGTCGCTAGCGGGCGTTGTTGTCGGCCGGCGAATGCTCTTTATCAAGTTTGGGGACTGGACTGGAGAGTTGTACTATATTCCCAAAATCGTGGGCTTGGTGGTGCATAAAAAAGAAAAAGAAAGGAGAAGACAGGCTGACGCCTTGCCGATGTACCCGAGTCACTCTTAGACCCCAGCGTTTAATTTATAGCATGAACAACTGTTCGTCTATGAACATAAAAGTTTGTTGATGTTTGTAGGCGTTTGTTGAAGTATGCACCAGAATTTAGCTAACTGGCTAGCGAAGCAAAAACGCATTGGTCTTTGTTTACGTCCTTGATGCAACCAAAAAATAGCAACAGAACTATACATTTAAAAGACATGTACAAACAATACAACGTACTTACAGTTTGAAGCCAATAAACAGCAGCTTCTGCTTTTAAAGTGGGAACTGCTTCTTTCAGTAATAGCCTTTGTGCATTCAGTAATAGCCATCCAGAACTCTTCCGCTTCCATTATGCTGCGCGACATGGCCTCGCCCACTTTGTTGCGTGTTCCCGGAGGCGTGTTTTGCAGGGTTTATGATGTCACCAACCCGGGAAGAAGCTCGTTGTAGTCCAAACCGGTTGTTTTTGTAGGCATTAAACTGCCATAACTTTAAAAGACAATATCTCCGTTTGCATTGAACTTTCAGCGCTGTAACTTTGCAGATACTGTTAATGCTCAAGCAGCAACATTACACACTAACTAAAGTAAAAAGTGAAATTGCAATGAACCATCCCTTTAATCTGAACGTGTCAAGGCGAACATGGCATTGGATCCCCTCAGCTGGCCCTCCAATTCTGAAGGGGGAATTAAACACAAAGTAAAACACAAACAAACACACACTTTACACAATATTCATACATATATCTGTAAAAGAACCTGTTCAATGCAGTCAATGGGGCGCTATGTCCGACAGCAGGAGCAACCTGGTTTACAAACTAAATGAACCACAAGCAAATTCAAAATAACTAAATACAAAAAGAACACAAATTAGGCTGATCTCACACAGCTCCAAAGATTGGTCCCAGAAACAATATAATGGCCACGAGAACACAGTTTGATGTTTAAGCAGTCATCTATGTCGAAGCAAACATGAACGGCAGACATTCAAGCAGCAGTCTAAAGGGAAACCAAAGACCGCTGCAACATCTCTTGCATTGACTCAGACATTAACTGTGTAAATACAACACACTGCAAGAGTGAGGATCACTAGCTAGGTCACTAATAAGCAACCAAACCCATAGTAGAAATGTCTGTCAAATGGCGACACAGGAATTCCATGGTAGATAGAATGCATTTCCATTGAAACAGACATCACTAAAAGCATCCCACAAATGCTCCTCAATCCACACTACAATAAAATAATGTAACCCTGCATGGCACAAACAAACAGCCCACGTCACGGCTGAATACTCCTACCTCTCGGACATTCACACGGTGCACGGAAATCCTGTAACTCCGTCACTGACGCTAGGCAGACGCACTTCTGCATAATGTCAATACTGCTGCTTTATATTCCACCAAACAAGAGCACAATTAAAACCCGCCCCCTCCATTTTTATCTAAAAAGGTAGAAACACTTCTACAACCACACAAAAACATGATGGAAATCTATAGATCCCCAGTTGATTTAGCTTCAAAAGACATTGATTCATTAACTGGGAATTACCATTGTGTTTGTTTTGTGTGGTTGTAGTTGTAGTTTCTACCTTTTGAACAGAAATGACCTTTGTCAACTCTAGAGGTCCCATCCACTTGCATTATATGAACTCACAGAGAGGAATTATTTCTTTAAAAATGTTGTGTTCCTCTGAAGAAAGAAAGACATCTACATATGGGATGACATGAATGAGTAAATGCGAGAATTTTCCTTTTTGTGTGGAGTATCCCTATAACACATGATGAGGAGAGCATCAACTGTGGCACAAATGAAGAGTAAATGAGAAAAGAGTAAATATGACCTTACCTCTTCAATCTGAAAGAGTGCAGTCCTCATAAAAGTGGACTGTTCTGTACCACATTTGTCCTTGTGTAGGCGAACGTTTTGTACATCTTTTCTTTTACTGATCTGAAATCCATCAGTAGCTCACATCATTTTTCAAGTCTTTCATCTGTTTCTCCAGTTGGATTAGCAGGGCAAAAGTTAACCTCTGCTCTCTTCTGATTTGTTTGCCAAAAGACTCTGTAAATACTGCTGTAAATATTCTTATAAATACAGTTTCACTTTAAGGGAGGTAGGGGGTTTGACGCCAATTTATTTGTATCTTATTTTCACTTTGTTTACAGTTAAAGGAGGTAATTTAGTTTATAAAAGAAGATTGTTTTGTTTGTTGTTTTGGCCTGGTCTGCCCCTGACGCTAAACCCTTTATCACTGTAAATAAAATTTGTATTATTTGATATTTCTGGTATTGAGACTCACTTCCTTTCTGTTACGGCTGACCCCTAGCGGTCGTAACATAACTTTGCAGATGTTATTTATGCTCAAACAGCAACATTACACACTAACTAAAGTTAAAAAGTCAAATCATAATCAACCACCCCTTTAAGAAATGTGCAATAAATAAATACTCCAAATAAAGTTTAATTATAATTTTATATCAGTAAGTTCTAAGTGGTATGTCAAATGTATTTGAAATAGATTTTGGTATAGGGCCAGCATGGGAAGTGGGAGTGCTGTGGACCAGCTACACCAGCACAGTTTTTCTTGACCAGTTAGACCAGCACTAAACCAGTCTGGACCAACATGGCATTCATGCTGGTTTATGCTGGATTTTTCAGCAGGGTGAGTTGACATTATCGTCCCACTCTCTTATCTGTCACCTTCCTCCAATGCATTAAGTATGGAGGTGATATTAATATACTTCCCTCATAATTCAGGAATGGGTGAATTGTCAGAGCAGAAAGTGGACTTTGTCGCCATTAGAGTCCCACTTTCTTATCTGTCGCCCTCCAGCACAAGTCAGTGATAGTGTAGACGTGGAGCTGAACTCTACAGGCCCTTCAGGAGCAGGTTTGGACACTAAACGAATGAGACAAACATTATAGTCTTTATCCACCTTGTTTTTAACATAAGAGCAGCTCGGCCATTTGTAAATTGAATGTGTCTGGCTTCAGGTGTCATTCACTTCTGAAGACTTTGGGAAGAGAAGATACAATACGCTTATTTTTTTTGTCATTTATTTGAGTGTTTCATCAACTTTGAGCACATAATATCCCAGGGGTTGAATTTTATTAAAATATAACAGATATAACTTGTCTTTTTGTTATAATCCTTTAACCAGACTATCAATGAGAAACAAGAAGTTAAATCAGACTTTGTAAATATTGTATTTCAAGCTTGTCAATTCTTTGGAGCCCCTAAAGGGACATGGTGAAGGAAATAAATATGATGGGAGAAAAAATTAAAATAAGTCAATGCTTTTGCATTCGCCTGCAAACAGCTCAGAAGGTTTTGTGAGCAAACGCAAAAATTTCTCGGGTAACGCAAAAAGTATTGTTATTCCTTCCATCTCATATTTGTTTGTCCCATGTTATTAAAGGGGTCCATAGACTTCACATATGAATGCTGGGTGAGAGAAAACACATTGACAATGAATTTTAAACCTGCTTCTCCTTGGAATACCATGTAATTAAATGTTTATTTTGGGAATTGTCTTTGAAATGTCTTTGAGAATGAGCTGCAGTCTTCAGGATAATGATTTAAATAGAGAGAGTCACTTTGCATTGTCACACATGCTTCAGTGCTCTGAGAGTGTTTATAGTGCTGTGAGTTTAACACTTCATGACTGAGAGCAGAACAGAACACAATCTTCATCATCACACAAGACAAAAGAACAACAATGAACAAAATCACCTTCTTCATCTGGACTCTCACACTGTTTATTCAAGGTTTGTGAAATACAGTTTTTATTTTTTAATTATTATTATTCTATTAAAATGTCAAATATTTTCATTTTTGTGTCTGTTTTCTCTCAGAGTGTAGAGGACAGTACACTGTAACTCAGAGTCCATCAATAACAGCAGCTCAACCAGGACAAGAAGTCAGAATAAACTGTAAAACCAGCAGTGGAGTGTATGGTGGTAATTATTTAGCCTGGTACTTACAGAAACCTGGAGAAGCTCCTAAACTCCTCATATATGCAGCAACAAACCGTCATACAGGAACTCCATCTAGATTCAGTGGCAGTGGATCTGGCAGTGATTTCACTCTGACCATCAGTGGAGTCCAGACTGAAGATACAGGAGATTATTACTGTCAGAGTTACCACAGCAGTGGTTATGTGTTCACACAGTGATAAAGAGTCGTACAAAAACCTCGGTCAGTCAGACGTCACAGTGATGCACTGATACAGCTGAGAGATACTGCAGCTGCTGATGGAGGATCACAAACAACACGATGACAATGTTTAGCAAAGTTTTTAAAGACTTTTGAAATTAATTAATATAGTGAATATAAATTTATATATAGTCATTTATTTTTATATGAAATAAAGGTAACACTTTACAATAAGGTTCATTAGTTAACATTAGTTAACTACATTATTTAACATGAACTAATAATGAACTGCACTTATACAGCATTTATTAATCTTTGTTAATGTTAATTTCAACATTTACTAATTATTAAAATCTTGTTAACATTAGTTGATGCACTGTGAACAAACAATGAACAACTGTATTTTCATTAACTATCGTTAACTAAGATTAGTAAATACAGTAACAGATGTATTGCTCATGGTTAGTTCATGTTAGTTAATACATTAACTAATGTTTAACTAATGAACCTTATTGTAAAGTGTTACCGAAATAACAGTTAGTGCTGATATTAATTATGGCAGCACTGGGATGTTTTATTGTTTGTGTTTCAGATCACAGTATGAGAGCGATGTGGAGTGAAGCAGAAATAGCAGTTGTTTTTAAATTGTTTTCTCGAACCTGGTCTCATAGGAAATACGTACCTCTGCACACTTTTTGCAGCGCCACAAATATGTACCACCGGGTACGTATTGCTGTAGTTCTGAAACAAAAACGTCCACTGGGGTCGCTAAAGAGAAGGACATGTGACATTTCGATCGACAGTCAGAGGTATGTACACTACAGCATATCCAATTATCCTAAAACTGTGTTATTTTAGTGATAAATGTTAAGTGATACGTGTTGTTTTACTGAAACATGTTTAATCTAATGGTAAATGTAACGTTAGGAATCATGTGAGTGCTCACGACGCCAGTAGGACAGATAAGCTAATGCCTGGGAAATTTAGCTAGCTTCCTTCAATTAACGTTACGTACTCTGCAGTACGTAAAGTTACAACCGCAGCATACATCGACTGAACCCTGGCAAAGTAGGTACGCGTTTGTAGCCAGGTGGCTATAGTGAACTAAAATTAGCGCTTGCTAAGTTTTTTTAGTGATAAATGTTTGCTGTAATGGTAAATGTGACGTTAGAATCATGTGTGAGCACTCCTGATGAAAGCAATGCCCTTCAATTAAGTTTCTGTAGTACGTTTTGTAGCTAGGTGGCTAACGTTAGTGAGGCAACGCTGAACAGTCTGAACATATATTTGCACATACACACATTTAGCAAATCACCAGTTATGAGCGCATCCATATGTACAAACAAATGCGAGATTCATTGCATTACTTTCGATGTATTATTAGATGAGGTTAATCTGCGTTTATACCTTAAGAACTACAAATCCCATGAAACTGTCAACCAATTAAGTATGTGTTGCCATAAAACGCCGTGTACAAACGTAGTTTTGATGCGCACACACACAGTAAGAAACTACGTTTACATCACCAAACAATTTTATATGTGCTTGCAGGTTCCGTCATATGAAAGTGGAAGAAGATTTTTAGCCTATCAAGGAACAGCAGGTTAGTCTTTTCATGTAGCACCAACTTGTGCCATATCCATTGCATATGAGTGTGTATTACTACATTTATGTATGTATTCTACATGCATTTTAATGTAGCTGTTGAAACCTGCCCATACGGCTAGGCTAGCCCAAGTAGGCTGCAGCCTGCAGTGGACATCCAACTCCGCCCACACCCAGGTGTGACACCAGAAGTCACGCCCGTGCCCAATACGTCACCTCGTGACTCCCCATTAGATGTGTATATACATATCCATGGCTTTATGTCAGTTTTACTGTTTAATGCATTATAACAATAAAAAAAAAAAATATATATATATATATATATATATAAACACATATCTATGGTGATTCCCCATCCCTATGTCACTCCTGAAACCTGATTTGTTGTATGTTGGTTTCCAATTGAAAGGATTTTTAGGCATAAGGTTAATGATGAAAGCCCCAAACCACCAGAAATCCCGCCCTGCTGCTAATTTCATTGGTTACAGTAACAGGTAGGTTTAGAGATCAGTGTTTGGTGTAGGCAGTCTGTACTGTGACATGACCAATAGATTCTTAAAGGATTAGTTCACTTCAAAATGAAAATTTCCTGATATTTTAATCACCCCCATCTCATCCTAGATGTTCATGTCTTTCTTTCTTCAGTTGAAAAGAAATTAATTAAAATTAAAAAGAATTTTTTTTTTTTTTTTTTTTTGAGGAAAACATTCCAGGATTTTTTTTTCACATAATAGACTTCAATGGCAACCCAAATGTTGAAAGTCCAAATCAATGCAGTTTCAAAAGAAGGGCTTCAGAGGCTCTGCATGATCCCAGCCGAGGAATAGGGTCTTATCTAGCGAAACGATCGGTCATTTAAAAAAAAAAAAATAAATAAAAATGTATATACTTTTTGACCATCTTGCGCTGCTCTGCGGCTCGCCACGGATTGCGTAATCACGTCAGAAAGGTCACGCTAGACGTACGCGGAAGTACCGCCCCAAGCGAGCGTGCGAGGACTAATACAAACGCCCTTTACCAAAAAACACTCCATCTTCAACTTCAAAATCATATGACATCATTGTTTTACCTCTTTTTTTTTTTGCTAAAGGACTTTTGTATTAGTCTTCACATGTGCACTTTGTAAACACGGGGCGGTACTTCTGTCTACGTCAACCGTGACCTTTCCGACGTGATTACATAATCACTGGCGCCACAGAGCAGCGCAAGGTAACCAATTTAGGTTAAAAGTATATACATTTTACATTTTTGAAAATGACCGATCCTTTTCGTTTTTACACCTTAAAATAACACAATAAAGTGACAGATGTAAACATGCAGAAGAAAAACACACACCACATGTCTGTAGAACCTACAATTGCATATATTGTTTTATTTCCTGCAGTGTTGATACACACTGTCCACTGCCGTTGTGTTGCAGTTGAGCATACCTGTTATATTTACCTTTTTGTAGAGAAGTCTAGAATTATCTTTTTCTCTGTTGGGAGAGTCAGTAAGTCAACCTATAGCCAAGTGAATATGAAACAGGAATAAAACTAATGCATACAAAACAAGTTCACGATGTATGTCATCAACTGACACCTTAACAGCAATTGCCTAATTGCCTAAACTCAATTAGACAACAAAATATCCCCCAAAAAGTGGTCTTCTGGCCCTATGATGGAGCAAAGTTGAGTCATCTGAGTAAACAGTTACTAACTTTTGTAACTAGCTATTGTATTTAAAGTATAATTGTAAAATATCATTATTAATAATTACATCCGCCTGTACTATTGACAGTATGGCAACTGCCCCGATCGGACCATAAACACACCAGCAGGTGTTGGCAACTTCGAATGCATCACCGGCACCCAATTACCCAGCACTGAAAACATTTATCTAAGCACTGCCTGGGTAGCAAAAGAAACATCAAGGATGTCTCCCACCTTAACCATGGACATTAAACCCTCCAGGAAGTTGTATGCAAACCACATATTTTCATTTGTTTTTATGTGTGTTTTGTTTTTTTGTGGCCCTCAGGTGTTCTGATCATCTGATCAGCCTACACCAGAGAAAAATATGGAGGAGGAATTACACCTTGATCTTGAGGAAATAATGGCTGATTTGGAGGAGATACAGGTATTTTGTATAAAATTATGCACCACACATTGTGCATCAAGCAGTATTTCACCAACATGTGTGTGTGTGTATATATATATATATATATATAAGAAATTGAATCATTAGAATTTGGTACTACCACTGTTTGTATTTTTTGCAACTTCCATAAATGATGTTCTGAATCGTGTTATTGTTCTACCTCTTATATTATATTCGGAAGTCATTGTTCTACCTCTTATGTTTGAGTAACACAGAGTGAGGAAGCAGTCAAAACACCACATAAAACACGAAAAAGAAAGAAGTTTGATCTAAAACTGCAGTGGAAAAGGAGAGACCAAGAAGGATTCTTGGTCTATGAGAAGCGCAAACTGAGAACAGGTATGATTTGATGTTTTAGATCCTTTGATTTTCACTAAGTTTTGTGTAAATCAATTTTTTTTTTTTTTTTGTTTGTTTTACTCTAGACCAATCTGGAAGACCAGTGGCCTCAACCATTGCCTCTGCAAGTAACCCTCAAGAAGTTGATCTTGGTAAGATGTTTTTTTTTTTTTTGATTCCATGTACCATCATGTTTTAACATTTAACATTTATGCATTTGGCAGACGCTTTTATTCAACCATATACTGTATTTCTTTGACATATCTTAGACATGTATACCCTGAAGTCTGTCTATACTAACAGACAGTTCCCTTCTCCATTCCCTAGAAGTAATCCCCTTTCATAAAGTCCATCTGAATGGATAAAAGTGCCAACATTTTATGATAAATGTTAAATGTACAAATTTGCGGGAGATTACTTGTCTTTTTACACAACATAAACTGAGTTTGTGCTCTTTACAAGCTTGTAACATGTAAGGAATTGTAATGTAATTTTTATTTTTTTATTGCAAGATTAACAACTACAGCTACTCCAAAATGCAATGGACTGTGATGAACCCAGATCAGCAGCATCTCATGATTGGGCATTGAGGCAAACCTTGTCTGAAGAACGCTGGCAGGAAGCAAGGCCAAAACTTCTTGACAGTTTGCTTGCTTCAGACTGTGTGCGTCATGGTCCTTGTGATCATTGCAACTTGAAAGAAGTAGTCATCAGATGCAAAGACTGTTTGCCAAAACCCCGTTACTGTGGGCAGTGTGACGTTTCTATGCATCAACATCTGGTTTTTCACAACAGAGAGACTCTTATAGATGGGTTCTATAAACCTGTCCCACCATCAACTGCTGTTCAAGACCTCAGTGGCCAAAATGTCATATATGAACAAGGTAAGAAGTACTTCAGAGCTTAAAAACAACTTATTTATTTTCTTTTTAATATATTAAATGTAATATATTTTTCCTTTCATCTAGTGTGTTTGCTGCCCATTACATAACCTAACAAAATTTGTGATTGTGACCCTCAAAACCTGTCTGTTGTCGCTGGGCGATCAGTTGTACTCATCTGTATAAATGGTATGACTTGCAGTGTTTTGTATTGTATTTGTCTATTGGCTTAACCTGCTGAGAGATGACTGAAGAGTATCAATGTGTGTTTACTATTTTTGTTTTTTGTTTGGAAATCTTTGCAGGTCACTATGACATCTTCCTGCCAGTTATGAATTGCAGAACATGTCTTGCATCATGGACACCTGAGGTGGTGGACCTGGCCAGGTACTGTTGGGTTTCAAACCATATACCAGGTAGACCTTTTCACATCTTTTGAGGACCTGAAGATCACTGCACCTGGGCTTTCAAGACAAGCATTTGTGAAAATGTTACAACAGCGCAATTTGGAAGGGTAAGACTTGGAAAGCCATTTTGTTTTCTGCATTTATGCAAGTCTAACTGGCATGTCACTTATTCAAATTTTCATAATTCCAGAGTGGTAACTTTTGTGGCGACATCTTCCAAAAAGCTTTCCTTGAATGGATATATTGTCGTCATAAAAGAGAGAAACTCATGCGGCATTGACCACTTCTCTTTCTCAGCTTGCACCCCAGATACAGTTGCTGTGTCTGCAGATGGAAACCAAAAACTATATAGATTCAGCAAAACAAAGGGGTATATTATTATTGATAACTTTACACTGTCAACATTTCTTGTGAATATTTTTGACATTGCCCATATTTTCTTTGTGTAGGGCAGAGGAACAACCATTTTTGATGGAGTTTTTGCCAATGACAAAGATGTAGCAACATTTGTTGATAGTGTTCATGAGAAGACCAATCCGGTAAGATATTTGTCAAAAGACTTGGGATTGTACACAGTGAATCAGGATTTAGTTTGTGTATTTATTTGATATGACACTGTGTTAAAGGTACATGGAAAAGGCATCTGTGGAACATCAACATGGGCTGCAGCCAGGAAGACCTCTAAGAAGACAAACACCAAATGTGATGAAGAAGGTCTAGAGGTGGCAGTTTGCAGACGCTTCATATTGCTTAGAGGTCTGAACATGTTTAGGGGCGAGATATTTGCATACCCTCTGTTTTTGCAAAACGAACTGGCCACAAAAACAAACTGCAAGTTCTTCTGCACTGACATCATGTGTCGATATCGGCCCTATCTGCAAAGGTGGCTCAAGCATTCCCAGAAATGCAAAATTTGACTCAGATGAAGCCATTTCTCTCAGTTATGCATGCAAAGGGGCACTCTACAAAATGTGATGTAAGTGATATTTTTAAAGGACTTACCATATTGTTCGAGAAAATACAAAGTTCAGGGACGTCAAAATGGTAGTTTGGACATCTGATGTGTATGCTGTAGGTGCAGTGGGGTGGCAAAAACCAAACAGGGGCAGGTACAACCATAGGTGAAGAAGTTGAACAAGTGAACAGCTTTTTGTCCCGTGTGGCTCTAACAACAAAATACATGAGTAAGGCTGGCAAGTGGTCCTTTTGAAGTTCTCATGTATTGTGCTTTGGTAGCATTATATTTGTTAATTTTTTCCCTTTCATTCATCATGCTGTTATAAATGGGGTAGTGCAGCAGGGATGAGGCAGAATAGGAACTTCCACAAGAGACGGGTTTATTAAACAAAGGAGTAAAACTACAAGCAAACACCATAAGAAAACTTAACAACAACAAGAACAGACAAGGAGTGCAGGGAAGTGAGTCCAATATAAAGGGAGTTCTGATGATCAGGAGCAGGCGCGGGTAATCCGTGATGATGGGGAGAAGACGAGGAAGTGAGTGCAGGTGTGGAAACAAGGAGGATGATGGGAAATGGAGTCCAAGAACGAAGGGAACTGTGACACATACTTGATGACTAACCACTAGATGAAAAGCACATTTAACTCTTTCATCATTACAGCACGAGTAGATATGATCACATTGCATGCCAGAGGATGGAATGTGCGAAAAAAAAGAAACCTGCACAAGTACTTGTCTACACGGTACTTGAAGGTAAGTAAAAAATAAAGATTTCATCAATGAAGGTTAAATTTAAACTGACTGAAGTCCACTGATTGTATATACTTAGTATCTAATACTTTCAGTATTGCCAAAGGTTTGTGAGACTTTCCATTAATTATACTTTTGAGACTATCCGAAAGACAAAGGAAGTCAAAGACGACATTGTGGCTATAAAGAAGAGCACGCAAAGGTCTGAAGAGGAACTGCAACAGTGGGTCACTGATGTGAGACAGTGGGCAGTTGACAGTAAGTATGTACTTGTTGCTGTCTCCTATCGATAGAAAATTATCATAAATTTAAAAATGATTGAATAAGTTATTTTTCCTTGCTGGTTTGTGTTTTAACACCTGACCCCTTAAGTGACATTAAGGGGCCACACCAAACAGTATTAAAAGATTAGCATGATTGGGAACTCTGTGTTTTTAAGTAAACTTAGGTGATGTAGCTTTCTCCTTCAAAACTTTATTATACTTATTCACCCTTAAAAAATTAGCAAACTGAGCAAATGTTTTCAGATTCTTTGGCAGAACATTTGTGGATGTCCTTTTTTGTTTTTACATGTATTCCTACTACATTCTTCTTATTGAATCCTCCTTTTCCCATATTGTCAACCCCCTTAGCCTGAAATATGTATGTATAAGGTGTTTTATAGAAATGGTATAATTGCTCTATTTCTGATGGCACAGAAGATGCATGATACTGATCATACCTTCACAAATTCTTTACAGCTCCAGATGACCTCAGAACAGATGATCCAGTGGCATTGCAACATCTGATTGAAGGCTTATTCTTGGGCATCCAGCAGAAAAAGAGGGATCTGTATCGAGTAACTGGTAAGTAGAGGCCTTCATGTACTTGTGGAATTAATTTTAAAATGTGATATCTATGGCTATAACTAAGTAATTTAAATGATCACATTTTAACACTTAACAAAGTCTTCAGTCAACACACTGCACTTAAACCACTGCATAACCTTCGTACATTGAGTGAACAGTCCTACCTTCCTATATGTCCAATGTTACCATCACACAACTCCCTGCATTACTTGAACATTGGCCACATTCCAGGTTATTTATTATGGTTTAATGACCAGAGATGTAGTATTGTACTTAAAATATTCTACAATTGCATTTTTAATTGCTGATGTTATGTGAGCTTTATACCATAATTTGTAAGGTGCCTTTTGGATGTCCATTAGCACAATGACCAATTTTATGCGTTTCCTCCTTAAACCTCTTTTTACTGTGTTTTTTTTCTGCAGACCGTAACAAACACCGACACAAGACCTGAAGACGGATTCGAGAGGATAAGAAAAAGCTGTTTAACGCCATATCCTAATACAATGATCTTCCAACCACCACTGAATCTGTAGATTCAATTGAAGACCTTCTGGCAACAGAAAGCCCTATCTGGCCGTACAAAAACCTCTATTCCACTCGAGTGAACACAAACTCCAGCAGAGAGAGAGAAACAACACTTCAACACACTGATATTAGAAGAAACTCAGATCTTCTCAACACTCAAACATTCAGTTTGGACTAAATGCTTTCACTGTTTATAGAAATATATTTGATGATTGTGACCTCTGAGGTGACCTTTGACCTCTTTTATCATGGATGATGATATTATCATATTCACATATTATCAGAAACATTCACCTTATATAAATGAATCATGCATGAGAGTGAATAGATTATTTCTACAGCGGCACTGAAAGATGAAAATGCTTCATCCACACTGATAGATGTTCATATAAAGTCAAAGACTAGTGTCGTATCAGTCTGTCAAACATAAACAAAAAAACATTTTATAATTAAAAATTAAAATTAAAAACATTTTACAATTAATCAGTATGTACAATTATTACAAAATGATTCAACAACATCAATCTGAATGTAAAATCTTAGATTGCACTTTATTTCGATGGTCCATTTTAGATTTTCTACTAACTATAAGTAACTTGTGAACTACATGTCAACTAACTCTCATTAGTGTATTAGTAGACTGTAGAAGACTGTTAGGTTTGGGTTCAGGTAAGTAGAATAAGTTGACATGTAGTTGCAAAGTTACTTACAGTCAGTAGAATATCTAAAGTAGACCATTGAAATACCAAATCTTATATGTAGAGAGTTTATTAGTTTGTTAGCAGCTCACGCTGTTGTAAATCCTGCCCACTTGTTTGCATTGTCACACATGCTTCAGTGCTCTGAGAGTGTTTATAGTGCTGTGAGTTTAACACTTCATGACTGAGAGCAGAACAGAACACAATCTTCATCATCACACAAGACAAAAGAACAACAATGAACAAAATCACCTTCTTCATCTGGACTCTGATCTGTATATCAGGTATACAGTGAAACTCTGACTTGCTTATAACTAAAATAAATAAAGTTTGTATATTTTATGAGTATGATATCTATTTCTAATATGACACATAATTTTTCTATCACTTTCATGTACTTTTAATTTGAATCTATTCATTTCTCTTCAGGCTCCAGTGGACAGATCACAGTTACTCAAACTCCTGTAGTTCATACAGTCACACCAGGAGAAACTGTTGTGATGAGATGCAGCGCCAGCACTCCTTTAACAGGCTGTAGCACACCCTGTCTGTCCTGGTACTTACAGAAACCTGGAGAAGCTCCTAAACTCCTGATTTATCAGAGTCAACAGCCTCCAGTCAGGAACTCCATCTAGATTCAGTGGCAGTGGATCTGGCAGTGATTTCACTCTGACCATCAGTGGAGTCCAGACTGAAGATACAGGAGATTATTACTGTCAGAGTGTACACTGTCCTAGTAGCTGTGTGTTCACACAGTGATAAAGAGTCGTACAAAAACCTCGGTCAGTCAGACGTCACAGTGATGCACTGATACAGCTGAGAGATACTGCAGCTGCTCATTCAACACAATCACACACATCACTGATCACAGACAAACACTAATAACACTAGATCATCTAAATGAACATAAATTAGCTTGAAGTATTTTTGCACATAACATGAATATTTTGTTGATGTGATCATGGCTTTTATTACAGTAAGGACTGTTATTGTTTTATTAGTGTTTCATAGGAAGGACTGATTGCCAAAACCAGTTTAATAATATGATTGTCATAATTTAATTAATTTATTTTTTATAGAATGATTGTAGTGATGTTTTCATTTGTTGTATGTAGAGATTGTGGATCTCTTCTGTTGTGTTTGTCTCTTCTCCATCTTCACTCTCAGTGTTTTTCATCATCTCTCTGTTCCACATGATGTTCACTTGAGTTTCTCTGTAAATTATATTCAATGTTCTGAATTCAATCCAAACATGTTCTCAAGCTCAACTCTTCAACAGTGAATGTAAGCCACATCTTCAAATCTCACACCACTGAATGATTTACTGTCAGAGACTGGGTTGCTCTCCTCAAATATGTCTCAACATCGTCTCAAACTTTGCTCGGATTTGCCTGAAAAAGTCCATTTAAATTCGTACAAGGCCAAATGATCTGAGCTTAAGTTAACTTTATTGTTCATTCTGTTTGTCACGGAGCAGAAATTTGTCTTTGACACTGGTGTCATACATATACATTAATACATCCACAGAAGTGCTTAACAACACAACACACACACACTGACACACAAACACAGAAATAGAAACAGAATTACACAATCCACATCATTCCTAACATATTTCCAAACATCCCACAACAATAAAAATCCATCTAAACAATCAATTAAAAAGCACTATAATGCCAACCGTTCTCTTGCATTATTTCAGAAAATAGTGTGATTTATAATAATCACTGCCATTGGGACAAATAATGTTTTATACGCATTACTTCTGGCCAAAGGAATTTTGAGTGAAGGGGGTGAGTATGGCCTTTAAAAACCACAATTGACTTTTCTTTTCTTTTTTTCATAAAACGATCAAACAAGTCCTAGATTGAGTGTTGTTTATGTCCAGTGATCTTATTTGCCTGATTGGACACTTTAGAATACTGATCCTTCATTAATGAATAACTACACAGGAACAAATGAGTAATGCATTATTAACACTCTAGTAACTACTATTAACTAACAAGAAACTCTGATTAATGAATTAGTAAGTAATAGTGCTCAGTTGAAGGTGGTAGTTCACTATTAGCTAATCAGTAACTACAGTTTTTTCATTCCTCCCAGAGAACTACTAAGAACTACTATATACAGGTTCATAATTAATGTAGTGATGATGCATAATGTATAATTAATTCTAAAGTAAAGGTCATGGTATCCCACTAGTAATGACTGAAGTATTACCAAATCCTTCAGAAGGAATTATTAATTATTTGGATCAGTATTCTGAAGTGAGAAACATGATAACTCTCTAGTAACTACTGAAGTCATTGTAAACTTTTGAGATTTTTGTAAAGTATTGGATAGTAATAACTCATAAGGAACTATTATTTGGATCAGTATTGTAAAGTGAAGATCATGGAAACCAAAATGTACAAAAACCTCAAAAGTTAATTCATTAATCAGAGTTTCTTGTTAGTTAATAGTAGTTACTAGAGTGTTAATAATGCATTACTCATTTGTTCCTGTGTAGTTATTCATTAATGAAGGATCAGTATTCTAGTATTTCTAGCAGTACAGATATTCTACAAACACTCTATACAAGTATTAAATAAAGTAAACATTAAAGAAAAGTTCTTCGGTCAAGGCAATATCAGCGATGGTTCTGGTGCCGGAGAAGCTCTTCAGGTGGTCACGAAGCAGCATCTGCTGTAATCTTCACATTTCAGCCTTTTCTAGACAATCTGACCTCTTGAGGTCATCTTCTTTGGATTTCCCCTCATAACTTAAGTCTTGAGGTGTCATGAGCTCCAGGAATTTTTTCAGGACTCGTCTATATAAAGCCTTTTGCCTCCTTTGTTCTCAGACGTCTCCCATGTCTCGTCTTGCAAGACATCATCTAACGGTAATTACCTGCTTTTCTACTTTATTTAGCAAAGCTCTTTATAATACATGTTTTTTTTTCTACCAGCATGTCCTTAATAAATGCTTAAAACAACAGACTTTCTTAATAAACTATCTTAATAAATGCTTTCACAAAACAGTTGTATTGTTTTTCTTAATAAACAATTATCTTAATAAACACACATCTCACACACAGAAGAGGTATACTTGTAACAGGACAATTGCATATTTTCCACAACAATATCAACAGAAAGTGTCAACAATGAAAATATAAAAGGTATTTTGCATGTTCTACACAGTCAAGCATGTTTTCATATTCAGGTCTGTTATAAAAGTATCTGGACTCATTATGAATCATTTACATTTACATTTACGCATTTGGCAGACGCTTTTATCCAAAGCGACTTACATTGCATTATACTATACATTTGTATCTGAGTATGTGCAATCCCTGGGATCGAACCCATGACCTTGGCATTGCTAGTGCCATGCTCTAACCACTGAGCTACAGGATCATGAAACGTGAAGATGTCTCCATCTTTAACAGCCTGTTTCTTCTCCATTTGATGATTTCAGACACACATGAGGCTTCATGATAGATGGAGTGACACCATGAACTCTGATTAGAGATTCACAGTCAGTCCTGATACTTTCTGATCAGACTCATGATTCATGATCGATCTTTACCCTGCAAACAAGCCTGCACTGGCCCTTTACAGGCCCACTTAGGGCTAGCGTAAGGGCCCCCAGCAGGCTGCCAGCATTGGGCCCCTGAGAATTTGCTCAACGTTTTGCCGTTGGCCCTTAGCTCTGGCCCTGCACGGGCAGCCCTCCCTTAGCCCCCAGGAAGACCTCACTAGGCCCACACAGGGCCACACTATTAATCTACAACAATAAATCTGGCAGCACAGGGTGCCGTGACGCTTACCATTAATGAAAACAACGGTTAAAGATCATTAAAAAGAAATTACTGGCAGAAGCGTCTGCCAAACAAAACTGTAAAATTATCTGTAAAACGTAAATATCTTTTAGTTAACAATTAACTAGCAACAGTACATGAGCATGAGCTGATATAACTATCACTGCGTCAGCAGCTACACAGTTATTGCCTTTAAATAAAGCAACATGCAGCATAACATCAATGTTTCTGGGCTCGGCATTGACTAAAGCACTGGCTCTACTCTTCAGCACAATCCTCAAAAACTCAGACAACAGAACATTAAACACTAACAGATCTGTCTAGATCGCAGCATCTTCACTTATTACAATCAAGTATGACTTTATTTCTTTCATTCAAAGCTTCTTATTAAGAATTAACTGAGGTTTAGATATTTTTGTTTTATTGAAATAATAAATTTGAAGTCACCGTTATGGAGGTAAGCTTTTGCTTTAGTTGGGTTCTTGACCCTTGACTTTTTAACTTTAATTTTCTGAAGCACATTTTTTTTTTGGGAAGAAAAACTGATCAGATGGTGATATTGGTGATTCACTGATCTCATCCAGAGTCTGATCTCTGAGGACATCATTTAGATTTAATAATTTCACATTATACTAGCCCTAGAATACCACTGCATGAAATTTTGTCCTGCTTTAATATTTTGAATGTTTTTAAGTCATTATGCAGAAATTATTCAGACAGGATCATGTAGACTCACACAGACATCAAGATTCAGCGTATGAACCTCAACAATGGTGACAACATTTTCAGTTCAACAGATCAACTCTGAACGTCACCAAAAAAAGCTTTTTGTTGATTGTCACCATTGTTGAGGTTCATAGCTGCTTCTTGATGTTTGTGTGAGTCTAAAAGACACAGCTGAAAACACTTTCTACAGATGAACTTAAACTCAGAATATCTGATTTCTTATCTGATAATTTCATATCACAAAACTTCTGTGTAGCTGCAAAACTAACAGCTAATATACTCAGAGATCAGACTCTGGGTGAGATCAGTGAATCAGGCCGATATGACGACTGAATCAAGTAACCATCATAATCTAATCTTTTTTTTTTTTTGCTATAACTAATGTGCTTCAGAAACATACAGTTACAACAGCCAGAGAAAAAAAATCTAGTAAAAAAAAAAAAGAAGTCAAGGGACAAGAGCCCAACTAAAGCAAACTCTTACCTCCAACTATACTATTTTCAATAAAACATCAACATCTAAACCTCTGTTAATTATCATTAAGACGTTTTGTATGAAAGAAATCAAGTCGTACTGGATTGTAATAAGTGAAGATGCTGAGATGTAGACAGATCTGTTAGTGTTTAATGTTCTGTTGCTGTCAGTCATGTGACCGTGTTTTCAGCTTATTTAAGTAAGGAGATTTTACTTTCATTTTATGGTTTTGTTTGGCAGCCATTGCTGCCAGTTATTTGACCATTTTATCATCTGACTGTTTTGTTATTGTATTAATTACAGATTATTTTTGTAATTTTACATACATTTGTATGTAATTAAAAACTGAAAAATACTGTATAAAATAGAGTAATTTTTCTGTATAAAAATGTGAATTACTGTAATTTGTCATTATTTTTTATTCCTTCTTTGCAGAGTTATAAATGGAAGGTCGTATTGAATTTCACATTAAATTTTAAAAAGCAGCCAAACAGGGCATGGGAAATGAAAGTGGGCTGCTTACACAAAACCTGCATGGGCCCAAAATTACAAAAGTTGATCTGGGCCCGAGCAGGCTGACCCACACTGGGCCATCGTGGGCCATCGTGGAGGTTCATCTAGTGGAAGTGTAGCAGTGATGATGGTCACATGACTGAATATGGACACAGAGATGGACGTTCATCTGCACATCCTCAGTGTCTCAGTAGTCAGAATAAAAATAAACTAGTGAAATGACTAAAAATAACAGTCAGAATGTAAATGATCATTCTGTAACTCTAGTGTATATTAGTTTGTCTGTTGTAAATCCTGCCCACTTGTTTGCATTGTCACACATGCTTCAGTGCTCTGAGAGTGTTTATAGTGCTGTGAGTTTAACACTTCATGACTGAGAGCAGAACAGAACACAATCTTCATCATCACACAAGACAAAAGAACAACAATGAACAAAATCACCTTCTTCATCTGGACTCTCACACTGTTTGCTCAAGGTTGTTACTTTTTAAATATAAATAATATGCCATTGTTGTTTTTATAATTTTAATATACCAATATTGTGCTATGTACTGTAGGTCAATTACAAACTGACTTTATTTTCTCTCCAGAATCCAGAGGAGTGACTCTGACTCAACCTGAAGTTAAAACTGTCCAACAGGGTCAAACAGCTACAATAGAGTGTCATATAGATGTAGGAATATACAGCAACTACTTAGCCTGGTATCAGCAAAAACCTGGAGAAGCTCCTAAACTCCTGATTTATTATATAAACAACCGTTATACTGGAACTCCATCTAGATTCAGTGGCAGTGGATCTGGCAGTGATTTCACTCTGACCATCAGTGGAGTCCAGACTGAAGATACAGGAGATTATTACTGTCAGAGTTGGCACTATCCAAACAGTAACTGGGTGTTCACACAGTGATAAAGAGTCGTACAAAAACCTCGGTCAGTCAGACGTCACAGTGATGCACTGATACAGCTGAGAGATACTGCAGCTGCTGATGGAGGATCACAAACAACACAATGGTGTATCAAACCTTTCAGAGACTTTATTTATTAAGACATATTCATATGTTTTATCCCTTACTAACTGAACTAAAATGTAGAGAAAATATGTGTGGTGCTTGTTCCAGCAAAACTTGCCACTACAGTGTCATCTAAGGCCATTTTTATGTCTGGCTCATTTGTAGAGTTCAACAAACCAGGAATTTTAAAGGAAACAAATACATTGTGACACGTACAGTTGTGACAGCCTGTTTCGCTGGTCCATTGAGTCAGATTCACTACAACTGAACTGATCCAGAGTTTGTTTTCCAGTGGGATGAGACCAGGTGATCTCAGACAGATTTTTTTTTTTATTTTATTTATTTATTTTTTTTATGCAGATCTGAGCCTGATTTCCATGTTCATATATGCCTAAACAAACCAAACCTAATGGAAAAATGCACCACGTTCTGAAACAAATGCTCCAAACACAAGTGGTGCTCACTGCAGAACCAAATGATATCCAGCTCCACCTATATGGAGATAATGGGTGAAGATATGTTCAGTGATAGGGTTATGGCTGTGGTTAGGGTGTGGTTGGACTGTCTAGCTCCACCCGTTATATCCAGAGAAGGAGAGCTGGACATCAAGCTCCACCCAAAGACAATACAAGCCGAGTTACTTTGAGCATATAGTCCTAAAAGCTGTGTGTGTTTGTGGAAAAAGTGAGTTTATAATGAAAAAATGAGAAAAAAAAAAAAAATGATTTGACAAGATCCTCCATTAAACTGAGGAACCTATTCTTTCCTTTCTCAGCTGGGCTTCTTCTCTTCTCTCTTTTGTCTCTTCATATCGTCTTCTCTCTCTCTCTCTTTTCCAACTCTTTTGCTCTCTGCCGGGCTTCTTCCTCTCTCTTTACCTCTCTTTCTTCCATCTCCTGAGGTTTGTCAAAAGTTCAAAAACTACTTACTTTGTACATTTTTTTGTTTGTTTGTTTTTGTTTTTGCAAGTGGCACTTTCACATACACTATTAGAGATGCAGACATGTTGTTGAAAAGGTTCTGTGCATGAGTCAAGAAAAGTTTAAATGTCAAGCTCACTGTATTGCATTCACTTATTCTGAGCCTAACAGAAGTGCATTTTCCCATTGCACAGTTGATTTATGGAAGCATATGTGTAGCAATTTTCAATTTAAAATAGTAATATGAAAATGTCAATGCAATATGTACAATGTCAATGTATTTCTGTATTTAAATATACATTTTCATACCATATGTGCAACATTTGGAGCAAGATGATAATTCAAATTCAATAATATAATTTACATTTGCTATTTCAGACAATACTTTAAACATATCATTTAAACACATTCGTGCACCTTATCGTGAGCGAGTGAGCGGTGCTTTATTACAACAGGTTCCTTTACTCATAGAAAGCTGTTTGAGATTATTGCTTGCTCTATCAGTATGGTTGTATGTTTTTCCTCTTTTTATCATTCTGATTATTGTTTATGCATCAATTATATTAATAAAACGATGTGTAGCCTATCTGGATGCTGAGTGTTATTTATAATAATAATAATAATTTTTGTTCCCAAAAATAACTCTGGTGATGTCTTAGCACATCTTTCACATCTTTGGTCTGATGTGAACAGGTGCTGGTGGTGTGATGGTGTGGAGGATATTTTCTTGACACAGTTTGGGCCTTTAGTACCAATTGAGCATCATTTAAACACCACAGCCTACCTGAGTGTTGTTGCTGACCATGTTTCATCCCTTTATGATTGTACCACATTGTACCTTCTTCTGATGGCTACTTCCAGCAGGATAACGCACCATGTCTCAAAGCTCAAATCATCTCAAACTATCTCAAACTGGTTCTTGAACATGACAATGAGTTCACTAAACTCAAATGAGCTCCAGGTCACCAGATCTCAGTCCAGTAGAGCGCCTTTGGGATGCGCTGGAGCTGGAGATTTGTGGCATGTTGAAAAACATTAGAAAGAGAAAAGTTTTAAATAAAAAAAAATAATAATAATAAAATTATGTGAAATGAAAAAAATTATGTGAAATGGTTTCATAGAAGGAAAAAAAACAAGATTTAAAAAAGAAGAAAAAGAAATAGGCCTATGTAATTCGTTGCTGTGACCCAGAAGAATGACCCTACTCTGTGTAGCTGTCCAAATGTTTCTAAAATAGAGAAGAGAGAAATTTAGACATCACCAGAGTGAATTTTAGGAGCATTAGAGATGGTCTGGGGTGCTTTCTAGTGTGTGAAAGAGGAGTTTAAACATCAGAGTTATTTTTGGGTAGAGTTACAGTAATATAGTTGGTGCTACTGTACCTTAAACACTTTTATTTACTGGTTTAAAGAGTAGAAAAATAGGCATTATTCATTAAATTATTTATATCATTGTAGTATTGGATGAGTGACCACCAGCACAAGTGACCACCACAATCCATCCCTTTATATACCTAAAATGTTGCCTTTGGAGGGCACTGAAGTTTTTAATCATTATCAACATATATTTTTAATAAAAATAACTCTATGAACGAGTTCCAAATGACACTTATTTTTAAACCTCACACTTTTCACACTGGATAGTTTAGACAAAAATAATTTAATTTTCTGAACTCTCTGGAGTTCTTATATCGAACAATCAGTGGTACAGACTTTGTTAGTTGTGTCTTGAATGGATGGTTCATGCAGTTTTACACAGTGAAGTATGAACAAAGGCCATAGATTTACTTAAATAAAATAAATAAACACAAATACATGTAGCTATAACATGCATGTGTGCATTATTACCTCGATGATGACATTCACTGTCAATAATTCACCTTGACAACGATCCCTTACGGCATCACTTTAGGCATGTTCGTTATTCGTTCTAAGATATGATATCAAAGTAATATCATACCTTCTGTTCTTTTCTTTTAAAGAACATTAAAAGATGCGCTCAAACCGTTCTCCTGATTCTTTTGAACAAGCGCGAAAAATGAAGAAAGCTTGCTTGAATCAGAGCTCTGGAGTGACTGTGCGCAGCGTTACAATACTGAGTTCTGATTGGTCAATCTCTGTTATTTATAGTTTGTTAATTATCATACAGAGAATTTTAATATTACATAAGTACATAATACATAACACTGTTAATCTAAAGGGGATGGTGGCTTTACAGAGGGGATGCTGTCATTTTTTTCAACAAGGGGCATCCCCCTCTAATGACTGATGGAAGTGCATAATCTTCAGGAACAGTGACATTTCCCTGTTCTTGTTCAGCTTCATCTGCCTGTAAATGCCTCGCTATTCATAGCTCCGCTGCCGCCATGTTTCCAACACCTGGCCCCGCCTTGACGCAGTGATTGACAGGGCAGGGCGGTGATGTGATTGGCTCGAACTGCATTTTCAAATCCACATCGAATTTTGCTACATTAATTGTGGAACATACACACACTGACAGGTGAAGTGAATAACACTGATTATCTCTTCATCATGGCACCTGTTAGTGGGCAGGATATATTAGGCAGCAAGTGAACATTTTGCCCTCAAAGTTGATGTGTTAGAAGCAGAAAAATGGGCAAGCGTAAGGATTTGAGCGAGTGCCAAATTGTGATGGCTAGACGACTGGGTCAGAGCATCTCCAAAACTGCAGCTCTTGTGGGGTGTTCCCGGTCTGCAGTGGTCAGTATCTATCAAAAGTGCTCCAAGGAAGGAACAGTGGTGAACCGGCGACAGAGTCATGGGCGGCCAAGGCTCAATGAGGCTGGCCCGTGTGGTCCGATCCAACAGACGAGCGACTGTAAGCTCAAATTGCTCAAGAAGTTAATGCTGGTTCTGATAGAAAGGTGTCAGAATACACAGTGCATCACAGTTTGTTGCGTATGGGGCTGTATAGCTGCAGACCAGTCAGGGTGTCCATGCTGACCCCTGTCAACAACGAGTTTGAGGTGTTGACTTGGCCTCCAAATTCCCAGATCTCAATCCAGTCAAGGTTTTTCCAGCTCTGCTCCATTTTAGTGCAGCTATGTACAGGAGGAACTGCATTGATGCCACGTTCTGAATACTGTGCTGTCTGGTACAGTGATGCAACAATAGAGAACAACACAAGAACAGGCTGGGAATCCTTTAAAACAATCTGTGAAGATAATTCAATTGGGTTACATATTGAATTCATATACATTTTGAATTACTTTTATTTGTATTTTAAATTTTGTTACATTGTAAATTATCACAAACATTATATTATAATATTTCAAAGGATGTCCCTCTCCTTCTTGATCACTTCTGATCTTGATTGTTTTTTACTGAACAGCTTCACCATGTTTGTGTTAGAGATCCCTGGGAAACTGATCTATTAAATCCGAACGATCAATTCAAACTTCAGGCTACAGATAATAAAAATCACTGAAAATATGGGTATGAACTGTCAGAAACAGAGACTTGAGGTGTATTACGATACATGGCAATCTAAACATGGGAACAGTGTTTAAAATACTGTCTGTCAAGTGAAGACTTTCATATCACAGCAAACCAAATGTGGATTACCTGTTGTTATTGCTACTGTCTCTTAGGAGTCATAAACTTGAGGTGAATGGTATTTAAATCTGAACTCTATTTAAGTGCTGATCAGATCAGAGCAAAAGTTGTGCAGCGTTATAGTCTTATTAACTAGATTTGCTAGTAGACCATAGCACAATACTCACCCTAAAGTTGTTGATGTAACTTGAAACATTTAAGGATCTTCTCCATTTAGGACTCGTAAATCGATGATCATTTACAGTAATCCGGATTAGCTGAAAAGTCATCTTCTCCTCTGTTATTTTGAAAGCTCTGCATAAGAAACAAGACTTCCTTTTAGTTTTTGGCAGATTGCAATCATGACTTATCAGGTGCATAGCTCCACCTACTGTACAGGAGTATGTAGCAGTGGATTATGGTGCGATAAAACTACTTTACATAATATTAATATCTTAAAAAACAAGAAAAAGACATCCAATGCTGCACCAATGTAAATAGGCTGCCTGAGGAAAAACATGGAAGTGACCGTGTCCATTTGGGCATATATGGCACCCAGGACCTTTTTAATTGGTATAAAGAAACGGCAGGTATCCAATGGTCCACAAATATAGGTCAATAACAGATAGTAAGGATTTACTATTAGATTGTAATTTATTTTTATTATTTTTAATAAAATTTTTCAGTTCACCTATAGGTGAAACGGGTGCTTCTTAAGCAGCGTTTCCAAATGGGTCAGGAGCAGCACAGTCCTGAATGAAACATCCCCATCTGACTAACAGAGAACTGTATGGGAACGTTCTGTTAATGTCCCAAATGTCCTTTTTGACGTTCTTATGTGACCATAGAATAACCAATATGGAACGTCCCCTAAAGTCATATAAGGAAACTTGAACTGCAGCACTTTCAAAGCAAAAGAGGATGTTTTAAGAATGTCCCTAATTTTCTGTAAAGGTTCAGGATTTCCGTCACCTTTAGAGAACTTTTAGGGAACGGTGCGCAAGGTCACGAGAACGTCTCCTCCTACATGGGATGGACGTTCATCTGCACATCATCAGTGTCTCAGTAGTCAGAGTAAAAATAAAACTACTGAACTAACTAAAAATAACATTAGTGAGAATGTAAATGATCATTCTGTAACTCTAGTGTATTTTAGTTTGTCTGTTGTAAATCCTGCCCACTTGTTTGCATTGTCACACATGCTTCAGTGCTCTGAGAGTGTTTATAGTGCTGTGAGTTTAACACTTCATGACTGAGAGCAGAACAGAACACAATCTTCATCATCACACAAGACAAAAGAACAACAATGAACAAAATCACCTTCTTCATCTGGACTCTCACACTGTTTATTCAAGGTTTGTGAAATACAGTTGTTGTTTTTTTGTGTTTTTGATTGTTTGTTTGTTTTAATTCTATTAAAATGTCTAATATCGTTTTCATTTTTGTGTCTGTTTTCTCTCAGAGTGTAGAGGACAGATCACTGTAACTCAGAGTCCATCAATAACAGCAGCTCAACCAGGACAAGAAATCAGAATAAACTGTAAAACCAGCAGTGCAGTGCATGGTGGTAATGCGTTACACTGGTACTTACAGAAACCTGGAGAAGCTCCTAAACTCCTCATATATTAGAGCAACAACCGTTATACTGGAACTCCATCTAGATTCAGTGGCAGTGGATCTGGCAGTGATTTCACTCTGACCATCAGTGGAGTCCAGACTGAAGATACAGGAGATTATTACTGTCTGAGTTTCCACTATCCAAACAGTAAACATGTGTTCACACAGTGATAAAGAGTCGTACAAAAACCTCGGTCAGTCAGACGTCACAGTGATGCACTGATACAGCTGAGAGATACTGCAGCTGCTCTTTCAACACAATCACACACAACACTGATCACAGACAAACACTAATAACACTAGATCATCTAAATGAACATAAATTAGCTTGAAGCTCATCAGTATTTTTGCACAAAACATGAATATTTTGTTGATGTGATCATGGCTTTTATTACAGTAAGGACTGTTATTGTTTTATTAGTGTTTCATAGTTCTCCTACCATTCATAGCAAAAACACTTGAATGAGTTGTTTTCAACCAGGTGTCATCTTTCCTCTCACAGAGCAATCAATTGGATGCCAATCAATCTGGTTTCAAGAGTGGCCACTCAACCGAGACTGCACTACTGGCCGTCACTGAATCCTTGCGGATTGCAAGGCTGATTCCAAATCATCAGTTCTCATTCTGCTCGATCTCTCTGCTGCCTTTGACATGGTGAATCATCAGATCCTCCTGTCCACCCTCTCATCACTGGGCATCACAGGTACTCCGCTTCACTGGTTTGAATCCTATCTCACAGGAAGGTCTTTCAGGGTTGCCTGGAGAGGGAGGTATCCAAGCTCATCAACTGACCACGGGGTTCCTCAGGGTTCAGTTCTTGGACCCTCCTCTTCTCCATTTACACTACATCACTTGGTCCCATCATACAGGCACATGGTTTCTCCTACCATTGCTATGCTGATGACACACAACTCTTCCTTTCATTCCAACCAGATGATCCCACAGTACCTACACGAATCTCAAGCTGTCTGGCGGACATCTCGGCATGGATGAAAGAACATCATCTGCAGCTCAACCTGGCTAAGACTGAGCTTCTCGTCTTCCCTGCCAATTCGACTCTAAATCATGATTTCAGCATCCAGCTAGGTACATCCTCAATTACCCCATCAAATTCGGCCAGAAATCTTGGAGTAATCCTTGATGACCAACTGACCTTCAAAGACCACATTGCAAAGACAGCTCGGTCATGCAGATTTGCACTATACAACATCAGGAAAATCAGGCCCTTTCTAACAGAACATGCAACACAACTCCTTGTCCAGGCCCTGGTCATTTCTAGGCTTGATTACTGCAATGCTCTTCTGGCTGGACTGCCATCATGCACAATCAAGCCTCTTCAAATGATTCAGAACGCTGCAGCACGTCTCGTCTTTAACTTGAGCCCAAAAGAGCCCACGCCACGCCTCTCTTCATCTATCTGCACTGGCTACCACTTGCTGCTCGCATCAAATTCAAGGCGTTGACGCTTGCTTACAGATCTACCACAGGCTCAGCACCCTCCTACTTCCACTCACTCTTACGAGTCTACACTCCGACCAGAAGCCTACGCTCACTAAAGGAGCGAAGGCTCGTGGTACCATCACAAAGAGGCACGAAATCACTCTCCAGGACATTCCTCGTTCACTGTCCTCTCGCTGGTGGAATGATCTTCCTGCCTTCATCCGCAATGCAGAATCCTGGCAATATTCAAAAGACAGCTGAAAACTCATCTCTTTCGTGAGCACTTATCCTCATCTTAAAAAAAAAAAAAAAAAAAAAAAAAAATTCTATACCTTTCTATCCTACCTTACTTTGCTTCCTTCACTTCCTTTAATCTCTCTCTATTGTAGCTTATGATACTCTGAGCACTGCCTAAAACTTGTATTGTGAGCACTTCTTGTCCCTATTTGCCTCGTCATGATGACTCGCTTACTGTATTCCTCATTTGTAAGTCGCTTTGGATAAAAGCGTCTGCCAAATGAATAAATGTAAATGTCATAGGAAGGACTGATTGCCAAAACCAGTTGAATAATATGATTGTCATAATTTAATTACATTTTTATATTTTTTATAGAATGATTGTAGTGATGTTTTCATTTGTTGTATGTAGAGATTGTGGATCTCTTCTGTTGTGTTTGTCTCTTCTCCATCTTCACTCTCAGTGTTTTTCATCATCTCTCTGTTCCACATGATGTTCACTCGAGTTTCTCTGTAAATTATATTCAATGTTCTGAATTCAAACATGTTGTTTATGTCCAGTGATCTTATTTGCCTGATTGGTAACACTTTAGAATACTGATCCTTCATTAATGAATAACTACACAGGAACAAATGAGTAATGCATTATTAACACTCTAGTAACTACTATTAACTAACAAGAAACTCTGATTAATGAATTAGTAAGTAATAGTGCTCAGTTGAAGGTGGTAGTTCACTATTAGCTAATCAGTAACTACAGTTTTTTCATTCCTCCCAGAGAACTACTAAGAACTACTATATACATATATACTACTAGGTTCATAATTAATGTAGTAATTATGCATAATGCATAATTAATTCTAAAGTAAAGGTCACAGTATCCCAATAGTAATGACTGAAGTATTACCAAATCCTTCAGAAGGAATTACTAATTATTTGGATTAGTATTCTGAAGTGAGAAACATGATAACTCTCTAGTAACTACTGAAGTCATTGTAAACTTTTGAGGTTTTTGTAAAGTATTGGATAGTAATAACTCAAGAGTTACTACATAACTCTAAAGGAACTACTACTTATTTGGATCAGTATTGTAAAGTGAAGATCATGGAAACCAAAATGTACAAAAACCTCAAAAGTTAATTCATTAATCAGACTTTCTTGTTAGTTAATAGTAGTTAATAGAGTGTTAATAATGCATTACTCATTTGTTCCTGTGTAGTTATTCATTAATGAAGGATCAGTATTCTAGTATTTCTAGCAGTACAGATATTCTACAAACACTCTATACAAGTATTAAATAAAGTACACTACACATATTAAAAAGTTCTTTGGTCAAGGCAATATCAGCGATGGTTCTGGTGCCGGAGAAGCTCTTCAGGTGGTCACGAAGCATAATCTGCTGTAATCTTCACATTTCAGCCTTTTCTAGACAATCTGACCTCTTGAGGTCATCTTCTTTGGATTTCCCTCATAACTTAAGTCTTGAGGTGTCATGAGCTCCAGGAATTTTTCAGGACTCGTCTATATAAAGCCTTTTGCCTCCTTTGTTCTCAGACGTCTCCCATGTCTCGTCTTGCAAGACATCATCTAACGGTAATTACCTGCTTTTCTACTTTATTTAGCAAAGCTCTTTATAATACGTTTTTTTTCCTCTCTATTCTACCAGCATGTTCTTAATAAATGCTTAAAACAACAGACTTGTAGCGTCTTTCTTAATCAACTATCTTAATAAATGTTTTACTAAACAGTTTTTCTTAATAAACAATTATCTTAATAAACACATATCTCACACACAGAAGAGGTATACTTGTAACAGGACAATTGCATATTTTCCACAACAAGAAAGTCTCTTTCAACAGAAAGAGTCAACAATGAAAATATAAAAGGTATTTTGCATGTTCTTGTGTTGATAAATGGCATGAAATTAATTTTAAAACGTATTGTATGATGGATAAAATGCTGTATTATTGTTACTAAAAATAAATCTGATTATGCTATGTTAGCTACTTGACAAAATAGTGTTTTTCTCTCATGTTTTCATATTCAGGTCTGTTATAAAAGTATCTGGACTCATTATGAATCTCCACACAAGATCATGAAACGTGAACAAGCTCTAATATGTCTCCATCTTTAACAGCCTGTTTCTTCTCCATTTGATGATTTCAGACACACATGAGGCTTCATGATAGATGGAGTGACACCATGAACTCTGATTAGAGATTCACAATCAGTCCTGATACTTTCTGAACAGACTCATGATTTATAATCGATCTGTAGTGATGGAGGTTTATCTAGTGGAAGTGTAGCAGTGATGATGGTCACATGACTGAATATGGACACAAAGATCCCCGCTAAAAATGTAACATTCCCAGAACATTCTCAGAACGTCCTCGCTGGTGTCAAGGATGTCACCTAGTAACGTTCTGAGATGGTCATGATGTGGAGTTCTTGGGTTGGGGGACATTATTTGGAGGACCTTCACAGAACATTCAGGATGATCTGGGAATGTTTATGGGACCATTACTATAGAATATTCCTTCTAGGTCTCTACACTACAACTTCTTTTGTAAAGCAGGTTTTCATCATTCCAAAGGTGCGCTCTACGATTGAGCGGCCTCTAGAGTGATGCCTATTAAACCTTTCCTCTGCAATGTAACGTAGATGAATGAATGAATGCTGATTTGGTGATAGAGTTAATATGAGCCTGAAAGGAGAGAGTGTAGTCAAAGATTACACATAAAGTTTTAACAGTACTTGATGGTTTGATGTCTTAAAGGTGCAATATGTAAGATTTCTGTCCACTAGAGGTCGCTAGAGGCCTATTCAAAACAAAGGTGTAGCTTGATGACGGCAAGTTTGAGCGCGGAATCTTGGGACATGAGGTCTTCACTTCACAGCCGGTGGAAATAATCGGGAAAGGACTCAGGAAGAAATCATGTTCATGGATGTGATTATTATTATTTATATCGCAGCGGAACTTCTATTAGCCACAGTCGCTGGCGCCGCTTCCGCTTTTCCGGTCATGAGTATGAGGTAACACAGCTCTGTTTATCATATTAGATACATTTGAGAGTGTTGAAAATGATGTCATAACGTTACTCTGTGCGTTCGCTGGCGGCTGCTGTGAGACACTTGTTTGAGACACACTGCAGTAAGATAGATCGATTTTACAATATCATATTAAAAGCTGGATGGCTTGTGTTGATAAATGGCATGCAATTAATTTTAAAACGTATTGTATGATGGATAAAATGCTGTATTATTGTTACTAAAAATAAATCTGATTATGCTATGTTAGCTACTTGACAAAATAGTGTTTTTCTCTGAGGCATGGTAAAGCATGGTACTCGCAAAAAATCAAAAAAATTAGATTTAATCAATAAGACTAAACGTGTTGAGCTATATAACAATGATTAGTTTTCTGTCCATAAATATAACCAAACAGTTGTTCCCTTGTCTATTAAAACGTGTAATATGGTTTCTACAAAAAAACGGAAACCGAGGGTAACGCGGATATGACGCCATTAACTGGCGACTCTTTACACGTCCCGGAGCCTTGGTTAAAATGGCAATTTTCTCACGATTTACAAATAGTTGGAAACATCTGGGATATTGTAAGTACTTAAGTGAACAAAATATATAACACTGGCCTAGTGGTTTTTGGATATATTTTACTGCAAAAATCTTACATATTACTTACCTTACTTACCTTTAAATACATGGAGAGACATAATGATTGACAGGTGAAAGTAATCAGTAACCAACTAGGGAACACCGTGATAAAACAGAACAAAGCAGTTTTCAGTTTATAATGTGTTTCCTTGTTATGGTGAGCAGCTGTCTGATGGGAAATAAAATAAATAATAAATGATTAAGTGAGGATTAAATGTTGACAGAGTGTTAATTTATTTTTACATTTTAAAGTTCAGGCTTGGATGAATTGACAGAATGTCTCAAAACGAGTTGAATACGACACAAGAAATCTCACACAGAACAGAATAAAATCGTTAGAATGTAAAATAAGGTAAATGTGATGACACACTGAACATATTTGATCAATCTTATTGACTAAATAGAATAAAATCATCCTATTAATTTAGTGAATTCAATATGATCCTAAAATAATTTGTAAACATTTGTACATCTTCAAAGTTGTTCATATGTAAAACTGTATGATTTAGATTGAAGCACATACATACAGTACGTCCTTGTTGTAAATTAGTGTTTATGCAAGTCACGTATGTCAGACCAACACTTTATGTACTAATACGCTCATGAGATCACGTTACACACACAATTTGTAACAGGAAGATCTGTAAATGATATAAAACATGTTTACTTGTGATAAATAGTTTACACTTTAGATTATGGGATGCAGAAAGTGTTGTAAATGACTTGTAGCCGACTGTTGTAAGTTTTCAATGTATATGTAGTTTTCACCAAAGCCCTGGAGCTTTCAAAACTCCACTTCCCACTGATTTTGCAGACAAATAAATGTGAATTTCCTGGTCCAGGTAACACGAAGAAAGAGTAAACATTGTTCATTTACATACACAGACTATCAACATTGTAATAATACAAAGTGGGTTGAAAATCAGCAAAGTTACACTTTAAGAGGCAACTTACAAGCGAAGCTAGAAAGAAAGAAAAAGAGAAGCTACGTCAGTTCTGTTGCTCTCTCCAGCCCTTTGTAGAGCAGACTGAAGGATGGACGTAGACTATGTCTGTTCGTTCTCTAGGAGAGCCCTGCTTCATGATTAAATGCTGCTGCTGCAGAGGCTTGGACCGGGAATGAGTGTTTGGCAGACCAGGGACTGAATCTGCATTAGCATCCCACAATTTTAAGATGGAGGTGATGTAAAGTTCTTCCCTGATGTAGGAAGTGATGAGAGCAGGGATGCAAACACATCAGGGGTCAAAAAGGTGAGAAAGATGTGAGACACCCGTGTGACGGTTGTTGTGTTCAAGCCAGAAATGCGCAGGTGCTCAATTAACACTTCGCCGGAAGTTTGATTGACAAGCGATCTAACCAATCATACACCGAGTCCGCCATTTTGTCCAACAAAGCAGTCAGGAGTTAGTAGATTAACCTCGGTGGACTTGAACTTGAAAATTGGTCTGTACTGACGTCTTTCCGCGTTTGAAACAACATTCCTTCTCATGTTCATTCATGTTTATTTGATGCTATGAATTAACTAGTAGGAAGAGATGAGCGGTTCACGAGCCGCTTGAGCTGAGGCGCTACAGCAATCTGTCACGACACAGTAAAGAGCCAAAAACGGTTTTTATTGTTCAAATTTCTTTAAAAAATACACAATTTGAAAGCTGGGACTTTGTTTAATATCATAAGTAACCTGCTCTGTCTTGTCTGTCGACGTGTTGTCAGTGTCCTCTTTGCTCCGCGATGTATTTTTCACTCTGTGTGGCGTGACAGCGCCATGGCTTGTCGGACATAGCAACAGTAACTAAGGGGGCGGGTCTTTGCGAAGGGTCAATTCGGCTATATTTAATATTCATAATATTGACTGAGTAATCTGCGCAGATTACATAAACTTCACCAGCAAATTGAGTGAACATAATTTGTGAAACATAACCTGCCAAATTGCCTAGTGATTTGACGTCGTTACCCTCCACAGCTGATTTTACCTGCATTTTACAGGTGTTCATTTCAAACCCTGTCATTACAAAATTGCACAGAACATCTTGTGTATGTAAAAGCAAACTGTTTAATTACATTATGACAGTATAGTAGGGCTCAACTAAAGTTGTATTCGTTGGCAAAATGGTAGCTAATGTTAGTAGCGTTATACAAGTTGTTTTTAGAATAAAAAGTATGTTCGATTCAGTGGAAATAATTTTAACAACGTTAAAATCAAAACAAGTCAGCCATGTCAGGCTTATTAACAAGCTTATCCCAAGCTTTTTATATCGCTGAAGGTTATCATTACACTACTTTGTGAGATTCTTACATTAAGGAGATGACTAGTCTCTTCAGTCGTATTCACTTTTCCCAGTAGCGTTGTACATGGTGAAAAACCAGGAGGTTGGAGTTTTTTTTTTTTTTTTTGACACCTGAGAAGGCGTTATTCTCATGATTTCATTCACCATGACCCTGTCCACCATGAGACTGTCCTCTCAATATATATATATAGTAACAGTCATAAACCTGTTAACATGTTTTATTTTTATTTTTATTTATTTATTTTAATTGTGCTACACACCATGGGGGCAACAAGGAGCTATACTCAGGTATAAAATGAGTGTAGAGAGTAGAAGAAGTTAAATTTGTAATGGAGGGAGTAAGCATGGCTTATGGCTCCAAACAATCACTTGTCCCGATTGAGAAACCTTGAGATTTACGCTCAATCTGAAGTAAGCATTGTTTCTTTTCTTCTATTGATTGAATGTTTTCTGGTTAATTTATGTGTAGTTATTTTTCTAATCTGATTTATTTCATCTAATTTGTAGAAGGACTCCACATTCTGTGGAGGATTTTTCCTTCTGTTCATATGCCTGTTTTTGACCCGTTTTAGAAAGATAACTTTGAAGTGGGTTTAGAGGCTATGAACTGTGTTCAACTGTTGTGGATCCTTGAATCGGATTATGCCACATATGGGAATTTAAAGACTTTCTAGTTTACTTGGATTGAATTGACACTAAGGAGTACAGTTTCCACTGGGGAACTTCTGGATTGTATTCTTGACGCTGGCTTTCATGGACATTGATTCCTGTAATGTTGTGAATGAACATTCATCATCATCATCATCAATCATCATCATCACCATCACCATATAAAAACAGATAATAATAATAAATAATAATAATAATAATAATAATAATCTTTATTTTATATAGCGACTTTAAAAGTTGAATCTCAAGGCGCTTCACAGAAACATAGATAAAATACATTGAAAAAAAAAGAAAACAAATTTAAGAGAGGAAGATGCATTAAAAGAAAAAAAAATCACTTGTATGCTAGCCTAAAAATAAGTTTTAAGTGAAGATTTAAAAACACTAAAAGAGTCAGCATCTGATCTCAGTGGGAAGAGCGTTCCAGAGTTTGGGAGCAAAAGAAGAAAAAGCCCGGTCACCCATAGAACGTAAATGTGTTGAAGGAACAATTAAAAAGCCAGAATCAGACAAATTGGGGTGTATGCAGTTAAAAATTCAGACAGATATTCTGCTGCTAAACAATTCCTTGTAAGTGAGCGTGAGAATTTTAAAATCGATGCGAAACCTGACAGGGAGCCAGTGCAAGGACTCCAAGATG
The DNA here is from genome assembly GCA_037950665.1 of Hypophthalmichthys nobilis. Classification (NCBI taxonomy): domain Eukaryota; kingdom Metazoa; phylum Chordata; class Actinopteri; order Cypriniformes; family Xenocyprididae; genus Hypophthalmichthys; species Hypophthalmichthys nobilis. The sequence goes on from CM075486.1 coordinate 2,384,837, forward strand.
GGAGTGATGTGCTCACTTGTCCTGGACCTTGTCAGGATTCTGGCCGCTGAGTTTTGGACATACTGCAATTGTTTAGGGTAGATTTAGAAACCTCAGCAAGCAGAGCATTACAATAGTCAATGCGAGAAAAGACAAATTAATTCAGCCACCGAGAAAGATAACATGGGGCTTAATCGTGCAATGTTTCTAAGATGAAAAAATGAAATTTTGACCATATTCTGGACATGAGGATGAAATGTTAAATTTGCATCAAATATCACCCCCAATTTTTTTAATTTGGTTTGAAACTCCAAAGCAGAGCCATCCATCATTAGGGTTACAGCGTCAGCTTTGCAAATTTGTTGGGGTGAACCGATGAGCATAACCTCAGGCTTGTTGCTGTTGAGACAGAGAAAATTATGAGACATCCATATTTTTATCTCAGAGATACAATGTTCCAGAAAGGCAACAGCCGTATTATCACCAGGTTTTGAATGAATATAAATTTGGGTGTCGTCTGCATAAAAATGAAACTCAAGACCCAAGGATCTGAGAAGTTGACCCAGGGATTTTCATTTCTTTGCTGCTGGTTATTGATTGGGAATTTTTTTTTTTTTTTTTTTTTTTTTTTTGTATTGTTTATGAAAGTGTTTGACAGATAAAAAGATAAAAGTAAATGAATGAGAAGCATTTATTTATTGTTGGGTTTATAAATCAGGTATTTGTCAATGCTTGCAATATATGAAATATATGTCACTCTTTTCATAGCTTTTGCTAGCTCTGGCACTTGCTTGGTATTTCTCCTGCTCTTTATCGAGCAAAAAAAAAATCACTCATCACTAAATGAAAGCTTACAAATGAAGGCCTGATTGTTTCAGGGGCTTTGTCACAGGTCCATTGATTTTGAATTTCTGTGTTACTTTTGCTATATTTTCACTCTTAAAACAATGATTTGGTAATCCTCTTGTGGCACTGTCCTCTTTTGTGCTAAGAAATAAGTCTCCGGACAGTTCTGTCCCAAGTGCTTCCATTGTTGTCAGCATTAAGTCTGAGAATGATTCAGTGGGCTATATAACACTTAATCTTTAAAAAATTACTTCTCTTTATATGTTTTCGTTCATCATACTTACCTTTTAATAAAAAATTGCCTTAAACTTACACCAATTTTTTTTAATTTTTTTATTTAGCTCTATTTAGTAAATGGGTGCTCAATTTTGCAACACATTTTATCACTTTGATAAGAAAATCTTATTTATATTTATTTATTTTTGGACTGATAGTGGTTAATAAAGTCAAATAATTGTATGCGAGAGAGTCAGCTGTAATATTGCGTTTCTATTGGTCCGTGTTAGAGGAGCTCAGCTTAGCCTGACAGTTATCCTGCCCCGGACCAGGCTAGTTTCCCAGCATAAGTTGCCAGAGTAACTGAGTTTGAACTAATTTAAGTTTGTTTTATGAAACAGAATTCACTGACAGTAAGTCTGACTAACTAAAATAAGCCTGGCTTGTTTTCTAATCTTGTTTTATGAAACAGCCCTCCGGAGAAGCTCCTAAACTCCTGATTTATGCAGCAACAAGCCGTTATACTGGAACTCCATCTAGATTCAGTGGCAGTGGATCTGGCAGTGATTTCACTCTGACCATCAGTGGAGTCCAGACTGAAGATACAGGAGATTATTACTGTCAGAGTGTACACTGGATCAACAGTAAAGTTGTGTTCACACAGTGATAAAGAGTCGTACAAAAACCTCGGTCAGTCAGACGTCACAGTGATGCACTGATACAGCTGAGAGATACTGCAGCTGCTGATGGAGGATCACAAACAACACAATGTTGTATCAAACCTTTCAGAGACTTTATTTATTATGATGTATTTAGTAAACATGTAACATACAATCTTATATTCCTTACTAACTGGACTAAAATGTGGAGAAAATGTGAGTGGTGCTCGTCCCTGCAAAACTTTCCACTACAATATTATCTGTATTATTTACTGTAGGAAAGTCAATCCCTTTAATTGCTCTTCCATACTTCACCACTAGAGGGTCACATGTCTTTAACATAACTGAGTTTTACACACCTTTCCTTTAAGACTGTGGCTGCATCTGAAATCATATTCTTCCCTACTATATTGTAGGTGAAAACAGCATGTGACAACAGAAGTATGTGTGAATTCACAGTATTAAAGAACAGGCGAAAAGTACCGGATGACCATCTGATGGACACTTTACTATCCCATGAGGCCACGGGAGAGGATTTGTGAATGATACTGAAGCGACGCAACTGACGCTGGTAGGTCACATGGTAATGACATCATGGCAGATGCAGTACGTCCAAATTACTGAATGGTTGATGTATTTCTTTTCTTTCGTACTGTAATACTGTATTCACAACCACAAATGCTTCTTGCTTTCGTGTTTACCGTGAATTTTTCAACATCTCTCTGCCAATTACTTTCAATTCTCTATGAACATATGAGCTCATGAAAGAAGAGCTTTAGGTTTTGAATAACTGTGTGTTTATGATATATAGAATATTATGGCAAAGATGTTTGCAGCGTAAGACAAATGTTTGATTTTGAGATGTTTGTGTGATATTTTGAATGCAGTGCTTCATTTTGGCAAGAGATGGGAGGCATTTTGCACTTTGTGTGTACAATTCTTGGATTTGTGTGTAAAGTTTTGAAAAAAAGGCAAAGTTTTGATGCTCCCAAAGCGACTGTGGAAATTACTGAAGCACATCTGATAAAAACCTGCTGAGATACACGTGATCATTCATTCATTCATTCAATTTAGTATAATTTTTCCTTTAATGTTTCATGAAAAAGAAAACGCACATTAACAACATAAATTTTTATAAACATTAATTTTTAATTTCTGGGTGAATTATTCTGTCTGGGATTCACTGCATGGTCCACATGAAATCCTCTTTGAATTCTAGAAACAGATGATTTTTCTGTTCATAACATGGGCAGCAGATGTACTAAAACACGTATCAAGGTGAGACTCACCAGTCTCCTCAACACTGAAGACAATCTGACCACTTTCATCGTCAGCCGTGGTCGATTATTAATCCGCTCGAGCATTAACAATCACAGACAGATGACTATCAAGGGCCACACAGTCACCAGCTGGACCTGAACACACACATACTGAGCTGAAACATTCAAACGATTCAAGTTCATACTAATATTTAAATGCAGAACAATGTCTTACCATGAAGTGTAAGTAGAAGCTCTCACCATAGTGAGAAAAGTGCCAGAAGCACTGGAGATCTCCGCACACAGCATGATGACGAAGTCATACTGATCCACTGCCCAGAAGAGCTCCTGATCCGATAGTTCTGGATGAGGGTCTTTCAACGCTCCACTGTTGCTCAACACAAACATTTACAGAAGCCAAACAAGATAAATGCCATTCTGTAACATTTCAGATATGAAATATGACTGGAAATAAGTTAAATGAGACCAGAGACCTATTAGGTTTGTGATGATGATTAACTTTGAGTTTTATTCAAAAGACTGCATTTATGTTTGTAACCTCTGAGACCCTTGAACAGCCACTGGATTTAACAATAGTTACTAAAAATAACATTAGTGAGAATGTAAATGATCATTCTGTAACTCTAGTGTATTTTAGTTTGTCTGTTGTAAATCCTGCCCACTTGTTTGCATTGTCACACATGCTTCAGTGCTCTGAGAGTGTTTATAGTGCTGTGAGTTTAACACTTCATGACTGAGAGCAGAACAGAACACAATCTTCATCATCACACAAGACAAAAGAACAACAATGAACAAAATCACCTTCTTCATCTGGACTCTCACACTGTTTATTCAAGGTAAGACTGATAAAAACTGACTCTGGTTTTGGTGTTCTTGTAAAAGTATATGATGGTAGTAGTTTTAAACAATAATTGTTCTTATTTTCTCTTCTTCAGAATCCAGAGGAGTGACTCTGACTCAACCTGAAGTTAAAACTGTCCAACAGGGTCAAACAGCTACAATAGAGTGTCATATAGATGTAGGAATATACAGCAACTACTTAGCCTGGTATCAGCAGAAACCTGGAGAAGCTCCTAAACTCCTGATTTATTATATAAACAGCCGTTATACTGGAACTCCATCTAGATTCAGTGGCAGTGGATCTGGCAGTGATTTCACTCTGACCATCAGTGGAGTCCAGACTGAAGATACAGGAGATTATTACTGTCAGAGTGAACACTGCATCAACAGTAAATATGTGTTCACACAGTGATAAAGAGTCGTACAAAAACCTCGGTCAGTCAGACGTCACAGTGATGCACTGATACAGCTGAGAGATACTGCAGCTGCTGATGGAGGATCACAAACAACACAATGACAATGTTTAGCAAAGTTTCTAAAGACTTTTAAAATTAATATAGTAAATGTATATGTAGTCATTTATTTTTATATGAAATAACAGTTAGTGCTGATATTAATTATGGCAGCACTGGGATGTTTTATTGTTTGTGTTTCAGATCACAGTATGAGAGCGATGTGGAGTGAAGCAGAAATAGCAGTTGTTTTTAATGTGTTTTCTCTCACTCCAGGATTGAAAGAAGTGGTTTCTTTCACCAGATGTTGTGGGAAAAAAATGCATACTAACTAATCAGGTTTAGTCTGAAAGGTAAGTTAGAAAGTTCTTGCTTATAGAACTGTTATATAAAAGTAATATGACATTCACAGTCGTGCTGCTCTTCATGTCTATGGTCGAATCACAGCTGTGCTGATATTCAGTATAACTGCACTCTTGATCATGTGAAACTGATTAAATGTGACAGGATGAAAAAAACAGCACAACACCTTCAATCTTTTAAACACAACTTCAGTAAGGGTGTGTAACACTAATAAAAATACAGCAGTGTCTATTTGTGTCACAGTGCTGTGTTGTTAACACACACAAACATGAAGGGAAACAGGCAGTCTTTAATAAATCCACAGGAATATCATCAACCAGAGAACAGCAATCCAACAAAACTGAACCATAGACAAGATCCGACAGCAATGAACAGAAACAAAGGAACTGAAGAACACCGGAAAACAAGGATAATTAACGACACACACCTGAACTGAATGATGAATCAAATTAACAACCATGACAACAAACTCAACAGGGGAAAATAAAGTCCAAACTAAGTGAGACTGTGACAGCACGCCCCCTCCTGGACAGGTGTGACTTCACACCAACAGATGGATGGAGGAGGCTTCAGTGGAGGATGGAGATCCAGGAGAGGGATGAACAAACAGAAAGTCCAGGGTGGTGCAGGTGGAGGAACTGACCAGGGGATGGTCTTGAACAAGAACAGGCAGATGGTGACCCAGGCTAGAGTCCTGCACGGGACTGATTTCTTAAACCCGCACCGCCCGCTCCCGCTGAATGTCTGACCAGGACTGCCCGCTCCCGCAACCTGTGTGTTCCACTCCCGCCCGCTCCGGCGGACTTTCTCTCAGAGCTTGTGAAAAATGTAGGCCTATACAAATACTCAGACTAAATTCGTTCAAGTTAACATCCAGAATAACAGACCTTAAACATGATTATGTGTAAATAAGATGAAGTAGCCGCTAAACCAAAGCACCACACGTGATAAAAACATTGGGTATTTTTTATTAGTGTTATAAAACATTAACCGTTAAAACAAAACCACAACTAGCGGCACCTCAGTTTTTAAACGCAGGCTACTGCATACACACTCCAAACGATTAACTAAACAAACAGTTTAAGTAAATAAGCCAAAGCACAATAAGAAATAACTGTAACTTATTAAATAAACACATAGGACTTAGAAAATAGGCTAGATATACTTTAAACAAATTAAATACAAAATGAAATAAAATAAATAAATAGAATGCCTCAAAAAAAAATCTCAGATTTCACATTCACAGTAGCTTGCTTAACAGGCTATTGCAAAAAAAGAAAATAAATAATACTAATAAATAAATAAATAAAAATAAAGTAGCCTACTTAACAAAAAAATGAATTTGATCACTGGGCCTTGCATTGCTTACTCCATATTACTATGAAGGAAAAGTATATTTCTGACTGACTGCGGTCCCAGACTTGTGCGTCTTTCTTCCAAGATCCGCCCACACACACTGAATGCCCTCTCTGACGGCGCACTAGATGCGAGAATGCTCAAAATAAAACGCGCAAATTTTGAGAATTGTTTCCAGATGTCTGACTTTGTTTTTGTCAAGTAAACAGCCACTTTAATTTTCTTCTCAACTTCATGTGTTGACTCCATTTCTATTATATTAATCCCACCATTCCCCGCGGGTCTCCCGCAAAATATTCTTTGGCCCACTCCCGCCCGCAGCAAAGGTAAAACCGCCCGCTCCCGCGAGATTTGCGTTGGGTCCCGCGGGAGCCCAAACTACGGTGGCCGAGAGAGCTCAATGCGCTGCAAATGAAGAAAACACCAGCAAATAAAGAAAACATCTTCATCAGTTTGACAACACATGCGCTGCAAAAGTCCACAACACATGCAAATACAGAAACACATTCAAATAGAGAAACGCACTGCAAATAACACATACCAGGCCCAGCGATCTCAAGCCCTTCTGCGATGATCTGAATGATGATGATGATGATTAGGCTACTTTTAGAATTAAATTAATAATTTAATTTGTCCTGCAATAATTTATAGTGCATCACGCATAACCGACGCGCTGTAAGATTAGCTAACTCCTCATTTTAAAAAAAACAACTTGTTTAACACCTACATCTCTTCTCATTTTTTTCAATACGTATGTGCCACAAGAGAAATATTAATAAATAAATTAAGGTTAAATAGTGTTATCAGAACATGTTGAAGTAGAGCTCTCATCACTGAGTTTTTAGTTTCACTTTCTGCAGTGAATAATTGACTGGGATTTGAGACATAAAATCAAGTAAATTATTAAAAATATATTATTTATTATTTATAATTTATTAATAATATTTTTAATGCAAAATAATACCCCCAAATCGACTGGCACAGACCACAATGAACACAGTGACGAACCTGTCTGGGACCGCTGGGATTGTTCAGTGTTTACTCTTCAGTGGTGTGCACCTGATAGGGAGTTTTTATCTTAACATTCTGATCGTATGTGCATTATGAGCAGGCCTATTTGTGTTGTGGACTTTGCAGCGCATGTGTTGTCAAACTGATGAAGATGTTTTCTTCATTTGCTGCATGTTGAGCTCTCTCAGCCACCGTACCAAACCCAATGCAGCCCTCTAACCCAGGCCACAGCAGGACTGTAAGTTTCATCTAAATTCAAATGTTGAATATGACTCCACACATACACCACATATATTATGATTACATTCCTTACATCAGTAAAGGTTTTTCTTAACTTCTCTTTTAATGTAACACACAGTAAGAGGGAGTGATTTGTTTTGAGAGTCAGTTGTTCTTTGACACCTGTGTGTTGCTGTAACCTGTTTCATCAAACATTAACTTCTCAGTAAAAACCACATCATAAGATTCATTTCATTCGGATTGTTAATCATCCACATGAACATTGGTGCTTGGACCCTGATGATTGCAGCTTAGGGCTGTATTTTCAACTACAAATGATAAACCACTAAACCGTTTAGTTCCTGTGTGTTTAACTGATCTTCTATCACGCTACAATCCATCACGCTCTTTCAGGTCATGAAACTCTGTGGAGAGTAAGAGCTGAGCAGGCAGAGCAGTTTAAAAAGTATAATGCATTAAAACACGACAAACAACCAGTTTCAGATCTAACAAGGAAACTAGAAATATTATAATGCATTTTATCTTTCAATACTTTATGACAAGATATAAGGCATTATAACATGCATCCAAGTAAAGCATGACCACAATAACTAATACTAATTATAATTAATAAATGTTGTTCTTCAATCTAATGAAACGGTCGTACAAAAACCTCTATTCCACTCGAGTGAACACAAACTCCAGCAGAGAGAGAAACAACACTTCAACACACTGATATTAGAAGAAACTCAGATCTTCTCAACACTGAAACATTCAGTTTGGACTAAATGTTATTATTGCTTGAAAATCAGTTGAAGAGTTTATTCATCTGCACAGATATCATTCAGTCTGACTTTATATCCTATATTTCTCATTCATTCTCTTGTTGTGTGCTGATATAACACTGTTTATAGAAATATATTTGATGATCTGTGACCTCTGAGGTGACCTTTGACCTCTTTTATCATGGATGATGTTGTGGAGTTTCTCATAATGATCTTCTGTTCTTCATATGAAGCTCAATCATCATGATTCACAGAAAAACCTGCAGCTTTAAATAAATCAATCAATAATTCTGAACATTGTTTAATCTCACATGACCTGATTATGAGTCCTGATGAACTTCATATATGTGGAAAATGTGGGAAAAATAGGCAACATGAAAATATTTCCTAGATAGCAACATGTCAACATTGATCAGAAGACAATAATGAACTTATTTTATTTATTTCTTTTTCTTAAAGGTGTAGTACATAACTGATACTCATAAAGAAATAATTATTGTTTAAAATGATCTTCACTCATGATTCTCTGGTCATTTCGGCCTAGAAAAATCTTTTGTCCCTCCATATGGTGGCCACCGTGTTGAGGTCACATGACCAGATGAATTCTGCTCACTTTATCTTGGTCACATATTATCAGAAACATTCACCTTATAATAATGAATCATGCATGAGAGTGAATAGATTATTTCTACAGCGGCACTGAAAGATGAAAATGCTTCATCCACACTGATAGATGTTCATATAAAGTCAAAGACTAGTGTCGTATCAGTCTGTCAAACATAAACAAAAATATTTTACATTTAATCAATATGAACAATTAATCACTAAATGGTTCAACAACATTCTGAAAGTAAAATCTTATATGTAGAGAGTTTATTAGTTTGTTAGCAGCTCACGCTGTTGTAAATCCTGCCCACTTGTTTGCATTGTCACACATGCTTCAGTGCTCTGAGAGTGTTTATAGTGCTGTGAGTTTAACACTTCATGACTGAGAGCAGAACAGAACACAATCTTCATCATCACACAAGACAAAAGAACAACAATGAACAAAATCACCTTCTTCATCTGGATTCTCACACTGTTTGCACAAGGTTTGTGTAATACATTTTTACAATCATTATTAATTGTCTTAAAATGTGTAATATATCAGTTTTTCTCTCTCTCTCAGAGTGTAGAGGACAGTACACTGTAACTCAGAGTCCATCGATACTAACAGCTCAACCAGGACAAGAAGTCAGAATCAACTGTAAAACCAGCAGTAGAGTGTGTGGTGGTAGTTACTTACACTGGTACTTACAGAAACCTGGAGAAGCTCCTAAACTCCTCATATATACAGCATCAAGCCGTTATACTGGAACTCCATCTAGATTCAGTGGCAGTGGATCTGGCAGTGATTTCACTCTGACCATCAGTGGAGTCCAGACTGAAGATACAGGAGATTATTACTGTCAGAGTGTACACTGTCCTAGTAGTAGCTTGGTGTTCACACAGTGATAAAGAGTCGTACAAAACCTCGGTCAGTCAGGCGTCACAGTGATGCACTGATACAGCTGAGAGATACTGCAGCTGCTGATGGAGGATCACAAACAACACAATGGTGTATTAAACCTTTCAGAAACATACATTTATTTAAGTAAACATGTGACATTTAATCTTATATCCCTTGCTTGTTCCACCAGGTGAAAAAAAGTACACTTTCATAATGTACTTAAAGTGTTCTATTTTTCTGCACTAATTTTGTACTTAATATACTAAAAATTCTTCTTTAGTACTTCTTAAGATAATCTTAAGAACATCTAAGTGTACTTAACTGTTATTTTGAGACACCATGAATATGAACTAAAATGTGCTTTTAACATACTATCTCTGTATTAAAAACAAAAAGTATTTAGTTACCACTTACACTTGAACCCATAAGTGTACTACAAGTGGTAACTAAATATATATATATATATATATATATATTTATACTGAAAGCTCCACTATGAAGGAACATTTCTAGTGTGAGCAAGAACAGTTGGAACTAAAGCTCTTTCTGATTGACTGTGAACGAACTCCCAGCTAACAGCTAACCTTTTTATGAACAAACGTTCTTCCAGTAACGCTAATAGAACATTTTGTAGGAGCCATATTATTGTTTATTCAAATTTATTTATAATATTTTTATTTAAGTATTCCCTCGTATTGTTTTGTGTGTTTGTGTGTATGAGTCCTCTATAGGAGGTGGGGACTAGGTGGCGCCATTGGCATATATTGGCGTTATGTCGGAGTGCCAGGTGGAAGCGCTGTGAGCGGATATTATCTTTGACCGCTCACAGGAGTTGGCGTGCACACAAAAAAGAGCAGAGGCCATGAAGTTTGTTTGTTTTGTTTATTGATTTGTTTTAATTTTTGAAAGTAAAATAAAGAAGAAATGCACTTTTCGACAACTTTGTGGATTTTATTCAAGAGGAAGCACGAGTCAAACACTGGTCAATGGCGTTTCCCATGTGGTAAACAAATAGGAGTTTTGCCGCTACAAAAGTCAAAGATATCCCGTGGAATCGTATTGGACATTGGATATAGGATCGTTGCGACTTGAATATGAACGTGAAGTGGAACTTTGGATGGATTGTGGCAAAGAGCATTGTTTGTCATCAAAAGGATCTTAACATCGAGGTATGCACTTGAATTATTTTAAAGCCAGATGAAGAGCGTTGAATGAAGAGTCGCTGTTTTAATGGACTGTTAAATATTAACTTCCCGATGTTGGCGGGCTAAGCAACGAGATTTATAGAAGCGATATCAGTGTGATCAAGCATCATTGTCTTTAAATGTCCCACGGCATTGGTAAAGCTTAATCAAATAAAATGGATGAGGTAGATGCAGATGAAACTGAGATAATGGAGATGAAAGGCCTAAGTGAAGATGTGACGGTTGCGTTCATCCAGATCAGCAAAACTATCACATGTTACCCGACGCTTGAGAATTGTGAATTCTTTAATGGTTGACAAAGACTATCTGGAGGAACTTTAAGGCTCTGCATGAAACATATGTAGAAATGTTGGAGGAAGAAGATAAAAATGAGGATATAAGAACTTGGTATGAGCCCAGAATGGTACAAGTAAATAATTTTCTATCAGATGTGTCAAAATGGATTACCACTGTAGAAAATCCTGACTCCGTAAACTTGCCAGGTGATACCTCAGATGTAAATTCCTGTGTGCAACCAAAAATTTCTGAAGATGATGATCGTAGTTCTGTGTGCAGCAATAGTTCGAAAGGTTCAAGTAGATTAAGTATCAAATCAACCAGCTCTGTTCGCATTCAAGAAGAAGCAAAAAGAGCAGCACTATTAGCTAAGGCTGCTACTCTACAAAAAAAGCATGAGCTGGAGGAACATCAAGAGCTGTTAAGAAAAAGATTGGAAGCTTTAGAAATTCAAGGGGAATTAGAAGCTGCTACAGCAAAGATCACTTACCTAAAAAATGCAGAAGAAGCAATGAGTAATCCTCAATCTGCCACAAGAGAAGATGTAAGTGTACAGTTTTACGATATGTGTGATGTCTTACACTCTGTGGATGAACGTGCAGCAGATGTTAAACTCAAGGAAGGTGTTGGTTTGGCTTCTTTTAAAAACATGACAAAATCATTTGTTCAAGTAAAAAGTGAGCAGCCTAAACATAAAGAGGTGACACTTCACACAGCAACAGATCAACGTAAGGTGTCTGATTATATTACTTTGCCTGCAACTACAAGTCAGCAGTCTGCAGTCCTGCCAGCAAGTGCAAGTCAACAGTCATATGCATTCAATACAGACCAAGACAACAATGTTGCTAAAGTTATTGAAAACCAGAATGAGTTAACCAAAATCCTGGTAAAACAACACATTCTGTCAACTTTGCCTAAGGTTGATATTCCTGTTTTGATGGAGAAATCTTGCAATATAAGTCATTTATTCACTCTTTTGAAAACATGGTAGAGAGGAAAACTGAGAATAATCAAGACCGGTTGCAACTTCTTATTCAGTACACCAGAGGCCAAGCTCAAAAACTTGTCAAAAGCTGTGAATATATGTCCCCATCTAAAGGCTATGAGATGGCTAAAAGGCTGCTTAAAGAAAATTTTGGAAATGAGTACAAGATATCGTGTGCTTATATGGAAAAAGCAAAGTCCTGGTTGGTAATTAAACCTGAAGATTCAAAGGCACTGCAGGATTTTTGCAATGTTCCTTAGAGCTTGTGGTACTGCTATGTCAGATATGGATTTTATGGAGGAGTTCAATACAATCTCTAACATGAGAAGCATCATACTTAAACTCCCATTCAAGCTTAGGGAGAAGTGGCGCACTGTTGCATATGAGCTGCAAGAACAACGCGGCTGCAGAGTAAAGATGTTGGATTTAATTGCATTTATTGAGAAACAAGCACGCATTTCAGCTGATCCAGCATTTGGAGACATACAAGGTGCTCCTATTGTGAAAGGAAAGACAAAGGTTCCTGTTAAGCCAGAAATGACCAAAGCCTTTGGAAGCAGTTTTGTCACTGGTATTGCTAGCATCCCTAAAACATCCATGCCAGAGTTTACCTGTTTATTTTGCAACTGTAGACATTCTTTGGAGAGGTGTAAACAGTTTATGAAGAAAACCCACAGAGAAAAGCTAACCTTCTTAAAGGAAAAAGGTTTATGCTTCGGGTGCCTCAGCATTGGTCATGTGAGTAAAGAATGCTCGAATCGTCTTATTTGCAAGAGGTGCAATCAATCACACCCTAGTGTTTTGCACATTGAACAGCAAGTTAAAAGCCAAAAGTAGGCAGAAAGACAAATTGATGCAATAGGTAATGCATTAGTGTCCCCAAAATCTTGTGGGCATATTGGGGCCGGTGACCAAAAATGTATTCTTTCCATTGTTCCTGTCAAAGTTAAAGCTGCAAAGGGCAGTAAAGTGCTGGAGGTCTATGCTCTTCTGGATCCAGGGTCCTCTGCTACCTTCTGCACCGAAAGACTCATGTCTCAACTCAACATCAAGGGACACAAAACTAGTATCCTATTGCGCACCATGACACAAGAGAGATCTGTTCCCACCAATATTATTCCTGGTTTGGAGGTCTCTGCATTGAATGATAACAATGTCTTGCCATTGCCTGATGTCTTCACACAGAAAGAAATGCCTGTCACTACAGACAACATTCCCAGACCTGAAGAGCTGTCTCAGTGGCCATATCTAAAGAACGTTCAACTATATAAGTGCGAAGGTGGAGCTGTTGATTGGCACAAATGCCCCAAAGTTAATGGAGCCGTGGGAGATTGTTAACTCTCAGGATGATGGTCCATATGCAGTAAAAACCCTACTAGGATGGGTAGTAAATGGTGGTCAAATGACAGAGAATGTTGAGAATGTTGAAACACCTGTCTATGTGAACAGAATTTCAGTGGCAAGTTTAGAGAAGCTACTAATTTCACAATATAACCAAGAGTTCAGTGAAGTAACCTCGGAAGAGAAGAAGGAACTTTCAATGGAAGACAAGAAATTCCTAAAGATAGTAAACGAATCTGCAGTTCTGCAGGACAATCATTATAGTCTCAAGTTACCATTTAAAGAAGATCATTCTATGATGCCTAACAATCGCTGCATTGCAGAGCAGCGTCTCCTCAGTCTCAAAAGAAAATTTAAAACTAGTGAACAGTACAGGCAGGAATATGTAAAATTTGTGAATGAAATTCTAGAGAGAAACTATGCTGAGGAAGTCCCACTAGAAGAATTAGAACCGTCCGAGGGATCCACTTGGTACATTCCTCACCATGGCGTATACCACCCTAAAAAGAAAACACTAAGGGTGGTATTTGATTGTGGAGCAACATACAAAGGTATCTCTCTGAATTCAAAACTCCTGCAAGGTCCAGACTTGACCAGTTCACTTATTGGAGTTTTATTGAGATTTCGTCAAAAGCCCATTGGAATTATGGCAGATATAAAGTCCATGTTTCATCAGGTCAGAGTAGCAAATTCTGATGTAAACTACTTACGCTTTTTATGGTGGCCACAAGGTGACTTCACTCAAAACCCGAAAGAATATCGCATGCTGGTGCACATCTTTGGAGCAGTATCCTCACCGAGTTGCGCAAACTTTGCACTGCAAAAGACAGCAAATGACAATGAACGGCTCTACCATCCCCAAGTAGCTAATACCATCAGAGAGAATTTTTATGTGGATGATTGTGTTAAATCTGTGGCTACAGAAGCTGAAGCAGTGCAGCTAGTGAAAGATCTCACAGCTTTGTGCAACAAGGAGGATTCAGCTTACTAAATGGATCAGCAACAGTCGCATTGTTATTGCTTCCATACCTGAGGATCAAAGAGCAAAAGAAATCAGAACATTGGACTTAGACAAAGATCATCTTCCTACAGAAAGAGCTCTTGGTCTGGAATGGTGTGTAAATTCTGACCGATTTCAGTTCAACATTGCAATTAAACCGAAACCATACACACGAAGAGGCATTCTATCTGTGTCAAGTTCCATCTTTGATCCATTTGGATTTCTTGCCCCTTTTATCCTGCCAGCTAAGCAAATTCTTCAAGAACTATGCAAGAAAGGCTATGGATGGGATGAACCATTGCCACATGCTGTAACCCAGCAATGGACTGAATGGATTAATGGTTTGGAAAAAATCAAGTGTTTCAGTATTGCACGTTGCATCAAACCAAAGGATTTCAGAATGACTGTAAAGGTACAGTTGCACCACTTTGCCGATGCCAGTGAAAGTGGCTATGGCTCAGTCAGTTATCTCAGACAGATAAATGAAGAGGATATGGTACATGTTGCTTTCTTGATTGGAAAATCTAGAGTCCTTCCTCTAAAACAGGTAACAGTGCCCAGACTGGAACTGGCAGCAGCAGTACTCTTGGTAAAAATTGATAAATTGCTCAGAAAAGAATTGCATCTTTCTCTAGAACCATCGATATTCTGGACTGATCTGCCAATCTGTGCTTAAGTACATTGGAAATGACCACACAAGGTTCAAAACCTATGTTGCCAACAGAGTTTCTCTTATAAGAGAGAATACCAATTGTTCTCAATGGAGATATGTGAGTAGTAAATGTAATCCTGCAGATTTTTGGAATGTAGGCGATGGATTCATGGTCCAGAATTTCTCTGGTATACTGAGGAAGTTGGCCTAAACAAGAATCAGTAAATTCCTACCTTTTGTCAAAAGACGACCCTGAAGTGAAGAGGGAGATTGTGACCTATGTTACTGTTATCAAAGAAACAGAAACACCAACAAATCAACTGATCTCTTTCTTTTCAAATTGGATGAAGCTATTGAAAGCTGTAGCCTGGTATCTCAGGCTAAGAAACATGTTGTCGCTGATGGTTAAGAAAAGAAAAGAGTCAGCTTTAAACGTTGATAGTTCTCAAAGTCACCACCAGCTGAAACTCTTCAAAGGACAGTGCCTAACTGTGGAAGAATTGGCTCATGCAGAAAGGGCTGTTATCATATACACTCAAAGAACATCATTTCCAGCTGAAATGACAACATTGGAAAAGGTGTCTTCTGTTGTTCAAAAGAAAAGTGCACTCTATCGGCTGGATCCCATGCTTGATGACGGTATCCTAAGAGTAGGTGGACGACTACACAAGTTAGCAATGCCAGAAGAAACAAAACATCAAGTCATTCTGCCTAAAGATGCTCACATTTCAACACTTTTGCTAAGGCATGCACATGAGCAGTCTGGTCACAGTGGTAGAAATTACATCTTGTCCCACCTTCGTAAGAAGTACTGGATTATAAAGGGTAATTCTGCAGCACGAAGGATAATTTCCAAGTGTGTGATCTGTCGGCGTGTAAGAGGCAAAGCAGTTGAGCAGAAAATGGCAGATTTGCCATTAGAGAGAATCCTACCAGATCTTCCACCATTCACTAATGTTGGATTAGATTATTTTGGCCCAATTGAAGTGAAAAGAGGAAGAATATATGTGAAAAGATATGGAGTAATATTTACTTGCATGTCCAGCAGAGCTGTTCATTTAGAAGTGGCAAACTCATTGGAAACCGACTCTTGCATACATGTCCTGAGAAGGTTTATTTGCAGAAGAGGACAAGTTAAACATATCAGATCGGACAATGGAACAAATCTAGTGGGCGCTCAAAAGGAACTTAAAAAGGCTCTTAATGATTTAGATAAAAATCAGATCCAGGATAGCCTACTCAAATATGGAGTTCAATGGAGTTTTAACCCTCCTGCCGCATCACATCAGGGTGGTGTCTGGGAACGACTCATCAGATCTGCACGGCAAGTACTTAACTCTATCCTCTATCAGCAAAATGTTGATGAAGAAGGTCTTCAAACCATCTTTTGTGAAGTGGAGGCAATTTTGAACAACAGACCACTTTCTACTGTGTCCTCTGATCCCCATGACATAGAACCGCTGACTCCAAATCATATCCTTCTCTTGAAATCGCAACCTATTCTACCTCCAGGAATATTCTCACAGTCAGACTCCTATGCAAGACGACGTTGGAAACAAGTTCAGTATTTAGCCGACTTATTCTGGCATAGATGGACAAAAGAATATCTTATGGTACTACAAGAACGGCAAAAATGGGTAAAAGTAAGAAGAAACATTAACATTGGAGACATTGTTATGGTGGTTGACCCCAACGCTCCTCGAAGTTCATGGATCTTGGGGAAAAATACTAACAGTTGAACCCGATAAAAAGGACTAGTATGTTCTGTTACTCTCAAGACCAAAACTTCTATTATTAAGAGACCTGTTACTAAGCTATGCTTAGTCTTGAAGAAGAAAATTGAAAGTACATTAAGGTAATTTAAGTTTTTAGTAGATATATATTTTGTTTTAGTTTAATTGGCTCCTTTTCTTTTATACATTAAACAATTGTTTACTGAGTTATGTAAAACAATTAGGGGCGGTGTGTAGGAGCCATATTATTGTTTATTCAAATTTATTTATAATATTTTTATTTAAGTATTCCCTCGTATTGTTTTGTGTGTTTGTGTGTATGAGTCCTCTATAGGAGGTGGGGACTAGGTGGCGCCATTGGCATATATTGGCATTATGTCGGAGTGCCAGGTGGAAGCGCTGTGAGCGGATATTATCTTTGACCACGCTCACAGGAGTTGGCGTGCACACAAAAAGAGCAGAGGCCATGAAGTTTGTTTGTTTTGTTTATTGATTTGTTTTAATTTTTGAAAGTAAAATAAAGAAGAAATGCACTTCGACAACTTTGTGGATTTTATTCAAGAGGAAGCACGAGTCAAACACTGGTCAATGGCGTTTCCCATGTGGTAAACAAATAGGAGTTTTGCGCGCTACACATTTGTTTAATGTTATGTGGTCTTTAATAAAGTTATTTATATATTCATTCATTTATATACTGTAACAACGACTCAGGTTGATTGGGATCCATAAGCGGTTTATTGGTAAACAAGCTCACAGTACAGGAGGCGGGGTCTTATCACAGTGTGAACAACAGTGTCAGACGCAGCACAATGATCGTAGTCATAACCGGGTAAGCGATCAGGGCAGACAGCAAACAATCAGAGTAACAGTCCAGGCAAACGACAGGGTAACAGGCAACAAACAATCAAAGGTCAGTAATCCAGATAAGGTCGATACACGGGTAGACAGTAACAGGAATCAAACGCTCAGAATTGTAGCAGGGCAAACAATACTTCGCAAGGAGTGTGTGTGTGTGTGTGTGTGTGTGTGTGTGTGTGTGTGTGAAACAGGTGCACAGTGGGATTTGTAGTCCAGAAAGACGTTACGCTCATATTACTATGAATGAAGTGGTGCAGGTGTGTGTGTGTGTGGTGTGTGTGTGGTATTAATACAATAATTCATGTTCAATTTCCGTTGTACATTGAGTTTAATTTATCAATAAATCCTGTTTAATGTAATAGTTTTATCCTTAAAATCTACTATAATACACTATATTGTTAGTCCTGAGATTCTTCACATCTCTGAATAAATACATAAATCTGCTGTAACTGTTTGTGTGCCCTCATGGTCTGGTGGTTGAGCTTTTGTTAAGCGTGTCAGAGGTTCTGGGTTGTAATCCGCCCTCGTATAGATTTTTTAGAGTTGTAACGGCGTTAATCAGCAGATCGAAGCTCGTCTGTGTGAAGACTGAACCCGAGCCTGATAACAGTGACAACGAACACTCAGCATGATTTCAAAACAGCACATTCCAGAGCTTATTTAATGAAATTAATATTCTGCTAGTCAACTGGAGATGTTTCATTAGTATTATGTACATCCGCAGCGCGAGATGTTTCAAAAAGTGGTGGGGACAACATGTTCTATCTGTCCCACACAAATTACACCTATGGGTGAGTAATTTACTTTGTAGAACAAAACATCAGAGTATAGTCAAGTTATGTTTACCACAGACCTTATTTTACTCATAATTTTGAAAAAAAAAAAAGACATAATAAAACCTCATTGTAAAATCTTAGACTGGGTTCTGATGTCATACCTGCACCACTCTATGAGAGAAATATGGTGGAATAAGTCCCGCCTTCTAAATAAAGAGCCAATCGCTGATTGATAAAGCCATTGGGTCACTGCAGCTGCCATTAGAAGCTCCGGTTGCTATAGAAACAGTCAGTGTTCTGAGACTTGTGCTTATAACAGCACATGCACAGTGGCTGGTCCGGCCTGAACATTTTTTTTTTTGGTCATGATTTGAGCGTTTAGAAGCAAAACTGATGAGACAGTTGATCTCAGATTTCTTTATTGATTTAAAATATGCAATTTAATCATCAGCTTGGTGAACAGCTTTGGAGATGTAAGATTGAAAATATCTAAAAGATATTTTAAAATGAACAAAGACATTTGCTTTGCTGTTTCAACCCCCTCTCTCTTGCTGCAAGGGCCATTTGGAAGTCAAAGAGGTGTTGATAGTGATCAAGCCCTGTAGGCCAAGATGTGTGTACATCGGGGTCTACAAATTGTCACACCTTTAGTACAGTGGGGAAGTTTTAATCTTCTGTTTGGTCAGTTTGAATGTCTCATATTTGGGTTTCAGTCACATGGTCAAGGAAGGGATAAAAGACAACTGTAACTGTTGCTCTGTCTCTTTGATTCTTGGCTTTTCTTGGGCACTCTCTTGCCCTCTCTCTCTCTCTCTCTCTCTCACTCTCTCTCACTCTCTCTCTATCTCTCAGGGTAACTTTTTCATACATGCTGTGTACGATTAATGGTATATGATTTTATCATCTCATACATCTATTTTGTAATTATTTTAAGTGTAACCATAATCAGATATTGTCATTAAACCCTTTCTATTACAAATGAGGTGTTAACTAGTTTTGATTTAGTATTAACATTAATGTGCTCCCTATTGTAATATAATATCGTCACCCTATAGCAACGCTCTCCCACATATTTTGCTATTATAACTGCGTTTATTTCCGTCGTTGGTATCAGTTGCAGTGGGTGGTAATAGACAAGAAATGTACAGTTTTCTACCATCTTGTTGATAACGTTTCTTTAGTCATTCGGCAACCTTACAGCCTGAACCCCTGCAGGAGTTCCACCCTTACAAAACCACTAAACCGTTTAGTTCCTGTGTGTTTAACCGATCTTCTATCACGCTCTTTCAGGTCATGAAACCCTGTGGAGAGTAAGAGCTGAGCAGGCAGAGCAGTGCGGCTGAGTCTCCAGAGATCTGCAGAGAAGAGGGCGGCAGCAGAGACACTGAGGGCTTCACTGTGGGACCAGCTGCAGGAGACAAACACAACACATTCACAAACACAAAGAAAACACACTGTTTCACTCACAGCATTTCAACAGCAGCAAAAATCATGACAATCTGATCCTTCATGTCATTCAACATCACTAGAGCTGATATAATATACAATATACAAACTACACAATCACTATATACATGTAACTCAGTTTCAAACTGCAGTTTTGTGACTAAAGCTCAGACCAAATTAAAATTATATTACTGTTAACAATTAGAAAACAATAAATGAAACATTTCTATACTTAAACATATTTGTTATAAATTGCACTTCTATTATAAAGCACTGAATTATGAGCACAACATGAACAAAAGAGATTCAGTGTCATTGACTGAAATACAGAATATAACAACATTTACAATCTGATGTCAGATCTATTTTTTAAATGTATGATATTGACAATGAAATACATCTACAATAACTATACGAATTATATTTAGATGTATATTTTTCTGAATGTTTAGATTATATAATCAAGAAACACTTTGTAACACTTTACTTAAACTCCTTATATATTACGCATTTTTAAAATGTTTTATTGCAACTTGTAATGCATCGTATGATCTCATGAATAATTGTAACCATATTTATAATACATTATAAAACTTATCTATTCATCGAACACAACTTTAGAAAGTATAATGACTTAAAAAAAAAAACATTTCAGAATCTGCAAATATTACAATGCATTTTAACTTTGGTTATAATTATTTATGAAAATATATAATGCATTATAATGTACATTACGAATATGTTTATAATGCTTTATACATCAGCACTTTAAGTTAATGTTACCAAATATTTTGATGAATTATGTATTTTAATATACATCATAATACATGTCTGATACTGTGAATAATGTAATCACATTATACCTCATTATAATATAATCTATTCATTGTTATAACTTTAGAAAGTATAATGCATTAAAACACGACAAACAACCAGTTTCAGATCTAACAAGGAATCTAGAAATATTATAATGCATTTTATCTTTCAATACTTTATGACAAGATATAAGGCATTATAACATGCATCCAAGTAAAGCATTACCACAATATCTAATACTAATTATAATTAATAAATGTTGTTCTTCAATCTAATGAAACAGTCAGTACAAAAACCTCTATTCCACTCGAGTGAACACAAACTCCAGCAGAGAGAGAAACAACACTTCAACACTGATATTAGAAGAAACTCAGATCTTCTCAACACTCAGACATTCAGTTTGGACTAAATGTTATTATTGCTTGAAAATCAGTTGAAGAGTTTATTCATCTGCACAGATATCATTCAGTTTGACTTTATATCCTGTATTTCTCATTCATTCTCTTGTCATGTGCTGATTTAACACTGTTTATAGAAATATATCTGATGATCTGTGACCTCTGAGGTGACCTTTGACCTTTTTTATCATGGATGATGTTGTGGAGTTTCTCATAATGATCTTCTGTTCTTCATATGAAGCTCAATCATCATGATTCACAGAAAAACCTGCAGCTTTAAATAAATCAATCAATAATTCTGAACATTGTTTAATCTCACATGACCTGATTATGAGTCCTGATGAACTTCATATATGTGGAAAATGTGGGAAAAATAGGCAACATGAAAATATTTCCTAGATAGCAACATGTCAACATTGATCAAAAGACAATACTGAACTTATTTTATTTATTTATTTTTCTTAAAGGTGTAGTACATAACTGATACTCATAAAGAAATAATTATTGTGTTTGACGAATATGTTTAAAATGATCTACACTCATGATTCTCCAGTCATTTCGGCCTAGAAAAATCTTTTGTCCCTCCTTATGGTGGCCACCGTGTTGAGGTCACATGACCAGATGAATTCTGCTCACTTTATCTTGGTCACATATTATCAGAAACATTCACCTTATATAAATGAATCATGCCTGAGAGTGAATAGATTATTTCTACAGCGGCACTGAAAGATGAAAATGCTTCATCCACACTGATAGATGTTCATATAAAGTCAAACACTAGTGTCGTATCAGTCTGTCAAACATAAACAAAATATTTCACATTTAATCAATTTAATCACTAAATGGTTCAACAACATTTTGAAAGTAAAATCTTATATGTAGAGAGTTTATTAGTTTGTTAGCAGCTCACGCTGTTGTAAATCCTGCCCACTTGTTTGCATTGTCACACATGCTTCAGTGCTCTGAGAGTGTTTATAGTGCTGTGAGTTTAACACTTCATGACTGAGAGCAGAACAGAACACAATCTTCATCATCACACAAGACAAAAGAACAACAATGAACAAAATCACCTTCTTCATCTGGACTCTCACACTGTTTATTCAAGGTAAGACTGATAAAAACTGACTCTGGTTTTGGTGTTCTTGTAAAAGTATATGATGGTAGTAGTTTTAAACAATAATTGTTCTTTTTTTTTCTCTTCTTCAGAATCCAGAGGAGTGACTCTGACTCAACCTGAAGTTAAAACTGTCCAACAGGGTCAAACAGCTACAATAGAGTGTAGGATGGATGTTGACTTGATCTTATGATGACTTAGCCTGGTATCAGCAGAAACCTGGAGAAGCTCCTAAACTCCTGATACATGATATAAACAACCGTTATACTGGAACTCCATCTAGATTCAGTGGCAGTGATTTCACTCTGACCATCAGTGGAGTCCAGACTGAAGATACAGGAGATTATTACTGTCAGAGTTGGCACAGTGGTCCAGTGATCACACAGTGATAAAGAGTCGTACAAAAACCTCGGTCAGTCAGACGTCACAGTGATGCACTGATACAGCTGAGAGATACTGCAGCTGCTGATGGAGGATCACAAACTACACAATGACAAAGTTTCAAATGCACTCTTGATCATGTGATATTTCTTAAAGAGGCCATATAATGCTCTTTAACATGTTCCTTTAGTGTATCTGTAGGGATCATCCATAAGCCCAACAACAGAATCCAAATGTGTGGGTGAAGGTATAATGCATGTAGATCTCTTACTTGAGCTTCTGTAAAGTTCACTTTATTTAGTCTGACTCCAGTTTTGAAAGATTATTGCATTTAGACTGTATTTCTAATTAAAAGCTAACTATATATATTAGTTATGTATTAATTTAGATATTTGATTATGCTGGATATCCCATACTTTCAGTTATTCGTTCATTAGGGTCCAGGTGTTGCACAGAGTCTCACGTTGGTCAAGTTGTGATCTCACGGACACAAAATCATCAGTTCTGATCTTAGACAGGATGCAGGGTGTAGATTGACCACATTAGCCCGGTTCTGTAAACACTGCATTGGCTCCCTGTTAAAGTCCCCGTGAACCGGAAGCTGCAGCAGACTTTTACTTCAGTGTCCGCTCTAAAGTGCCGTTCTGTCTCCGATTATGTCACTTTGATGGCTCCTTAACCAATCCCCTCTAACCGTCAGTCTGCTATGAGCGACAGATGGAGAGGTGCGGTAGATCCTTTTCTTATTTAGTTTTAATAGCCTTGTTCAGACACACTCTGACAGTTTAAATCTAAAAACACAGAATCTCTTTAACCTGGCATACACATAACACATTATCAGTTTCTATAACTCAAATCAGTTAAATGATTGTTAGGCTGCAAATATTAGATCCGTCGGAAATGGGAATACTTCCCACAGCACCCGATGTACTTGGTACATCATAAGAGGAATGGCATCTACGCTAATATTAGTCTCTCTGTTTGTTCTGAGGTTACTGTAGTCCGCCAGATCCGATCGTGTCATCTAGACAATTTCTGGAGAAAGCCTTGCCGACCACGACAGCCAGCGGCACAGATCCTCAACAAAGACCACAAGAACCAGACAAGTCCTCCGCAACTCTATGGCCAGCTTTGTCTCCATACTGGTGTGATGAATCTGATCCAAAAGAACTGGATGAAATATTTTGAATGCTTCCGATCCATAATCCAATTACTGGCTTGTAATGCAGCCTGAATCATAATCACGCTGCGTTCTTTGGAAATGTCAAGCTCACTGTATTGCATTCACTTACCCTGAGCCTAACAGAAGTGCATTTGTCCATTGCACAGGTGATTATGATGGGCTCCTGCTTGGAGACAGGGGCTATATGGAGACAGGCAGTATTTTATGACAACGTCCCGACCCAAACCCTGGTTCACACACCGTTACAATGCAGCTCCAGCCAGGACAAGGGAACACACTGAAATTACCTTTGTGAACTGAAGGGAAGAGTTCAGTGTCTGAAAAGTCTGAGGTTGCACCTGACAGGGTCTGTGACGTTACTGTTGCATGTGCCATAGTCCTCAACACTGCCAGCATCAGAAAAGAGAGGACACTTGTGGTGGAGGTGCAGCCTGATGATGAGCTCCAGCCAGCGCTCTTGGACCAACCTAGTGACAGAGCTGCACAGGACAGAACTGTGGAACACCATTTTAATTACTGACCTTGAATTAGACAAGACAAACATACCTAGGCCCATGTGCTTTTGTTTTTCCTTTTTGTGCTTTATACAGGACAGTGGAGAATAACAGGAAAGCGTGGGGTGGACAGAGGGGAACGGGATTGGCAAAAGACCTTGAGCTGGGATTCGAACTTGAGTCACCAGAGACACAGTGAAGCTATATGTCAGTGAACTAACCACTGGACTACTGGCGCTGACACCCATGTGCATTTTATTTCACTTTGAACACAAATGATTACAAACTGAAAACTTTTTTAAGTAAAAACTTTTTAAGTTTTTAATGTAAAAAAAAAAAAATATATATATATAAAAAATCACTTAATCCATATTCCCTACTTGCTTGGGAAGTGGTAAGAGTTTTGGTGTATTATCTATAACTGCAAAAAAAAAAACCTGCACTATTTGCTAGCATCTCTTCTTGTTTTAGCCACTTTTGTTGTGTTCCTGGTGTTAATAAGGTTTTTGAGTTTACTGTAACCTTCCAGCAAAAGCTCTTTCTCAACAGCAGAAAAAATCTTCTCGCGAATCCGCGAAGAAGAGACAGCGGGCAGAGGGCTCAGCGCCGGAGTTGTGTGAGCTCACGCCCGGCTCAGCTCCCGCGTGCCTCACCCTCTCCCACGAGAGCCGTCCCCGTCTTGTTCTCCCGCCTGAGCAGCGTCCCTCGGCTGAAGCGGCGACCTCGCCTCTCTTCGGCAGATCAGAGAACGAGCCGCTTGATGACTCCATATCACTGGCGGCTTCTGAAGCGGAGGAATGGGCCGGCGATTCTGAAGACCCGCCCACCTGCCGTCACTTGAGCCCATTGACGCTAGAGCTGGGATGGACGCAGAGTTATTTCGCGTTCTCTCTAAAGCTGTCGAGGAACTCGATCTCGAGTGGGCTCCACCTGAAGAGCCAACGTGCAGCAGACTGGACGAGTGGTTCCTGCCGGTCGTCGCCAGGCCCCCGCCAGCGCTCTGCACCGTTCTTCCCTGAAGTTCACGATGAGCTGACCAAGTCGTGGCGCGCTCCCTACTTGGCCCGCTTACGTACTTCCTCTTCTGCAGCTCTCACTTCAGTCGATGGCTCTCAGGAGAAGGGCTATGAGCACATGCCGCCCCTGGACGAGGCCGTGGGGTGGAAGAACAAAAGAGCCCTTCCTTCTAAGCCCTGCAGAACTACCTCCGCCTTGGCTGGCAGAGCTTATTCTTCTGCGGGTCAAGCTGCCTCGGCGCTTCACACCATGGCCATTCTCCAGGTGTTCCAAGCCAAGCTCCTCTGTTCCTGGACGAGTCTGGAATTGATGCACCTGCCTTTGCGACCTCCGCAGCACCACAGATTTAGCCCTGCGCGCCACGAAAGCCACAGCCCAGGCCATTGGACATCCCATGGCCAACCTGATCGTGCTAGAGCGCCACCTCTGGCTCAACTTGATGGAAATCAAGGAGAGCGACAAAGTGGCCTTTCTTGACGCCCCAGTCTCTCCAGCCGGTCTCTTCGGGCCAGCCGTAGAAGGTTTTACTGAGCGCTTCACTGCGGCACAGAAGTCGTCCCAGGCCATGCGACACTTCCTGCCCAAGCGCTTCAGCTCAGCCTCTGCCTCGAGTCGCCCCAGGACTGCGCCGACTCAGCATCAGAGCAAACCTGCCCCTTCTACCTCCCAGGCAGCGCCCCCTAAGGAGCAGCGCCAGCGAGCTCGTTCCGCTAAGCGCTCTACCTTCCCGAGACGCCAGGGCCCCCGACCAAGGATTGTGCTGGACCCGACGTCTCCAAAGTCTTCCTGATCACACGGGAAGAAAGAGGAAGGGGCAAAGTCCTGCTGCGGACCAAGGCTGCTCACTGCAGTTCGCCCGAAGTCCCCCGCACTTCAGCGGGGTGATTCCCACTTTGGTAGATCCGGACGACGCTCATGTCCTCCGCACCAAGTGATGACTTGGGAAAGGGAGCCATAGAAATAGTTTCCCCCTCAGAGAGCGAATCGGGGTTCTACAGCCGTTATTTCCTTGTCCCCAAGAAAGATGGCGGTCTCAGACCCATCTTAGATCTCAGACTCCTGAACCTGAAGTTCAAGATGTTAACGTGGAAACAGATCCTCACGCAGATTTGCCTCGAGGACTGGTTCTTCTCGCTGGATCTGAAGGACGCTTACTTTCACATCCAGATAGCCCCCATCACAGACGCATTCTTCAGATTCACATTCGAGGGCGTGGCTTACCAATATACAGTCCTTCCCTTCGGGCTGTCCTTAGCTCCTCGCACTTTTATGAAGTGCATGGACGCGGCGCTTTCCCCTCTGAGACAGATGGGAATCCGGGTTCTGAATTACCTCGACGACTGGCTCATTCTGGCCCAGTCGCATACCGAGCTAGACCATCACAGATCTGTGCTCCTCAGCCACTTGGAGTGCCTAGGACTCAGGGTCAACTTTGCCAAGAGCTCACTGCTCCCCAGCCAACGGATTATGTTCCTGGGTGCAGTTTTCGACTCAGTCAGAATGAGGGCTATAGTCTCACCAGAGCGCGCCCTGACAATTCAGCAGCTCGCGGCTTCTGTCAGGAACAAAGCCTGTCTCCCTCTGAAGTTTTTCCAGAGGATGCTAGGGCTGATGGCTTCCGCCTCCCCGGTTTTGCAGCTCGGCCTTCTACGGATGCGGCCCCTGCAATACTGGCTGAAACTCGGGTCCCACCTCACGCTTGGCGGCATGGCGCTTCGCGTCAGGGTCAATCAGGCCTGTTTAGCAGCCCTGAAACCTTGGATGAACCCTATTTGGTTCAGTTGTGGGATACCCTAGAGGCGGTTTCCAGAAGGACGGTGCTCTCGACAGATGCGTCCAACTGGGGTTGGGCGCTCTGTGCAAGGGCAGACCAGCCTTCGGCTCGTGGTCACACGAGGAGAGCCATCTCCACATAAACTGCCTCGAGATGCTGGCAGTATGTCGGGCCCTTCACTTCTTCCAGGCGATCCTGAAGGGGCGCCACGTCTTAGTCAATCGGACAGCATGACAGTGGTATCCTACATAAATCACCAAGGTGGCCTTCGTCCAGCCGCCTCTGCGCACTGGCAAAGTTCCTCTTGGAATGGGCATTACCCAGGCTGCGGTCGCTCAAAGCAACGCACATACCAGGCAGAACGAATCTGGGAGCAGATATGCTATCTCGGAGCAATGTCCCCTCGGACAGTGGATGCTCCACCCCCAGACGGTTCTCAGAATCTGGGAGATCTTCGGGAAGGCGGAGGTTGATCTCTTTGCCTCAGAAGACAACTCTCATTGCCCAACCTGTTTTTGAAGGACACAGATGCGCTGGCCCACAACTGGCCCAGCCTCCTTCTTTATGCTTTTCCCCGATCGCTCTGATCCCCCAAGTCATCAGATGAGTCAGGGAAGACAAGCACAGAGTTCTCCTGGTGGCCCCACTCTGGAGGAGCCAAGTTTGGTCCTCGGAGCTATTCAGGCTTTCCACGAAAGCCCCATGGCGGGACCTCCTCTCTCAGGCGAACAGGACAATCTGGCATCCACAGCCAGAACTCTGGGCTCTGCACCTATGGTCCCTTGATGGGAGCCTTTAAACCTCCCGGGGACGTGCTAAACACCATTTCTCAGGCGAGAGCCCCGTCTACGAGACGCCTCTATGCCCAGAAGTGGTCGGTCTTCAGATATATATATATATATATATATATATATATATATATAATTAGCATTGAAAAAAAAATTATAATCATTTACAAAACTCAACCACCAACTGCTGTTGATTTTTTTTTTTTCTTTTCTGGTGTATTTGGAAGTATATTAACATTGAATGTGACAGTAGCAGTACCAATGTGACTGACTTGTTAAGCTATGATTTAATTCATTATAAAGTTCATTTGGACATCTTTAAAGGTGATTTTCTCAATATTTTGATTGTTTTTGCACCCTCAGATTTCTATCTATCTATCTATCTATATATATATATATATATATATATATATATATACACACACATATATATACTGAACTTGAGCAGCAATATATGTATATATATATATATATATATATATATATATATAAACTTTTTTAATGTTTTAAAAGTTTCTTATGCTCATGAAGGCTATATTTATTTGATCAAAAATACAGAAAAATTCTAAAATTCTAAAAATTGTGAAATATTGCAATTTAAAATATCAGTTTTCTATTTTAATACTTTCAACTACACTTCAAAGGTTTAGTATCATTTTTTTGTTAAAAAATTAATTTGAATTCAGGATGTTTTCATTTGTTAAAATGTGTAAGTAAACATGTTTTTTTAGACTTTTTTAAGAATTTAATATTGAATAAATTCTGTTCTTTTTTATTTTTCACAGAATCTTTAGAATAAAATTGTAACAGGCTATAAAAAGAATCAAGTTGTTTCCAACATTGATGATTAATCAGCATATTAGAATGATTTCTGACAGATCATGTGACACTGAACACTGGAGTAATAGATGATGAAAATTCAGCTTTGCTTGACAGAAATAAATATTTTTTAAATATATTACAATACAAAACTTGCAATAATATTGAATTGCAATAATATTTCACAATACTGTATTTTTGCATCTGTACTTTTCATCAAATTCAGCCAATCAAATCAAATAAATGAAAATCTTACTGATCACAAACTTTTGAGCGATAGTGTAAATATATAATATATATATATATATGCGCGGCAGAGAGTGCAAGTGTCTTAATGTGCGGCTGAGAGTGCATCTCGTCTGCAGCCAGACGCTATTGAATCCCAGTGCTGCCAATCAAGGTTTCTACTATCCATAATATTTAATATATATATCTTTTTCAAGCAACACATGAACACATTATCTCAGATGACTCTGAGTTATCTGAGATAATGCGTGTATTCGAAGAACCTAACTAGCCAGAACATAATTAGCGAGATTATATGATCTTGCATTTGTCATTTGATCTCAGATGTAGTAAGCGCTTTCTGTGAAAAACAGACCCAGGAATCAAAGAACATGAGAAACAAGAAAACACACTATGTGAAATATTGTATCCTACAATGTGCTTGACTTTCTTAGTCCAGAAATGTGTTTGTGACTGATCTACAGTCTTCAGGATAATGATTTAAATAGAGAGAGTCACTTTGCATTGTCACACATGCTTCAGTGCTCTGAGAGTGTTTATAGTGCTGTGAGTTTAACACTTCATGACTGAGAGCAGAACAGAACACAATCTTCATCATCACACAAGACAAAAGAACAACAATGAACAAAATCACCTTCTTCATCTGGACTCTCACACTGTTTGCTCAAGGTTTGTGGTAAAATATTCATAATGATTTATCATTTCTTTTAAAATGTGAAATATATTTAAATTTCTTTTCTTTTTTCTTTCTCTCAGAGTGTAGAGGACAGATCACTGTAACTCAGAGTCCATCATCAGTAACAGCTCAACCAGGACAAGAAGTCAGAATAAACTGTAAAACCAGCAGTGGAGTGTATGATGGTGATCGTTTAGCCTGGTACTTACAGAAACCTGGAGAAGCTCCTAAACTCCTGATTTATCAGATCAACACCCGCCAGTCAGGAACTCCATCTAGATTCAGTGGCAGTGGATCTGGCAGTGATTTCACTCTGACCATCAGTGGAGTCCAGACTGAAGATACAGGAGATTATTACTGTCAGAGTTACCACTGGATCAACAGTAAAGCTGTGTTCACACAGTGATAAAGAGTCGTACAAAAACCTCGGTCAGTCAGACGTCACAGTGATGCACTGATACAGCTGAGAGATACTGCAGCTGCTGATGGAGGATCACAAACTACACGATGTTGTATCAAACCATTCAGAGACTATTTATTTATTTTGATGTATTAAGCATGTAAAATAATCTTTATATTATATAAATGTTAGTGGTGCTTGGTCCTGCAAAACTTGCCACTACAATGTAATCTAACAGCAGGAAAGTCCGTCACTTTAATTGCACTTCCATGCTTCATCACTAGATGGCGTGTCTGTTACATAACTGAGTTCTCTATCTGTCAGTCACTTTGACGTTGTGTCGATGTGATGACACTAGTGTAGTGTTTCTCAACCTTTTTACTCGATGACCTCCTCCTTCACCAAATCAATACTGCACTGCATTAATCATAATCTGTGAGATAAGATTAGTATACACACATCAGAAGGCCTACTCTCTCATCCCTGCATAGAAAGACACATGTGCAAATGATATGCTAAAATTCAATGGTTAAAAGCAGCACTTTGAAGGAAAATTCACTGATCACATCTAACATCATAAATACAGCGATTATGATATAAAGAGACAGTAAAGCAAATACGGATAAATGTGAAACAGCAAAACGACCTCTGCTTCCCGTCGACATACAGCATGAGCGCAAATGCTTAAAGGGGAAACAATAAATCTTCCTATGGTGTCCCAGTAATTGTTCCCGACGAAACCATACAAGTTTTTACATTACATACAAGTTTTGCTGAAGTTAACTCATAGAATAGTTTCTTTATTCCTCTATGGCATGGTGTCGCCCTCAGGATCACACGGATCTATATACGACACGTCTGTTCGATGAAATGAGGGCTGAAGTGGATGCAGCCTTTTCTGTTTATCCACATTTCATGATGGATATATTATCAGGGACCCCAAGAGTTAAATAAAAACAAACAAAAGAAGCCCTATAATTTAATAAAATAACACATATTATGAAGACACGTCATATTTAATGGTATTAGTTTATTTGATAGTTACATTTAATAGATTACAACTTTAAAAAAACCATTTGCATTTTGTTTGTAACATTGTATTTGAAATGGTAAAACATTGTTGAATTATCTTAAGTGTCTGAATTTCTGATGAACTCTTATAGCGCTGCAGGACTAGCCTACAGCAAACACTGAACCAGACTATTAAATGTTGAGCAAGGGATCTCATTGGCTGCAGGATCAGCAGAGACCAATCAGCCTGAGTCATTTGGTATTGATGTGATTGCTTACAGACTGCATGTAAAGGACCGATCGAAGCCTGTGCCATCTTCAGTTTCATGACTGAACTAGATTTCTGACATGACAATTCTTGGAGAGTTAGTCATGGTAATGAATATGACAATGTGAATGTGTTTGGTCTGCTGCTGTTGATTATATCTGCTGTAGAGTACAGAACTTTCCACTGCCAACACACACAACATGCTGCTGCTGTACGAGCAAACATGAATCACCCCATAGCAGATCTGGACAGGTGGAGCTGGGGGAGGTGGAGGGTTTCTGAAAGTACACTGCACTGCTACAGCAAACAATAGACAAGTGTTTGAATGTTGAGCAGCAAGATCATTGACTACTGATACAGCAGGAATCATTCAGTTGTGTCCTGTAGAGAATGATGTGTAAATGTGTATGTCTGACTCTGTATATTTACTGTTACTGTGCTTTGGTGATGTAAAGCCTTTCTTTTAACCCTGTCAGTAAAACTATTGGACTCTGAATGTATATCGTCCTGATCTCTCTTCTGTCTTTTGCATTCAGAGGGTGTTTTACATGAACGACACATGTTTCACTGCTCTGAATGTGTTTATAGCTCTATGAACTGAACATGACATGATCAAGAGCTCTTCTTCATCAACCAACAAACATGACTTTCAGCTGCAGCTGCTCAAACAACACAATCACACACAACACTGATCACAGACAAACACTAATAACACTAGATCATCTAAATCAACATCAATCTTGTGTTTATGAAGAGAATGAGTCAGTGTTTAATATGATCATCATGTTTTAGGTGTAATATATGATCCCTGTCAATCAAACTGAACAGACTGAATTCAGTCACTTCTGCTGTCTGGACGTGATGCTTTCCATTTGAGCCACAGAAACATTTACATTCTTACACATGATTTGTGATCATGTTTTTTTAAATGATTTTCATGACATTTTCATATATATTTCCATCACCACATTTTCAGCAGAAGTGAAACTGGTGTGTTCCAGTCCAGATCATGTGACCAATCAAACAGTGAGACTGAAAAGCCCATTTGCATTGTCAGGGTGGAGTGATTCTGATCCTCTCAGAATAGAGCAGCTCTGTCTCCAGAGACCATGTTCAAACCCCAAGAGCTTTATTTGACATTTACTGCTACATCAAGCTTGTGAAAAGCACCTGCATCTTCATCTGTTAGTTGAATGATGTTGTCAGACACAAAGTGAACTTGTTGAGAAGCTTTATTGAATGTTACAGCAGATTGAAAGATCACACAGTGCTTTGACACGCCAGCTCTCTTTCAGTATTGAGTTGTAAATCACTACAGCTGCAGCACTAGACTCATGTGAATCCTGCCTGACACAGGACACTCAGATACGCTCATCTTCAGGAGAGAAACATCAGCACTCAGAGCTCTTGTGGAACGAGACCTCATGAGGAGCTCCATCATGTGTTACTCTGCAGACGTACACCTCTCCCTTTATCCAGCGTGCTTTGCTGAGGGTCAGGGCGCTACTGCGGCTGTAGCGGCCGTCCCGCTGGCTCTCTGCGCTGGTCACGACCCCTCGGTGACCTCTGACCGTCCAGTGTCCAGCTCACCTGCGCCCCTGTGGAGAGTAAGAGCTGAGCAGGCAGAGCAGTGCGGCTGAGTCTCCAGAGATCTGCAGAGAAGAGGGCGGCAGCAGAGACACTGAGGGCTTCACTGTGGGACCAGCTGCAGGAGACAAACACAACACATTCACAAACACAAAGAAACACGGATTAAACTCATAGTGAGACACATTATGTAAATATGTTTAGATTTTTTTTTAAAGGAATAATGATGTTCTTCTGAATTTATAAACATAATATCATTATTTTAGATTAAATAATTATAAAACAATATTAGTATCACTTTACTTAAAGCCTTTATACGCAATATATTATAAAAATATTTTAATGCATTAATTAAGCATTGTTATACACATTTGCTCCAGTTAAAATTAACTTAAATACTTTTGTTCATCTAAAGACTCTTTTGAACTTCTTGTCAAGGCAACTAAAGAATATTTAGCAATGCAGTCCTTGTTTTTTCATCTCCATGTTTTATTTTCAAAGCTATATGACATGAACTTCATTTGACTCTTAAATCTAGATTTTATCCAATTTCACACAGAGAAACAAGTTGCAAAAGTTGCAGTGAGAAGAACATAAACCTCAACACACAAATCTCAAACATGGTGATGATCAACAATTGTAATTCAGTAAAAATATGAACTCTGAACCATATGACAGCTGAATAACAGTGACAACAGCAGCAGCATAAATCAGACCAATTATGTTTTAAATAATAATTACCTCATATTTTTTCAAGTTAGCTTTGACAATAAAACATGGAGATGAAAAAAACAAGGATTATAGCTGCTCGCAAATGTTCTTTAGTTGCCTTGACAAGAAGTTCAAAAGACTACCTGCTACTCATTAGATGAACAAAAGTATTTACATTGATTTTAACTGGAGCAAATTAGTTAACTTAAAAGTTGAATGCAATAAGTTGCCTTAATTTTTGAAGTTAGCTCAAATATTTTTTACAGTTCTACTCATTGTTACACCTTTAGAAAGTATAATGCATTAAAACTCATGACAAACAACCAATTTCAGATGTAGCAAGAAATTTGCAAATATTATAATGCCTTTTAACTTTAGCTACAATTATTTATGAAAGATATGAGGCATTATAACGTACATTATTGACATCTTTATAACGCATTATACACAAAGGCTTCAAGTAAAGTTTCAGCACAATATCTAATAATTAATATTGTTTAAAAAAGGCTGCTCTTGTTTAAACTATAAAACACTTTCTGAAATCTAAATTTTATTTATTTATTTAATTTATTTTAAATAAAAAGACTTACATTTGACCACCAGTTTAGTTCCTCCACGAAAGTCCACCACAGTGATACAATCTAATGAAACGGTCGTACAAAAACCTCTATTCCACTCGAGTGAACACAAACTCCAGCAGAGAGAGAAACAACACTTCAACACACTGATATTAGAAGAAACTCAGATCTTCTCAACACTCAGACATTCAGTTTGGACTAAATGCTTTCTGATATAACACTGTTTATAGAAATATATTTGATGACCTGTAACCTCTGAGGTGACCTTTGACCTCTTTTATCATGGATGATGTTAGTTTCTCATAATGATCTTCTGTTCTTCATATGAAGCTCAATCATCATGATTCACAGAAAAACCTGCAGCTTCAGACTTCAGTCTTCAGTGAAAATCAAATATCAAATTTACTGAATATTATACTAAATATTGTTTTATGGTGCATAATCAAACAACTTACCTTATTCTTTATTATCCTCAGGTTAGGTAATAAATCATTTCTGATCTTAATTATTAGCACTTTAAAATACTAACAATCAGACAGAAGACTTCTCTGTGCCTGTTAAGATTCAAAGACCTAAATTAATGTCACATGAGGCAGAGTTTAGTTATAAAGTTATAGGTTCATTTATTGATTACAATTAGTATTTCTAGCAGTACAGGTATTCTACAAACACTCTATACAAGTATTAAATAAAGTAAACATTAAAGAAAAGTTCTTTGGTCAAGACAATATCAGCGATGGTTCTGGTGCCGGAGAAGCTCTTCTATTTCTTTGAGATCTTCTCTCCAGATGAGTTTTATTGCTTTATTGCAGGGCACTTGATCTCAGTTTTGTCTTAGCAGGAAAATCCAAGTCTTACATATTAACAATCAGCAAGCAAAATATTGTAAGATAAAGTTCTTTGGCGTAGACGGGCGTCCGTAGCTCACATCCTAAAGGGTTGTGGACTCTGCTTTTCCTGCCTGAAGATGAAGGCAGGGGCATAGCCGACCCCTGGGAGATGAACAGGGACCATCCTGGTGGTGGTGGGGAGGATGGAGGTGAAGGTTGGCGTCAGTATCTGCAAACTCAGACATGTGTAAGTACCGATCTTTTATACTCCAAGTGTTAGATAATGATTGGTTAGATCTAAACTAATAGGTGATGTAACATTGAGTCTTCCTGGCAAAACTTATGCTAGAACTTTCATTTTTGGTCTTATTTAGGTCCTTCCATCATGTTTACTGAATGTTTTCAGAAAAACCAAGTAAACCAAACTGTTATCATTGAATTCATATACATTTTGAATTACTTTTATTTGTATTTTAAATTGTTACATTTTAAATTAAATTATAAATAATTAATAGACAATCACAAACATACTGATAAACTGTAAAAGTGTTCAGTAATATTTCAAAGGATGTCCCTCTCCTCTTGACCACTTCTGATCTTGATTGTTTTTACTGAACAGCTTCACCATGTTTGTGTTAGAGATCCCTGGGAAACTGATCTATTAAAAATGAGCGATCAATTCAAACTTCAGGTTACAGATAATAAAAATCATTGAAAATATGAGTATGAACTGTCAGAAACAGAGACTTGAGGTGTATTACGATACATGGCAATCTAAACATGGGAACAGTGTTTAAAATACTGTCTGTCAAGTGAAGACCTTCATATCACAGCAAACCACATATCAGAGCCACATGACAGATACAAATGTAGCTTGAATCGTTTAATGATCTTCTTCATGATCTTCTTCAATGATCTTCTTCTTGTAAATTATGAACATAATTTACAGTAATCCAGGGAGGTTCTTGTAAGCTGAGAAGTCATCTTTTCCTCTGTCATTTTGAAAGCTCTGCATTAGGAACAAAATGACTGCCTTCTTCTTCTTCTTTTATTTTTTGGCAGATTGCAATGATGACTTCTCAGGTGCATTGCTCCACCTACTGTACAGGAGTATGCAGCAATGGATTATGGTGCGATAAAGCTACTTTACATAATATTAATATTAAAAACAATGACTTCCAATGCTGCATCAATGTAAATAGGCTGCCTGAGGAAAAACGTGGAAGTGACCGTGTCCATTTGGGCATATATGCCGCCCAGGACCTTTTTAATTGGTTTAAAGAAAGTCCAGGTATCCAATGGTCCACAAGTATAGGGAAATTACAGACAGTAAGGATTTACTATTTGATTGTAATTTATTTTTTTATTATTTTTATGAGAAATTTTCAATTCACCTATAGGTGAAATGGGTGTTTCTTAAATGATGTTTCCAAATGGGTCAGGAGCAGCACAGTCCTGAATGAAACATCCCCATCTGACTAACAGAGAACCGTATGAACGTTCTGTTAATGTCCCAAATGTCCTCTTTGTGACGTTCTTATGTGACCATAGAATAACCAACATGAAATGTCCCCTAAAGTCATATAAGGAAACTTGAACTGCAGCACTTTCAAACCAAAAGAGGATGTTTTACAAACACCCCTAATGCTCTGTAAAATTTCAGGATTTCCGTCACCAGAACTTTTAGGGAACATCACGAGAACGTCTCCTCTTACATGGGATGGATGTTCATCTGCACATTCTTAGTGTCTCAATAGTCAGAGTAAAAATAAAACTACTAAACTAACCAAAGATAACATTAGTGAAAATGTACAATGATCATTTTGTAACTCTAGTGTATTTTAGTTTGTCTGTTGTAAATCCTGCCCACTTGTTTGCATTGTCACACATGCTTCAGTGCTCTGAGAGTGTTTATAGTGCTGTGAGTTTAACACTTCATGACTGAGAGCAGAACAGAACACAATCTTCATCATCACACAAGACAAAAGAACAACAATGAACAAAATCACCTTCTTCATCTGGACTCTCACGCTCTTTATTCAAGGTAAGACTGATAAAACTGACTCTGGTTTTGGTGTTCTTGTAAAAGTATATGATGGTAGTAGTTTTAAACAATAATTGTTCTTTTTTTCTCTTCTTCAGAATCCAGAGGAGTGACTCTGACTCAACCTGAAGTTAAAACTGTCCAACAGGGTCAAACAGCTACAATAGAGTGTCATATAGATGTAGGAATATACAGCAGCTACTTAGCCTGGTATCAGCAGAAACCTGGAGAAGCTCCTAAACTCCTGATTTATACCATAAACAGCCGTTATACTGGAACTCCATCTAGATTCAGTGGCAGTGGATCTGGCAGTGATTTCACTCTGACCATCAGTGGAGTCCAGACTGAAGATACAGGAGATTATTACTGTCAGAGTTACCACAGTGGTCCAGTGTTCACACAGTGATAAAGAGTCGTACAAAAACCTCGGTCAGTCAGACGTCACAGTGATGCACTGATACAGCTGAGAGATACTGCAGCTGCTGATGGAGGATCACAAACAACACAATGTTGTATCAAACCTTTCAAGACTTTTTTTTATTTATTATAATGTATTAAGTAAACATGTAACATACAATCTTATATCCCTTACTAAACTGGACTAAAATGTGGAGAAAATGTGAGTGGTGCTCGTCCCTTCAAAACTTTCCACTACAATATTATCTATGTTATTTACTGGGAAAGTCAATCCCTTTAATTGCTCTTCCATACTTCACCACTAGAGGGTCACATGTCTTTTACATAACTGAGTTTTACACACCTTTCCTTTAAGACTGTGGCTGCATCCAAAATCACATTCTTCCCTACTATATAGTAGGTCAAAAACAGTATGTGACAAAAAAAGTATGTCTGAATTCACAGTACTCTAGGGCTGTGTCCGAAATTGCCCCCTATACCCTTAAATAGGGCACTATTTGAGGAGACAGCCATTTGTAATGGTGTCCGAAACCATAGTGGACGTTACCGAGTGGACTCATTCAATCCCACAATGCATTAACAGCTAGAGAATACCCACAATGCAATGTGAGAGTCGCCAAATAAATGACTGTGTCTGACCAGAGGATGGCGACCGCAGCTGAATCATCCATCCACCCATTTGTGTGGCTTATTGTCTATATGGTAATATCATACAGGTATAAATTAATTTTTACTTGATTATTAAAATGTTTAATTAAGGTTTATACATGCAAGTTTTCATGACAGAGTTAAATATACATGTTTCATTACTACTGGAGCTGTCAGTTTGTTAAGTTTCAAATGATTACTAAACATCAAACACAAACTATGTAAGCGGCAGCCCTTCCGGCGCACTCAGTGTCTGAATTCACTCACTCATTTTCATTCACTCCTTCAAGTGGACTATATTAGTGGACTAATGTAGGGAATAGTGAATGAGGGTATAGGGGCGATTCGAACACAGCATAGGTGTTCTCTGGGCATGTTTGTTGTGTTCCTACGGTAATGCTGGCACTTTAAACTAATAGCGTTGACTGCTTTGGTAAACCGAATTAATAATTAAAGACATGTTTACATTAATGTTTTATTGGAATTTTTCAGGAGGTTATGTACAGTTATTAACTGTATTTGTATTTTTGTCGTTTAAATGTAAGTGCTTCAATTAGCATTAGCTTATGGACATGCCCTGTTTTACATGTAAATGTGCATTATGTGTGTCTTTACAGGTATGTTTGGGCTTGCTTTTAAGTCCATATATGTTTAATTATATAAATAAAAATAAAAGAAATACAAATAATTTTTATCTTTGTTTTTTTGTACCATGGGTGTATATCATCAAGGATGGCACTCTTAGTGTTTATTCATATATTAGTTAAACCTGCTGTCCGTAACTTTTTTGGTTAATAATTATCCAATATCAATTTTTGAGCAAGTACATAATCATCCAGTGTTCAAATCTATCTCCTTACCTTAGCCCGATTCACAACTGTAAGCTTGTTATAATGTTTTAAATTTTGGATGGTACTGGTGGGTTTCAGAGGAAATTCGAGCATGTCGCCGTTCATCTTTGCGTCATTACGTCACGCCTATTTACATAAAGAACGAGTCCCAGCTAGTAGACTATATTGCATGTGAGGCGGATCATTTATAGCCTTTTCTCACAGCAGCTGCAATAACTAAACTTATCATTTTGATGGTGGATTGAATGGTTTGACAAATTAACGTCAGAGATTAGACTGTACAGAAATTGAAATCTACAGAACACACACTAAATACACAGTTACGTAATGCTGATGTTGTTAACATTAACAATTTGAGAATAAAGTATAACAATAATAATAATTTGCACGGTTTGACGTGACCCGATCTAAGCGTTCATTAGATTTAATCACCACTGGCAGCACAATTTATTTTTTTTTTTAATTTTTTATCCACATAAAAATTATAATTCCACAAATAACTGCAGCTGCAGGTTTCAAACAGAGATGGCGACAAAGAGGCAAAACTTACGGACTGCAGCTTTAATGATTTGTGCATGATTGTGTCATGACTTTACTTGAGGGCACATCATACTTAATTCATTATTAAGTTACCATACACTAACAT
Organism: Hypophthalmichthys nobilis; assembly: GCA_037950665.1. Classification (NCBI taxonomy): domain Eukaryota; kingdom Metazoa; phylum Chordata; class Actinopteri; order Cypriniformes; family Xenocyprididae; genus Hypophthalmichthys; species Hypophthalmichthys nobilis. Next base: position 2,424,301 of record CM075486.1, read on the forward strand.
CAACTAATGGCTTGTTAATGCATAATTATGTGATGACTTTACTTGAGGGGGCACATCAATTAATTCACTGTTAACTACTTACCAAAGTCAGCTCATGATTTATCATTAACTTACTATCAAATACACATGTTCTAGTACAACTAGTATTGTACAGTTAAGAGCTGATGTTTTTGGGAACCGATTCCTCAGGAACTGATGTAAGTCACAGTAGGTTTAGTTTGATGGGAAAGAATATTACAAAACAGATTAAGACCTTTTAACAAAAGTATTAGTTGATTTAGTATTTTATATGTTTGATAAGGAGGATCAGTGAAAATAATGACAAACGAATCCTGTGCCTTTCAGTAATGTTTTTAATGAAGCTGTTGATCTCAGTAGTTTACATTATGACAATAATAAATTGTTTAAATTTATTTCACAGTCCAAATATTTTTTATTCCTTCTCATAGAGACTTTGATTTAGTTTACCTAAATGTTAATTAATGCATTAATTATCAAACATGTATTAATGTGTAGTTAAGGCTGCTGTTTTCATGCACGAATCCTTATGACTCCTGTCGTAGTTTAGGATAGCTCTTCATTGGTTCATGATTAGTTCATATCTTCATTATTCATGAGTTCATGTTGAAGTAGTTCATGTACTGTTATTGTAAAGTGTAACCAAGTTCATCAATAATATTCTGATATAGTATATAATATGTATGTACATTATGTATCAGAGACTTGGTCAAATGTTTCCTCATATATTTTTCAGCGCTGGTAATGAATAAACCAATCATAGTTGTGTTATTAAAGCCAGAGTCAAACTGTCAGTCAAACTGGTCACATGACTGAATATGGACACAGAGGTGGACGTTCATCTGCACATTCTCAGTGTCTCAATAGTCAGAGTAAAAATAAAACTACTGAACTAACTAAAAATGACATTAGTGAGAATGTAAATGATCATTCTGTAACTCTAGTGTATTTTAGTTTGTCTGTTGTAAATCCTGCCCACTTGTTTGCATTGTCACACATGCTTCAGTGCTCTGAGAGTGTTTATAGTGCTGTGAGTTTAACACTTCATGACTGAGAGCAGAACAGAACACAATCTTCATCATCACACAAGACAAAAGAACAACAATGAACAAAATCACCTTCTTCATCTGGACTCTCACACTGTTTATTCAAGGTTTGTGGTAAAATAGTCCTAATGAATAATAATTCCTTTAAAATATATTATATATAAATTATTCTCTTGAAATATTAAATGTTTATAATTTTAGATAAGAATTTTTAGAATTTATAATTTTATTTTTATTTTTTTCTTCCAGAGTGTAGAGGACAGTACACTGTAACTCTGTAACTCTGTAAGGATCACAAACAACACAATGACAATGTTTAGCAAAGTTTGTAAAGACTTTTAAAATTAATATAATAAATATAAATGTATATGTAGTCATTTATTTTATATGAAATAACCGTTAGTGCTGATATATTACACTTTTTCTCGATTGCTTAAACACTATAACCAGGCTTTTGAACTAAAATTTCAAAACCATAACACCATTTATCAAAAAGCACAACCGTTTCCCTAGACTATAAACACTATTCCCCTGTTTTGACACATGAATCAGATTTGTTGAACTGTCACTGAAAAACTCAAATCCCTTCATTTCTCATTGCCTACACCATGTTATCATTTAGAAAGCACTAGCATTCAGTATTGTTCACTCAAGTCAGCATAGCTTGAGCTCAGTTAGCACACAGTTACCCACGTGGAAACACTGAGAGTCAAAATTTATCACACACCAATCAGAACCTTCAATAGAGAGATAAAAGAGCCAGAGTCAGTTCATTCAGTTTTGGAACAATGATCCAGAGAGACATGATTGAAAAGGTCGAGGACACCAGAGAGGAGGAGGAGGAAGAGGAGGATGAGCAACAGCAGTAAGGAGTGGAGGAAGAGGTGAAGGAAGAGCCACTAGTTGACCATGTCCTTGTCCATGGTATGACTATGAGGGAGGCTGGGCAATGAGTTCAGCCAAACTTAAGTTGCTTCACCGTCGCCTCGATCATAAGAACCTTCAGGGAGGAAAACAGGCAGGTGTACCTCAGTGTATCTACTGTAACTTTTGAGTGCTGTACTCTGTTACAACACATGCATCAAACTGCCTTACATACAGATAGTTTCTGTCTGCTTCCATTTTGTAAAAAGGATGTTACAGTTACAGTAATCAGTACTTCTATTTTTGAGGACACAGAGACGATGGAATGGAAGAAGTCTGACTAGACATTTCAGTTGATGTGTGCCAGAGGTGGATCAGGAGGATTTCCCCCCCGCTGCCTGGATAGGGCCAGAGACAGCCTGTGATGTTGACGAGATTCTCTGGCCTGTCCCAAAGATGTGATGCCGGGCAGAATAGTTTTTGTTGTTGTTTGGTGTTTGTACTGTACAGTACATTAAGGAATAAAAAATGTGCAAATGTATACACGTGTTCATCATGTGAAAAGTTCCTTGAGGGGGAGAACCACAAGCAACACAACTTATTACTGGTTTTTGGTTTTGTAGTATTGTTTTGAATTTATCTCACCAGTGTGTAAGACTTTGTTGTAGTGTGTGTTTTTGAGGGCTTGTGTGTGATGAGGGCAAAGTTTGGTTTTTCAGCAAGAGTGAATGGTTTTGAGTGTAGAGCTTCATTTTGACCTGAAAAATTGGGTGAGATGTTATGGATTTGTGTTTACTGTTGTTTGTGTTTATGGATTTGGAGAATATGAGGCATTATCTTAAACTGTACATTTCTGAAATATGGACATTATGTGATAGTCACATCTGATAACAGATCACTCTAAATTGTAATGTAGAAAAATGCATTATCTGTAAAGCTGCTTTGAAACAATATGTATTTTGAAAAGCAAATAATTGAATGAATTAAATTAAATTTAACTGACATTGTAACTCTAGTGTATATTAGTTTGTCTGTTGTAAATCCTGCCCACTTGTTTGCATTGTCACACATGCTTCAGTGCTCTGAGAGTGTTTATAGTGCTGTGAGTTTAACACTTCATGACTGAGAGCAGAACAGAACACAATCTTCATCATCACACAAGACAAAAGAACAACAATGAACAAAATCACCTTCTTCATCTGGACTCTCACACTGTTTGCTCAAGGTTTGTGCAGCTCCATGATTATTCTCTTGAAATATTAAATGTTTATAATTTTAGATAATTTTTATTTTATTATTTACTTTTTTTTTGTTGTTGTTTCAGAGTGTAGAGGACAGATCACTGTAACTCAGAGTCCATCAATAACAGCAGCTCAACCAGGACAAGAAGTCAGAATAAACTGTAAAACCAGCAGTGCAGTGTATAATAGTAATTACTTACACTGGTACTTACAGAAACCTGGAGAAGCTCCTAAACTCCTCATATATTATGCAACAAGCCGTTATACTGGAACTCCATCTAGATTCAGTGGCAGTGGATCTGGCAGTGATTTCACTCTGACCATCAGTGGAGTCCAGACTGAAGATACAGGAGATTATTACTGTCTGAGTTATCACTGGATCAACAGTAAAGCTGTGTTCACACAGTGATAAAGAGTCGTACAAAAACCTCGGTCAGTCAGACGTCACAGTGATGCACTGATACAGCTGAGAGATACTGCAGCTGCTGATGGAGGATCACAAACAATACAATTTTGTATCAAACCTTTCAGAAACATTATTTATTTATTTTGATGTACTAAGCATGTAACAATCTTTATATTATATAAATGTTAGTGGTGCTTGGATGTTCTCTGCATGCTATGTTTCGAGTGAATAGCTGTAATCGATCTAACAGATCTAACAGTGAATTTAGCTGATGAAGTCAATATAGTGGAATAAAAACAACTCCGGTTGCACTTTATTTTATAGTATGTGTACTTACATGTACTACAGTGTATTTACCTATTAAAATACTGAGTAATATAAGGTAACTACAAGGGTTAAGTTTAGGTTTAGGTGTAGGTTCGGGGTTAGTACCTAGTTATTACCCAGTTATTATAATTTCTGTAATAAGTACAAAGTATGTACATGGGGAACAGGACTGAAAAATAAAGTGCTACCACAACACCTTCAAAGGAAGCAAGACAATGTTGTTGAAACTAGCGCTGGATACCTGAGGTCATTTTATATTACACTGTTTGCTAGTCTGGCAATATGATCTCATTTTTGACTTGTCAAACAGTGGTGGCTTTTTCTGGACCTCGGCCATTAACTTCTCCGCAATGTCGTCTGCCATTTTAAATGCGTGAGTCCTTGAATCAGAATGGATTCTGATTGGCTGTCAGTGTTTTATCATTCAACAGCTGGAGAAAAATATTTCTGAAAGTGATCCCAATGATATCGTTTCTGTATATCGTCTTAGCTGTGGTGTGGACAGTGCTATTCATTTATATTTAGAACTATTTTAAAACTATATCTTTATTGTTATCTTTCTTGGTGTAGTCTTATTTGCCATACCAAACAGGTCCACAGGAAGAAGCCAAAAGACCACTAAACCTGCCACTTTGACCTGACTGAATATACAGAATCAGGGGAATCTTTTTTTCTTTTTCTGAAGTGGAAGATTCACCTGGGCCTCTCCATCAGGGGTGGCTGCACAGACTGAGTCTGGCGCTGAGATGGCTGCTGTGTTTGCCGGGCTGCTGCAAACATTGTGCTCATGTGGGCGCTGCACTGGCGTTCTTCCCAGAGGTGCATGAGGAGCTCATAGTTGTGGAAGACATCTTTTACTGCCAGTTCCACCTTCACTGCCCTCAATGTTGGGGCAGTCAGGGAATAATCTGATGTTACCCAGGTCGAGTGATTGCATCTGTGCCAACAGAACGATTGAGACTCCCATCTAAAGCCTGTCGGTTCACGTCGTCCCTGATAACAAGAACTTAATGCTGTTGGACAGACTGTCTCTGATATACATGCCACGGACATGAACGAGGATAGTCCTGACCCAGCACACATGCAGGAACTATGCTTGACAACCGATTTATTAATAATTAATAATCATCAATAATTAATAATCATAAACTGTGAGGTAAGATTAGTATACACACATCAGAAGGCCTACTCTCTCATCCCTGCATAGAAAGACACGTGCAAATGAGATGCTAAAATTCAATGGTTAAAAGCAGCACTTTAAAGGAAAATTCACACATCTAACATCATAAATACAGCGATTATGATATAAAGAGACAGTAAAGCAAATACGGGATAAATGTGAAACAGCAAAACGACCTCTGCTTCCCGTCGACATACAGCATGAGCGCAAATGCTTAAAGGAGAACAATAAATCTTCCTATGGTGTCCCAGTAATTGTTCCTGATTAAACCACTGAAAATACAACATTACATACAAGTTTTTCTGAAGTTATCTCACTTATAGAATTGTTTCTTTATTCCTCTATGGCATGGTGTCGCCCTCAGGCAACATAAAACGTCTTGGACTTCACACCAGATCTATATCGACACGTCTGTTCAGTGAAATGAGGGCTGAAGTGGGTGCAGCCTTTTCTGTTTATCCACATTTCATGATGGATATATTATCAGGAACCCCAAGGTGTTACAACACGGACTACTCAGAGACAGGAAGTGCAGATAGATGGATTTATTGAACACACAGCAGAGCAATAGGCAATTCAGGTGAGTATGTATTGGTGATAGTAAGGTTTGGGAATGCAGATAGATGATATTGTCTTTGATATAGTTACAGGTGAGGAGATCGCTGGAGATGATTGGAGGCGCTGGAGAATGGAGACGCTGGAGATCGGAGACACTCACACACCAACAATTCACACGAGGAGTTCAGAAGACAAGGGAGCAGGTAAGTAGTTTTGTAGAGAGTCCTTGAGGTAAGCATAAGAGTTGTCTTGATGCGAACGAGACCGGACAAAGAGTGAAGGTGTGTGTGTGTCTTAAGTAGTGGTGCAAATGAGTGAGATGATGAGGAGCAGGTGCGAGTGATTAGAATGCAGGGGATTGAGTGCGCTGGTATTGGCTGGGACCTGACGTGTCTGTGACACAAGGGTTAATTAAAAACAAACAAAACAAGCCCTATAATTTAATAAAATAACACGTATTATGAAGAAACTTCATATTTAATGGTATTAGATGATTTGATATTGAACAACTTCAATAAAACATTTGCATTTTGTTTGTAAAAAGGTGTGGTTTTTATGCATGTTTTGGCTGATTTTCATCATATTTACACTTTTCTGACCAGCAGGTAAATCATTTTGTGAATCAATGTTTGATTCAAAGTTTTCAAAAACTTAATTTCTCCCATCACTACAGCAAACATTTTGAACATGTGTATGTTTTGCTTTTTATTCATTGATACATCAGACCATTCAACATTGTATTTAAAATGGTAAAACATTGTTGAATTATCTTAAGTGTCTGAATTTCTGATGAACTCTTATAGCGCTGCAGGACTAGCCTACAGCAAACACTGAACCAGACTATTAAATGTTGAGCAAGGGATCTCATTGGTTGCAGGATCAGCAGAGACCAATCAGCCTGAGTCATTTGGTATTGATGTGATTGCTTACAGACTGCATGTAAAGGACCGATCGAAGCCTGTGCCATCTTCAGTTTCATGACTGAACTAGATTTCTGACATGACAATTCTTGGAGAGTTTGTCATGGTAATGAATATGACAATGTGAATGTGTTTGGTCTGCTGCTGTTGATTATATCTGCTGTAGAGTACAGAACTTTCCACTGCCAACACACACAACATGCTGCTGCTGTACGAGCAAACATGAATCACCCCATAGCAGATCTGGACAGGTGGAGCTGGGGAGGTGGAGGTTTCTGAAAGTACACTGCACTGCTACAGCAAACAATAGACAAGTGTTTGAATGTTGAGCAGCAAGATCATTGACTACTGATACAGCAGGAATCATTCAGTTGTGTCCTGTAGAGAATGATGTGTAAATGTGTATGTGTTACAGGCCCCGTGCAGAAGGCCGTGTTGGCAGATTAGAAAGTCCTGTAGAAACAGGGAAAAAAATGAGGAGACCGGAGCAACTGTGTGTGTCGCACATAATCCCCAGCAATTGTTTGTTCAATGTTGTTTTCACATTGTAAAACCAATAAAATATATTTCTTTTTTTTCCTTATTAATGCACAAATGTCATTTTCTTTTTACTCTTTCAAACAATGCACATTTCACATTTATGTTTCTCCTTTTTTTTCCTCCACACATCCATTTGAGCTTTTCTCTTTGCTTGTTTAACTCAAAAACTCAAGAGTTTATATACCATATAATACAATATAATACTATCACATGAATGAACATGTAAGTAGATGTATGTAAACCATACACATTTAACAAGTTACTGATTTTACAATCAGATCTGCCATGCCGCTTCAGCATCAATCTCCCCTCTGCATTAGCAGGAAATATATGCATTAAAGTTACATCCGTTTGCACTGAGATGTCTCTTTAAAAAAAACTCAACTGGAGAAGTGCATTGTCATTTGACACACATGAACTCTAAATAACCAAACAAATATAGTAAGAATAAACAAATAATGAACATAACCTGGTAACTGGAGCCTGAATAAATCACATCAAATGTATTTCACGAGCACATGCGAACATCACAGCGTCCACAAAATGGCGGATCATCTACGCATTTTTAATATCTTTATAAACTGGAACATTTATATACAATATTTTTGCAAAATAAACATACACATAGTTAACAAATGACTCATGTGCATATGGCCTTGTTGTTGTAAAAGTATTACCTGTAGAAACAGGGAAAAAAAATGAAGAGACCGGAGCAACTGCGCGTGTGTCGCACATAATCCCCAGCAATTGTGAGGGCGCCAAAATAAGAGTCCCGCTCTCACTAAACAAAAGATATTTGGACATTTTTCAGTTTCCCATTACATTTAACATATAAAATATAAGCAAAAATGAAAAAAGTATATGGAAAAACTTTTCTTCCAAAATCACAATATTCAAAATGTGTACATACTTTAGGGTGTCACATATGTCTGACTCTGTATATTTACTGTTACTGTGATTTGGTGATGTAAAGCCTTTCTTTTAACCCTGTCAGTAAAACTATTGGACTCTGAATGTATATCGTCCTGATCTCTCTTCTGTCTTTTGCATTCAGAGGGTGTTTTACATGAGCGGCACATGCTTCACTGCTCTGAATGTGTTTATAGCTCTATGAACTGAACATGACATGATCAAGAGCTCTTCTTCATCAACCAACAAACATGACTTTCAGCTGCAGCTGCTCAAACAACACAATCACACACAACACTGATCACAGACAAACACTAATAACACTAGATCATCTAAATCAACATCAATCTTGTGTTTATGAAGAGAATGAGTCAGTGTTTAATATGATCATCATGTTTTAGGTGTAATATATGATCCCTGTCAATCAAACTGAACAGACTGAATTCAGTCACTTCTGCTGTCTGGACGTGATGCTTTCCAATTGAGCCACAGAAACATTTACATTCTTATACATAATTTGTGATCATGTTTTTAAATGATTTTCATGACATTTTCATATATATTTTCATCACCACATTTTCAGCAGAAGTGAAACTGGTGTGTTCCAGTCCAGATCATGTGACCAATCAAGCAGTGAGACTGAAAAGCCCATTTGCATTGTCAGGGTGGAGTGATTCTGATCCTCTCAGAATAGAGCAGCTCTGTCTCCAGAGACCATGTTCAAACCCCAAGAGCTTTATTTGACATTTACTGCTACATCAAGCTTGTGAAAAGCACCTGCATCTTCATCTGTTAGTTGAATGATGTTGTCAGACACAAAGTGAACTTGTTGGAGAAGCTTTATTGAATGTTACAGCAGATTGAAAGATCACACAGTGCTTTGACACGCCAGCTCTCTTTCAGTATTGAGTTGTAAATCACTACAGCTGCAGCACTAGACTCATGTGAATCCTGCCTGACACAGGACACTCCAGATACGCTCATCTTCAGGAGAGAAACATCAGCACTCAGAGCTCTTGTGGAACGAGACCTCATGAGGAGCTCCATCATGTGTTACTCTGCAGACGTACACCTCTCCCTTTTCCCAGCGTGCTTTGCTGAGGGTCAGGACGCTACTGCGGCTGTAGCGGCCGTCCCGCTGGCTCTCTGCGCTGGTCACGACCCCTCGGTGACCTCTGACCCGTCCAGTGTCCAGCTCACCTGCGCCCCTGTGGAGAGTAAGAGCTGAGCAGGCAGAGCAGTGCGGCTGAGTCTCCAGAGATCTGCAGAGAAGAGGGCGGCAGCAGAGACACTGAGGGCTTCACTGTGGGACCAGCTGCAGGAGACAAACACAACACATTCACAAACACAAAGAAAAATGATTAAACTTATAGTGAGACACATTATGTAAATATGTTTAGATTTTTTAAAGGAATAATGCTGTTCTTCTGAATGAATAAACATGACAATATCATTGTTTTAGATTAAATAATTATAAAACAATATCAGTAACACTTTACTTAAAGCCTTTAATGCATTTCAAAAGTATGTTAATACATTAATTAAGCATTGTTATACACATTATAATCATGTATGATCTCATGAATAATTGAAACCACAATTTCACTGTATAAATAAGGCAACCTATCGCATTCAGCTAATTTGCTCCAGTTAAAATTAACTTAAATACTTTTGTTCATCTAATGAGTAACAGGTAGTCTTTTGAACTTCTTGTCAAGGCAACTAAAGAATATTTATCAATGCACAGCTTTTTTTTTCTATTTTCAAAGCTACACGACATGAACATCATTTGGCTCTTAAAATAGAGACACACATTTTACCCAATTTCACCCAGGCAAACAAGTTGCAAAAGTTGCAGTGAGAAAAACATAAACCTCAACACACAAATCTCAAACATGGTGATGATCAACAATTGTAAATCACTTAGCTAGCTTTAAAACAAGGATTATCTGCTCACATTGATAAATGCTAAACATTCTTTAGTTTCCTTGACAAGAAGTGTTCAGTTCAAAAAACTGCCTGCTCCTCATTAGATGAACAAACGTTTTTACCTTGATTTTAACTGGAGCAAATTAGTTGAGTTTACTTAAAAAGTTAAATCTGATAGATTGCCGCCTTATTATTATTATTATTATTATTATTATTAGCTCAACTTTCCTTTTTTTGTACAGTTCTATTCATTGTTACACCTTTAGAATGTATAATGTATATATATATATGTATAAAAAAAAACATGACAAACAACTAATTTCAGATGTAGAGATTTGCAAGAAATTTGCAAATATTATAATGCATTTTAACTTTGGCTACAATTATTTATGAAAAGATATGAGGCACTATAACGTACATTATGAATATCTTTAAGGCTTCAAATAAAGTTTTACCACAATATCTAATAATTATTATTATTTAAAAATGTTGTTCTTGTTTCAACTGTAAAACTCTTTCTGAAATCTAAATTGTATTTTTTTAAATATGTAATTTAAAGGACTTACCGAGCACCAGTTTAGTTCCTCCACCGAATGTGCACCACAGTGATACAATCTAATGAAACGGTCGTACAAAACCTCTATTCACTCGAGTGAACACAAACTCCAGCAGAGAGAGAGAAACAACACTTCAACACACTGATATTAGAAGAAACTCAGATCTTCTCAACACTCAGACATTCAGTTTGGACTAAATGCTTTCTGATTTAACACTGTTTAAAGAAATATATTTGATGATCTGTGACCTCTGAGGTGACCTTTGACCTCTTTTATCATGGATGATGTTGTGGAGTTTCTCATAATGATCTTCTGTTCTTCATATGAAGCTCAATCATCATAATTCACAGAAAAACCTGCAGCTTCAGACTTCAGTCTTCAGTGAAAATGTGTTCAAATAACAAGCTTATTGAATACTATATTGAATATCAATAGAAAGTGTCAACAATGAAAATATAAAAATGTATTTAGCATGTTTTACACAGTCAAGCATGTTTTCATATTCAGGGTGTGTTTCCTGAAAGCATCATTAGCCAACTATGGTCGTAAGTCCCAATGAACTCTATTGGTAACGACGGAACTTGCGATCGTAGTTCGCTGGGAAACGCATCCCTGGTCTGTTATACAAATATCTGGATTCATTATGAATCTCCACACAAGATCATGAAACGTGAACAAGCTCTAATATGTCTCCATCTTTAACAGCCTGTTTCTTCTCCATTTGATGATTTCAGACACACATGAGGCTTCATGATAGATGGAGTGACACCATGAACTCTGATTAGAGATTCACAATCAGTCCTGATCCTTTCTGAACAGACTCATGATTCATGATCGATCTTTAGTGATGGAGGTTCATCTAGTGGAAGTGTAGCAGTGATGATGGTCACATGACTGAATATGGACACAGAGATGGACGTTCATTTGCTCATCCTCAGTGTCTCAGTGGGCAGTAAAATGTATTTAAAAAGAAATAAAATAAATGAAACTCCAGTTGTGTTTGTAACCCCTGCTTTTCCATTAGTCAGAATTATTCTGACCAAGGCTGTATCTCAATATTAGTTTTAGTTGAACTTAGGTCTGTGTTCGACACTATAGATCATAAAATACTCTTAGAACAACTACAAAATTACACTGGTATTCAAGGACAGGCATTACAGTGGATTAGATCGTACCTAGCAGACTATTAACATTTTGTCTATTATAAATCCAAGTTATCACCAGTAAATGATGTGGTTCAAGGATCTGTGTAAGATCCTCTGTTGTTTTCAATATACAATACATGCTCCCACTTGACAATATTATTAGAAAACTTGGTATTAGTTTCCACTGTTATGCCAACAATGTTCAGTTATATATTTCATCATGACCGGATGGAATGTGTAAATTATGCAATTTGACAGATTGTGTTAAAGATAACACTGCAATACTTATTGGATCAAAAACCTTCACACAGAATCTCTTTGACTACAATCTGCAATTTGAAGGATGTGCTGTTACTTCATCCTCTACAGTTAAAGACCTGGGTGTTATATTAGACAGCAACTTATCTTTTGAAAATCATATTTCATATACAAAAACAGTCTTCTTCCACCTCAGAAACATTGCTAAGCTACAGAACATGTTATCTGTTTCTGACACAGAAAAGTTAGTTCATGCTTTCATGACGTCTAGACTAGATTACTGTAATGCTTTACTAGCTGCTTGTCCTGCATCCTCAATAAACAAGCTACAATTAGTCCAAAATTCAGCTGCTGGAGTTCTGACCAGATGAAGAAAATATGATCATATCACACCAATTTTATCATCTCTACACTGGTTACCTATTAAGTTCTGTATTGATTTCAGAGTATTGATACTGACCTATAAAGCCTTAAATGGGTTAGCACCTGCATTTAACTGATCTTCTACTGCCCTACAATCCATCACCCTCTTTAAGATCACAAAACTCTGGACTTTTAGTACATTTTGTTTGAAACATTATGAACAGCAGCTACTCTAATTGTTTTCCATTTGCTTTTCTGTTTCTACCTTGAGATGCCCATCCCGAGGTAACTATAGGGATTTTTCCAGCTCCAGTTTGGATTCAGATTCTTAGGAAGACTTCAGTGCTCTGAGAGTGTTTATAGTGCTGTGAGTTTAACACTTCATGACTGAGAGCAGAACAGAACACAATCTTCATCATCACACAAGACAAAAGAACAACAATGAACAAAATCACCTTCTTCATCTGGACTCTCTGCATTCAGGGTAAATATCTTCTATAAATATCTTGCAAAATAATCTTATGTACAGTCCAATAACCATTAATGACTAAAATATGTTGATTTCAGAGGGCTGGGGACAAGTGACAGTGACTCAGAATCCAGCAATAAAATCCATCAAACAAGGAGAAACTGTTACAATCAGCTGTAAAACCAGTCAGCTGATCTCTGGCTGTAGTGACTGTGTGTCTTGGTATCAGCAGAAACCTGGAGAAGTTCCCAAACTCCTGATTTAATATAAACTGATATAAACACCCTCCAGTCAGGAACTCCATCTAGATTCAGTGGCAGTGGATCTGGCAGTGATTTCACTCTGACCATCAGTGGAGTCCAGACTGAAGATACAGGAGATTATTACTGTCTGAGTTTACACTGTCCAAACAGTAAATATGTGTTCACACAGTGATAAAGAGTCGTACACAAAACCTCGGTCAGTCAGACGTCACAGTGATGCACTGATACAGCTGAGAGATACTGCAGCTGCTGATGGAGGATCACAAACTACACAATGACAATGTTTCAAATGCACTCTTGATCATGTGATATTTCTTAAAGAGGCCATATAATGCTCTTTAACATGTTCCTTTAGTGTATCTGTAGGGATCATCCATAAACCCAACAACAGAATCCAAATGTGTGGGTGAAGGTATAATGCATGTAGATCTCTTACTTGAGCTTCTGTAAAGTTCACTTTATTTAGTCTGACTCCAGTTTTGAAAGATTATTGCATTTAGACTGTGTTTCTAATTAAAAGCTAACTATATATATTAGTTATGTATTAATTTAGATATTTGATTATGCTGGATATCCCATGCTTTCAGTTATTCGTTCATTAGGGTCCAGGTGTTGCACAGAGTCTCACGTTGGTCAAGTTGTGATCTCACGGACACAAAATCATCAGTTCTGATCTTAGACAGGATGCAGGGTGTAGATTGATCACATTAGCCGGTTCTGTAAACACTGCATTGGCTCCCTGTTAAAGTCCCCGTGAACCGGAAGCTGCAGCGGATTTTTACTTCAGTGTCCGCTCTAAAATGCCGTTCTGTCTCCGATGACGTCACTTTGATGGCTTGGGTAGAATATTTCCTTAACCAATCCCCTCTAACCGTCAGTCTGCTATGAGCGACAGATGGAGAGGTGCGGTAGATCCTTTTCTTATTTAGTTTTAATAGCCTTGTTCAGACACACTCTGACAGTTTACATCTAGACTAAAAACACAAAATCTCTTTAACCTGGCATACACATAACACATTATCAGTGTTATGTGCCTTGCCATTTCACGACAGCCAGCGGCACAGATCCTCAACAAAGACCACAAGAACCAGACAAATACTCCGCACCTCTATGGCCAGCTTTGTCTCCATACTGGTGTGATGAATCTGATCCAAAAGAACTGGATGAAATATTTTGAATGCTTCCGATCCATAATCCAATTACTGGCTTGTAATGCAGCCTGAATCATAATCACGCTGCGTTCTTTGGAAATGTCAAGCTCACTGTATTGCATTCACTTACCCTGAGCCTAACAGAAGTGCATTTTTCCATTGCACAGGTGATTATGATGGGCTCCTGCTTGGAGACAGGGGCTATATGGAGACAGGCAGTATTTTATGACAACGTCCCGACCCAAACCCTGGTTCACACACCCGTTACAATGCAGCTCCAGCCAGGACAAGGGAACACACTGAAATTACCTTTGTGAACTGAAGGGAAGAGTTCAGTGTCTGAAAAGTCTGAGGGTTGCACCTGACAGGGTCTGTGACGTTACTGTTGCATGTGCCATAGTCCTCAACACTGCCAGCATCAGAAAAGAGAGGACACTTGTGGTGGAGGTGCAGCCTGATGATGAGCTCCAGCCAGCGCTCTTGGACCAACCTAGTGATAGAGCTGCACAGGACAGAACTGTGGAACACCATTTTAATTACTGACCTTGACTAAGACAAGACAAACATACCTAGGCCCATGTGCTTTTGTTTTTCCTTTTTGTGCTTTATACAGGACAGTGGAGAATAACAGGAAAGCGTGGGGTGGACAGAGGGGAACGGGATTGGCAAAAGACCTTGAGCTGGGATTCGAACTTGAGTCACCAGAGACACAGTGGAGCTATATATCAGTGCACTAACCACAGGACTATTGGCGCTGACAACCATGTGCATTTTATTTCACTTTGAACACAAATGATTACAAACTGAAAACTTTTTTAAGTAAAAACTTTTTAAGTCTTTAATGTAAAAAAAAAATATATATATATATATAAAAAATAAATAAATAAATAAAAATCACTTACTCCATATTCCATACTTGCTTGGGAAGTGGTAAGAGTTTTGGTGTATTATCTATAACTGCAAAAAAAAAAAAAAAAAAAAACCTGCACTATTTGCCAGCATCTCTTCTTGTTTTAGCCACTTTTGTTGTGTTCCCTGGTGTTAATAAGGTTTTTTGAGTTTACTGTAACCTTCCAGCAAAAGCTCTTTCTCAACAGCAGAAAAACCTACAGGTTACTTGTAAGTATATTTATGCAATTCGTACAAGATTAAGTTTAATTAAAAGAGTTGTTCATTATTTCGTAAATGTTATCGAAAACGATCCTGATATTTATCTGGTATAACCCACATGCACAGGTGTCGACGTTATGCACGTGTTTAGAGGAGTCGACGACCATTAAATAATTGATGTAAGTATATTTACCTCATTTATACAAGATCAGCTAGATGTAAAAGTGTTGTCTATAATCTATAAGATAATGTTATCGAAACTGTCCTGATATCTATCTGATGTATCGCGTCGTGCTAATTGAGTATCAATTCTTCATCCAGTAAATTAGTGAAGATCTAAATTCATTTTGTTTAGCCATTGAACAAATGGACTGTTTTACTGGCTCTTGTTTGGGTCTGTTGTTTTGAAAAGTGACAGAGAAGTTTGCAGGTGACCTACTCTGTATAATTGTTGTTTAGACGAGGTGTTACTTAAAATTATTTAAAATAAAGATGGAATAACAAAAGTCATCTTAATGTTAAAAAATAGTTCTTCAAATCGAGAGATACATGGAATACTACCAAACAGATAACAAACATTCAAAGAATATTATACACAAGAATTATTTTTATTTCCGTCTCTTCAATTTATGCTTACAGATGCATCAATCAATAGTCCTAGCAGGTGTAAAGCAGCTGATACCAAAATGCACATCTTGTTGCAAATTGTATCATTGCCCCTTGTGCCCTTCACTGAAGCCAATGACTGAAAAGAAAGTTCAGGCTCACTGGAAAATCCATATAAAAAATGCAATATTTTTCCAAGGTAAGATGAGTGTGATTAGCTTTTTTTTTTTTTTTTCTTTTTGAAGCATTTCATTTCATTTATTTAACATTCAAGGTGTTTATTGTGTTTATCTTCTACACCTGAACAAAAAAAATAAATAAAAAATAAGGTAGCGTGTATGAGAGTACAATTTGAAAAAATGTCTTGAACAGCCTCTCAACTACTAACGGACTGTGAAGTTGGATATTATGGGTATTTAATCTTTGTCAAATATAACTTTTGTTTAAATGTTTTTTTTTTTTTCTCATTTGTATACTGTTTATAACTTCTAGACAAAAGATTATGCAAATGCCATTTGGCCTGCAGAACAGAAGCCCATTATCATTGCCCTACTTGCAGTAAAACTGTTCTTAGAAGAAATGCAATGGAGGCTCACCTGCAGAAGTGCTTACCTGCATCGGCTCCTTGTACATCGACACCTACACTGACTCCGTGCTCCTCCTCACCTGCGCCAGGATCTGCATCGACTCCTTGTACGTCCACACCTGCACTGGCTCCGTGCTCCACTTCACCTGCGCCAAGATCTGCATCGGCTCCTTGTATCGTCCACACCTGCACTGGCTCCGTGCTCCACTTCACCTGCGCCAAGATCTGCATCGGCTCCTTGTACGTCCACACCTGCACTGGCTCCGTGCTCCTCCTCACCTGCGCCAAGATCTGCATCGACTCCTTGTACGTCCACACCTGCACTGGCTCCGTGCTCCACTTCACCTGCGCCAAGATCTGCATCGGCTCCTTGTACGTCCACACCTGCACTGGCTCCGTGCTCCACTTCACCTGCGCCAAGATCTGCATCAGCTCCTTGTACGTCCACACCTGCACTGGCTCCGTGCTCCTCCTCACCTGCGCCAGGATCTGCATCGGCTTTCATTTATAGTCTGCATTGTACACTGTGCTGGATGCCCTATTTGACTACACAATTGTAAGTAATATTATAGTTTTCAATAACTTAGAGACAGTATAACTTACAAAGGGCATAAACTGTTATGTTTTGAGCAGCTGGACATGGCAGAGTTGAGGAAATGGTGGTGCATCATGTTAATGGAGAACTTCGGACTGGATCGGTAAATAATTGTTTGTTTTTTGGCTTTTGAATACTTAAAGCTTTCATTAATAAGGAACTATGCAATATTCAATCTTTAATCTCTATTTTCCAGACATGGAAAACTGTTTGCCCGTTATGCAGAAGAGTCCAAAGCCTTCCTTAGAGGTGATCAGCAGCCTGTATTTAGGTTGCAAAAGAGGAAGTTTGAACAAATCTCTCAGGTAAAAGCATATACTTGGGAATCAAGAGGTTAAAAATGGCATGTTATCATATACTAGCTAAACTTGTACTGTATTTTTTCCACTAACAGGAAAAGCCTTTCCACGTACAGGTAACTCGTACCTTTTACTTTGTTGCAGCTCCTCAGAAAAAGTATCAGTTACTTTTTAAAAAGGTAGAACTAAAGATGACTGGTTCAGATTCAATCTTCATATGTTTTTTAGGAAGATGAAACGAATGGTTTCACCCCTGAGTCTGCACCGGAGAAGCAGGTGGCTCCACGAAAAGTAGGTTTTATTAGAGGGGTTGCAGCTATTATTGTTCAGCATATTTTTAATTATCCTCTTTGCATTGTTTTTCTTAGGTGCGTATCATGACGAATCTTAAGATTGCCAGTCAGTGGTGCTTGGAGAACTCTGGTGATCTTCTCGGCTCAGTTCAGCTTCCTCGTATAGTGTGCATAGAGGATGAAGAAGCCATTGAGGCCTTGGAACAGTACTGCAGTGCAGAGCATATAGAGGATGATCTTGTAGAGCCACTGATGTTTGTCTTTACATTTATGCAGGACATGCATACATTTATAGAGAATGTGGTGGACAACATGCACCTCGCATAAAAACTGTTTATATATATATATATATATATATATATATATATAATTAGCATTGAAAAAAATTATAATCATTTACAAAAGTCAACCACCAACTGCTGTTGATTTTTCTTTTTTTTTCTTTTCTGGTGTATTTGGAAGTATATTAACATTGAATGTGACAGTAGCAGTACCAATGTGACTGACTTGTTAAGCTATGATTTAATTCATTATAAAGTTCATTTGGACATCTTTAAAGGTGATTTTCTCAATATTTTGATTGTTTTTGCACCCTCAGATTTCTATCTATCTATATATCTATCTATATATATATATATATATATACACATATATATACTGAACTTGAGCAGCAATATATATATAAACTTTTTTAATGTTTTAAAAGTTTCTTATGCTCATGTAGGCTATATTTATTTGATCAAAAATACAGAAAAATTCTAAAATTCTAAAAATTGTGAAATATTGCAATTTAAAATATCAGTTTTCTATTTTAATACTTTCAACTACACTTCAAAGGTTTAGTATCATTTTTTGTTAAAAAATTAATTTGAATTCAGGATGTGTTCATTTGTTAAAATGTGTAAGTAAAGATGTTTTTTTTTTTTAGACGTTTTTTAAGAATTTAATATTGAATAAATTCTGTTCTTTATTTTTCACAGAATCTTTAGAATAAAATTGTAACAGGCTATAAAAAGAATCAAGTTGTTTCCAACATTGATGATTAATCAGCATATTAGAATGATTTCTGACAGATCATGTGACACTGAACACTGGAGTAATGGATGATGAAAATTCAGCTTTGCTTGACAGAAATAAATACATTTTTTAAATATATTACAATACAAAACTTGCAATAATATTGAATTGCAATAATATTTCACAATACTGTATTTTTGCATCTGTACTTTTCATCAAATTCAGCCAATCAAATCAAATAAATGAAAATCTTACTGATCACAAACTTTTGAGCGGTAGTGTAAATATATTATATATATATATATATATATATATATATATATATGCTTGTGACAGAGAGTGCAAGTGTCTTAATGTGCGGCTGAGAGTGCATCTCGTCTGCAGCCAGACGCTATTGAATCCCAGTGCTGCCAATCAAGGTTTCTACTATCCATAATATTTAATATATATATCTTTTCAAGCAACACATGAACACATTATCTCAGATGACTCTGAGTTATCTGAGATAATGCATGTATTCGAAGAACCTAACTAGCCAGAACATAATTAGCGAGATTATATGATCTTGCATTTGTCATTTGATCTCAGATGTAGTAAGCGCTTTCTGTGAAAAACAGACCCAGGAATCAAAGAACATGAGAAACAAGAAAACACACTATGTGAAATATTGTATCCTACAATGTGCTTGACTTTCTTAGTCCAGAAATGCACTGTCAGTAATTTTAACCGTGTTTTTAAGCATATCTTTTTTATTTTCAAATACCAAAAGTTTAAAGTTTTGAACATTTTAAAGTTCAATAAAAAAACAACTTAATTTATTTGAGATGTGAACTGCACTCTCTAAATGAAATTCTGCAGTGTAGAATGAAACTTTTATTGTTGCTTCTACTGATTCACACATCCTGATCTGATAAATCTCAACTTGATCATGATGAAAAATTAACAGTTGATCAGTTGAACAGTTGAATTAACAGTGATTAACAATAAAACATTAGAATGTTTATATTCTAATATACTGGACAATGTATAATAATCCTGTACATGCTAAACTCATCTCTTTATGCTACAATTTAGCAGTAAATGTCCACTGTTCATAAGGGGCCATCTTTACTTGTGTATATATATATATATATATATATATATATATATATATATATATATATATATATATATATATATATATATATATATATATATATATATATATATATATATACTGCATATACATTAATTCATTAGTGTTGTACCTCATAGCCAATCACCTTCTCTTCAATGAGTCTTTCATGGATATCATGAGTAAAGGTGACCTGTGAATCATGACTCCTGCCTCTGTGCTTTGAAATTAGTTATGGATATGATTGTGAATGTAATGCTGATGATTTTAATGCCATCACTGATCAGTCTGACAGCTGAACTGAGTTTGTTATGAACTGTAACATGACGACACATTCAGTCAGCTGCAGTATCTCAGTAAAGGCTGTTGAACTGAACTGTTAGACGCTCCATTACTGACACTGCAGTTCCACACAGTAGAAGAGCACAGTGTGTTTTAATGCTGCTGGAGCTCATGGATGTTGTTCAGTACCAGAGAACTGAGAAATCTTCCACCCTGAACACTGATATTGTGTCATTCAGAAACACAATTAAACCAAAGAGCTGCTGCAGTTTATTACATGAACTAATAATGAGCCCAGAACAGTGTAGAATGAATGATAGAAAGTGTTCAGTGACCTTACAAAATATTAATAATGACCAAATCAATAAAATGCAGTATACATAATTCTGTCAATGTACTTGTTTGTCATGTTTCACAACATGAGTAAGTTGTTGAGAAATGTGTTTGTGAATGATCTACAGTCTTCAGGATAATGATTTAAATAGAGAGAGTCACTTTGCATTGTCACACATGCTTCAGTGCTCTGAGAGTGTTTATAGTGCTGTGAGTTTAACACTTCATGACTGAGAGCAGAACAGAACACAATCTTCATCATCACACAAGACAAAAGAACAACAATGAACAAAATCACCTTCTTCATCTGGACTCTCACACTGTTTATTCAAGGTTTGTGTAATGCAGCTCCACAATGATTCTCTTGAAATATTAAATGTTTATAATTTTAGATAATATTTTTTTAGAATTTATAATTATATTATTATTATTTTCTTCTTCTTCTTGTTCTTTCTCTCAGAGTGTAGAGGACAGATCACTGTAACTCAGAGTCCATCAATAACAGCAGCTCAACCAGGACAAGAAGTCAGAATAAACTGTAAAACCAGCAGTGGAGTGTGGAATGGTAATAATTTAGCCTGGTACTTACAGAAACCTGGAGAAGCTCCTAAACTCCTCATATATGCAGCATCAAACCGTTATACTGGAACTCCATCTAGATTCAGTGGCAGTGGATCTGGCAGTGATTTCACTCTGACCATCAGTGGAGTCCAGACTGAAGATACAGGAGATTATTACTGTCAGAGTTGGCACTATCCAAACAGTAACTGGGTGTTCACACAGTGATAAAGAGTCGTACAAAACCTCGGTCAGTCAGGCGTCACAGTGATGCACTGATACAGCTGAGAGATACTGCAGCTGCTCATTCAACACAATCACACACAACACTGATCACAGACAAACACTAATAACACTAGATCAGTAGTTTTGTGTCAAAAATGTCAGCCCAATCAGCAGCAACATGTATATAAACCACACAGTTTTAAAGAGACAGCTCGCACCGTGGGTCCAAGTAAAGTCGTTTACAAATGTGTCCGCTGCAGCTCGGTATACGCAACAATTGAAGATATTAGAAGATGGCAAGGGCAGTGATGTAACATCGAGCGTATTTTGCAGTATTAAACACGTATTAATACCTATTTCATCAGGCTCCGAAAAATCTTCAAAAACAATACGAAGAATGGCCTTCTCAGTTGCCATATTTGCAACTCTTGCGTGATCAGAACAGGGTGTTTAAAAATGTTTTGCAATGTTTTGTCGGGGCTGAACTCAGTCCTGGTCTCATTAGAAAAACGTACCTGTGGGAACATTTTTGCAGTCGCAAAATATGAACCAATACGTACATATCACTGCAGTTTCAATGTGAAATGTCCACTGAGTGGAACTAAAAGCGTGTTCATTTTTTTGCGGAGCAGATAAACGTGAATATGATACGCTTTTTATGACGTTGGTTTTATAAATATATCACCGCAGTTCTGATTTGAAATTTGTCCTGTGAGTGGCGCTAAAGTGTAATGCTCCATTACATGTTATAATAACGCACCACCAACCTACCGATAGTGTTAACAAAAGCAAATGTGACTTAAAAACATCCGTAATCATGCCGTTTTGATCTCTCATCTTTGAGCTCTTTTTCCGTGACTTCGTTTTTCCCGAATTCGCACTCCAAGTCTTCCTCGTCCTAAGTACAACTCCGTACCAGCTGAGCTACTGAGCAAGCTTATGTCAGAAAAGCGAAACATATGGAGCTGGTTAAGCTGATGCAAAATTCAACATATATTCAATTACAAATCGTGCACTTTGGTAAAAACCGTTTTAAGTCATAACATAATATTATGCAAGAAGACGTAAAAACAAGTCTTTATTAATCCATAATCTGACCCTGTAATCATAACTGTGTATGAAAACAATTAAAAGCGCTTGCTGTTTTACTGCCTGTATAGAGTTCATTTCTGTTGGAAACTGCAGCGATATGTACGTATTTTTGCGATTCGTGAAAACGTTCCCACAGGTTCATCTTTCCATGAGACAAGGTTGTAAATAGCATAGAATTACAGAGAGACGAATTTGTTGAATAAAGTTATTTATGTTTTGTTTTTGCGCAGAAAAAGTATTCTCGTTGCTTCATAATATCAAAGGGTTAGTGGTTCCCAAACCTGTCCTGAAGGACCCCCAGCACTGCACATTTTGTATGTTGCCCTTATCTGACACACCTACTTCAGGTCTTGCAGTCTCTACTAATGAGCTGATGAGTTGAATCAGGTGTGTTAGATGAGAGAGACATCCAAAATGTGCAGTGCTGGGGGTCCTCCAGGACAGGTTTGGGAACTGATGAATTCACCAAAAATGAAAATAATGTCATTTATTACTCACCCTCATGTCGTTTCTACACCCGTAAGACCTTCATTCATATTCAGATTTAATCAAAATATCTTAATTTGTGTTCGAAGATGAACGTAGATCTTATGGGTGTGGAACGACATGAGGGTGAGTAATAAATGACATTATTTTCATTTTTGGGTGAACAACCCTTTAATAAATACTGTTGATGACTTCAGTTTGTTATGAACTGTAACATGACGACACATTCAGTCAGCTGCAGTATCTCAGTAAAGGCTGTTGAACTGAACTGTTAGACGCTCCATTACTGACACTGCAGTTCCACACAGTAGAAGAGCACAGTGTGTTTTAATGCTGCTGGAGCTCATGGATGTTGTTCAGTACCAGAGAACTGAGAAATCTTCCACCCTGAACACTGATATTGTGTCATTCAGAAACACAATTAAACCAAAGAGCTGCTGCAGTTTATTACATGAACTAATAATGAGCCCAGAACAGTGTAGAATGAATGATAGAAAGTGTTCAGTGACCTTACAAAATATTAATAATGACCAAATCAACAATATACATGATTCTGTCAATAGACTTCAGAAATGTGTGTATAATTATTTGACGTTTCACAACATGAGAAAGTTGTTGGAAAATGTGTTTGTGACTGATCTACAGTCTTCAGGATAATGATTTAAATAGAGAGAGTCACTTTGCATTGTCACACATGCTTCAGTGCTCTGAGAGTGTTTATAGTGCTGTGAGTTTAACACTTCATGACTGAGAGCAGAACAGAACACAATCTTCATCATCACACAAGACAAAAGAACAACAATGAACAAAATCACCTTCTTCATCTGGACTCTGATCTGTATATCAGGTATACAGTGAAACTCTGACTTGCTTATAACTAAAAAAAATAAAGTTGGTTTATGTTTTATGAATATGACATCTATTTTCTAAAATGACACATCATTTTTCGATTGCCTTGATGTACTTCACATTTGAATCCTATTCATTTCTCTTCAGGCTCCAGTGGACAGATCACAGTTACTCAAACTCCTGTAGTTCATACAGTCACACCAGGAGAAACTGTTGTGATGAGATGCAGCGCCAGCACTCCTTTAACAGGCTGTAGTCCACCCTGTCTGTCCTGGTACTTACAGAAACCTGGAGAAGCTCCTAAACTCCTGATTTATCGGATCAACAGCCTCCAGTCAGGAACTCCATCTAGATTCAGTGGCAGTGGATCTGGCAGTGATTTCACTCTGACCATCAGTGGAGTCCAGACTGAAGATACAGGAGATTATTACTGTCAGAGTTACCACAGTAGTTATGTGTTCACACAGTGATAAAGAGTCGTACAAAAACCTCGGTCAGTCAGACGTCACAGTGATGCACTGATACAGCTGAGAGATACTGCAGCTGCTGATGGAGGATCACAAACAACACAATGACAATGTTTGGCAAAGTTTCTAAAGACTTTAAAGGTAAATGTAATAAGATTTAAATACATTCTCTTAACCCAGTTTATTGTTCATTGACTACTCTTAGCATGCCATTCACAGGTTTATTTCCCTTAAATGTGTTGTGGCAGTATAGATATTTTCTGTACTTCCTCTGTTTATTTCATGTTCTTTGTCACCGCCTCCTAAACTATATGCATCAGGATTGGAGGAGAGGACTAATTAAGGGAAGAGTGAATGTATATAGGGGCGAGGTTTAGAGACTGGAGGGAAGTACAACTGACCAGAGACGTTACATTACTTTTGGAGGCAGTCCTTGCGGGTGGCTTTATGACGCAGTGTACGTTCGGGAATCATGGCGAGGAGGTGGGGTGCTACCTGTTTAGCCTGTCGCTAGCGGGCGTTGTTGTCGGCCGGCGAATGCTCTTTATCAAGTTTGGGGACTGGACTGGAGAGTTGTACTATATTCCCAAAATCGTGGGCTTGGTGGTGCATAAAAAAAGAAAAGAAAGGAGAAGACAGGCTGACGCCCGATGTACCCGAGCCACTCTTAGACCCCAGCGTTTAATTTATAGCATGAACAACTGTTCGTCTATGAACATAAAAGTTTGTTGATGTTTGTAGGCGTTTGTTGAAGTATGCACCAGAATTTAGCTAACTGGCTAGCGAAGCAAAACGCGTTGGTCTTTGTTTACGTCCTTGATGCAACCAAAAATAGCAACAGATCTATACATTTAAAAGACATGTACAAACAATACAACGTACTTACAGTTTGAAGCCAATAAACAGCAGCTTCTGCTTTTAAAGTGGGAACTGCTTCTTTCAGTAATAGCCTTTGTGCATTCAGTAATAGCCATCCAGAACTCTTCCGCTTCCATTATGCCGCGTGACATGGCCTCGCCCACTTTGTTGCGTGTTCCCGGGCGTGTTTTGCAGGGTTTATGATGTCACCAACCCGGGAAGAAGCTCGTTGTAGTCCAAACTGGTCGTTTTTGTAGGCATTAAACTGCCATAACTTTAAAAGACAATATCTCCGTTTGCATTGAACTTTCAGCGCTGTAACTTTGCAGATAATGTTAATGCTCAAGCAGCAACATTACACACTAACTAAAGTAAAAAGTGAAATTGCAATGAACCACCCTTTAATCTGAACATGTCAAGGTGAACAGGGCATTGGATCCTCCTACAGCTGGCCCTCCAATTCTGAAGGGGGAATTAAACGCAAAGTAAAACACAAACAAACACACACTTTACACAATATTTGTACATATATCTGTAAAAGACTTTAATCAGCTCGACATGTGCCTCTAAACAAACAAAAACACAACAACAACCGAACCTGTTCAATGCAGTCAATGGGGCGCTGCGTCCGACAGCAGGAGCAACCTGGTTTACAAACTAAATGAACCACAAGCAAATTCAAAATAACTACATACAAAAAAGAACACAAATTAGGCTGATCTCACACAGCTCCAAAGATTGGTCCCAGAAACAATATAATGGCCACGAGAACACAGTTTGATGTTTAAGCAGTCATCTATGTCGAAGCAAACATGAACGGCAGACATTCAGGCAGCAGTTTAAAGGGAAACCAAAGACCGCTGCAACATCTCTTGCATTGACTCAGACATTAACTGTGTAAATACAACACACTCCAAGAGTAAGGATCACTAGCTAGGTCACTAATAAGCAACCAAACCCATAGTAGAAATGTCTGTCAAATGGCGACACAGGGAATTCTATGGTAGATAGAATGCATTTCCATTGAAACAGCCATAACTAAAAGCATCCCACAAATGCTCCTTAATCCACACTACAATAAAATAATGTAACCCTGCATGGCACAAACAAACAAAACAGCCCACATCACAGCTGAATACTCCTACCTCTCGGACATTCACAGGGTGCACGGAAATCCTGTAACTCCGTCACTGACGCTAGACAGACGCACTTCTGCATAATGTCAATACTGCTGCTTTATATTCCACCAAACAAGAGCACAATTAAAACCCGCCCCCTCCACTTCTATCTAAAAAGGTAGAAACACTTCTACAACCACACAAAAACATGATGGAAATCTATAGATCCCCAGTTGATTTAGCTTCTAAAGACATTGATTCATTAACTGGGAATTACCATTGTGTTTGTTTTGTGTGGTTGTAGTAGTAGTTTCTACCTTTTGAACAGAAATGACCTTTATCAACTCTAGAGGTCCCATCCACTTGCATTATATGGACTCACAGAGAGCAATTATTTCTTTAAAAATGTTGTGTTCCTCTGAAGAAAGAAAACATTTACATATGGGATCACATGAGTGAGTAAATGCGAGAATTTTCCTTTTTGTGTGGAGTATCCCTATAACACATTGTAGCGCCCCTACCTGTAGTTAATTAATTAAGTAGGGCAGAGCACCAGATTCAATTACTATGTGCCTACCGATGTTGAAGTTAGGCCCCTCTAGTGTCACAAATGAATTACTTCTTCTTTAGAAAGTTATATATAACGAAATCTATACTCACTTATGAATAACTTGTCCTTGAATGAACTCTTAGAATGAATAAAACACTTGTGAAAGTAACAAAATGTAAAGAATTTAATTAAACCATAAAAGGGTTAAAATTATCTCAAACGACAAATGGTTCAGAATGTGAGCAATTCACACAATCACATTTCTATTAAATCACCAATTGACACAATATCACACCAATCATGCGATACTTCAGGTGATGAAATTAATGAATTTGTCTCTGTCGCAAACACACTTGAGACGACTGGACAAAATAACTCAGAATATCAAAAGTCACTTTGAAAAAACATCACAGTTTTAAGTGTACTTAATAGCACCATATAAATCAATAGAAAACGCTGTGGGCCCACACACACACCAGTCATTCACGACACACCCGTTGCAGGCCTGAGACGTTGCTGGAGTACGTGGTGGCCTTAGAAACAGCAAACTGGCCTCTTCACTCTCCTGAGCGGGAAAAACAAACTCACACAAAGGTACCTGACTTTGTGCTTTACGCCATCGTTCTTCACCTTCATTGACTTTTGCTTCGCTATTGTTCGTTTCGTCATCGTTTGATTTAGAAAGAGTGTCGTGCCAGAGAGATTGTGAGTGTTTAGTATTTGTTTATTGTTATCGTTGTTTCTGACCCCGGTTTATTTGATCTTTGCCCGTTTGACTATGACTTGAATTTCGAATCTGATTTGTTTGCCAAAAGACTCTGTAAATACTGCTGTAAATATTCTTGTAAATAGTTTCACTTTAAGGGAGGTAGGGGTTTGACGCCAATTTATTTGTATCTTATTTTCACTTTGTTTATGGTTAAAGGAGGTAAGTCTCACAGACACGCCAGGTTCCAGCACCATCCAATCACAGCGCACTCCATCTCCAGAATACTGATCACTCGCACCTGCTCTTCATCATCTCACTCATCTGCACCACTACTTAAGACACACACACACCTTCACTCTTTGTCCGGTCTCGCTCGCATCAAGACAATTCTTATGCTTACCTCAAGGACTCTCTACAAAACTACTTACCTGCTCCCTTGTCTTCTGAACTCCTCGTGTGTGAATTGTTGGTGTGTGAGTGTCTCCGATCTCCAGCGACTCCATTCTCCAGCGTCTCCATTCATCTCCAGCGATCTCCTCACCTGTAACTATATCAAAGACTCTATCATTTATCTGCATTCCCAAACCTTACTATCACTAACATTACTATCAATACATACTCACCTGAATTGCCTGTTGCTCTGCTGTGTGTTCAATAAATCCATCTATCTGCACTTCCTGTCTCTGAGTAGTCCGTGTTGTAACACATTACACACTAACTAAAGTTAAAAAGTCAAATCATAATCAACCACCCCTTTAAGAAATGTGCATTGTGCAATAAATAAATACTCCAAATAAAGTTTAATTATAATTTTATATCAGTGAGTTCTAAGTGGTATGTCAATAAATATGTTAACGGATTTGAAGGATACTTAATTTGAAACAAATGTATTTGAAATAGATTTTGGTATAGGGCCAGCATGGGAAGTGGGAGTGCTGTGGACCAGCTGCACCAGCACAGTTTTCCTTGACCAGTTAGACCAGCACTAAACCAGTCTGGACCAACATGGCATTCATGCTGGTTTATGCTGGGTTTTTCAGCAGGGTGAGTTGACATTATCGTCCCACTCTCTTATCTGTCACCTTCCTCCAATGCATTAAGTATGGAGGTGATATTAATATACTTCCCTCATAATTCAGGAATGGGTGAATTGTCAGAGCAGAAAGTGGACTTTGTCGCCATTAGAGTCCCACTTTCTTATCTGTCGCCCTCCAGCACAAGTCAGTGATAGTGTAGACGTGGAGCTGAACTCTACAGGCCCCTCAGGAGCAGGTTTGGACACTAAACGAATGAGACAAACATTATAGTCTTTATCCACCTTGTTTTTAACATAAGAGCAGCTCGGCCATTTGTACATTGAATGTGTCTGGCTTCAGGTGTCATTCACTTCTGAAGACTTTGGGAAGAGAAGATACAATATGCTTATTCTTTGTCATTTATTTATGAGTGTTTCATCAACTTTGAGCATCTAATATCCCAGGGTTGAATTTTATTAAAATATAACAGATATAACTTGTCTTTTGTTATAATCCTTTAACCAGACTATCAATGAGAAACAAGAAGTTAAATCAGACTTTGTAAATATTGTATTTCAAGCTTGTCAATTCTTTGGAGCCCCTAAAGGGACATGGTGAAGGAAATAAATATGATGGGAGAAAAAAATTAAAATAAGTCAATGCTTTTGCATTCACCTGCAAACAGCTCAGAAGGTTTTGTGAGCAAACGCAAAATTTCTCGGGGTAACGCAAAAGTATTGTTATTCCTTCCATCTCATATTTGTTTGTCCCATGTTATTAAAGGGGGTCCATAGACTTCATATGAAAGCTGGGTGAGAGAAAACACATTGACAATGAATTTTAAACCTGCTTCTCCTTGGAATACCATGTAATTAAATGTTTATTTTGGGAATTGTCTTTGAAATGTCTTTGAGAATGAGCTGCAGTCTTCAGGATAATGATTTAAATAGAGAGAGTCACTTTGCATTGTCACACATGCTTCAGTGCTCTGAGAGTGTTTATAGTGCTGTGAGTTTAACACTTCATGACTGAGAGCAGAACAGAACACAATCTTCATCATCACACAAGACAAAAGAACAACAATGAACAAAATCACCTTCTTCATCTGGATTCTGACACTGTTTATTCAAGGTTTGTGCAGCTCCATATTTATTCTCTTGAAATATTAAATGTTTATAATTTTAGATAATATTTTTTAGAATTTATGATTGTATTATTATCATTATTATTATTATTATTATTTCTTCTTCTTCTTGTTCTTTCTTTCAGAGTGTAGAGGACAGTACACTGTAACTCAGAGTCCATCAATAACAGCAGCTCAACCAGGACAAGAAGTCAGAATAAACTGTAAAACCAGCAGTGCAGTGTATAATAGCAATTGTTTAGCCTGGTACTTACAGAAACCTGGAGAAGCTCCTAAACTCCTCATATATGAAGCAACAAGCCGTTATACTGGAACTCCATCTAGATTCAGTGGCAGTGGATCTGGCAGTGATTTCACTCTGACCATCAGTGGAGTCCAGACTGAAGATACAGGAGATTATTACTGTCAGAGTGTACACTGTCCTAGTAGCTGTGTGTTCACACAGTGATAAAGAGTCGTACAAAACCTCGGTCAGTCAGGCGTCACAGTGATGCACTGATACAGCTGAGAGATACTGCAGCTGCTCATTCAACACAATCACACACAACACTGATCACAGACAAACACTAATAACACTAGATCATCTAAATGAACATAAATTAGCTTGAAGCTCATCAGTATTTTTGCACATAACATGAATATTTTGTTGATGTGATCATGGCTTTTATTACAGTAAGGACTGTTATTGTTTTATTAGTGTTTCATAGGAAGGACTGATTGCCAAAACCAGTTTAATAATATGACTGTCATAATTTAATTATAGTTTTATATTTTTTTATTGAATGACTGCAGTGATGTTTTCATTTGTTGTATGTAGAGATTGTGGATCTCTTCTGTTGTGTTTGTCTCTTCTCCATCTTCACTCTCAGTGTTTTTCATCATCTCTCTGTTCCACATGATGTTCACTAGAGTTTCTCTGTAAATTATATTCAATGTTCTGAATTCAATCCAAACATGTTCTCAAGCTCAACTCTTCAACAGTGAATGTAAGCCACATCTTCAAATCTCACACCACTGAATGATTTACTGTCAGAGACTGGGTTGCTCTCCTCAAATATGTCTCAACATCGTCTCAAACTTTGCTCAGATTTGACAAAGTCTGAAAAAGTCCATTTAAATTCATACAAGGCCAAATGATCTGAGCTTAAGTTAACTTTATTGTTCATTCTGTTTGTCACGGAGCAGAAATTTGTCTTTGACACTGGTGTCATACATATACATTAATACATCCACAGAAGTGCTTAACAACACAACACACACACACTGACACACAAACACAGAAATAAACAGAATTACACAATCCACATCATTCCTAACATATTTCCAAACATCCCACGACAATAAAAATTCATCTAAACAATCAATTAAAAAGCGCTATAATGTCAACCGTTCTCTTGCATTATTTCAGAAAATAGTGTGATTTATAATAATCACTGCCATTGGGACAAATAATGTTTTATACACATTACTTCTGGCCAAAGGAATTTTGAGTGAAGGGGGTGAGTATGGCCTTTAAAACCACAATTGACTTTTTTTCTTTTTCTTCATAAAACGATCAAACGAGTCCTAGATTGAGTGTTGTTTATGTCCAGTGATCTTATTTGCCTGATTGGACACTTTAGAATACTGATCCTTCATTAATGAATAACTACACAGGAACAAATGAGTAATGCATTATTAACACTCTAGTAACTACTATTAACTAACAAGAAACTCTGATTAATGAATTAGTAAGTAATAGTGCTCAGTTGAAGGTGGTAGTTCACTATTAGCTAATCAGTAACTACAGTTTTTTCATTCCTCCCAGAGAACTACTAAGAACTACTATATACAGGTTCATAATTAACATGAATAATGCATAATATATAATTAATTCTAAAGTAAAGGTCATGGTATCCCACTAGTAATGACTGAAGTATTACCAAATCCTTCAGAAGGAATTACTAATTATTTGGATCAGTATTTTAAAGTGAGAAACATGATAACTCTCTAGTAACTGCACCGCTTGAATGTTATCACTCGATTGAATGGGTGTTATCAGTGGTTATCAGCTCATAGATATGGGCCAGAAGGGGCCTGCTGCGCGTACTGATAGGCTCAGATGGCTGTTATCATCCATCTACATGGTTAATCAGCGATACAAATACAAGAGAAGATTCCAGATCCAATCAAATCAGAAGTCCACTGGATGACGCGGCATCGTTGCGGTATTTCCGCCGGTTGATATTTTCAGGTAAGACCATTGAAATGATAAAACCGAGCATTTAAACTGTAATTGATTAGCCAATAATCAAAAACAATACAGAAAATGTGTTTTAAGGTGGTGTACATGAGATAACCATGTTATATATTACGTTACTTGCTTTATGTGAGCATTAACGTTGCTAATTAGCATGTCTTTACGTGTCTAATGGGGTAATTTAGTTTAATAGTTAAACATTATTGTTTCATTATGTAATTTTTATAATAGAGCCATTAGTCTGAGATCGATTCGTTAATCTGAGATCGATTGCTTTGCTTATGTCACGCTCTCTCACACGGTATCGCGAGAGTTTGTCCATGCGGCGAACGTTATCAAGTGAGATGGCGAGAGTTGGCTCATACGAGTAAACGCCATCACTGAGAACGTCACTCATTATCTCGTGTTATCATTCTCCCTGTTTATTCTCAGGTAACGGATCAGTAAAGTTAATACAATGCATTTAGAAAACAAGTATGAATGTTAAGAACGTGTATGTAATAGTAAAACTTTTACTTTTTTTACTAAGTGTGTTAGATGCGTTTATGCGCGGAGCACATGGTAGTTGGGCCTAACGCATGGTTGCGTAATGTTAATATGGTTTTCGCCATGTGAAAAGCTAAAAGGCGTTATATTTTTTATTATGTTTCATACTGTTTTGTAACTGTTTACGAGTTTTGTAAGAGTATACGCAACTATTCGTATTTTATTCACTGATGGTGAAAAGAATGAGAAAGGTTTAGATAATTTTTTGCGTATGGTTAAAAGTTAATATATTTGCAACTAAAAGGAAATGTGTATATATATTACTGTGACCAACCTGCATGTGAATATGAGTGGTGTCTTTAACATGAAAATCATACGAGTAAACGCCATCACTGAGAAAACATCACTCATCATCTCTTGTGATTATTCTCCCTGTTTATTCTCAGGCGTAACACTAGTTAACGCTTCACTGAAGCTAACGTATATTATAGTCATATTGAGTGAAATATTCAAACCCAAGACGTATTTTATGGCTGTTTGGAAACCCTGGGATCTTGAATAGAATGTAAAATAAAGTTCTGTGGGTTTGACACATGAGGAACCTTACAATTAAATTAATTTATGTAAAAGACGAACACTGGCAATCTATTAGAAGTAAATATACTGTGGTGTCCGTGTGTCACATTTATTGCTGTCCTCAACATTGAACTTGAAAAATAAAACCCAAAAGCACAGGTCTGCCTGTCTGTCTGCTTAGCTGTCTATCTATCTGTCTGCCTGCCTGTGTAACATTAATATCTCTTTACATAACTTTTTGTCTCCCTTTACAGCATCAATTTCCAGCGTGTGGTAATTTCTGTGGTAAGTTTGTTTTATTTATTTCCATGCTCTATGTTGAACAATCCAAAATTTTGTTTTGGGCTGTTTAGAGAGCCCGTTCACAAAAATGTCTTGTGCAAGTTTCTCTCTGTTTATGTTTTAGGTTGAAGATGGCCCAGAGAGGTAAGCCCTTACTGTTGCTAATATAGAAGCATTAGGCAAGTGTGATGGTATGATCTGTAACACTGTCTTTTTTTATTAATGATTTATTACTGACTAGCTTTTTCTTTCTTTTTGTTATTCAACAAGAGAGAACTCACATTAATGATAAGCAGAAGGAAACGCTGAAAACGTTTTTAAAGATGGCATGACCCGAGTTGATTCCAAGAGCGGCATCGGCTACGGGTTTGGACACCAGTGTCATAGAAGTAAGGTTTACTTTAGTGCCACACTAACAATCAACATGTCAAATAAATGTATCATTCTGCTGTACTGCTTGTATAAACTGTTTCATTAACATTCAGTTTAATTGGTGTAATACTCTTTCGTTATTTTTGTTTTTCTATTTCAGAACTGGATTGGTAATTACAAAGAAAAGCTTCCTCTGAGCCTCGGCCATCAAAGGCCAAAGTTCATATCAGAGAGCTTTCACCATATAATCTTTTTGTAGAGACATGCTGTCAAACAGAGGTGAGAGACAATATTTAACGGATGCTTTTAATTGTTATACTAAATGGTTTGTTGTTGTACATAGTGGCCCTGTTTACATCAGGGGTTTACAAGGGTCGTGAAACAGATTTTCAAGATAGCATTCGGCAAGTACTTCACTCACGCAAGTTGCATTCATCAGTTTAGGACTGCTGTGTGTCTTGAAAAGAATCATCAGGTCATCTACTTTACACGTTATCTTGTTTTTACAGAGTTGTTACAGAGAATTGGGTTTACAAGCCAAGTAAACCAGTGTGTTGGACAGATTGTCGTTGTATGAATTTACTTTAAAAAGAGATGCTGACTCTAAAGTGTTAAGTTTTCTGTGCATCTATTTTTCCTCAGGCACAATGAATGATATCAAGGGCAGGTGGGCCACATTGGGGAAGATGCAAAGAAATACATTGAAGAGGCAGCAGCACTGAGGGCACATGGGCAGGCCCTTAGCCCTGAAATGAGGATGCCCGTATTAAAATGCACCTCAAGAAGCTAAAGTTAGAGGTTTGGAAAGAGGCTTCATTTGCTAGGCATTAGTGGTATTATTATAGTATAATATGTGAGGATGATCGACAGCAATTGTGATGTGAGCAGAACATTGTGACGGACAACTGGATTGTTTATCTGTAGATTTTCTTATTTCAAATGAATTCATCCCAAATAAATATTCCAGCTGATTTTTGTTTACAGGGCTATCAACATCAAATAATCTTACACTGAAGAAATTGTCAAAGGCCCATACCACCCTCTCAGCCTAATTTCCTACTGGTTGGCCTAGTCTATTCAGATCAAGGTGGTAAATTTAAGCATTAGTAGTCACAAATGGCTGTGAGTCAAATTATTAGGTGGATATAGGACTCTATGTAAACACAGCTAATGTATTGATAGTTTTCACGTGATGTCACGCCCTGAGAACGCCCCTGGCGGGCAAACAAGGCTTTCCTCCATTAACCGCCAATCATTTTTACCAGGTTTGTAGTAAGATATAATGTAAGATATAATGTAGTTTTTTCCATTAAAACCATAATAAAAAACTTGTTGCATTCATATTCTGGGCCCATCTGCTCGCCTGTATATAGTATGCATCATCAAAAAGGGTTAAACTGAATTTAATCTTTTAATATTACTGTTTTAGTACATTTAAGGCACTTTAAGGATGGGTTGATTAGCCTGGCGTCAGTTCACCCTCCGTCTATTCTGCTTGATCAGCCCTTTAACTCTAACAGTCTTTCTGTGTAGTTAATCTGTGTTTAAAATTAAGTGGTGCAACACATCTCGATTTAAAATAAAAGCCCAGATCAACAAATCCTTGATTAGTTTTAACTAATTTAATCCTTATTGGTGAAACCCACCCTAGTGTTTTTCACGCTAGTTTTTTCCACTGTGTTTTCTGAAGTCCACAGTCAATGCAGCCATCTACCAGGAAAGTTTAGAGCACTTCATGCTTCCTTCTGCTGACAAGCTTTATGGAGATGCTGATTTCATTTTCCAGCAGGATTTGGCACCTGCCCACACTGCCAATGGTACCAAAAGCTGGTTCAGTGACCATGGTGTTACTGTGCTTGATTGGCCAGCAAACTCGCCTGACCTGAAGCCCATAGAGAATCTATTGTCAAGAGGAAGATGAGAGACACCAGACCCAACAATTCAGAAGGCCGCTATCAAAGCAACCTGGGCTTCCATTACACCTGAGCAGTGCCACAGGCTGATCGCCTCCATGCCACGTAACATTGATGCAGTAATTCAACCAAGTATTGTGTGCACAGAAATGAACATACTTTTCAGAAGCCTGACATTTCTGTTTAAAATATCCTTTTTTTTTATTGATCTTATGAAGTATTCTAATTTATTGAGAATTGGTTGCTTTTTGTTAAATGTGAGCCAAAATCATCACAATTAAAAGAACCAAAGACTTAAAGTACTTCAGTCTGTGTGCATTGAATTTATTTAATACACGAGTTCCACAATTTGAGCTGAATTACTGAATTAAATGAACTTTT